>ML675604.1:15803268-15815786 GCA_007922155.1 Mesoclemmys tuberculata
GCCATCGGAAATATGTATTTTCCGATGGCTTTAGGCGACCCCTGTGTTTTGGTCGTTCGACCCCCGCCGGGGTCGCGACCCACAGGTTGAGAACCGCTGCTTTATAGCATCTCAATGTAATGTGCATAATATTTTGTCCCCATATTAAAAGGGAGAAATTTATCTGAGGCACCAAATGTTAACTGACTTGTTCAAGAGCACAAAAAGAGTCAGTGACTGAAAGGGGTATAGTGAGAGGGAGGAACTGCACAGCTATGTTGCTACTCATGCTGTAGTAATCAAATCCCAGAAGTATAGTTTAATTTGAGGTAATAATAATTTCTTCTTTGAGTAGTGTCCCTGTGGGTGCTCCACTTCAGGTATTGGCACGGCCACGCTTCCTTGATCGGAGATTTTGTCAGCAGTGCCCATCTGGGTTGCGCACACGCTGTCCTCATCTTGCGGTTCCGTTGGTGCCCTTTTCTATGCATATGCAACCCAACCCCCTCAGTTCCTTCTCAACCGTCTGCAATCTGAGATGGAGCCCTCAGCAGCTCTTCATAGCCCGCTTCAAAAAAATCAGTTAGGTTATTTTTTCCTTGTTAAAGTTAGTTTACCTTTAGTTTACAGTAGTTTACCTCAATCCTTCCCTAAAGAAAAAAAACCCCACCTTTTTTTTCCCTCAGACTTACCCCGTAGTTAATGGTTAAAAGGAATATTATGTCGGGCTCTTCTGGCTTCAAACGGTGTGCCTCATGCAGGGATGCTATGCTGACTTTGGATGGGCACTCGGAATGCATTAGATGCCTAGACGAAGGGCATATCACCCAAAAATGCATCCACTGTAAGAACCTAATAGCTAGAGCCAGGCATGACAGGGATCTCCGCCTAAAGCTAATACTTATGGAGATGTCTCTGGGACCTGCTTCAGACCCTGGGCGGGGTAACAGTTCAGCGGACAAGTCTCGAAAAAGACACTGTACCCGACTTGCGATGGAGCAGAGTAAGAGGAGGTCACCAGGAATGGACAAAGGAGTTGGTACCAAAGAGGCTCTAGGTTCCTCCAGTACACTGATTTCCACAAGGAATGACTCTCACTGCTAAAGAGCTGAAAGATAAAACAAAAAAACTCCAATCCGATCCAGCACCATCAAAAGTAACAGTCTGCAAAACGGCAGTAACCATTACATCGGCAGTAACACAGACCCCGATGCTGACAAGCGGCATGGCATCGACACATACTGACTCCATGACATCGGCACCAATTGTACCCGCACTGCCTTCAGCACTGTCAACTTCTGAGCACCAATGGCACCGACACAAACATCTGCACTGAGAATTGTCACGGAGCAGACTGTGGCACCGGTACTAACAACAGAGCTGACAATGCCGGCCCCGTGAAAGCATACTGAAAAGCACAGGCACCATGAGAAGGAGCAGAAATTTTTAGCATCCTCCCCACTATCAGCACTGTACAGGACCGACATCCCCCCAGTACAACTCGGTCGGGAGGACCCCATTTCCCCCATCTCCTTCTCTAATTTGGAGGACTATGAAGGCAAACAGGCTACCTTTTCCCCTCAACAATCATCACCTAGGGGACACCCAACTAAACACTGTCTACATTCTGGACGTCCATCATACCCAGGGCCTGGACCCCCTGGTTTGCTCCACCAGTCCCAGATAGCATGCACTGGCTGGGATGGGACACTTGGTCTGCTTATTCCATACCATATAGTAGACCATCAACCTCCTAGAGATACAGGGAAAGGTCACCCTATCGGCCTCCTCCAACAGGACCTAAAACAACCAGTCCTACACAAGAACAGGAGGACTTCGCAGAGCAAGAGAGAACTCCCTCGACTCAACTCATCTTCTTCACCAGATGAGGCCATAGTTCCTCCACCTACTACAACTGTAGATGATTTTAATCAGTTTCAGGAGTTGTTTAAGAGGTTAGACAGCTGGCAGCTTAGAGAGTCCACTCCAGGAGGTTGCGGCCTCACAACACAAATTACTGAGAACACTGCAAACCTCAGCTTCTTCTAAAATTGCCCTTCCCATGGACGATGCCCTGATGTAGCCTGCCAATCATATCTGGCAAATGCCTGCCGCTATCCCTTCTACTTGCAAAAAGGCTGATTAAAAAGTTCCTCTTCATTCACCCAGCTCCTAACTCACTGGTCATAGAAGCTGCTAACCAGAGGAACAAACAACAACATAACAGATCAACACCACATGATGAAGAGGACAAAAGACTAGATTTCCTTGGCAGGAAGGTCTACAATTGAGGGTAGCAAATTATGCTGCGTTGTTGTCAAATTATGATCATGACAATTACGTGAAGATATCCCAATTTATTGATTGCATCTCTGAGGACAGAAAACTGCAGTTTCCCTCCATCATAAAAGGAGGACAGTTGGTTGTGAGAACCGTATTGCAGGCTTCCTTCAATGCTGCGGACACAGCAGCTAGAATGTGGCAACTGCAGTCGTCATGCGCAAGGAGTCATGGCTCCACTCCGTGGCCCTTCCTAAACAACTCCAGGCGATGGTTGAGGATCTTCCCTTAGATAAAGCGAAGCGCTTCACAGGTAAGACCGATGATGTTATGCATGCCATGAAGGATTCTAAGGCCACGCTCTGCACACTTGGAATCTACACACCTGCAACAAGAAAGAGAACCTTCAGGTACCGACCATATAACTCTAGGTATCAACATTACCAGCACAATAGATAGCATGAGCAACCACTCTCCAGATAAAGGCTCCCGCGCGACCGCCAGACAAACCAACAGCCATTGACCACACTAATCGGATGGGGAGCACAACTACAAGAACACACTGTTCAAGGAAAATGGTCAATACAGGAAAGCAAATTGCATACATACCTGCTGGAGTTACATGCCATCCGCAACGCCTGTCAACATTTCCTACCTCTCATAGCAGGGAAAACAGTAAAAATAATGACAGACAATATGGCATGTAAGTCCTATATCAATCGGCAAGGAGGGACAAGATCCAACTCCCTATGTTCAGAAGCCATAAGGCTATGGAACTGGTGCATAGGCCACAATATCCATATATCAGCAGCATATTTACCTGGTATCCTGAACACTACCACAGAAAATCTGGGCAGACAATTCAGCAACAATCACGATTGGGAATTGCACAACGAAGTCCAGGAAAACATATTTCAACGATGGGGTTACCCCACAATCTATTTTTGAGAACAAGTGAATCACAAGTGCCATTACTTCTGCTCCAGAAGTCTGGGCAGAGGATCAATGGGAGACGCATTCCTCATTAATTGGAATACAGGTCTTCTTTGTGCATTCCCACCCATTCCCATGATATCCAAAACCATAAAAAAAAATACATAAACACAAAGCAAAGGTGACAATCATAGAACCAGCATGGTCTAAACAAACATGGTTTACTTACCTGACACAAATGTCGATTAGTACGCCAATCTCTCTACCACTATTTGAGAATCTTCCCAGGACAACGAATGCATCGCCCATCTGCATCTGAAGAAGTTGCATCTAACAGCATGGTTCCTAGCTAGTTCTGACAAATGGAACTACAATGCTCAGAATCGGTGAGGCATATTTTACTAAATAGCAGAAAACCTGCCACTAGGAAAACTTACGTCCAGAAGTGGTGTAGATTCTCCTTATGGTGTCAACAGTGACAAATCAACACAGCAGTAGCACCTATCCCCATCCTACTGGACTATCTCCTGGGAAATAAAAAAAGCAGGACTATCAATAAGCTCACTTAAAGACACCTACCTTCCACAATCCGGTAGAGGATACCACAGTCTTTGCACACCCAGTTGTGAAACGTTTCATGACTGGTATACAAAATGTGTATCCTGACATACATCCGCCCACAGTACCTTGGGACCTCAATTTAGTTCGAAGGACCATTATCAAGCCACTATTTGAGCCTTTAGTGGCTTGCTCATTATTACGCATGTCAATGAAGGCCACGTTTCTAGTAGCAATTACATCGGCATGACTCTTACGTGAGCTCGTAGCACTTATGGCCCACCGTACACAGTATTTCATAAAGATAATGCTACAACCTCATCCTAAATGTTTCCCCAAAGTGTCATCAGCATTTCACCTTAACTAAAGCGTTCATTTACCTATGTTTTATCCAAAACTGCACGCTAATACACGGGATGCGGCCCTCCATATGCTAGATGTCAGATGAGCTATTGCATTTTACCTAGAAAAAACAAAACCCTTTAGGAAATCTCCCAAACTTTTTGTGTCCGTTACAGAATGCTCCAAAGATGATAACATATCCATCCAAAGGCTATCAAAGAGGGTTTCCAGCTGTGTCCACGCATCCTACACACAGTCAGGGATAACACCACCCCAAATGGTCAGGACACATTCAACTAGATAATGTCTACATCTGCAGTCTTCTTGCATAACGTGCCAATCACGGAAACATGCAAATAAACTACCTGGGCTTTGACTCAAACATTCATAAATCATTATGCAATTGATCAGTCATCAAGACATGAGGCAGCAATCGGACTTTCAGTACTCTCATCTATTCAACCTAACAACTCGGAAGTTCCTTGAGCCAGTTGAGGGCACTGCTCGAGAGTCACCTGGAGTAGAGCACCCACAGTGCTCAAAAACACTACTCAAAAAAGAAAATTGGGTTACTCACCTTATGCAGCAATTGACGGTCTTCGAGATGCGTGTCCCTGTGTGTGTTCCACTGCCCACCCTCCTCCCCTCTAATTCAGAGTCGAGCTCTTCAGTAGAGAAGGAACAGAAGGGGTTGGGTCACGCGTGTGCTGAAAAGGGCGCCAAGGGTGCCACGAGACGGGAACAGCACGTGCACGACCCGGATCGGCACTGCTGACAAAATCTCTGATCAAGGACATGAGGATGCGCCAACACCTGGAGTGGAGCACCCACAGGGGGATACATCTCAAAGAACATCAGTTTAAGGTGAGTTACCCTCTTTTCTGTAAGAGTCCTGAGGTCGCTGTTCAGTGATCCTGAGCGCCTTTTTTTGCTATCTTAGTTTTTCATGTCTTGGTGCCTCCAGCAGTGGTATGGTGCTTTTGTGTTTAGAAAATTTGACTTGATCTATTTGACTGCAGGAATAATGTAATCTACTCTGTATGATGCTACAATTTTATTAAAGATGCATTGCATTTAGAAAACACTCCTACACAGGATTTGGAAGATCAAATATTTCTAAGAGTGGGGGAAAAAAATTTAAAAATGAAGAAATCAAGCCAATTTCTTAGCTTTTGAGAGGGTTTTTTAAAAAAACCAAAGAAAGCCCTACATCTGTGTAATGCCTGAATATTTCTTATATTTTCTCAGAACTCAGTTTGAGATCTTAGGGAATTTAGGGTCTGTGTGTACTGTCAGCTGCCCTAGTTCAGTGAAATGTAACCTAGAAGGTACTTATGCTACTTGCGGCTGCAGAGCTGACAGCAGTTTGACCAATTTGGTAATTGCTTTCTTTTGGATGATTTATACAAGTAGCTGCTATTTATTTACCAGTCGGTGCTCAGGAGACTTTGGATAAAATATGCTAGTAAAATTATTGCCAAAATAAAATTTATGCAGAGTATATCGTACACAGTCTTGGATGAGTAATATCTCTGAAGTACAGTTGTGTGGAGAAATGCTCCTTATGACAATCGTGATCCATTTAAAATTTTATAGTTTTTATCTAAAGAAATATATTTGCATACATTTTCAGTTTGCTTTCACGGAGCGAATGCTAGCAACTCAGATAATATTTAAGGCTGGAACTTGGTTTCCATTATAGGCTCAATTCTGACACCCTCCTTTACTCATTCCCTCCCACCCTCTGCCATTTTCATAAAAAACAAGCAACTTTCCGCCTAAAATTTTGCCTCTGTGCTTGCCAGCCATGAGTGAATATTGAGACTTTGATATAAGGTGTTTGCGATAGGCACCTGAAAAGTAAGATATTTCACTCATTGTAAAGTTTCTAGCTTTGTTTAGAGTATCACATTTAAAAAATGGCCAGTTCTGGAAACTCCACATTTGTTTATTTGTTCCAAATGAAAATTAGTGTCTCCAAGTACTGTTTTGTGGTAGCTAGGGTGCTCAGTTTTGGAAATAGATTATTTGAATAACCACACTGACTATTTTAGATACCTATATGGCCCCCATTACCTTAACACCCAAGCGTCTTGTAATCTTTAATGTATTTATCCTTCAAAACCTCTGTGAGGTAGAGAATTGCTATTAAGAACTGAGGCCCAAGATTGACTGTGACTTGCCCAAAGTCATGTTGGGTATCTGTGTTGGAGCAAAGAATTGAATCTTTTGAAACTCAGGCCAGTGTCCTGACCTAATGCTGTCTTCCTTTCATGATGGAGGTGAAGGTTCCCCAGTAGAGTTACAAATTCCGGCAGTGCAAGAGAAAGCACTCAGCTTTTGTGGCTCACATAGACTCCAAAGGTTCAGAGAGAGCCCTGAGACTCCTTCTCAAACCTTCTCTGATTCTGCAGCATTTATAAACTCCAGAAGAGTCCTGGCCCTGGTGACTTCCTTGTCCTACAGAGCTGGGGCTTATTTACGGTCATATTAGGGGCAGTTGGTTTATGCATTTATTTATAAACTTTTCCCTTCATTCTGTTCTGAAGAATACGGTATTTTAAAGTAAACTACTACCTTCGAGGAAAAAGAGAGAAGACTTTTTGAAAAGTTTAAGGTTTATCTACAAACAGAGTTGGCACTAGTTTAATTTAAGGTGTAATTTTAATCCCATTTAGTTAAGCTGGTGCAAAAGGGTGTGTGGATACTCAATTTAAACTAAGCTTTTAGAAAATTTCAAAAATCTGGGACTCAGCACAGGTGCAGGGGACCATGCTAGTGGATTCCAATGTAAGATCAGGGCCCTAACTTCTTTCCTAAAAAAGTGTCAGGACTTGCCATGTGTAGTTGGAGAGTTAATGCAAGATGGGGTGCAAATCTACAGTGCCCTAGAATGACATGCACCAGCTGTCTATGTGGATCTTGCCACCACACGCTAGATTACTTCTAATGGGCAAACAGCAGGGTCCACATAGACAGTTGTGCACAACCCACTGTGTTCTGTAGATTTACTCCTCAGCTTGCTGTTGTGACAGGGTCAGGCCTGACGGCTACGCCAGAGTGCTGGAGGGCCTGTATATCAGCCCCAGGCTCCACAAAGCCCTGTTCCCTGGGTAACTCAGCTGGGGCTGATGAGGCAGTTGTGGGTTTATGGAGCTTGGAGAGAGGAGGAGTGGAGGATGGAGGTGGGAGTTATAGGTATAGTTACAGGGTACAGTTGCAATTCACAGCTTTTGGAGTTGGCAGCTTGGAGCAGGCAGGCTGCAGCCTGCGGGTTGCAGCCTACAGAGGCTTGCAGCTTCCCCTGTTGTTACCGGTGCCCCGGAGGGCAGGGCACCTGGCTGGAGAAGCAGGGAGCGGATCACGGACTACCCCAGAGGGAAGGTAGCAGTACTCAGGGGCAGAGCGGGCCCCGGCCCCTCCCTCGACCCTCCCCCAGCTGCACTACCGGCCGGACCGGGAGAGCGCAGGACCCACAGGGGCGGAGTAATTCTCCCTCCCCTGCCCCGACCTTGCCACACTGTATATTAACTCTTGATTTAGACAAGCCTGCAGAATCTGTTCTCCCTTATACTTCTATAAATTAGAAATAACTTCATTGGAGGCAGTCAGTGGCATACCAAGGGAGGGGAAACCCCTGGGTGTCAGAGACCCACTGTACACCACTAGAGACAGTGGAGTTATTCCATATTGACAGCTTTGCAACTGAGATCAGAATTTCATACTATGGTTTGTCTGAAATTGGCTTTAGAATATTAAGGGTGTGTGTGTGTGTGTGCGTGCGTGCGTGCGTAAGCAGTGATTTTCATAGAATCATAGTAATGTAGGACTGGCAGGGAGCTCAATAGGTCATCTAGTCCATTCCCCTGCTCAGAGGCAGGCCTAAATATTATCTAAACCATCCCTGAAAGATGTTTGTCTAATCTATTCTTAGAAACCTCCAATAATGGATATTTCACATCTTCCCTTGGTCATTTGTTCCAGTGCTTAACTACCCGGAAGTTTTACCCAATGTCTAATCTAAATCTCCCTTGCTGCAATTTAAGTCCATTACTTCTTGTCCTGTCCTCAGTGGTTAAGGAAAACAATTTATCACTCTCTTCTTTATAACAACCTTTTACTTACCTGAACACAGTTACGTCCCCCATGGTCATATTGCTTCTGTATCACTTTTTATTTCTAGCAGATTGTGTTTTTTTCCTTCCTTTATAATGTTTTAGTCAGCCCCAGCTGTCTCACACCAGCTTTCCCTCATCTCCTGCCATTACTTATAGTTTATGCCATGGACCCAGGGCAGTGACTCAGACTTTTAGACTTTGGCCCACTTTCTGTTCATTCTGGCTGTCACTTTTTCCCCTTCTTCATGCCAGAAAACCCTTGGTGTTGTGTAGCACCTTATTGGCCTCTAAGAATGACCACCTGCAGCCACTTCCTTTCATGCTGGCACCACACATGGCACATTCCCAGTGCTGTAATGAACAACAGCATTGCTTGGCTGCAAGGAACTAAATAAGACAACCGTTGTTTTGATCTACATAAGATACTTCTTTTCTTTTAATCAGTTCAAAATTCATAAGTTCTCTTAGTCAAAATGTCTTGACTGTGTGGTTTGCCTTAACATACACTGGATTTGTCCTCCCCCCCATGTTTAAATAAAGCCATTACTATTAAATGACTGAGAGAACTGAAAAGCGAATTCTCATTAGAATTTGCCATTAGCTCTAATAACATCCTTTTCCTTTTTTTTAAAGGCTATTTTTAATAATATTTCTTATCACTTCTCTTGCTCTTTTCACCCAAGGATTTCGAAGTGCTTTACAAATATAAATTTAATGTAGGCATCACTACGCCTTTGTGGCGCACAGATACCAGGGTGATGAGTGCGGCATAACAACTTAGATAAAAAGGCAGATCGATCAAGTAGCACTATCCTTGTTTTACAAAGGAAGGTGAGCTCAGGGAGATTAACTAACTTGGTCAAGATCACATCTGGAGTCAGGGGCAGTCATCTTAAAATAGAGCATAGGAATCCTGAGTCCCAGTTGCCTGTTATAACATGCAGTCACCAGTGGCAGTTGGTGACATTTTTGACAGGTGAAGCACAAATTGCAAAGTAGCTATTTCCTCCCCCACCCAGTGTATAATTTAGTAGTTATTAAAAGCTTAGCTTATTTACAGAGAAGAAGCAGCAGGTGCACCCAGGACTAGGAGCTGCCATCGTTGGCTCCTTGTGTACTTGCCTGAGGCCTACCCCATGGAGGAGGTGTCAGGGAGACACACAGGTCCCAACCTATCCTCACCCACTGCATTTAAATCAAATCACAGTTTAGTCCTTAAATCTGTATATATTTATCAACTAAACGAAAAAGAAAATGCAAAATGTATTTTGTACCTTTTTGGAATTCTTGGTTAGGCTGGGCCTCACTTGCCTGGACTGATGACCCATCTCCGGCAGACACATTTCTTCACTTTTTTATTATTTGGGATTGAAAAGAGTTGTTTGGGGGAATGGAGAAGGTCTACAGGAATTCCAGGGATTTGGTTGTCTAACGAAATTAGGCTCCTTTGACAATCACAGCCTTAAAGTATAAAGTACCATTTCCCTAATACAAAAAAAAAAAAAAAGTGCTTGTCTGAAGGGTTGAATGTTTTGTGGGCAAGATGTAAGTAAACATTTGATGGCAATAAAAAGATGCAAAAAAGAACTGCATGTATTTGTTTTCTTCTACTCAAGTATGAACCTCAGAAGGAGATAAGGGATGATGATGGTAATGCTTTGAACTTCTATACAGCTCCTTTTATCCAAGAATGTAAAAGTGTTAAGCAAACATTTAATAATTGAAGCGTCACAATACTCTGGGTAGGTAGGGCAAGGATGGGTAAAGTTACTTACCCAAAGCCATGCAGCAGAGCCTGGAATAGAACCCAGTAACCTTGACTTCCAGCTCTCTGGGTTAACCACAGGACAACGTACTTCTGCCTAATGATTAATTTAGCTATGTGACCCACTATAGCTAAGGTATGTCTGGAGCACCTATCACAATAGTATGTAAATGTTAACTGGTAATGCATTTTTTTTATCTTACAAACTCAAAATGCTTTGAAGAATTTCAGACAAACTACTTCATCTGAACAACTTCCGTGGCAATCATTGCTTTTGCAATCATACAGATACGTTTGGTATTGGTGAGAGCACACCTTCAGAATCCTTGAAGACCTGTGAAGGAAGAGAGGGAAATAAATCAACCCCATACAAAACATTTGTGTAATATGTTGTGCTACTTTACTTTTCATTAAATTTAATTAATTAATTAATTAATTGCAAAATACTTAGATACATGAGAGAAAATATTTAATGGCAGCAGTGCAAGTGAAAGACGTAAAGCAAGTCAGAAAGATGATAATTCTCCACCAGCACTATTTTAGTTATTTTATTCTTTCCTGTCATTTGGTTTCCCATTAGCCTGGTTTGAGGAAAAGTTCTTTCTAGTTTATGGGGTGGATGCTTTGAGATTTCAGTACTTCACAGGTGGTTTTGTTGTTGGGTTTTTAATTTTTTATATATTTTATATTAAGAACACATTTATTAATAGTCTATAGATGTTAATAAATGATTAATAGATTTATAAGCATGATGAGACATGAGTATTGTGTTAATGATTATAAGACATGGTTCTAAGCAACTTATTTACCTATTGTACTTTTAACAATTGATTACTTATTAAACAATCATTAGCCCTTTTAAAAAACTGTTTATAAATATATCCTTAACATAAAGTGTGACTTTATTTTTGAAAGATTCCGCCAGGAATATAGCAGCATGTGAAAGAGATGGGAGATGCATTTTTCGGCGGTCTAAGGAAGGTTAAAGAAGGAGTGTATCATCAGACCTGTAAAATAATCTCCCAAGGGAAAGTGGTATAGGTCACACACTCTGATTCTTTTGGAAGCAATCACTTGAGAATATAGTTCTGTGCTGCAGGAGGAAATCTGTGATATAGTTTACTTATTATTTGTTAAGCACTGACTGTGCTTGGCAATGTAAGACACAGCATGAAGATAGCACCTTTTTCAAAGAACTCCTAATTCCAAAGGCAGATACAGAGGACAGGATCCACAGGACTTTTTTTTTAACCCATTGACTGACTTCTTGAGCAAAACTTGGAATTTATTTCCTTGAATATCTTTCTTTATATTTTTAAAACATCTGTTTTTGTTGGCTTCTAGGCACTTCTAAACATTTAAATGTGCAACAATCAGTGGATCAGTGAGTGCTATTGGGGAGGAGCAATGACATCTATAGGTTGCCTAATGCTATCCATTATAAACATTCTCATGAAGTATAGTTTAACCTAGAAATCACTGAGTGATCCTATTTAGTTGGGGGGAGGGGGAAATCCTTCATTTTAAGTAACCCATCTCTCTAGCCTCCCTCCTCCTCTGATGGCTGTAGAATAGCCAATTAAAAGAAAAAAATAAGGTGAAGTAATTTTGGCCAAAAAGGCATATTCACCTCATTAGCCATTGCAGGATGTATAATTATGGCTCATTAAATCTACCTTGGATCCTGAGAGCAAGACAGAATAACTTTATAAGAATGAAAAAAAAAAGAACGTGGTAGAATGTTAAACCAGAGTGATGACTGCCCTCAGGGAAGACACACTAACATCCATCAACTCTCCAGCCCCAGCTTTCACAGACACATCTGTCCAATACATATGAACACTTTGCAGCCGGGGTGATTGTTATGATCAAAAAAGTTTGGCAGCAGAAGTTACTTTAGCAACTTTCCCCAGTGCAATATAAGTGTATAAGGCAGTTTAGTAAAGGTATTATCCATTAGACTAGTAAAATGCAACCTAATCGTTGTTTTACCACAAATGGGATTTTTGCGTGTCTCTTGGTGACAACATATTACTGTCCTCCCCACTAACCTTGATGTGGAGCTATTCTATACCACTCCAGGCGTCCACTACTGAGGTTCAGATGACTGGAGCTTTTCTACCTTGCACTTGCTTTCCTACATTCCCTTGTTATTAAAATGATGTCTTTCCTGGGAGGCTGTGTGGCTCAATTAAATAGTGTGCTTTTCCTCCTTAAATCCCTGGTTCTACTGTAGCCCACATCATTAGAAACTGAAAACTGTTGTATGATGACTGTATGATAAGTAATATAAAGCAATATCCAAGACCCTCTTTTAGGTGGTGACGGCATTAATTTACTTGTTTAACCCAAATGCTTTGTACTAGATGATCCCAACATGGCTACCTCCTGAATACAGCTATTCAGTGGTTTATGTGAAACTAGTTGGTGGTCTTAGTCTAGCACAGCGATTCTCAACCTGTGGGTCGCGACCCTGGTGGGGGTCGAACGACCAATACACAGGGGTCGCCTAAAGCCATCGGAAAATACATATTTCCGATGGC
>ML675604.1:15820786-15845749 GCA_007922155.1 Mesoclemmys tuberculata
CAGTACACACACCATACACACAATACTGTGTAAGTGTAAGGTGCTTTCTGAATTTCTGAATTGGTAAGCAAGAAGCAACCACAACCATCTCACTAAATTTGGCAGCATACTGTTGCAAAATATTGCACTGTTGTTTACTGTTATATTACTGTTATTATATTTAAACCCATGGTGAAATGTTATTTATTTGGAATTGTTGTTATATTTAAACCTATGCTATGCCATGGTGAAATGTTATTTATTGGAATTAGTAATAAATATTTCTCAACATATAATTAAATATTGTTTTTGTGATTAATCACTATGTTTAAATTATGTTTGATTTGTAGCAATGAGAATACATAATGCATATCAGGTATTTACATTCCGAATCATAACTGTAGCAAAATTACAGTTTTGAAGTAGCCACCAAAATTATTTTTTGGTTTGGGGTCACCGCAATATGAGGAACTGTATTGCGGGGTCACGGCATTAGAAAGGTTGAGAACCACTGGTCTAGCACTTAGTTTGTGTGGTGTGAACACTTATAAAGTATCATCATACTTGTCCCTAACTAGCACCTCTGTAAGGGGTCTTATCAGAAAAGGCCAGGACGAATGGGCATGAAGATTGAACTACCCTCCAGGTGAGGACTGAAGCAAGCTAGCAACAGAGGAATGTAGGGAAGTTTCCATTGCTGCTATAACCATTCTGTGAATAATCAGAATACCCCATTTGCCAGAGATGTCACACTGGAAGATTTGAAAAATGTTCAGTTCCCTCTTAAAAATAAGAAAAAAAAAAAGGGGGTTTCTCTCCCTTTAAAGCTATCTCTTGCCATTAATATCCTCCATACTGGTGCTCGGTACCATGGAGGAAGAACCCACACAATTGTTTCATCCCAGTACCTATGAGGGAAGGCAGTCTGGTCACATAAAATATTACTGTGGTAATTTGGCACTTATGGAAGCAATTTAATAGCTCTTCCCAGGAGAGTTGTGGCAATGTAGGTTATCTGAGTGGTTGGCTTGTGTCTTGAAGCATCCAGCTTTGTATCTCTAATTTTTGTGTCCTATCTGATGTAACTGTGGATGTTCGTTTTTTTTTTAATATAATTGTCTAATCTGTTACTAGATAATGCTTACGTCTCATGATCAATAGCCTCCATACCAGTTGGTTTCAAAGGTTAATTATGTATTGAGTTAAAAAAAAAAAAGAATTCTGTCTGGTACTTATTCAAAGACACCTTTATAAATGTAGTACTTTTAATTTAAGATGCTGTTATTCCTTCTCAACTGAGAAGCCTGCCAGCAGCAACATTGCTTCAGTCTGCCTAGGCCTAGTGTGTCATTCTGCAGCCCTGCATCCACTGTCATCCTCTCTTCTTCTACGTGAAGATTCACAGTCAGGGTACCGTGCATCCTTTGGTCATAGCCAAGTGATTACACGGTATTACTGAAACCTCCAGACAGGTGTGGAACAAAGATTAGAATCCATTAAAGCAGGCCCCTAGCATCTCCTTGGGTAAGAAGAATGAGACTATTGTAAAACACCAACCTGGAGTTCCTTGCGGGCTTTCCGCCCCTCCCCCAGGCACTATGAACTTTGGGCCTGATGTTTTGTGGTGAGGGGTGCTGCAGGAACTTCAACGGGAGATCTGGGGCTCTCCACTTCTGAAAAATCAGGTCTTTTAAAAGTCTGCCTCAGCAGCTATAGCCTTTGGGTGAAATTAGAATTTCCTGATGGCTGGAACTCTGGACTCGCTGGCAATCACCCCATTAGACCACGCTGCTTCTCTGGCCGTGACGTTTTGTCTCCCGCTTGCTGTGATCACTCGGCTAGAGAAGTGCCCTTAGATCCCATCAGTCTGCACAGGAGGGAGCTGAGTCTGCCTGTTCTTTTCAGTAACTTGGTTTTATCAGTAGAAATACTCACTGCTGATTACGGTAGATGAAAATGATGACGACAAGGATTAAGGTTAGATTTATTGTAGCATGCTCTGTTACTGAGCTTGTCTAGTTAAAGTGCTGCTTTGAAAATCCTTAACCTTTGGTCAAAAAGGAGGTGTGGGAGGGAGCTGGGCTGCTAAAGGATACACATGCCCATATCTTCTGCTGGTTGCTATTCTGATGTAATGGAAGATGCTGCCCTATGAGTCTGCACCGGTGTACCAAGTCACAAAAGAATTAACAAGTGAAAAGCAATTTCTATATACACAGGATACTTTGCAGGCATTTTCAGAGTTGCATAGATCCTGGTTTTTCTCTGTGTTTTCCTGTTCTGTTGTTTTCCCCTGGGATCCTGTAATGCAGAAGGCTCTGGATCGCTCTCAATGGTTAGACCTCTGGACAGGAAATGTTCGTCTTCACAACTGAAATCCAGTGCTTTGTAAAGGGAACCCACATCCCCTGTTTTCCTTTCTATTCCAGAGATGTTTTAAGATATCCTTTCTACAGAAAAATATAAGAGAATACATTTTAGAAACATACTGACCTTTCAATTAAAGTGCACTTGAAACCTAAATATATTGTGGCAAGGCTCCTTCTTCATTTCACCGGATTTAGCACTTCCCCCTCTAGCAATGGCAGGGGTGGGGTAAATCTGCCCTGCTCCAGACAGTCTTTGTCTTCCCCCTCTGTGTTTGCTTATCTATATTTTCAAACAGGCCTAAGGAGTGCTCCTCCACCAAACAATAAGAAACAAATTTACAAACACAAAAACAAAGGGCGATATCTTTCCTTGCACCCCTGCTGGGGGATGTTGTCACTCCTTCCCCTAAAGAGGCACTCAGTTTTGGCTGTTTCCCCTATGGGGAAGAAGGCAGCCTCTGATCCTGGAGAAGCCTATGTCCCTGCTGCCATTAGCCCTACAGCGTCTTGTCTCTCCACACCCTCTCTAGGGTAAGGGGGAGAAGAGGGTTTCTCAGGCAGCCCTTAATTGGACTCAGGTGTCTATAATTGACCTGAGGTAACCACCTCTCAGCTTGTAGGAAAAAGGGCCTGTATCATTCTAGGGCTAACATATCTGCCGAGGGACTTGGTCACAATAGCTACAGGGGAAATTCTATACTATTCGTGCTAATAGATGTACAGCCTTTAAAAGCATATTCCGTGACAAAGCTATAGGAGACAGGGCTGCTTCCCTGCGGCTGCAAATAGAAGTAACTGTCTTGCAAAAGTTCTGAGGATGCCATTATGAGTGAGTGTAAATATTTATAGTAAAGATGCCCAAAGTGTAAGTAATTATCATAATGTATTATTGTATAGCTTCTATTTTCCTGCCAGCATCAGAAAATATACAGGGGAAAATGTCAGTGTCGTGCTTGTATGAATATAACAAAAGATCATCTAGGAAACTGTATGATGAAAGTTTCCAGGAGTGAAGCATAGAGAATTCTGTATAAGAGTTTAAGAATCATTTGGGGTTGCCTTAATTTTAAAACAGGCAGCACAAAGTATGTCTGAAACCTTGTGTAGTTGGTTTCATACTGACACATGAGAGAGTATGACAGACACAGACTGAGGTTTATCATCACAGACCTGATTTAATAAAAATCCAGTCTGGCTTCCATAGAAGCGTTAACTAAGGGAAGACCTTGCACTGATTTCCATGGTTTGAGAGACAAAGTTTTATTTAATCTGGCGTTGTGTGTGTAAGGACATTGACACTGACAGTGAAAGTAGAGGCTGGTTTGAGAATTATTCTTGCATACAGTTGCACAGAGTGATGTCTATTGTACTGTGCTTTGCCTGGCAGTCATTAAAAGAACTGTGTTTGGTTTTGGATTTATTATGAGGCGATTGGTCCATGTGTTGTCACGATATTGTTATGAAAAGTGTCTTTTCCTGGTAACAGGAAGTTGAGAAAATTAAAGGATCATTACAGCTGATCTAAAGCATAATTAAGGCATACTACTGGCCGTTGCTCTGTGAATGGTACCCTGTAGACTCAGTGGGACTCTGGCACACAAATGGCTTGTAAGATCAGCCCCTCATAGCTAGACTTAATTGGACTGTCCCCCCACCAAGGGAATAAGAGGGAGTAAGAGCTATCCCAACCAACCCATTCCCTAACACACGAACAGACTTACACAGGTTACCTGACCCTGGAGTCTGGCTACATAGGGGTAAGTGGGAATACTCACCTAAATCTTTCCTCTATATGGAGGAGGGAGAGAATTAGCCAGGTAGGAGTCCACTTACACGACAAAATAAGCATTCATTGCTGGCACTTGTCCTCCCCAGAGGTGTGTATTCTGTAAATAAATAAATACTCCAAAGATACAAATATCTTGTAGTTCTGATGGAGGGTTTTTACAATATAATATGACATTGGACTTATTGGTGTGATTTTACCAAAATAACATTTTAATTCAGTGTCGTGGTACATAGAGAGCATGACTTCAATGACTTTATTTGGCTAACTGAGGCTGAAGGACCTGTCCTATTTAGAAGAGAATATGAAAATGTGTGTAACAAAGCAAAGCTGCTCATCATGCAGATAACAATGCTTTATGGTTAATCTCTCCTTTCAATTTAGTTCAGCTTCCTCACTGCAATCTGTTCAGGTTCACAAACTAGGGTATAGGAGGCCTTTTTCTAACTTTATTTTCAGCAGGCTACAATGGTTAGATGGAGATCTGCCAGTCCAGATGGTAAAAAATTTAGAGCCTGATTCTGATCTGACTTGTACCAGTTTAAATCAGGGATAATTTAGTTCAAATCAGTGGAGTTACATCGGTGTAAAAGTGGTTTAAGTGAGACCAGAATCAAACCAATGGTATTTGTCCCACTTCCCAGAAGGTCTTGCACAGTAGTCCGGGAATGCATTCAATTTTATTTTGAATTTCTGAGTAATCTGAACCCTTTAATGTTGTAACTAACATCCTGAGTCAAATCTATCCCTGGGGTAACGCCAGTGAAGTCAGTTGACTTGCACTATGGGTGAAATTGGCCCCTTCATTTTGATTTGTTTTAAATCTTTCCAGTGCAGTGGAAAACAAATTTCCACAGACCTTTTGATATTTGTCATATGTATTTATATATTATTTGAGATGAATCAGAGCTGAAGTAGCATCTGGATATTAAGGGAGATTTTTTTATGTCCTGTTGTTTTCTGTGGTTTTATTCTGTTCCTTTGTATTCCCGTTATAATAATAATGCTGTGATGAGCTGTCACACAGGTGACAAAAAGGTTAAAATGGCTTGAGGGGCCAGTTAAACTACTGGGTTGCACCTGAAGGGATATGAGGCATATTGGTGATAAAACCAAGCTAGGGAGGGGCTGGATCTTCATAGAGGAAGGCACAAAGGGCGGCTGTAGGAGAGGACAAAGAAGAGACTCTGGTGAGAGAGAGCTAGGAACTTTGTCTCTTGGGCAGAGGGAAGTCTGAGAGGCTGAGCCCCATACTGGAAGCCTGATTGAACACAGGAGTTGGTCAGGAACTCTAGTCTGTCTGACATCCTGGGTAGAGAGAAAGTGTGACTGCTTCCTGGTGGTGGCAGTGAAGTCCAGGAACTGGAGCTAGTGTTGGGATGGTTTGAAGCAAGGGCTAGCTTGCAAAGAAGGCTACCAGCGGAGCCTACCTAGAGTGAATGTTTAGTTGATTAGCTATTTTCTGTGGGACTTTAAGTGAAGGACTTTGAGGCCCTGTAAAGGGTTGGACTCTGTTACCTGGCTTGGCTGGAGGGCCAGGTTACATCAATGGCTGAAATAGGTCAAAGAAGGCACAGGGGGAACCGAGGCATAGCTTTTGCAATGCTGCATACAGCCATCAGAGGGATATGGTGTGGTGGCAATCTCACCACAACTGTTTTGTGCTATTTGGAGAGATTCTCAATGTGCTTCCCAAGCACTAATGAAGCTTCAGGGCACCCTGATGAAGTAAGCAAGTATCATCGTATCTATTTCAGTGATGGGTAGAGATGGTCCAAAAATGGTGACAAACTTTCTTCAGGTTTCAAAAACTGGAAAATTTCTGCCATCTCTAGTCATGGCTTAAACAACCGAGTAGTTAATTTGTGCCTCAGAGGGAAGCAGAGCTCCCACCTCCACGTGAAATACAGGTTTGGGTTCCCTTAGTCTTTTACATTGCCATTAACACCAGTGTTTGCATGGTGAAGGCAGATAGACATGTTCTGTTCAGGTTGTCTGTTGTATATTTCACTGGTATTCTATCGGTTGGTGAGCAAGGATGTTCCCTGTTGAAATGCTGGTTAGAATCGGTGTAGGAGGGGGAATCAGGAGTCCTTGTGATTTGGAGTTTATAGTATTTCTTATGAGTCATGTACTAAGCACTCTGCTGCTACTGTCCACTGGAAAGAGGACAAACTAAAGCCTGGCTATATATTTCCTTGGAATATGTAATCAGTTTTATTTTCTAGGTCAGTTTGTGGGAATGTGTGCTTTGTATTTAAGCGGTGGTACTAGCCTTTATTTGTTAAAAATTCCTTTTGCAATGGATTGATAAAATTAATGTTTTTCTGGCCTGGCACATTGTGCCTCGCCCCATAAAGTTGCTAGTATCTGGTCTTTCTGACTCTCCTGTTCTTTTCTGGGTCTCTTCTGTTTAATTCTTCTTTGTATTTTTCTTCCTGTACCCTATGTTGTGTTCTTCTTTCTCTTGGTTTTTGGTTTTTGTTTTTCTCCTAGAGAATCCACCCCACTCTCCTCTTCTGACCAGAAGGTGTTCAAGATATGTGAAATGTTTCCATTGCTTGTTTTCCTAGGAGAGAAGAATGCCATGGAAGAAGAGAAGCTTAACCCAGCTTAGCTATAACTGGTGCTGACTGCATAAGTGTCGCCCCAAGAGTAGAGAGGGAAAGTGACTGGCTTTCAAATTTCCCCCGTATGCTTTACCCAGAAAGGAAGTGGAAAGTGCTCCTAGGTCATGCAATAACTCCTGCCCACTGTTCCTCTCCTCTGTCCTGGACTCCTATCTGGACTGGCCTGCTGCCGAAGGGTAGAAACACTGAGTTAGATGATCTTTTACCTTGAATATATGCTCTGCCATATACAATTTTTCTATTAATTTATGCAAAACTTAAAAATAATTTTTCCTTTAAATGAGTCAGGACTGGTAACAAGTTAAACAGTTCTTATGTAGAATAAACTTGGCCCTGATCCACATAGAGTGTGCTTCTTCTGTAGTGTCGGAGGCCACCTGGAACTTAAGGAGCATTTTCTGCTCCCCCATCCAGAAAAAGACTAACTTCTATTCTGAGAAGTACATAGTCCAGTCCGCACTGCCTCTTTGCCCAGGTGCAAACGACTCTATCTAAAGTAGATGGCAGTTTAGCTCTTGTGTAGGTTGCCAAATGCTCTGTAAATCTACTACCATCCTAATGCAGAGAGAACGATCTTCTCTGGATACTGGAATGAGGGCAGAAAAAGATGAGACTTTGCCTTGGCTCTCATTCCGCAGAGTAGCTCTGTAACTAGATTCCTGCTGTATAGCTATTTTTGGACCTTTCCGCATGATAGATCTAGCTGCTGCCAGACCAACATCCAGCGTGCTTGACTTGGAAGGTCCCAGGTATATAAGCAGGGTCTGAACGAGCTTCCCCTTGACATATTGTGTAGAATAAGACTTATAAATTGAAACCAAGACTCATCAGATTAATTGTGTGTTTCTCAAAATGACCTGGGATTTGGCAGGCAGACTAAAAAACATTTCTATGGAGAAATGGCCTGTATTAATGCAAAACTAGTTTACATTAATTACCAAACATGCTAATCCACAAATATATCTTCAGTTTCTTTTAACTTTGGCCTTTCATGATCAAGTTTAACCATTTTTAAAATTAGATTGTTGGCAACTTAGTTGAATAATACAGGGATAAAGGAGCAGGGAGAACCTTAGGGTATGTCTACACTGCAAAAAAAAAAAAAAACCCCCAAAAACAAGCATGCGCAGCTGGACCACGTCAGCAGATTTGGGTTTATGAGGCTCAGATTTACAGAACTGCAGTGTAGGTGTTCGGGTTTGAGCTGGGCCCCAAAGCCCTGGCTCCAGCCTGAGCCTAAACATCAACACTGCAATTTTACAGCCTTGCTAGCCCGGGTCAGCTGACACCAGTCAGTCACGGGTGTTTTACTGCAATGTAGACATACCCTTACTGAGAACAAGGCACCTGTAGTGGTTCTGAGCAGGTTGAATTTCTGCAGCATTAAAAATGCTGGTGTTTGCAGGAGCCTTGTCTACGCTTGGCCTTCCAACGTTGCTCACAACAGTGCAGTTAAAGACCAGATTCAGGATCACGTGTGAGGATCATCTCATAGGATCAGCCCCTAGATTTGCAACATTTTCATTAGTGGAAGGCAGGTATTGCATAGATGAACTTATTTCAATTCAGTTGTCAAAATGAAACTGAGCTTGTCAGCCATTTACATTCTTTTTATACGTTCAAAAACTAAATTAAAAGAAAAATGCTAAGGTCACATAATCAAGCGCTCAGTAGTTAGGAATTACGGTTGATTGTGCTCCTCCCTTCCCTCCAGTAAAAAATAAATAAAGAAAAAGAAGATAATCAACCTGAGGCAGAAACCTGGCATGGAAAACTTCAGCCCAAATGGTCAAAGTTTGGCAAAGTTATAAGCAACTGAAAACAGTATCTTACAATAGAACATGTTGGTCAACTTTACTAGCTGGTGCTACCAGCCGTTGACTATTGCTACTCTAACTAAATGTATTTCCTTCTATTTCATTCAGCTTTTTTCTAACCATTTTCTCCCAAGCATATTTTGTCTGGAAAGAAGCTAGACTAACATAGAAACTGTATTTAAGAAAAAAGTATATTTTTAACAATGTGGGGGAGTGAAAGAGAAATGACTCATTAATCATACATGTCAACTTATGTAATATGCAGCTGAGAGGCGGTACTTTGATTCCTGTTCAATAATGTATCTTTACAACATGAACCTGGTGAGTGATCATGGTGATTTATGTTATGTTTTGTTGTCATTTAAACTTTTATAATGAAGATAAAGGATATATTGATTGGATGGTTTTTCTATGCTGTTTGAATTACCCATTGTATTTTGGCTCTTCACTTTGGACCTATTGCCTTGCTGCTTTTTATGCTGCTTCATCAAAAAAAAGGGCAGAGCAAAGAGATCGCAGTTGTGCTTAGTGACAGATCATGTTGACACTACATCTGTAACTGAATCAAGGGACCTAGTTACAATATTGATAAATGTTGTAGTGTGGATGTGGACAGATGCTAACTGGGTCCCCTTAACTATGTTAAGGCCTTAGATTCTCCTAGACTTCAGCATGTTTATATGGACAAGGTTAAATTGATGGGGTCCAAATAGAAATTGGCCACAGCTGTTACCACTTTGGTGTCAATTTTGTCAAGTGTCCATAGCCAAGCAGGGTTGAACTTGGATAAGGCCCTCCAGGAGGAATCCAGAGAATTACCGGATATGGTGCTGGTGAGTAATCTAATTAAGTATTACCCCTCCTTCCATCCAGGAATAGCATTATGCAGTGCTGGAAGTGCTAACTGTAAGATTTGTTTATGTTAAATGAAGGTTTTCAACTGGTTGCTGGCTCTGGCTCTTTTTCCAAGAGCAGGAGGTATTTACACTGGTGTCCTAATCAAAGTTTCTATTGGTAAATATTGGACCTGTGGAACTTCTACTTCTAGATACTACAAACCGGCTGGGTCTTTTCGCTGGGGTTTGTACCTTCTGAGGTCTGCTTGTAAGTCTGATTGTGCAGCTGGAGGAACATTTGCTACTGAATTGTGCAGGAGGCACTCTACTTGCTCTCCTGACAGTGTCTTCTAGGGATAAGGGTGGTTTATATTCTTGGCCTCTAAAGACTGAAGCTTTGAGGGGGTGGGGGAGAATGGTAGTTTGACTTCAGGTTATGTTGGTGCAGCCTGTGGCTGGCCTGCTTTCCCCAAAGGTGCCATTGAAAGAGATATGTAGACCATTGTGCACTTCAGACTCCCAATGAAAGGGTCCAAGAGCCTGTTAAGGCAAGGTTGGGTTGTGTGGGTAGAGGGATGGAGGGCCCTAATTCTAGGTCAAATCTTCTACTTTTGAGCATGGGGTGGGGGGAGACCGAGACGGTTATGTTGAAACTTAAAACCAAGAGAGCTGTGTGAATCCTGGGGAGGGGCAATGGGGTCTAGTGGAATGAGACTAAATCTGTAAACCAGTACATTAAGGATTCTAATCCTAGCTCTGCCACTGACTCACTGAGTGATCAAGTGACTTAACTTCTGTGTCTGTTTCCCTATCTGTAAAAAAAAAAAATGTGGATTATTAATCCCTTCATAAGGGGTGTTGCAGGTGTATTAGTTAATATCTGTACAATGCTGAACATACAAAGTGAATGTTATTAGGTTACTGTTATCATTATTGCTAATTACATATCGCTAATTTATAAATGTCCATATTTAATTGGAAGATTATTCTTTATTGTTTCATACAGCTGTTGTTGAACGGTTTCACCATGGGGGTGACTGACATTATTTATTTATATCTGGTTTGTAAAGTGCTCCAGGATTTACTGGCATGGTGGGTGTTGTAGATACTGACTTTTTCCATTTCTATCTATGGACTCTGATATGGCTCCTATTATCATGGTAGCTAAGCGACCCAGAACACACCTGCAAAGTAAGGAAGTGCTGTTGTTCCCATTTTACCAAAAAGGAACTGAGGCACAAAGACTACATGGCTTGCCCAGTGTCACACAGGAAGGCTGTAGAGGGTCAAGGAAACAAGCCCAGCCTTCGAAGTCCCATCCCTCCTTTCCTCATTTGTAATGTGTGGTAACTGGAGGAGACATCCTCTGAGGAACTTGCAAGTATCAACAATGGAGGAATAAGTACTTGATAGAACTGTTTAGAAACTGGAATTTCCATGTCAGCGAAATTCTGCAATCTTTGAAAAATTGTTCCAAATCAGAATGAAACGTGGAATCTCAATTGTTCGTGAAAGATTTTGAAAAACTTTGGGATACATTTGAAATTTTTTGTTTTGATTTTCATTTTGTGTTTTCTACTTTTATTATACCAGTATTTTAGAATTATATTAAACCATCTGGATAAAATAGTATAGATACAATTTTGAAAGTGATTTTAACACGCAACATTGAAATGGAACCTTATCAAAATGTTTCATTTTGATTTTTTTCAAAACAAAATGTTATTGAGATTGGCACTTGTCAATGGAACTTGCTGATTTTTTTGACTGCATTTTCTGATGAAAAAATATTTGGTCTAAACTAACTTATTTAAAAAAAATAGTCAGGTCTGTCAGATTTCTTTTCAGACCTACATGCTTAAGAATCAAAGATGTTTGTGTGAGCTGTTGCTTCAATTAAAGCACCACGTTACTTTACTTTTTATAGGCCAAACATTTCAGTCTCCTACAAGTGTGCTGAAAGGTGCATTTCCTGTGTTATTGACTAGCTCATTTTTTCTTTTTTTTTCTATCATACTATGGTGGGGGCATTATATGTTTAGCTGTGTTCCTAAGGGAATAGGCTGGAAAAAGAGCTAGTTGTCTGCAGATAGCTGAATGTGGCTCCCTCAAGGCTTGAGGGGGTGTTACTACTTCACTAAAATTGCCTTTGGATTCAAATCATTCAACTGATCAAGCTGGTCATGTACAGAAACAAAGAATAAACAATGTACAAATCAGGGAGGGAAGACTGGCTAGTCTTGCATTACTAAGGTCCTCCACCATCCCCAAATCCCAATGTCCTACAATCCATTGGCTTTCCTTCATTCAGACAACACTGAGTAGAAAAGCATGTCGTTTAAAGGAGATTCCAGGCCAGGAATTGTGACATGCCAATTTTCTTTTCAGTGAAAGGATTTATTTTTATCCCCTGTTTTGTATTGTATCTCAGCAATGTTCAGCAGTACAGCGTGGGTTTGTTTTCTTTAATTTTCTGGTTGGGCTTTTTGCTGCTTTACAAAGTGATGATTTATGGCTCCTATTTTGATTTCGTCTTAAAGTTAGCCACTCTTTATTAAGCCAAAGTGTTTTTTTTTTAATTTTCCTTTAACACAAAAAAGGGGGCCTAGACGAACACTTCTTTTGCCTTCATATTGAGATGGTTTGTACCTCGATGTGAGTGTCATTTTCAGTCGCCAGGCTCTGATCCTGGAACTGCATGCCCATGAGAAACACCATTAACTTCAGTGGGACCCTACGCAGGCACAGGGGTCTGCTGCGTTGCATCCTGTTCAAGTTAATGGATCTTCATATGGATGCAAGTATCCACCTGTTTGACTTGAATGCCAGGGTCACGGCCTTAGTTACTATACACCTGTCTATGTGCATGTGCCAGTGGATTATTGTTTTATCTGACAAACTGTATCGGATTCCTTTTCATGCAATGGCCCCACATTTAGCTAGTCAGGACTAGCACCCCCACCCCCCCGGCCCAAAAAAGGCACTGTCAAATCTTTTGCACTGGTGCTTGAAGTAAGGTTCCTGCTCCTGTGGAGTGTCAAAGGAACAGAGGTAGGGGAACAAACTTGTGACTGCTTAGAGAACTGCTCGGGATCCCCTCTTTGGGGAGCAAGGCTACTTGTTGCGGGTGTGAGACCAGCTCACTGCGTGTTAGCTTTAACATTGTGTGAAACGAATCTAGAAGAGGTTATAAAATACAAAATGAAAGTTAAATGATTGTTTACTAGACTTTTCTTACATGGGAGCAAATATGGACGCAGGAGAGAACGCAGAAACAGTCAGTCAGACGACGAAACACAGACTGACCACAGTGCTATTCAAAGTTGAATTTTTCTGCAAAATGGCATAAGAATGAGGGGGAGACAGTTCTGTGCTTTCCAAAGTTTCCTACCTTGAATTAAGTGTCCGGCAATGCTGTATTGGGACATTTCATTAAATAGCCTGCTTAATGCAATAGTATGGTAGGGCAGAAGATGATAAAGGGTGATGGCAAAGAATGAGCATGTTTTGTCTGAGTAGAAGGAAGGGGCAGAGTTTTGAGATGTGGGATGGGTAACCTTAGCACTCAAAGTTTTGACTCAGTATTGCAACTATCAGACTGAGCAAGGCAAGAAATTCTTCAAATGTCTCCTAGACTTAAAGCTCTCTGGAGTAGAGAGAGCATCCTCTTTGGTACTAGTCTTTTAAAGTGCCTAGAGCTGAGCAGGGCATGTAGGTGCTAATGTAATAGAAAAAATGTGTGGGGGGGAGGAACTGATTTGAATGTTTTTATTCTTTAACTTGTTGGGGGTGAAGAAGGATTTTTAATTTCATTTGAAAGGGGAAGGAGTGGAAGACTGGTAGACCAGGCTGGAACAAGACATAGTGCCAACATTCATGAGTATTGATACCTCTTCCATTTATAGAGCACTCAGGAACAGAGACTTTTAAACATGCCACTGAGTGGCAGCTTTACAAAGAGAAGTCTTTGTTTAATGCTCTTGTATGCATTTCATCTGTGTCTTAAACCAGATTGGAGCTCAGGTACCCAGAAATAACAGACCAGTATGTTAGTCAATCTTTGTAACCTAAAGCTAGTTACTCCCCCTTTTAGTAATTTATTAGAGCTCTTTTGAGAAATGGATTTTCTTCCTTCAGGAAATTCCACTATTTTGATTTTGTTTTTGTCCTGAAATGGGATAAAAATTGAAATACCAAAAATATTCATGGCATGCAAAGTTTAAAAAAAACAACAAAAAACAAATCTTGATTTGGAAATGACAATCAAATTTCAACATTTGTAATCAGAATGAAATGTTTTGTTTCAAAATGTTAACATTTTCTACACTGTTTGAAAGTGTTGATTTTTTGAAACTATATTTTGTTTTTAATTTTCCGATCAAAAAGTTTGTCAAAATTTATCAAAATTGAAATTGCCCTATATCATGTTGAGAATTTTTTGGTCAAAAAATGCTGACCAACACTAGTAATTATAACTGAGGCAAACGTGGATTATAATTTCTCATTATGTAGTAATTGGAAAACATATGTATGGAAAACCAAGAATAGATAATTGAATGCTCTGAAACTAAAGGAGTTCTCCAAATTCTTTATTTCCAAATCTCTGTCTTAGAAGGAAGCATCTCTTTTTCTTGTTATAATCCCTTTATCTCAATCTACTAATATATCATAAATCTCCAAATTCTTCAGCTCTTAAAACATCAAATATATACACACAAAGCTTTGACTTTCATTTTTCATTTCACATTGTTGGACAAGTCCTGTGAGGCCTCTCTTTCTCTGTCTACTCTAATTCAAACTGGAATAATATTCATGCTAAACTTCCCCTATGAAAGCATATTAAAGAAGCATCCATATTGTCTTTTTAACATACAGTTAAGTATTTTTGTTTTCCATAAAGCATGGCTTCTGAAGGAGTTTATTCTAGGGCTTGGAAGATTTGGGAGCTGTTCTTTTAAAGATATATTTATTGTATTTCATTAATTTATGTACTTACTTACAGTTTGTAGTAAATGTAATACATATATAAATTGTCATCAGGAAAACTAGAAATTAATTATACAACAAAATTACAACATATATATCTATTCTCTAACATAAATACATAGCACATGTATATTTAAACAAAACACCCTACCAAAACAAGATACTCCCCTGCACAAACGTGTTGGATATTTATCACATTGTTTAACATACTGCTCACTGGAAGGCACTCAGATACTATGAGGATGAGTGTGGAAAAACCTATGTAGAATAAAATTTATCTAGAATGAGTTACCATAACAATATGAAGATAGCAACACTAATACATCTGTATGAAAACATCACAGGAGTAGACATACTGTAACATTTTCATGTTCTTAATACCCATATGTTTCAGTGAACATAGTTATAAACTGAAACATATTTGTGTACTGTGTTCATTTTTAAGTTACATTGAAGAAGTAAAATATTTGTTTTGATCCTGTTAAGTCTTCCAGTGAAGAGGCACTGAAAGGTTTGGGGGAGTTGTCGCTCTTTGTCATTTTCCTCATGAGATAACCAGTATGGTGCAAAAGATATTGGAGAGTAGGCAGAATGTTTGTTTTAGGTATGGAAAGCTGGAAGAACTTACAGCAAAAACCCCAACAGAAAACGTGACTTGGTGCTGTTCAATTCTATTTTTCTTTTAAATAGACAATATTTTTTTCTTCGGCATAAATTAACTAAACTACCAAAAGTCTCATTCTGTGATGGCGATGCAAAAATTTAAATAAACTTTTATAAAAACACTAGCTGCAGGTCAGCAACAAACTCTTTATTTTGTCATGTTTTTCTGCATAGGGTATGAACTTAAAAAGGCTGCTGCCCCCTAATCATACTCAAAACAGACTGTTACAACTAACTCTTCTTTCCAGGTAAAGCTACAAAGAAAAGCCATACAGAAGTTTAAGGGACTAACTACACAGTCATAGTAGTAGAGGGTGACACAAAACCACTTTCACTGATTCTTGTAATTATCTCTTCCATCATGTAAAAATAGTTTCTGAATTAGAAATAGTGTGAAAATTATAGTACTTCTTAAACATTCATGTCTTTGAGAAGCAGAACACTTTCCATTTGCAGACACTGTAATAAACCACAGCTGAAAAGGAGTATTTTCTAACATGAACAGGGAACATAGTGTGTCTTGTGTCTTGTGCAATGTCATAGATGTAAAATGACATTTCCTTACTGGAGGCTGCATGTTACAAAGCTGTTTGTATCTAAGAATATATTGCAGTGCATTCTTTGTTACCTAGATTAATATTAATGAACACGTGGCTATCCAAAGGGGGTGGGGGTCTGGGCAGAAAATGAGATTTGGGCATGAGAATGTTTTATATGGGATTTAGCACCCAAACCTCGGAGGTCTGAGAATTTCTTGCAAGTTTGGGGGAGTTTTCAATTAGCATTGATATCAGTGGGAATGGAGGGTGCTGCTCACTTCTCAGGATCGAACCTTTAGCTAACAACACTACTAATCTTAAAACCAATATGCTTCTCCTCCTTCTATTCAGGGCTACACAGAGACTTTTGGGGCCCTGGGGCAAAAATCTGAAATTGAAGCACCTTCAAAAATTACCACAAAGCGTCGGGTCGGGGTAGGGACTGACGTCAGAGAACAAGCCCATACTTCTCACCCTTCCACAATGGCTCCTGGTTCAGGGGGCTGGGGCCTGGCTCCGGGTGTTGCACCGTGGTTTGTGGGGTCACAGTAGTATTCAGGCCATTCATGATGGAGGGACACCCGGTGAAACCAGAGTTATGCTGTTACCTTAGGCACTGGGTCATAAGGCTGCTTGATTTGGGGGCTCTCTCAAATGAAGGACCAGGTGCAAACTCCCCCTTGCCCCTCCCTCCAGATTTCTATGCTGGGTGATGCTGTGATGCTCTTAGAAATTCTCAGGCTCAGCTCCTCCCTTCCCAAAAGAAAAACCCCTTTAAGATCAAAATTACATAACAGAAGCCTAAAGGTCAAAACCTTATGAGAACCTAAGCTATAAAACAGCCATTAGAATCCCAGGAAATCCAGTGTTAAGGATCATCTTAGAAGAAACCCAACAATGGGGCAGAATGGAAACGTAAAGAGCTAGAATAGCCAAAATGAATGACTCCGGGAATGATTTGACTCATTCAGATGACTTGCTAAAATTATGTTTGTATGATAGCACTGTTGAATGAGAATGTAGAAATTGAGTAATATGTTTAGATTTGCATTGGATTTGAGTCTTGGGGCTGTTTGTCCTCAATCATTTTCTTGAAGCCAGGATACAGAATAGCCTTAGTCCTGTGTTAAGATCAGTCCTAGCCCTTTAACAATTCTGCCTCATGTAAAAGAAAAATTACATATGTATATAGGAAACAGCGCAATATATCAACTGTTAACCATGTCAGTCTTCCATTTTGCACAATGGTTACCACAATTGGCATTAACATTGGCAGTTTCAGCCTGATGGTCTCTGCAGATCGTGGATGACTTGAGGTATGTTGGCAGGGTAGCGTGAGTTAACTTGTGCTGCTGCATCTCATGTCTGTACCAGTTCTGTGGATAAACAGAGGACTTCTGTCTCTCAGAGAAAATTGTATCAGTGAGGAAAGGAAGTATTCATCTTACTTTCAAGTTTTATAGTGAAGTATTGCATGTAAGAAGATGACTTCACTACTATTCTTGCTGTTTTATATTATAGCTCACCATTTCCATAGAACTACAGTCTGCCTCATATTTTTTGGAAAATAACTGGTGGATTAGAGATCAAAAGTTACTCTAGTATTTGATAAATTGTAACTACTCATGGGAGATAGGGCTGCAGAATTTGTCCCTTTGATTTTTAATTGTTGAATCTGTCTCTAAAAGTGGTGGCTGTTTAATAAAATGGTTGGCATAAATTCAGCTATTACTTTGCTCCATAATCTCTAAGAGGCAACAAGCATATTCAAATTAAATTACATTTCCATCATAATACAAAAGAGGCTTACTGTGTAGAATATTGAATCTAGAAATCAAGACTACTGGTGTCCTTAATTGTAATTTCCTATGGCTCCATGGAGTCTCTGTCATTTTAATAAAAATTCCTTTGCATTGTCTGGTGCCTCAGTCATCCTAAAATGCATTTTGTGTTTCTTGCCCAAGTAAGTCATTGGTAACACAGTAAATTTGAATAAAGCAGCCAGCTGAATTCAATAGAGAAACAGCCAATCACTTTTCCTATGGCAGTCCAGGTTTATCCTTTCTGGAAGTGCAGAGACAGAAATTGTTGAGGCTGCCTTGTTCAGTTAATTACATTACTCTGATGCTCAATCACTGGAGATACTGAAGTGAAGTCCTTATCCATTACCAGGGATAAAATGACGTTAACTGGTAAGTTAAATCATGTTACTAGCCAGAATAAAGATATCTTGTTGTCATCCATCACATGTTTACATACCTTCTCTATGAGATGTGCTGGGTCGTCTTGATAAAGACAAATCATTCACATCTGAAAAGAACTAAGTGAAACTTGGAATTTCTATCCCATGGGAACTTCTGACATTTGCTTTCATCCCAAATCAAGATAAAAAAAATTGAAATTTTTTAATTTAGAAAAGTCAATGTTTTGTTTTAACACTTTTGTAGACTCATAGAATTCTCTGCAAGCAAAATAAAACACTTCAACTTTCCCAACATCAAAATAGATAACTTCCATTTGTTGAAATGACCTGGAATGCTTTGACATTAAACTACATTTTCCCGTTGTGGCACACTGCCTGATGGGAATCGTTGGGTGGTCTGGAGCCAGATGCCCCATTCTCCTCTATGAGCCAGGCTTCTTGGATGGATTACTTCACCCATGATGCATCCAGAGTCTTGAGACTCCCCTAATGCACTACAGAGGGAAATCCACATCACTTTACAGTGCATATAGTTCTCTAGCGAGCTCAGCCTATGGGAGAGATTGGGGGGCTAAACTATAGCTCTCATAAAGAAATGCTTTGATAGGGAAATGCAGTTTAATGTTCTGTTTAACTCCTTCAAAATGAAACTTTTCAGTTCAGTTCAACAAAAATGAAATATTTGAGTCAAACAGACTTGAAACAAAGCATTTCATTTTTGCTGTTTTCGATGGAAAAAAATCAAACATTTTTAGCAAAATCCATGATTTTTTTTTCATGGAAACTACATTTTTTCCATCCGCAAATCATTCTGATGGAAAATTCTTGACCATATTGATTTTAAGATTACCTGTGTCCTCCCCAAGAGAAACAAGTCCTTTCTCTTCTGCATTTGTGAATGATGGACTATCTCGAGAAGGACAGATTGGGGTGGGGGGGGGCTGTGGAATATAAGGAGATGACACTGTCAGCGGGGGAGAGTTTGGATTTAGCTTGAAGGGAAAAACTGGTTTTAGTAATATGATTACAGTAGGATTTTTTTCTAAACCCTGAGGAATATTAAAAATACTTTAACTTTTGACATCCAAGTTGAAAATTTTAGTCTGAAATGTCAATCACCTAGACAGACTCACCAGTTTTATTTTTTAAGTTCAGAAAGGACCAGTAGAATAGATCAACTTGTCTGACCTCTGGTATAGCACAGGCCATTACCACTGTACTGAGCAAACTGTTGGGCTAAAACATATCCTCCAGAAAGGCATTCGGTCTTGCTTCGAAGACCCCAAGAGATGGAGAATCCACCGCTGTCATTGGTAGTTTGTTCCAATGGTAAATCATCCTCATTAAAAAAAAGCACGCCCTACTTTATTTAAATGGCCTTTAAAACCATATATGTACATTACATAACTCCCCCCTCCAACTCCCCCCAGAGAAATCATGGAATTTGTGATCACAAGGGTCACACCCCAATCCACTAACAAACCCCCTGAAGAATGTTCCTAGAACTCTATTTATTTTTCTTGAATATATCAGTCCAATTTAAAACTTTTTTTTTGTAATCCTAGGAAAAAACAAATGCATCTGGTATCTTTTCTGTCATTCATACACTTATTTCATAAACCATTTTTGCAAAGGAGAAATGTAGTATGTTGGAGGCATTACTGAATTCAGGTGGGAATTGCTGGTTTTCATGATTTCCTTTCATCGTTTTATTGAATCTAAATATATGCATTAAGAAACATTACAAAGTATCTTTACTTTTTGTTTCAACTTGCTTCTGACCACCCTATTTAACTGACTATCTAGCTTCATTACAAAGTTTTACAGAATATCTTCTATTTATTTTTGACAATATAAATAGTTGGCTAAACTCTTTCCTAAGACGTGTGCTGCTATCTCATTGATTTCCCTGAGTTATTAGCAAGCATCAGAGGACAGAGTTTGACCTACTGGCTTTAGGTGACAATTAGATGGAAGAAAGACTCTTTTCTTCTTTTTTTTTTTAAGGCCAGAATTGAGAGTTATGATCTAGTCTGACCTCCTGCATAACACAGGCCAGAGATTTTATAAAACATTTCCTACATCAAGCCCATACCTTCTTGTTGAGTCAGACTAGCTTGTATTAGTTCAGGGCAACTGCACCTGTATTTCATAATCTAGCAAGGGGATCCACAGTAGGATCCCAGCTCCTCAGCTGTCATCTCTTGGGTGTAGACCCCATCTGTCTCCCACCTGACAGGTTTTTCCAGCCTGCCTACAGTTATTCTCAGTAGGTCAAACTGCCTAACCTGGCCAGCGTCTGCACTTCACTTACTCTTCAAAGGCTAGTACCATAATTACCCACCGTTATAAGTTGTCACACAGTTCTTTCTAAGCAAGCATTACAAAGAAAACATATTAAAAAGCAATAAAAACATACACGTGCTAAAAAGCTTTAGTAGGTATCGGTCCTCCTAGCCCTTCCCTAAGGATTGCATCCCTCTCCACCCCACTCCCTGGACAGAAGGTCCCCTGTCTGTTTGCTGGATCAGAAAGAAGGGCTGGAATCAGTTTAAACTCAGGCTATTTATCCATAAGTGCTGGAACTAGAGGCCTGGGTTGTTGCTGCACCACCTGGCTTGAAGTGGTTTCCATTATATACAGGGTTTACAGTTTGGTTCAATGGCTTTCAGCACCCCTGTATTTATCTCACAGTTCTTTTTGTCTGTTGATCTCTGGAGAATCCAGACTGAACGAGCATATGCAAGTCTTTCAAGGTTGTGGTACCTCTTTGGAGGTGTTGCAACCTGAGTAAATTTGCCTAATCTTCCTCTCCACCCCCTTCTTAGTTCTTGGAAGGCTGTGGTCAATCGCTCTAATATAATTACATGCAATCCCTGCTTCACAGTGATACATGAATGTAATATAGTAAGATCTCCCAAAGACATTGCCTGAAATTACCATATGTCATAGTTTATTAGAAAAATGTCCAATCTTGATTTTTAGACCTCATGTATTGGAGAATCCACACGATCACATGTTCCAAGAGTTAACTACTGTCCCTATTGAAATAAACTGCAATTTTTTTTAGTCTGAATTTGTCTAGCTTCAACTTCCAGCTGCTGGAAATTATTATGCCTTTGAGATGCTAGAAGAAGTTTAGCTTGGCAGCATGAATGAGTATTTACATTAGTCAATTTACCTCACAACACTTGTGAAATGAGGTTTTTTAGCACTACCATTTTACAGAGGGGAGATAGACACAGAGATGAAGTAGCTTTCCCACAGCCACCTAAGAAGTGAGTTGCAGAATTGGAAACTGAACCCAGATTTTCTGAATCCCGCTTCAGTACCTTGAAACCCAAGATCATCCTTCCTTCAAAAGACTGTGGTTGTCAGAGGTGGGAATCAAACCCATGCCTCTGAGCCAGTCCTTAGATCACTCTGCCACCCTGACTCACTGCTCTGTTGTTCCTTCCAGTACCAATTCAAACTGCTTTCTGCAAAGCTGTTTGATTTCAGGGGGAGGGCAGCTTTGAAACACAAGATTCATTGCATCTCTCTCCTGAGTGTAAGCATTGAGTGGGCTGAAGCTTAATTCATGCTCTTCTCCTAGTGCATAAAAACAACCTCATAGAAAAGCACATGGAAACCCAGAATTCAGTCATTGAGGCTTTTCAACAAGAATTGCACAAAATCAGCCTCCCCATCAAGCCCCAAAAGAACAAAAGGAATTAATTTAATTCTGAAGTACAAAATTCATAAATCTTATGATAAAGAAACACAATAAATAATAACTACAACTTAATTTCTACAACCCGGCTACTTTATAACCCACATACACAATCTTCACCATTATACAGACACATAAATAATAATAGTAAAAAAAAAGCTAAACAGGTCAGTACGCAGAAACACGAGAAGGAACTCAGAGCTCCTAAAAGCTTAGGTTGAGTTCACCCGAGTCTCAGTGACAGTCTTTGATCACCAAAATCCATAAAATCTGCTGAGTCAAAAGCACTGCAAACTATCTTCTCTCCTCTTGCTTGCAGAAATCTCCAACTGGAATCCACGTGGACTCTTCCTTCTCCTCCTCCACTGCTGAAATCACTTGGTTAGCTAGTCTGTTAATTAATTAACCAACCCCTCAGATTAAGTATAAAAACAAAAAACCCTGCTGCAAAGTGCTTCAGAGTTAGGGAAAACACAACAGACTGCTTTCTGCTTCTGTGGCTCAGCTTCTCCCAACCCACAAAGGACTCATGGCCTTTTTGCAAAGCAGCTAATCTGACTATTTGCCAGGCCCCTCCTGGAGTCTGTGTCCAGCTATAAGGAATCTATTGAGCATGCCCCAAAGTACCTCACACCCAATTCCATAAATGACTGGGTGTGGAGTACTAATTGTGCAACTCCCTAGCAACAATGACCCAGATACCACTAATTCCTACCCTCCCGCACAAATTTCTGAAAGAGATCTCCCTGTCAGGCATATGAGTTACATGGGCACCTATCTTCAATTTCTGTGCCATTCTTACTAGGAATGTGTGCTCAGTCTCATGGGGGTATTAAATAAGTCTTTGGTCTCAATTTTCAAAAGTGGCTAGTGATTTTGGGTGCCCAAAGAGAGAGACCTTAAATAAGCCAGTTTTCCAAAAGTGCTGAACGACCAGCCTTTGCAAGTGCCTTTTTAATCCAGTGTTTTATACTGTGGTTGCAACCCATGAACTTTGGAGGAATTGCTCTTGATTAACAACAGTGCCAGGAAGGGGAGAATCTGGCCCCAGGTGTTTGATACTGGTTCCATCAAGACATTAAATGTATTAAGTCTTCTGTAAAATACATTCCTTAAGTGTCCTAGTGGGAACTATTTGCAAAAAAATCTATTTTTTATGGGGGTGAATTAAAAAATGGTTTATGCTACATAAATGAGGATTAGTCTGAGTCCTTAGGACAGGACGTTTGCATTTCTTTCATCACATGTCATAAAAAAATTCAGTGCTAGTTCTTCACTCTTCTAGGCAGACTACCAGTGATTTAAAGTGTTTAATGTTCTATAAAGCATCTGATTTTTGTCTGTATGCTTATTCCTGCTAAGTTCCCATTTCTCTGCAAAGGAACTGTAAGAACAGACACTTACTCCTGTGGTCAAATTCAGGGCCCATTTAAGACTGGTACTGCAGCCCGCTAGTGTACAATAGAAATGTCTGGGATTTTCTTAGTTTTCATGTTGAACACCATACATCTAGTATCCTGCTGTAGTAGTGCTCTTGTAAAAAAGTCAGTATTTATTAGCTTCCTTGGAGGATCTTCAATAGAGAAAAGCAGGAATATTTAATAAAAAAGAATGACCTGTATAATATGTATATACGTTGCTTGATGGTTTTATAATAGTCCTTTGATAGTCTTTCATAAAATGTCATTAGTTTTCTGATAAAATTATGTTAGTGTCTACTGGTCAGCAAGTGCTAGGAAATGGAATGGGTGAGCTTTCTGTGATACAAACTTTGGTCAAAGTGAGTTCAAGCCATTTTTTTCTCCATTTTTCTTATTTAAATTGTTAATGCAAATCTAGTGTTGTAGGGACGTTTATTTTCACAAACATGAGACCAAAAAAATCTCAATGAAAAGACCTGTCCAACCCATAGCCATAATTTCTTTTACTATAAAATGAAGATAATTAGCATACCAATTTATACACCAATCCCATTCCCAGTTAATTCAAGGGGAAGAGCCTCATTTCAGTAGGGGGTTGGGTTCTTATCTGCAATAATAAACAAGAGATCCATAAACTAATCATTGTAAACCTTTGTAATTTCAACCTGCAGCTTACTAACCCTTCATGTCTCCAAATGCCAGGGGATAATATTGTAAATATGGAAGTAACCTATTTCTTTAAACAGAAAACTCAATATTTTGGCCCTCTCCCTTTTTAGCCCCATACATACAAGTATTGCCCACCTAAGAGAATATTTACAAAAAAGGGCCACCATTGCTAAAACTGGTTCACCTGCAGTGCTGTTAACAACATTGGGAGCCTGACTGTAAAGGCCTTTCTGGTTCTAATAGTAATTTTCAGGATCATCTGAGCTGCTTTAGTTGAGATCAAGTTTAATTGACATGATGTTGAAAACAACTGCTCGAGCCAAACTGTGGCTCCCAACGCAGCTGGTACTCATGCTGCTGAACTGGGGTTAGAGAAGGTGAGAATTTCTTAATATAGACATGGCTGTGTGTGAATCCAAACAATTTCAAATATTCAGAATCCAGTAAAGACTGAAGACTAAGCATAGCTTTCTGATGGCCTGAGAGCAAAATATGTGAAAACATGAAAAAATATTTGCCTTGCCACTTTCTGCAAAGGAAATTTCAGTTCAGAAACATGCTGTACATTCAGACATCCTATTAACAAACAAAACATGTCGAAGTCAGTCATGTTTGTATATTCTTTGTGGAAAACAGATTTATATAGTGATGTTATGAGCAGTGCTGAGCTATTGAATTCAAGAACAAGACAGTAAAAATTTAATATTTTAGATTTTTTAAGTCCACCCAAATTGCTCAGCTTCAATTCTTTACATGTTGGGAAACTAATTGAAACAAATAAGCGCACTCTCTGTTTTTAACATACAGTGGCAAAAGTTTCACCAGAAGTGCACTTAATCTTACTGTTCACCTTTTTCCCTAAAATATGTATCTAAAGCTAAGTAAGGAGAGGAATGCTAAGGAAATGGTCACAGTAACTCAGTTTTCTAGGCTGTTTGAATATCCCTTTGAGTTCTTTGGGATGCCATCACAGCTGACTTGTGGTTTTTGCATTTCAGAAGTTGTCAGGCAACCAGACAAACTGAACCACCCAAGGGACTTGGAAGCTTTCTCTGTATCTGTGGGTGAACAGTGTTTTCATCCAGCAAGCTTAGATTCTGTTTATGCACATAAGAGAAGAACTTAACTAGCTCTTTTTCCATTACTATAAATGGAGATATTCAGATCCTGATTCAAAGCTTGGGACTGATATGATCCTGGCTTTTGGATTGGCTCATTATAGAAATGGGGATCCAGATGCCAAATTTGACTCCCTGAAATCTACTTAATGCATTATAATGTGCCCAACACCACAGTACAATAATTGCCCTTAAAAATCTGCCAGTTTTGTTTTAAAGGGATGACATTAGTATT
>ML675604.1:15845759-15875771 GCA_007922155.1 Mesoclemmys tuberculata
CCTTGTAGTAGGAACTTAACACATGAGGCTTATGCAGTTACCTTCCTGGGGAGAAAGATCTGAATTTAACAATGCATCATCTTTCAAAGCATTGTTAAGGCTTCAGAGGCAGAATGATGACTAGCAATTCCTCTTGAGAAGGAATGATTTCAAATTAAGTGTGGTCAGGGAAGAGACTTGTAATGAAAACACTTCTCCGTGCAAGTGGATAACGTAATTGACAAAGCCCATGTAGTTCTTGCCTGTTTTCTTTTATGCTATTGGGATCCTCCAGAGTTAATTGGAATTTTAGAAGTTGGTGTGGTTACATTCCAAAACTGTGATTGTTTCATTTTTAGGCAATGAGCCAAATCCTGATTTAAAATTATTGTACATTCATAGGCACTACAAGTGTTAATACGTGTGCATTTTCTAGGTAGACCCAGTCCCACGCAGAGCACCTACACATCCATTGTTCAGAGAGATCATGTGGGAATGTGTGTAGGTGCCATTATTAGGTCAGCTAGAGGCCAGGAAGTAAAAATGTATAGATTTTGGCCTGTGCTGATTGTCTCAGTGCCGTCAACGTGAGTTAAGGACATTCAGCACCTTACAGCATTAGGCTCTAAGAGAGGGTAGAAATACAGAAGTGCAATAAACTGGTAGAATAGTCATCCTTGTGGCCAAAATAATATATATTGTAACATGCAGTGTAGCTGTAGCTCTGTTGGCCCCAGGATATTAGAGAGACAAGGTGGCTGAAGTTATATCTTTTATTGGACCGACTTCTGTTGGTGAAAGAGAGAGAGAGAGGCTTTGAGCTCACACAGAGCTCTTCTTCATGTCTGGGAAATGGAGACCAGGGCTATGCTACAGACCTATATTGGAATAATGACATTGCTCAGGGGTGTAAAAATTTGACACCCCTGAGCAATGTCGTTATACTGACCTAACCCCCTATGTAGACAGTGCTGTGTCAATGGGGGACCTTCTCCCTCAACATAGCTACTGCCTCTCAGGGAGGTGTGTTAACTATACTGAGGAAGAAGCTCTGTCATCAGCGTAGGGGCATCTTCGTTAAAGCGCTACAGTGGCACCGTTGCAGCTGTTGCCTACTGTAGCGCTGTATGTAAAGACAAGCCCTAACTCAGTGTCAGTGCTAAATACAAGGCTTGAATGGATTGTTTAGCATAAGCAGGTAGCACATATTGTAAGGGACATTAAAGGGAGAGAGGTCTGTTAGCACCTCTTCAGTCATAGGACAAAAAAAAGATGAGTTAGTGGGTTATGGATTGTTGTAATAATCCATAAATCCAGTATCTCTGTTCCATCTATGATTTTTAGTGTCTGGGAAGTGATAAATTTAAGCTCCCTGGCTCATCGTTTGAAAGTGTTGTGCACGTTTCCTTTAAGGATGATGACTGATAGGTGAGATATAGAGTGGTCGCTTTGTGAAAAGTGTTCACTCACAAGTGATAGGGTATTTGTCTATTTTCTCATTTTCCTGTGTTGGCTCATTAGAGAATGTAGTTAGAGAGTGTAGAATCTGGTTTCATCCATATATGGTTGCTGGGGCATTTAATGCACTGGATGATGTACACCACATGTTATAATAGGCATGTGTAGGATCGATGGATCTTGAAAGGTGTTTTGGGGGGAGGTTGTTGCTCATTGTAGCAGTGAAGATCTGTCTGCAGGTTTTGCATCTGTTGTTCTGGCAGGTCTGATGCTGCTTTGAGTTGGTGTGTCCTAGTCATGGGGAGCTTGCTTCCAATGATGAGTTTGGAGAGGCTGGGGTGTTGTCTTAAGGCCAGAAATGGGGATACAAGAAAGATTTTTTTTCAGGATGGGGTCCTGATATTGTATGAGTTGTATGTTTGATGATACCTTGTATGGATTCCAGTGTGAGGTGGCAGGTGACATCTAGTGGTGTGCGGTCAGAGGGAGTTTTATTTCTGTGCTGAAGCAGGGTCTCTCAGGATATTTGGGTGGCCTGTTCCACGAATTTATGTATTTCTCTGTTTGGGTATCCTTATTTTGTGAAGGTGGTTTTGAGTGTGATAAGGTGCAAATTCTGGACTTTCTCCTCGGAGTATATTCTGTGGTATCTGAGTGCCTAGCTGTAACTAGCAGGTTTCTTGGTGTGTTTGGGGTGGTTACTGATCTGTGGGTTTCTTGTATATAGTTGTCTGTAGGGTTCCATTGTTGAAGCTGATTGTGGTGTCCAGGAAGTTGATGTTAGTGTGGGAGAGAGAATTTTTAATTGACATTGTGGAAATCTGAGGGCATTTAAGCCACCTGTCCAGAAGATGAAAATATTATCAATGTATCTCGGGTATATCATCGGTTTCATGTTGTATTTGTCCAGAAATGCTTCTTCAAGATGGCTCATGAAAAAGAGGTTGGCATACTGGAGAGCCATCCTAGTATCTATGTTCCCAGGGTTTGGAAAAAGTGTTTGTTGTTGAATGTGAAATTGTTATGGGTGAGGATGAAGTGGATGATGACAACAGTGTGTTCAGGGTGGATATCTGAGGGTTGTCCATTGTATTGTAAATATTTGAGGCAGACCGCAATGCCATCGTTGTGAAGGATGTCAGTGTACAGGGAGATGACATCCATGGTGGCAAAGATGGTGTTCTGAGGGAGGTTGTGAATGTTGTGGAGTTTGTGAAGGAAGTACCTGGAGGAAGCTGGCCATTTGCTGGAGGTTTTGAAAAGGTGGCTGGATAGCCATCTGTCTTGCATGGTTTAGACTCAACAAATCCTGCATCTTGGCAGGGGGTTAAACTAGTTGACCCTTGCGGGCCCTTCTAACTCTATGGCTCTATGATTCTAACTCCCTTTTCTTGGGCTGTGAAGTCCTTTGGGACTTCAAGGTATTTTTGAAAACAGCTCATCATCCTTTGTTGCTCGTGAGTAAGACAGCTCTTTAGAGAGAGGAAAAGGATTCTGCCTACAGCCATATCACTTTGCACTGTGATCCTGTCAGGTTTCCCAAGGTGCTTGTAAACAAGGTCAAGCTTAGAACTACTGTGGTGGAAAATGACCTAGGAACACACACACAAAATAGAAAATGGTACTGGTGGCAATCCCTCCCAGAGGCTTTACTTAATCAATGACCCAGCATGGTGCTAGAGAGCAGTGCTTCTGGATTTCCTATCTTTCATATATGAAAGGTAAACACAGCTCCTGATCACTTGTGACTATGAAAAACACCATTCACGCTTTGTCAAAGTAGAGTTGTGTTAACGCCGTTGTTCTGACCAAGTTTCTGCTTGGGAAATTACATTCTTGCCTACCTAAGTTCCCCTCTGCTTTCTGTTTCAGCTGATGACAGTATTTTGTGGGTCTTGTCTTAACCCCTTGTCATGTGCATCTGACAAAGTAGGTTGCAGCCCATGAAAGCTTATGCCTGCAGAAATTTGTTAGTCTTTAAAGTGCTACAGGACTCTCATTGTTTTTGCTGTATACAGACAAACACGGCTACCCCTCTGTTACATCATTGATCTGTTTTACCTAAAAGTAGCTGCATATCAGTGGCACATGGAGTGATTCTTGAAATGGTTGTCCTATTGATATGCAAAGCACATTGAAATCCTGTGGGATCAAAGACACTATATAAATGTTGTATTATTATCCCAAAAAACTGTAATGCCTTAGAAAATCTAGGGTGTATTTACAAGTTAAAATCACAGTGCTAAAGCATGCAATAGGATAAACACAATAAAGATAAAATGACATAAACATAAAAATGTGAGAATGTTATTACTCAAACTCTGAATCTTTTTTTACACAAAATAAAAAATGTTGTAAAAATATTTGACATATTTGACAAATAATGTCAAAAATATTTGAGGTCATAATGTAAACAAATTATTTTTTCAGTGCGTATTAGTTGCAGAAAGCAGGGAAACTGGCTGAGAGCGTTTCAGAGGGGTAGCCGTGTTATGCCTGTAGAAATTTGTTAATCTTTAAAGTGCTGCAGGACTCTCGTTGGTTTCTGTGGGAGAGTTGTAAGACAGGAATTTCAGATGGTTCAGACAGTTCACCAAGGACCAGGTTCTCCCCCACATTTATTAATGCTGATTAGTGCTTTACAACATGAGTGGTCCCCTCCATCAGTAGAACTGGTTGTGGTTTATAGTATTGCCCTGCCTGACTATGGATCACACAGTCTGGCCCTAAGAATTGCATAAGAATTATTTGTTTTGGATGCTTAAGTGAAATTGATCAACTTTTAGGTTCTTCCTTTGCTAAAATATGACTCTCTCTCTTTGTGAATGTCCACACTTCTACTGTCCCAGGAGCATCCCAGTTGTCAATTTCCTGTCCCAACTTGCTCAGGTAGCTTTTCCTCTATCCTGCATATTTTTGGTTTTTTTAAACATAGCATTGTACCTCATGTGAAGTTGATTTATTTACTTCCCTGTGCACTGTGTCCTGTGAAATCCAAAACAATATCTAGAAACATGGTTTGCAAGAAAAAGATAACCTGTAATTGCTTTTTGCCACCTCTTGTTATAGTACATTACATCAGTGCAGATGAGATGTGACAAAACATTACTCATTTGATGTAACTTGACCTAATGAAAGAAAGCATGAAATTTAGCTTTAAAAATAATCTATACCTGGATTTAAAAAAATAATGTGCAGTGTATACAGTGGGCAGTTTTAGTCAATATTCTTGTTTGTTCTTAGTTTTATATTTTGTTTTCTTTACTCTGAAAATTGGAATTTCTAAAGTGTTAGAAATTAACAGTGAGAAAGACAGGTGTTGTTTCTGTTGCTAGGGACAATCCTGCTATGTATAAATACTGTATTGACCATGAGAGGCAAGCTGGGGTGGACCCTCAGGATGTGTGGTTTGGATTTTTTTAACAATTGTATTGTGAGGTGGATGTCTTGAGAAATTAGTATTGCTGCTCAGCGGCTTTTCTGCCACTTTGCACTACCCCATTCAGAAGAAATAATCCATAGAAAGCAGAAATGGAAATGGCCTATTAGTTCATTCAGTTTATCTCCTTACCAAAGCAGAATTGCTCCCAGTTGTAAATGTACTAGTACTTAAATGTCCCAAGCAGTCACAGTCTAGTCATAAATGTCCTAAGCAATAAGGTTCCATTTCCCTTGAGAATATTCAAGCATCATAGCTCTCGCTGTCAGAAAGCTTGTTCTGATAATCAACCTAAATGTTCTCTCATTCTATTGCTCCTAGTTCTTGTGTGCAAGCTGATACCCCCTATTTTTGCTCCCTTGTTACCCTTCTAAGTAACTCCTCTCATCTTTGGTGTTTACATCCTCCAAGTATTTGTAGATTGTCATGTCTCCCTAAGCTATTCCTTATTTATCTATGAAATCATCAGAATGGGTGAAATCATCATACTGGGTCAGACCAATGGTCTATCCAGCCCAGTATCTTGTCTTTCGACAGTGGCCCATGCCAGGTGTTTCAGGGAATGAACAGAACAGACCATAATTAAGTGACCCATCCCCTGTTACCCAGTCCCAGCTTCTGGCTAATCAAAGTAAAATAGATTTGCCTTCCTCACTGCTGGTTCTATGTGCCATTCCCAACTCGTGAAATACCAGCATAGCACTACCCGCCTCTAAATGAAGCATCCATGTTGGTGCTCTTGCAGGTCTGGTGCCTCAGGCTGTACAAGGTATATTGGTAGAGGGGATTTTAGAGAGGGCACCTGAACACCCTGGCAGCCATAACAGGGGACTAACATCAGTTTTAAGATGGATGGATTTAAGGAAGTTTACAGCACTTTACCTAAAACTTCAATCTAGAGCAGCAGCTGCGGCAGATCTTGTTTCTGATGCTTACTCAGATGCCCCAGGGGAGGTTGCTCTTTCTGATATTGTCTGATCATAGTGCTGCAATGTCAATAGAGCACAATGCAGAATCTCCCAAAGGGTGCTTTGTTTATTGTTGTATGTGGTGGTGACGGTTGTAAACCAAGGGAGAAAAGTGCTGCCCGTTGAATCCTTGGCACCTTTCCCTGTAGCACCTAGGTGTTCCTTAGAGGCCTCCCATCCAAGCAACAACTTAGCCGAGCCCTGCTTAGCTTGTGAGATCTGATGGTGTCAAAGCACATGCGAGTATGGTTTCACAAAATTGAAAAGCTAAACTTTGTCTGGTTTTAAGATAATATTTTTTAATGAATTTTGCCAGCACAGCCATAGGACAATAACTACAAGAGACAGACAGACAGAATACAAACAAACCAACCCAGTACCAAGCCCAAACCATGTAAATTCTTGGTTACACCCTTTACCCCACCCCCATGTACAAATATTTATTAGTCACTTTGCTTCCAAGAATCTATGGAAACCAGTGATCAGGAAATCCTCTGTAAGGAAATTAATGAACCAAGACACAGTTTCAGACCCAATATACCCATCATGCTTGAGTTTTACCAGATTTGTTTGACCAGCTGTGGGGCAATCCACCATTTATTTTAAAGCGAATAGCAACAATGAAATATCTTTCTCTTCAAACAGCTGAAATTTCTGCTGCTGCTCTATGGTAGATGTGACCCAAAACACTGAGAAACAGTCATGTGCAGTCGCTAGAATTTCCAATCCTCCTTGGATATTTCTGAGGCTTTGTAGCCTGAGTTCAGTGAATGATTAATTATTAAATCCTTTTTTTGAAGAGCCTTAATTACAATGTTCACCAATATGGTGAATTCTAATTACTAACTTTGTTTGCGCTGAACAAATCTAATCAGGTTCAGGGTTTTAACACAGACTGCATGTCTTGGTGAAATGTAGCCAGTTTAGCTCCACCTCCAGCCATAATCAGACTTGCCACCATTTTGATTCTGAAATGCAGAGCAGTTAGAGTTGCTTATCTCTCTCCCTTCCCCTTAGGATTGCGCCGCCTTCTCATTCTTCTCCCAAAGTCTTTCTCTCCCTGAGCAACCAGTAGGGCTGGACATTCCACGGATGAGGGAGACACCGGAGACAGGCTGGAAGGCCGCAATGTTAGTTATCTCTGCCATGTCCTGTGATCCTCAGGTTCTTCATCAGTGACAGAACTTCACCACTCTCCATGGGCTGGAAGCATGGCAAGGGCCTGCTGATGCCATTGCTGACTGGAAGAAAGAGAGGCCAGCAATCATCTCCTATCTGCCATCTCTTCTACTGCTCAGTAGTGAAGTCCAGTACACACTGTGGAGCCAGGAGCAGCGTAACTGGCAGATAGAATATGTAGGGTAAAGAGCCAGATTACCACTTTGCAGCTAAGGAATACATCCCAGGAGGGGCAAACATCAGAGATTTAGTACTATGTCCTGGTAGCCCACTCTGCGGGGCAAATCAGTTTAAACACGATATACAGGACAGCAGAGTCAACAGTGCAGCGGCTATCTTTAGAAATACAGGGTTGTTGGCAAGCTTGTGCAGCCAAGCACTGTTGGCAGTCTTAGCAGAAACCTGGATGGGAATGGGCACTGAACCATCATTTTATCTCAGAGGAGGTTTTCCGACTGGACTGGGTTCAGTCACATTGGTAAGGCAGTGAGGAGAAGCTTGCATTGCTCCTGTTCAAACTGCTCTGTGGATACAGGGCTTCAGTCTTCATAGGTCTCAGACCAGCATCTTTCACAAGCACTAAAAATTCACTCAAACTCCAGAGCAGATCATTTGTTTCTCCATCATGAAAAGATGAGTGGGAGAGGGGTTGATAGTACAACTGATTTGATAGTTTTACTTAGTTTATTTTAAAATGTAAAACTATATTTGGAGCTTCCACAGATGAGGTAATAAGACCCCCTTTTGAACATTTTGCTAAGGAAAAAAGAATGTTTCTCAAATGTGTCAAGCCAGTTCCTAAAACAAACCTTGGAGATGCATGGGATTGATTAAAGGATAAGAAAATATGCCTTTATAGTGATAGAGTAAAGGAGCCAAATCTATTTATCTTAAGAGAGAGGTCACAGTTTATAAGCACCAGTTTATAAGGGAAGAAATATTTGATAATGGGCTCTTCAATCCAGCGGAGAAAAGTGTAACAATTCAATACCTGCAAATTGAAACTAGACAAATTGAGACTGGAACAACAGAAGATGAGCCAATAAAAGATGGAACCTCATCCTCAGCTGTGGAAATAAGGCATAATTTTTAACAGGGTACTTAACCATTGAGCAATTTGGCAAAGGTCATGGTGGATTCTCCACCACTGGCAATTTTAAAATCAAGATTAGATGTGTGTCTAAAATATATGCTCTAGGAATTACTTTGGGGAATTCTATGGCCTATGTTATTTCAGATTATATTATCACACTGGTCTCGTCTGACCTTGGAATCTATGATTTTGATGTCTGTCTTAATCTGCTAAATCATAGTCAGTCACATACTTAAGGATTTTATCCATTAGTGAATTTGAGCTTTCAAAGGGTTCCAGTAAAGGGAATTAACATTAAAAATGTACCAGAAAATTAAGTCTCAGAGTTGTGTGGTCGCACTACACACACACTTGGATAGGAAATTAATCACAACAAAGCAAAATAACAATAAAGCTGCAGACGGCTGCTGAGATTGCATTTCTGGCAAATAAGCTCCAAGAGATGCACTGTCATTACTTGTGGGGATTGGAATCCATTTAATTTGTTCCCTTCCACCAACTGGGTATATCTGATTGCATTGGCTGGATGAAACAAACTGATTGTATCACAGAAGCCTTGGGTCTAAAGCCCTGTACATGATGCTATCAGTTAAAATGATCAGAAACGAGCAGCCGCTTGGAAGGAAATACTGAGATCAATTATTTAGTTTCCATCCTTTTAAAGGACTACATTTCCAGAACTCTAAAAGATTAATATTGGAAAGGGAGAATAATAGATAAACAGTGGGAGGCGGGTGTGTGTGTGTGTGTTTTTGCTGCACAGTCATATATAAAAGCCATTTTAATGACTTTAAGAGAACCAGCAAACGAAAGACCAAATTCTCCCCTAGATACATGTACGCATTTCCCACTTTGGTGAATGGAGTTGTGCATGTGTGTGAAGGTAAAATTTGGCCTGGAGAGCTCCACTTTCATCTTCATAAGGCCTCAATAGCTCCTCTGAATATTAATGTGAGTATAGGGCAGGAAGGCAACTTCAGCTTTATGTATCTAGCTGGTTTTTAGGAAAGGAATTCTCAATGTCTCTGGGTTTCCATAGTCCATCCCTTGTGAACTCATGCTGCTGTTGCCTATGTGGAGGAGGAAGTGAAAAGGGTAGCACTGAGTCTGGTGAGAGAGACAGAGGCAGCCCTATAGCTAGGAGATTGATATGGGGTGGGGAAAATGGGGCAGGGCGGAGCGGGGCAAAGTGGGAGCAGGAAGCCAGCTGCTTGACAAGAAGAGTAGTGGTTCCTGCCTTCAGAAAGTCATGTTCTTAGTGGAAAACACAGACTGAGTCAGCAGCCTTTTTTCAAACTTTTTGTTTTTATGAAATAACTGCATGCTCTCTTTTTGCTTCTGTGATTGTTCAGTATAACAACTATTGAAATGTTTAAAAAATTCGGATTCAGGAATATAGCACTAGAGATTATAACATGAAAAGTTCTGTGTAATGTTAAGACTGTTCCTGAAACTAAAGATGAAGTTGTCTTAGATAAGGGCATCTGAATTCCTCCACAAAAATATCCTGGTTCAGTTTTGAAGTCAAACCACTTTCATACTCTCATGCCCCAATTTAGCTACACCACTGAAGATACGATGTACAAGGCCAGATACCCCTGACTTGTGTCCTCTGCCCTGGGTGCTGGCTATGTGCTTGATTGCAGAGTTATAATCTGCCCTAAATAAGGGGTGTCTGGTAGCTATGTCACTTCAGAAGCAGAAGTGGGAAGGAATTGTGTTGCTCAGAAACCCAGATCTTTCTATCTTTCCCTGGCGTTCCTCCCCCCCTTCCACCCTATTTGCTCCAGTAAGGAAGTAAACTGCCTCAGAGCTACACCAGTAAGAGACAGCCACCCCCTCTGCACCAGTTTACCTCTGCAGGCTTAACTCTACTCCATCCATTCCTTGACAAGCTACAGCGAAGGGAGAGGGAGTAATAGCCCTGATGGTACTCTCTGTCCTACACTGATCCATGATGTGGGTAGCCATGTTCAGAAGAATGGGAACATCCTGAACACCTTTATTCTCCTTTGTAGCGTCATAAGGACAGGCCACACCCTTGCACTATATGAGACCCTTAAACAATTAGCTATTTACAATATATTGGCATTTGCCTTTTGCAAATTTCCCTGTTCGTCCATCAAAAATATCTTAAATAAAGAGTGGCATAATCTAGGTTAAGTGTAAATAGTCACATTGGGATAAATCTTTCAGTCACATAATCATGTCTTACTCAGGCAAAGCTCATCTTGAAATCAGTTAGACTAGGACTGCAGGATTTGGGCCACTAGGAATAAATCTTCAACTGCATAATTCTGTGGTTTGGTGGTTTTAGAATTTGTCAGTATAAGCACAGTAACTAACTATGGCCAGTGGAAAAATTTCCATTAAAACATTTTTTTCTGTGAAAAATTGGGTTTTTGACAAAATTAAAATTTTAGTGGGAAAATTTTTCCTCAAAAAATTGTAATTTTTTTTGTTGAAAACTGAAGTTTTCAGATTTTTGCTGAAAAGTCAAAGCAACCCCTGACCATTTTAACAATTTTTGTTTTTTCTGAAATTTTCAGAAGGGGGAATAAAAGAAATTCCAACCATATCTACAATTTACCTCTTTCCAGTGTATGTATCTAAGGAGATACTATAAAAAGATATTTTTTAATCAAATGCAAATCTAGATACAAGCAATGCAGTGTCTATTTGGATTAAGAAGCATAATGCATTCAGAAATTGTTTCTCTTAATCCTTAAAGATTTGAAAATATTAATCAGTCTGCTCAATGGCAATGTTATTAAAAATACAGCTGTAAAAGTCATTTATATGGTTTTCTAAAACTACATTTTTAAGGCTTAATTCTGCACAAAACCCTACTCCTCATAAATAATATATTTTTAGCAGCGTATTCTCTGTGCGTGTCTCTCTTCATGTATAGCTTCATGAATAAGGTAGTTGGCAAAGAGAGAGTGCTGCATATATAATAGAGGCAGCACCCTCTCTCGTATTAGATTGTCCTAAAAACATGCTACATTTTGAATCTCCACTCTTTAGATTGTTTTTTGGCTTGAAATTCAAATGTAGTGTATATTATTGGTCATCACTGTAACCTTTCAGTCATCTCTACGTTATCCGTGGCTCCCATTTATGCTTGTTCTACTGCACATTGTGCACTCTGTTGCTAATAACTACAGGTTGTGATTATGAACAACTGTGATGCTGAGATAAAAAATTGTTCTTGCTGTTCCACATGCATGTGCCTCAGGATGCCAGAAGCCTTTTAAGATAAGCTGATGTCACACAGCTTCCTCCATTTTGGTACAAAATCGGGGAAGAATATCTAGAAAGGTTTTGCACTGGAATCTTGCATAAATCTAACACTGCTCTATTAACCTATCTCTAATATATAGTGTATCATTTTCTTTACTAATTAGAAACTTTAGTGTACTGTGTTAAGCTTTATGATGTCTAAGGACAATTTTCCCTCCGCTTTATAATTTTGTTTTAAAAGCAACACCAAATGAAGTTTCAAAATTATTTTTGCAGCCCTAGATTCCACCTCTTGTTCAAGGAAGGGGCTGCTGTTATTCCGATGAGATCACAAGCAGGAATTGCCAGAGCAGCACCAGTGAGTAGGCAGGATTATATCATGTAACCACCATTACTGTATGGCAGAGACAACGTGTGTGAGGTAATATATCTTATTGGACCCACACGTTGGTGAAAGGGACAAGCTTTTGAGCCACAAACAGAAGTTAGCCCTATTACTGTGCCTGTTATGGGTCACAGCTGAGAGGTCCAGTCTCAGGTCAGACTGTCGAAAAATGGGCAGACATCCCCACACTGGTGGTATGTTCCATAATTAGATTTAACGAAACCAGCAACAAATGTGCTCTTGGATCACTATATTTGCTTAACACAGAGCCACAGACAGTCCCCTTAGGTGCTCCAGCATATATTACCACTCAGAAAAACTGGACTTCTGTGATGAAAGGTTATTAAAGGAAAAATCACCACACATTATGTACTTCCAGCCCCACGGGGTTGTCACTAACCCAGGTCAATGGAGGCTCAGGACCTTATACCAAAGACAAAGCTGTAGCCAGTCCTTTAGTCAACTAACTGAAGATTTATTAATTAAGAAAAAGAAATGAGTTACTAAGGTTAAAGCAAATAAAATACATTACAGTTGGCTCCAGTATGCAGGGATGTTAAATCTGCTAGTTTTCTATAAGTCTTTTTGGGTTGCCCAAATAGTGTTTTGGAGACCTCAATCCTTTTGTTCAAAATTTCCCCTGTTAGATTTCACCAGTCCAGAGATGGAGTATGAAAGAGGTGGCATGGGGCCTTTGTTCTCCCTTTTTATATCTTGACCCTTTTTGCTGGAAAAATCCTGACTGTGTTATGGGGTTAGGTAGTTCTATGGCATACCTGCCTTGCCATCAGTCCTTCATATGAGTTGCAAATTCCAGTTTGCACCTTTTGCGCAGTGCTGTTTGAGGGGACTTCTGGAATAATACGCAGGGGTTCTTGTTTATAATTCTGTTGCTATTCCTGAAGAGCTAACTTGTGGGCATTTCTCAGACTTCCAACACATCTGAGTTACAAACATACAGCAAAATGTCATAATACCAAACAGTCTCAATATACAAATTATAACAAGATGCTAATATTCAGCAGATTACAACTTTTGCAATGAATCTTCACAAGGCATACGTTGATCAAGATGTATTATAATTTTGTAAAAGCGGTGAGTATATTAAGATATTAGATGGTCACCTTCCCTTTAGACTGAATTGCAAGTCCAATAAGCGGTATTACCTCCTCCACCTTGTCTATCTAATATCCTGGGACCAACACAGCTACTACTACACTGTATGCATTACTGTATTGGACAGCCTAATCTTTCCCCTTCATTCCGGAGTTCCATTTTGTTGCCACCAACTTGTTTCAGTTGTTTCCATTTTCTTCCTTCTCTGTCAAACATCATACTGCTGTGCAATTTATTAACCAATTGCTACTGAAAGAGTGTGTGGGAGCTCAGATACAACTAACAGTCTAGCATATCCTGCATCTTGTGTTGATGGATGTTAATGAATTCCTGGCTTTCCCAGCCATGTCACCTGTGATTCAGTCTTTAAATGACAAGGTTCCAGAAATAAATTGCTCAAATGTTTTAGATTTATCATCGGTAATCAGAAAAGACAGATTTGCAACCACAGTCATCAGTGTAAAGGACGTCCTCTTCAGGTAAAATGTTATGTTAGTTTTATATAGCACTTAAATATAGTTGTATGGAAGCAGAGAGCTCTATAGTATAGGATACTTTCAATTTAAATAGGGTTAGATTCCACCTTGTGAAGAGTGATAGAAATGGCCCAAATGGGGTCACACAGTATCTGGAGTTCTTAGGAGAGATTCTGCCTCATTTCCTTCTAGGGGCTCCCAGGCAGCATACACTACATTTCCTGCTGCTCCATTCTTGAAACAAATGCAGCTTATTCCCTCTGCTGTGCTTGGTGAGCTCCGATGGCCAGTGCAGCATAGTGATGATAGAACCATGGTCCAAGCTCTCCCTTGCAGACACCTGGGTCCTGATTCTGAGTCAGTGGAAACTGTCGGTGCTCAGCACCTTTAAGGAACAAGCCCATAGTGCTCATAAAAATACTAGGTAGAAGCAGGAAGTACACTGCCTGTCAGGATATTGACAAGCTCCTGCAAAACCCTTAAAATGAGAGGGGAGGAAAGGGGCTGAAGGGGCTGGCCAGGATCTGATTTGAACCTTTTCATCTGTAGATTTCTCAAGGGTGGGTAGGTATAATTATCGTTCAGATGGAGATGCCATTTCCATCCAACTCCTCTTTGCCGGTTGATGACAACTTTGTGCAAAATGTTTCTCTGAAGACAAAATTGTCCGTGTTTGCTGGTCACGTGGAGTGTTGCACCTGAGTCCACTTCAGCTGTACCCTGAGCTCCTTTCAACCTCCACCCTGGTTTCCGTCCAATTGTCCCCTCCTAGGCTGCTGTGTCTGAGTGGCTTTTCAGCAGCTTGCTGGCCACCTCCAGCCTGCTCGCTCTTCTGGCAGTCACCTCTGCTTTCCTTTCCTTTTATCCTTCCAGCTGCTATGAGGCAGCCATCAGCATTGGCTGTAGTACCTGCATTAACTCCTTGGTTGCTGGGCCAGCATGGGGTACATCCACCCCATGATGGATGCCAACATGATATACAATTTTAAACTGAAGTGTACATCTACAGTGTACACTTAAAAATTCATTTTGGTTCTGGAGATATTACCAGTGTTAGTAGTATTCCCCATCTGAAGTATAAGGAATATCGCTGAAACTTTTATAAGGTTTAAAACCCAAATGAACTTTTTAAATGCTCCCACTCTTGAGATGAACCTACTGATCAAAAGGCTCCGCACTTCTCACTACTCTTACAAGTGTCTACCGTTGATCAATGTCTTACACTGTAGACCTTCTGAACGTTCTATGCTCCCTGTCCCTTTGATTGGCAGAAACTCTTGAAAAGCGCCTCAGAGCTTGAACGGGGGGAACATCCATCAGATTTCTTGAATAATGAAAGTATGAAAACTGAGAAATCTTTGAATGAGGGATCAGCTTTCTATTCGCAACTTCTCAGTATTCATATTAACCAGGTCTTGCATTTAGCAATAATACCTTTGTTTTTCATTTAAGATCTTTGGATAGACACCATGGGCACTATTTTTCAAAGGCATAAATCTCACTGAAATACCTAAATCCTCCTTGGTCTGGGATAGCACAAAGCATTCTGCAACTGCTCAACAAATTAATAACATTCATAACTGGAAAATTTAAATATGAATAATTAACTTCTGACTTTGATATAGAGGAGTCAATATAACATCTAAGTATTAGGACCAATTTCTCATTCACAGTGGTCCTTTTACTTTCCTGTGGCTATGTAAGGGGACTTAAAATCAGTGTAAATAACAGTTATGTCCACTTTACAGAGCAGAACAGAGTAAAGGGCCTTTGTGTTAATGAGACTCAGGATCTCTACCTTTAGTTATAAAGGCTTTTTTTAATCATGATGCAAATACATTAGCAGATGTATATGGATAAAATAAAGTGAGCATTCTGCATACAACAAATTGGAAAAAAAAATGGGCACATGGATTTAGTAAAAGCAAGCATCAGGTAAAGCGAAGATAGAATAAGAGGCCAAGATAAATTGTGTACTGCTTTCAGTTTTATTAATAATATTGATAGCTGAGTACTGTAATTAAGGATTTAGTTATAGTAGATCATAACTGCACGCTATTTAGAAAAGGTTGCTGATACATTTATTATAGTGCTAGATAAATTGTCGGTGTGTTGTATGTACATCTAGACACTGAATAATGGATTTAAATTGTATTTGGTTTCAAAGGGAATATATTGAGTTAGTGAAAATAAGAAATCCATAATACACAGGAGGTGGTGTGATAATCAGTCAATATATTCACTTGGCTACAAAGTGGCGATATTGACAAGTTTCCCTCCCACCCTCTTGAGTGTATTAGTGGGTTTAAAAAGTCAGGGCCATTGCCAGCTAAGCAAAAGTGAGAGGACTATGAGGAAGTGTAGAGACGCAGAAAAACACTCACTGCTTGCTTGATCACAACTTGCACCTCTTTAACTATTCAAGTATAATTACAGCAGTAGAACCCCACCAGTGTAGATGCAGTATAAAGTTGCTTATGTTGGTATAGTTCTTCCAATACAGGAAGGGCAACCTTGTACTGGTATAACTGTGTCCGAACTAGGGGTTATACCAGCATTACCATCAGATAAAAAACAAATCATATCCCTAAATGAAATCGTAATACTGATGCACATAATCTGTGGGTAGACAGCCGTCAGAATAGGTATTTCAGGGGTCTTCCCTTAGAAAAATATTGACCTGTAAAATACAGTTTCCTGCTTTTAAAATATTTAAGTTATTTCCAAACAAAAATTGTATAAATCAAGAAGTAGGCCCTGAGCTGGTATTGCTCTGGGATTCTCTGCTAGAGAATTATTTATTTCAGGAGAGACTGCAGATATTTCAGGAGAATTTATTTATTCAGGAGAGACTCCAGATATTACTCTGCTTCTAGGCTGGAGCCAGCTTGTATAGATTTGCCAACAGAAGCCACTTCAACAATAGCACTTATTACCCTGCATATTTGCCTTTCCTGTAAATAAAAAAACATATAGTGTTCCCAAACTTTGTAAAGTGTCTCCTACTAGTGAAGGAGCTGAAACTAGGAGGTGCTGAAATGTTCTCCATTCCTATTACACACTGGATCTTTTATGGTGCTCAGAAGTTTGCAGGACTGAGCCCTAAGCCAGTTTTCACTCTGAATGGGTCCATAATGGTTTAAATCCCAGTCACAGAGAAACATCCCCAGATACATTTCTGTGTTTGCTACTTCAGTGCCATGTTTCAGGAAATTACTAGATTATTGCATTTAAAGGGCCCAGTCCTGCAAACATGCATGTGAGTGATTTTATTCAAGGGAATAAGTGTTCCTCAAAATCAGGCCTATAGATATGAAAGAGCACAACATGCATTGGTTTTCTCAACAGTAAATTGCTGCAAGTTTTGGGTGGTGTTTTTTTTTTAAATCAAATTTTTAGTGACCAGTTCTAAACTCTTTATTTATTTTAAAAAAAGACCAAACATATTGTTTTTTTCTGACTTGTTCAGTTTTATTTTGTTTGTTTGGTTTAATCAGTCAATTTTCACAAAAGAAAATTGAGGTCAAAGCTTCATTAGGTTATACAACAGAAATCTGAGGCACATAGTTTAAACTGAATGTCCTTAATGCTATATGTCCTACTGTTGGTTTTCTTCTGAGATATCTGAAGTGAAACAGCAGAATAAAATCAATAGAGAAGCTGTGATGCTTCATCAGAGATGAATATGAGGTTTACTGTGATGAATGCCTTTTTGATAGAAACTACAAATGGCTAAGCTGCACAGTAGCATATGAGAACTGTGGTGCAGAGAAGAAATGACTGTTTATTACTAATTGATTTTGTGGATTCTAATCCATGGTAGGATCTGTAGTCTAATCAAAATGAGACTGAGAACATTTGAGGCTGGTTGAATTAATTGCATTACCTATTGATTAGAAGTACAGAGGTTGCTACAGACAAACTTGTGGTATTTGTTTTTTTCACTTTCTATTCTGATTTAATGTAGAGAGAAATAAAGTGCCACAATTATACAGCGAGGCATGTGCATGGAGATTTGCTGACCATATTGTTTTCAAATTTAGCAGGGCCTGAGGAGGATTATTGTGGCTGTGAATATAAAAATATATGAAAATCATTAATATCGCCAGCCTGCAGAGTCGTATATCTTCTGTAGCTTCTTATGTGTAGGTGGTAAGGCCCAAAAGTGTGGTCCCCATCTTCTAAAGAGCTGAGCTTGCCCTGCTAGATGCTAAGAACTCTCACCTCCCATTGACTTAGTGGGAGGTGAGAGTTTAACATTTTTTATGATAGTGGCTTTTGTGACAGATGAACCTGACAGTTATCACATGCCAAGGCTTCTTGGGTCCCCCCAAAATACTGAAAATCATTTCAAATGGAAATTCCAACCCCAGATAGAGGGAATTTTTAGATGAGATGGTTGTTGGCCCTAAATTCCTTGGCAACATTGCTTTAACTGAAGCTTTGGATACGTGGAAAGGTTTTTCTTAGCTGGATATAAGTCCGTTGCTTTCAATGCAGTCATACCAGTGGAAAACATGAAGTAATGCATTGATCAGGCCCAACATGAGTAATGCTATTTGGTCCCATTGCGGGCACCCTCTCTTACTCACATCGACTTGTGCAGTACCACGCTTCACAAGCCAAGTTTTATCTCAGTTGAACCACTTATGGAGTAAGGTACTGAGCACTGACTAAAGGGGGTGCAATAGGACCTACTGATAGCATAGTGCGGTTAGTGCTGATGAGATGGTATCTGATTCTGCTCTCGTGGACACCAGTTTAATTCCATTGACTTCAGTGGAGTTTCTGCAGATTGATGCTAGTGAAAGGGAAAGAAGAATCAGCCAGTCAGAAATGTGCTTGGAAGATACACTGACTAATCCGTAACAGTACCACGCAAATGGCCAAAGTGTAGCAGCTGTGGGAGTGTGTTGGTACAATTAGTTCTTTCCAGACCTAGTAATAAAAAGGCATGTTCATTTTAATGAAAGGATTCTGCATCATGATAATTTGATTTCAGTTATCAAGAGTGAAACCAGAAAGTGTAACTTTTCAGTCTTTATTCTGGACTGTGCTTTCTTTCCTCCTGCCTCATTATTGTTTAACTTGGGCATCTGGCTACTTTGTTCAGTCAGCCAGTGCTGCTGGGCGGTAGTCGTGTGCATTCGCAGTGATCTCAGGGTGCCTGTCACTGGGCAAAGATTTCTAATAACATCACACCTTCTTCACAAAAATGAAGACTGAGCAAGGGGAGGGGCTTAATGTCCCTGGGATTCTGGCTCCTAAGAGCCTAAATCCCTTTTGAAAATGAGATTTAAGCTCCTAAATCAATGAGGTGTTGCCACGCCAAGCATGGCAACACCTAAATATCATTACAAATCTGGGTCCGAGTGACACTTACATTGTTCTAAGGTTGTTTGCTATTCCATCTTTTCTTAATAAAGACAGCAAGGCAATACTAGTCTAATTGAAAGTGTAACGATATCGTACCCTGATTCTGCTGTTTACTAAGGCCTTTTCAGTAATGCTGATTTGATTTGTTTGTTTTACAAAGAATGTGCACAAAGTCCTGTTTCTCTGAACACAATAGGAATCAAACAACAGGAGGCAGGTTCTTTGTTGATGGTTCCAAGCCTCTTTCCAGCCAATACTCTGCCAAAATTGTTCTCTTGGCTTTCTCTCAGGGTCATGCTACAAATGCTTCTGCTGTCTCCTTGTCTTTCTGCTCCTTTCTGACTGCTTCTCTGTCTGGCTGCGTTGGACTCACACAGACACACACAGCTGCACCAAACAATACTTTGCCCTCCTGCGTTTGCATTCAGCACCTTCCACCCATATAACTCAGCTTCTGACTGCCTAGCAAATGGCCGGTGGTGGTGGTGGCTTCTATCGTTTCAGCTTTTTTACTCCAAAGAGGAGCTTAACTGCTTCTTATCTTTATCCTAAATGAAGGGCAGCTGTGCTTTCCAGCTTCAACAAGGTTTCACCTAACTTCTGTCACAACAGTATAAAGCCCAGCAAATCTATTTATTTCCAGATTACCAAAGGGAGTTCTAAAATGAGCTGTTAGCACGTACACTTGTACTCCTGGATGCTGGTTGCAAGAAGTATCTTCTTGTGGCTTCTGTCATTATATAAATTAATAATTACTCACAAGATACATGGTGTGGAAAGGCTATTGCCACTTCATGTGAGGTTTAAGAACCTGCCAGCCAAGCTAGGAAATCTGAAATGTTTGAAGTTTGCCCAAACTCAGTTGTAGAAGTGGAGAGCTATATTCTCTGCTGGTATAAATTGGAGCAGCTCCTTTGCCTTCAGTGCAGCAAAGGGTGATTTACAGCAAGAATCTGGGTGTGAGCATAATACATGTACCGTAGATGTGGTAAAGCGTTAATGTAATGGCATGCGGGTAGTGTCACTACACACGTGCAGCCTAACGGGGTATTTATTAAGCAGTGGATATTCATAAATAAGAAGCAGGAAGGATATGTGAAGGAGAGAACTGGTCTGTTGATTGAAGACTCAGGGTATATCCCCACTGCAATTGGGAGGTGAGATTCCCAGTATGGGTAGACAAATTAGTGCTAGCTCAACTCAACCTAGTGTGCTAAGAAGAGCAATAAGGATGTTGCGGCGGCTTTGGCTAGTGGTTGAGCAGACTAGTATGGTCATACACTGAGAGTCAGATACTCTGGGTTCTTTCTACCTCTGCTGTAGATTGCTGAGACACCTTGAGCAAATGACTTCACCTTTCTTTGCCTATTTTCCCACATGAAATGTCAATAACAACACCCTCCCATAGATCATTGTTGTTAGTGCATTGAGTTCCTCTGACGGAAGGCATTAAAAAGTATGAAGTGCTGAGCTCTAAATTTGGAAGAAATACATGGCAAACTCTAATTTTCTGTGCTTCACTGGGAGCTTTTAAAAAAAGAAGAAGAAGAAGAAGTGGCTTTCCTTTTAATTAAATGGAAGGCTTCATTACTCGTAAGCAGATAAGGGCTTGGTATGAAAATACCAGTACTATACAGAAGTACCAGAATCTCTTCCAAGCCATCTGTGCATCATCTCTAATTAATAAGGTTCTCTGTTACAAGCTTGTCTGAACAATAACAGGCTATTCTTTGTATCTCTTTGAGCCGCAGTCTATTAGCTTTTCATCTCATTTATTTATTTTTTTTAATGTTATGAAAGGGATGTTCATGATTTTTCCTTGCCAAAAGAACCCAAACAAGCAGCGTTGCTGCTGTAAGTAGAAGTTTTTAAAATCTGCTTCCAAAGTCTGGAGGTGTTTGTGTGCAGGGTCTCTGCTTGTAATAGATATACACAGAAGCTGCAGTGGTGTTTCTGTGCATTCTGGAAGTATGAACATAAGACCTAATAGGATGTAAATTTTCAACAGTGATGCTATTGTCATGAAGTGTAATAATTTTCAGAGGAAAAGGGGAAAAAATGAATGAGCCCAAATCAATTTTGTTTACATTATGGTCAAATGTTTGCGGGCTGCCTACAACTGGAAGAAATATAGAGTGGTTTAATTTCTTTTCTTCCCAGAAGATGATGTTCTGAGGTTGATACACGAGATGAAGAGAGTAGAGAAAAAATAAATATCTATTGTGACAGGGTCAGGCCAGATGGCTACGCAAGGGTGCTGGAAGGCATGTACATGAGCCCCAGGCTCAGCAAAGCCCTATTCCCTGGGTGATTCAGCTGGGGCTGATTAGGCAATTAGGCCACCTGGGGATGCTTAACTAATTAGGCCACCTGGGGCTGTTTAGGCAATTAGGACACCTGGTGCCAATCAAGGAGCCCCGCCCCAAACACTTAAAAGCCTCCAGTGCAAGCAGGCAGTTGTGGGTAGTAGAGTGAGGAGTTTGGAGAGAGGAGGTGTGGAGGAAGGAGGTTGGAGTTATAGCTTGGAGTTTATGGTTTACAGTTTGGAGATTGGCAGTTTGAGGCCTGCAGTTCGGAGTTGGCGACCTGGAGCTGGCAGGCTGTGGCCTGTAGTTGCAGCCAGCAGTCTGCAGAGGCTTGCAGCTTCCCTGGCTGGGGAAGCAGGGAGTGGACCACGGACTGACCCCAGGGAAGGTAGCAGTACTCAGGGGCAGAGCGGGCGCTGGCCCCTCCCAGGACCTTCCCCCAGCTGCACCACCGGCCAGCCCAGGAGAGCGCAAGACCCACGAGGGCGAGATACCTCTTTCTCCCCCGCCCCACCTTGTCACTATTTTTTCACACACACAAATTGTAAGCGGTAAATATGAGCCAGTAATAGCAAGTTGTCAAATATCCAGTACATATGAACAACATTAACCAATTGTTTCAAATCGATTCAAAGCCTATTGGAAGTGAATTAACCACAGTCAGTGTTTGACAGCTATCAAAATAATGCATTTGTGTACCTGTTGATTTACGGAGTACAGAGGCAATGAAAACAATAGAAGTAGAAGAGTATTGCGAGGCTGAGGAATACGTCCCTGTTGTAGCTAAGCAAAAGGGCCTGATCCAGGTAGATTGGGAGCACTTCTTGTAAAACCTCACCTCCCAATTAAGTTACTGGAAGATGAGGCTGTTGTGCACCTCAAGTGACTGACTTGGCAACTTGCAGAATCAGGCCAACATACTGTGTATGTGTGTTGCAGTGATGCACATTCACCAAACTTCTCCAAGGGATCCTCTGAGGAAAAAGATTTGGGAGCCATGAATAACTTGATGGAGGTGTCCACACAGTGCACAGCAGCAGTTTAATAAATAAATAGAATGCTTGAAGAAAGAGCATAAAATGAGGTAGAAATAATTATAACGATAAAGCAAGGAAGAATAGTAAATCTTGATCTAAAGTATGATGTACCTATGAGACAATAGCTTAAGATAGCTCTATAGTGGGAAATGAAAAGGTCCAGAGAAGGGTAATGAAAATGTTTAGCAGTATGACAGCATTGACTCTAAGATCAGAAGGGACCAATATGATCATCTAGTCCTGACTTCCTGCACATACCTGTTGAGTAGTTTGCTCTGGAATGAGCATAAAAATAACCCTGTATAGGTCACACCATATAATTAAATCAACCTAAGAAATAAAACATCCCTTTGTTCTGAGGCATGAAAGAGATGAGGGCTAATCCATAACTTTAATGAAGCCTTAAAGCTGTAAAAGGCTTTCTGACAGTGAGGTCTCCTCCCAGCGTGAGTAAGTGAGGACTAGCGGGGAACCTTGGATTTAATGACCATTAGTGACATGAAATTAGCATAGCAAGGCCAGGTCTACATTAAAAAAGTTAGGTCAACACAGCTATGTCGCTCAGGGATGTGAAAAATCTGAGCAATGTAATTAAGCTGATCTAACCCCTGGTGTAAATAGAACTAGGTCAGTGGAAGAATTCTCCTGTCATCGTAGCTCCTGTCTCTCAGGGAGGTGGATTTAGTACAGCAATAGAAGAACCCCCTCCCATTGCTGTAGCAATTGTCTATGCTAAAATACTAGCTGCAGCTGTGCTGCTGTAGCATTTCAAGTGTAGACAAAGCCTAAGTAATGAGTAAATGCAGATAACTGTATTCCCAACTCTGTGTTCAACAATCGTGTCAGGTTTCAAAAATCATGAGATTTTAAAAAAATCATGGATTTTTTAAAAAAAGTATTGGGTTAGTTGTCTTTGCCTCTCGCTTTTGAGATGTTAGAGTGCAGTCAACCAAGAGGGCTCGAAACTTACTTTACATGAGAATCTCAGCTTAGTTTTTTTTTTTTAAATCACTTAAATCCAAAAGCTAGGGATGGAGATATATGCATAAAAGATTCTGACAAATGTTAAGAGAAAGAAATCACTAAGGTCCCAAGCCTCCAAGCACTTACACATGATAACATTTTAAAAATATTTAGATGTGGAATGATCTTAAAAGGAATGTGCTAGAGGCTCCATCACTTGGAACATGGAAAACTAGCCCAAACAAACTTCATCAAATGCACTGTAGGAAAAAATCATGTATTGGCATAAAAATGTACGCTTGTCTCTATAAACTATGGGTCTGGCTGTGCAATGAGCTCGTCGTAGGTGGACTCCCGCATAAATGAGAAGTCCACTTAATTTCGGCAGGGCTTGGAAGGCTCAGGGGTCTACCTAGGTGGATCTCATTGCAGTACTGGGACCTGAGTCAATTACATGATCATGACTACTCTTGAGATCTTACAGTGCGGTTACATAAGACATAGAGTCCGCCTTGAAAGACTGAATCCATAAAATATTTAACCTCATCTTCCACAAACAATGTGCAATTTTTAAATAACTTTTTACCTCTCACTTCCACTGTTTTTATAAAAAATAGGAATTAGAGCATTTTAAAACGTGCAGTCCAGAGGTACCATACTAGAGTAGATGCAGTAAATAGTTGTTTTGTCAGAATCCTAGCAGGTCACAGTATTTTGTTAAAGAAAATCCCCTCAGTTAAATTTCACAGCAGAACTTTTATGAAGCAGGGGAATACTGTGATAGCAATACATTTGTTTTTGCAATAGAAATATTTCCATTATTTATCTCTGCGGGCTATTAATCAGTTAATTATGAGCCTAAAGCGGCTGTGTTTGGAAAGTGTTATTAATTTTGCCACACACAGTAATTCTAGCCTGAGATTAATCAATACACATTCAAAGTATTCATTGTAAAAAGTAAAACAATGTTTTCACCAGTGCAGCAAATAGGATTGCTAATTGGTTATGCTGATTAATTTATATATTTATATGGTAAGGCAAATTAATGGTACCTTTTTGTTTGGCTATACATTTAATATCTAAACTATTTGCCATCTCTATTATACGGATTAGAACTAAATTTTAGATCTACTGTGAAAATGGCTTAGCATCTGCTGCAGCAGAAGGTGGGCTGAATTCTGTTGTAAAATACAGTTGTGTAACTGCTTTGAAGTCATTGGGGTTTCCTGCAGAGTTGTAAATCCTTCCCCCATTGTGCTGGGGGACCCGACTCGGGATTTGTCTACACTTAAAAGGCTACAGCACCAAAGCGCTTCAATGTAGACACCTATGGGAGGGATTCTCCCATCGGTGTAAGTAATCCACCTCCCCAAGAGGCAGTTGCTAGATCAACAAAAGAACTCTTCCATCAACTTAGTGCTGTCTACAGGGGGACTTAGGTCAGCTTAACAACATTGCTCTGGGATGTAGATTTTTCACACCCCTGGGCAATTTAGTTAAATGGGTTTAATTGTCTAACGCAGAGCAGGCCTCGGTGAGGGCGTATTTGATCCACTCAGTTAATACAAGCACACTGGCAGTTCAGCTTCAGAGTTCCAGGAGGGGCTACCACCGCTTGTCCCATACCTGCTCTCCCTTCACAAGGGGAGAGGCAGGTCTGTGCCGCCTCGATCAGCTGCTGGCTCCTGCACTCCATGGGAACGCAGAGTAAACTATCCTGGCGCTAGGGCCTGCTCTACACTACAAAATTAGGTCGGTTTAACTATGTTGGTGAAGGGTGTGAAAAATCCTTCCCCCCCCCCCAGTGGCATAGTTAAGCCAACCTACATCCCCATTTAGACAGCACGAGGTCAATGGAAGAATTCCTCCGCCTCTCAGGGAGGTGGATTGCCTATGCCAATGGGAGAATCCCTTCCGTCAGCATAGGTAGTGTCTATGCTGAAGTGCTACCGTGGCCTGGCTGTGCCACTGAAGCATTTTAAGTATAGACAAGCCCTATGTAGCAGTAGCTGGAAGGAGAGGAAGCTGCTGCTTGGCCTAAAGTCTGCTACTTCGAATTAATGATTCCTTTTCCTCCTCCCACTACCTGTGGTTTAACACAGTGTGCGGTGCTGGTGAAGAAGAGAAGGGATCCTATGGAGGTGGGATCAGAGTGGAGAGAGGTGGGTGGAGAGAGGGGAGATCAGAAAGAATGCAGGTGGAAAGGGGATCTGAGGGAAGACAAACATGTTGAGGATTGGTGTGGCATGCAGCATAGGAACTGAGAGGGGGAGAGAAGTGCATTCGGCAGCGTTGCCAATTCTTGTAATTGAATTGCGAGTCTCATGGTATATGTTTTGTTTTGTTTTTTTAAGCCCCAACTTCTGGGGTCTTGGAGATAAGTGAGAGTCTCAGCTTTCATTTTTTTAAAAACACTATGGGCTACTCCTGCCCCATTAGCTGGGTTGCAAGTGGGTGTGGTTTTTTGAGAGAGTGGCTGGGAGAAGGGGAATTGAAACCATGTCTTTGTGGCGTGTGGTGCTGCTTTTGTACTGTTAGCAGAGGTTGCTGTGTGAGGGCTTTGAGCGCATTAAAACTTAGTTTGATTTTTAGATAATGTGGTCTTGCTTCATTCCTTTGGATACCCCTGATGTTGCCGAAAGTTTCTAGCCCCCAGTTTGTAGAGACAGGCTGGAAAATATGACCCAAGTGTACCGTAGAGGCTCAAAAACAGAAGGCAAATAAAAAGAGCCCAACTTTTATTATTTTTAAAACTCCCATAATATCATGCTTTTTTGGGTCCTAATTCATGCTTTTTGAATGCTTGGAGTTCATAATGCCAGTTTGGTAGGAAAGAGGAGAGGAGCAAGTGGCACATATGAGAAGAGAAGAAATGAGAGCTAGGAAATGAGAAGGGAAATAGGTAGTGGGTGTAGCTTGAAAGGTGCAGGAGAGTGAAGGTGAAGGGAAGAAGTGTAAAATGAGAGATGATGTTGCATCATGTCAGAGCACAGTAAAATCAAAATAAGAGCATTGTTTAGAATGTTACATGCCTGCTGTTTGCAAAGATGTACAGCTGCAATATATTTGCAGCTTCTATGAATCGTACCCAAGCCATATTGCTTTGGCCCTGTCAACGCTGAGAAAGGAGCTGTGTTTGAAAGCCATATTAAGGTATGGTTTCAGCACAGCCCCCACTGAATCATGTTCCGCATGATTTGACTGACTGGGGCAGATGAGATCAAACCATGTCAGCTGTGTTCAAAAAGTACGTAGGAACTTGCATATTTGAACATGGCTGTAATGGAGCAGCTAGCCAAAATGTGCTAACAAACATTTTGACAAGAGTTGCACTGGAAGAGTTTTCTCAGCAATGGAAGAGAAAGTAACTGTTTTCCACAAAAGAGTCCAGTATTTCCAAAAGTTTTGGCGGCTGAGAACCTCTTCAAGAAAATGGAACCCAATCATACCTCTTGAAATCCCATCATAGGTTGTATGAGTTAAGATGTGTAAACCTTTATACATCTTCTGCATCTACTTCCCCTGCTAGTCCTTTCTGTCTGCTCATGAGGCATGCCCTGCCTACACATAGGAAAGGCTAGTATAGATCATCATACATTTCCTCCCCTTCCTTGCATGCTTTGAGCAGTGACGTATTTAACAATGATGACATTTGAGGTATCATCATACACATCTGATTTAGCACTCATAAAAAAGAACAGGGCAGTTCACACCTCAGAGATACCATTTCACTGTACAATCTCTGACAGAGATCATTTACACTCGGGTCATATTTTGAAGGTTTTCTTTGCAGTGTTAGAGCTAAAGACTAACCTTAAAATTAAAGGTAAGACCCAGGAGGATATTTTTGTTCCTTGATACGATTAATGATGTATTCTTGGGACATTAACATGATTATGATTTGAATTTCTATAGGAATTCCCTTGTTGCCAGAATTTTTTCTTATACAATCCTTTCGTTGGGTTGAGTTGAAGTGACCACCATGGAGTAAGTTCTGTGACTTGTCTTACATCTCTGAAATATGGATCCAGTTCTTTTCTGTGGCATCTCTGTGAGCAATAGCGGTTCCCACTAACCTCCAGTGAATAGATATTCCACTCTGTACTACTCCACAAATAAACAATGAGATTGCATGTCAAACTTCAAGGGAAAATGTCAAATCACAATATACTAGAACAAAATGGTCACGCTTCAGTTGTATTCAGTTGTACGCTATTTGTAAAGTGCTTTCTGATCGCAGAACACCTGTATTCTGAACTTAACATGTATTCACTGCTCATGAAAATAGGATCTTGCACTGGTTCTTAATGAAAGACTTCAAAGTCCGGTTACTGACTACATAATGAATTTAAGATGTATGTTAGCATGTTGCATTCTCTTAGACAAGGTGGTATTATATTTAGATCATATGGTTCTCCTTATAAGAAGTCTTGTTCTATAACTTCATGACCAGGAGCATCCATTGTATATGTTGGGCTGAAAAGCAGCAGAAGTCACAATACTTAATTACATCCTCCAGAATATGCTTAGAGGTATTCAAAACAACCATTAAATGTTATAGGTTTAGAAGTTTACAGCAGAATTAATTGTCCATTGTTATAGCTAGTTGATGAAAAACTGACAACACAAAGCACTAATCTGATATTGCACATATGAGAAATGGAGCCTTGTTTCCTATACTTTTTTGCTTGTTTAAAAAAAAATAGTCAGTGTTGCATTGCTTTATCTACTGATTCCACAAATGGAATTATTAGGTTACTTTGGAATTTGAAAGGAAGTACGTAATTAAATGAAAAATGTCAAAGGCTATCAGAGACTTAATATGATAAGTTGTCAGTTCTTTGACTGTTGTGTAGGCATTAGATTAATTAGACATCTGGTTATTGTACATTCTGCACCAAGGTCCCTACAACCAATTGCACATAATTGTTGGATGACTAGGTAGACATACACCATATGTTGAATTCCCCCTAGGTATTCGTTGAAGCACTGGTGTTTGCTTATCTCATAAATGGGCAGGAATAAGTCTGCAAACAGAAGGCTGTGTACAATACCACAGCTTGGTGGTTTAAATGAAATGGGTCACACTACACTGCAGAGGGAAAGACTATTTATGTAGCTGCACTCACGTAAGGCAATGAGAAAGGATCGCACGGTGTAACTGGGATGTTGTACACATAGCAAGGAGTTGTGATAATATCATGGTAGCCATGAAAATGAAGACGGAACTGTTTCTAAAGTCATCAGAGTCCTGAAATATGTATGTTGCCTTATTCAATTTGTTTGTGGTGTTTACTGCTCCCTTCCCTGTTTCTTGATGGTATTATGAAGTTCAGGCTTGCCCTGTTTTAGTATTTCCTAGTAAAATGAACTGAAGGTGAGTTTGGTGAATTGGTTTTAGTTCATTGGCCTTGTGGTGGGATCGGCTGTTTTAGGCAAAGTAAGAATCACATGAACCTTTTCCAGATCTTAAATGGGACCCGAGCAACTGGTTTTTGAGGTTTGAAATGTTTTGGGCAACTGTTTGTTTTCCCCTGTGCGCACACTATTTGCATAGCTTTCTCTGAAAGACAGAGGGTTTGTTCTGACATATCAAACCCTCTTTTTTTTTTTTTTGGCTCCGTTTTTCTCTGCAATATTCCATTTCAGGAACGAAGAAAGATGGGTGTTGTCTGGAAGTGGCTAGTGGTATCACCATAACTTGAAGCCAGGCTTTCTTTATGTAGCCCAAAAAGGGATGTGACAACTATATTAGTAAAAGAAATCAAGGCCCAAGTTTTGAAAAATGATTTTTGCATTTTTTAGTGTTACAGTTTCTGGGACCCCAACTCAGTTCACCTTGGCCCTGATTCTAAGTAGGATTCGGGTGTTTTAAAAATCCTAATAGGCACATACGTGCATTTTTAGATGCCTAAATACCTTTGAAAATCTGTCCCTGAATGTTTGAAGTATTTCCGTCATGGCACCCATGTGAGATAGGGAAGTGTTGTTATCCCCAAATTACAGATGGGAAAGTGAGGCACAGAGAGGCAAAGTGACTTGCCCAAAGTCACAGAAGAAGTCTGTGGTGCAGCAGGGTCTTAAACCCTGCCAGGTCCTAGGTTAATGCCCTTATCAATGGGCTGTCCTTTCTACCTGCTCCCCACTCCCCCATACTTGAACTTTTTAAGGGGTGGGGGGAAATCTCTCCTTAAATGTTTGTGTCTCCTCCAAATAAAAATTGTGAGTGCCCATTCTTCACTGCTCTCTCTTGATATCTGAAGGAGTAAATATTGACTCCACCTCTCTTGAACCTGTCAAGAAAGCAAATCTAGTGGCTAGTTGGTATTTATCTTCCTGTATTACTAAAAATAAAAAATAAGGTTCTGGGTGAGTGTTCCAAATCCATATGCCAGTCACCCCGTTAGCTATAATGCCTTCCTGTCAGGCTTACCGAGAGGGATTTACATATTGCTGGTTCTCTAGTACATACATTCGTCCATGGTATTGCTGGGTAGTTTTGCTTCTGTAACCAATGCTACTAAATACGAAACATGTCCGTCCCCCTTCCAAAAAAGCAAAAACCAAACCCGTGTACAGTAGCTGCCCAGGGTCAAGTGGCTATTCATGAACATGTGTGTGCTCAGACTACTGGTCAGGCAGCTGGCAAAGCGCATCCATGTCTGCAAAGTGTAATTCCTCCTCAGTGTAAGAGGACAGTGTCCATATCTATTGATTTTTCTAAACAAGCAGACAAAATTTGCATCCTTATCAGCCTTCACGGAGCATGATGGGGTAGAGACTGAAGTGGCATGGGGCGGCGGGGGCAATTTCCTATTTGAGCCAAAAGAAAATTCAAGTAGGAGCTGGGAAGTAATGCCAGCCAAGCAAGTAAGTAGAAGGCCCAGTGACAAGAGTAAAAGCTGTAGCTGGCACAATCCTCACTGGAGAGCTTTCAACAGGGACTGTTAAGACTAGCTACCCTCCATGCTGAAAATAATCCCTTGCAAACTGA
>ML675604.1:15875781-15942876 GCA_007922155.1 Mesoclemmys tuberculata
TTAAGACTAGCTACCCTCCATGCTGAAAATAATCCCTTGCAAACTGAGGTTGATATAGACAATGATGCTGTCATTTATTAATGGGAGTCTGTGGCTGGGATAGGGTGCAGAAATAGTGCATGCCACTGTCATTTCATAGTGGCACTCCTTAAACCTGAAGATCAAACGTTACATGGAATGTTTTATTCCATGTACAGACAAATCAAACTCTTGTCACTTGTCCTGCCACCGCTGTTTCTGCTTTAGTTCCATTTCTCTCTGCACAAATAGGAACAATCTGTGTGTCTTTACAGTATTTCTGATTAGTAAGTTCTCAGAAGGTAACACCCAATACAACCTGATTTGAGGTCATTTTGAGACATAATGCTTCGTTCAAAGTTTCAGGGGTTGAGGGAAATGGATATTCTAGGCATCACATCACTAGAAAAAGATCCGTTCAGCATTGTATCCATATCACACGTGGGCTCTGCCTCTTTTTGGATGACATATGTCTTATATAACTACTGCTGAATTACAGCATATTGGAGTCTGTACTGAAAGAAAAAAACAAAAGATAAGAGAAGGAAGAATTCCCTCTAGTTTGCATCATGAGAGTTCTATAGCCTATACAAATCTCTGCCGTTGGCTTCAAACACAAGTAATCTCAGTACAACTGAGCCAATTTACATCGTAGTTCCAAGCAAGGGCTTGTGAACTTGTGAGGGGATGGGAAAAGATAGGTTTGTTTGCACTGTATTTTCCAGAAGAAAGGTATTATTTTAGAATAAATCATCCAACCACACACAACTGCACAGGAGAAGAAATGCTAGTGTTTGACTTTACTGATAGCAACGGGTGCTCAGCAACTCTGAAAATTAAGCAGCTTGTTTAGGTGCCAAGCTTTATGTTCTGGCATTAGAAGACATTGGACAGAGTCCATTAAAAAGGATATTGGTATGGGCTTACAGAGCACATTGAACAATACTCGTTCCTCCAAAGCAGGAAATTCTCTTGCACCTTTGGTGAGGTCACATTTATACTGGTCACCTTTCAGAAAATTACCCGATGCCTTGGACAATGTCTTAAGTGATGAAGGCCTCTTCTACACTACAAACTTATGCTGATGCAAGTTACATTGGCATACATTTGCCACAGTTAGTATATCGCTTGTGTGTATGAGTATATCGCTGGTGTGTGTGAATACGTAGCCCCTTGTGTTGGCGCTGTGCGTACTCGCCAGGAGTGCCTGTGTTCATGCACGGTGCAGTGCACCATGGGTAGGGGTCCCAGAGTACAAACAACCACCATCCAACCTGTTGTCTTTTAGGAAGTTTTGGCAATTTAGGGTGGGGCAGAGATGAGTCACACAGGGATGACTAACGGCAAGAGATCCACTTCCCAGCATGCAACAGTCTAATCCCATACTGTCATCTAATATCCCATAATTTTGTGATTTTTTTTTTTAAAAAGCATGAGTCATCCTCACTTTCTACCATCTCTGACAGAAGCATGGAGCCTGCCCTATTGTCATAAGCTCTGTAAGCACAGGTCATACAATCCTCTGATATTTGCAAAGCCACAGGAAGAACCAAATCATCAGGAAACATGAGCATTTCTTAGAGGACGGCCTGCTGTGGGTCCTAGTGAGAACCAATTCAAGGTTGTTGGTGTTCACGGAGCAGATGGAGGAGCACTGCTTCTGGGCCTCGAAACAAGCACTGACTGTGGAATGCATCATAATGGAGGTTTGGGATGATGAGCAGTCACTGCAGAATTTTGGATGTGCAAGGCCACAATCCTGGATCTGTGCACCATGCTGACTCCAGTCCTCCAGCACAGGGACACCAGAATGAGAGCTGCGCTGACAGTGGAGAAGCAAGTGGAGATCGCTCTGTGGAAACTTGCAATGCCAGGTTGCCACCGGGCAGGGGGAAATGATTTTAGAGTTGGAAAATCCACTGTGGGACCATTGTGGTGCAAGTGTTCAGGGCCATTAATCATCACCTGCTACACAGGGCTGTGACCCTCTGGCAATGTGCAGGGGATGGGTTTGCAGCAATAAGACTCCTGAGCTGCGGTGGAACACTGGATGAACACACACCTCTATTTTGTCACCAGACCTTGTGTCCAGAGTACTTCTAAAAAGGGCTACTTTTCTATGGTTATGCAAGCGTTGGTGGATCACTGGGAACGCTTCACTGACATCAGCGTTGGCTGGTCAGGAAAGGTGCATGATGCTCATGTCTCTCAGAACGCAGGACTGTTCAGAAAGCTACAAGCAGGGACTTTTTCTCAACTGGAGGATTATCACTGGTGATGTTGAAATGCCAATACTGATCCTGGGGGACCTAGCCTACTTGTTGCTCCTTGACTCATAAAAGCATATACTGGCCACCTCAAGAACAATGAGGAAAGATTCAACTACCGGCTGAGCACGTGCAAAATGGCAGCTGAATGTGCTTCCAGTAGATTGAAGGGATCCTGGCGTTGTTTACTCACAGGATTGGATCTTAGTGGGAAACATATCCCAATGATGCTGTGTCCTGCATGATATTTGTGAAGCAAAGGAGGAGAAGTTGTCAGTGCTGTGGAGGGTGCAGGTGGTGTGGCTGTCAGCTGTTTGAACAGCCAGATTTAAAGGGCTATTCGAAGAGTTCAGTGCAGAGTTGTATGGCTCAGAAAGCCTTTGAAAGAGCACTTTTAACAGTGAGCCACAATAATATGTTGTGGTGGACTGTCCTTTACGTGGCCTTGCTGTTTTGGGGCCTGTTAGGAATTATGTGGTGTGCATCTGTTAATACAGCGCTTTCAATGCAGCTATTACGGATCCTATGAAGTGTCACAGTGTGCAGTAACAAGTAAGTGGGTGCTCTCAGTCCGCGAAGCATTCTGCAGCATATGTTGTGAACTCATGAAGATGAATTATATCCCAAAGAATAGAATTCAATTGAGTAACAAAACCAGTGCAAAAATAAATCTGTGCAATTTAAAAGCAAATACCTTAACTCAATAAATTAACGGAACAAAACTTAACAAGGAGAAAGAACATTCATGTGCATTTAGCTACGTACACAGCAGCAGTGCATGTGAAGTTGTTGTCCTTAATGTCCCCCCGTGCGGAGTGGTAGGGGTTGGGATGCAGCCCTGAAGCCACATATAGTGTTTGGGCGGGGGAGAGGGAAGATGTGTAGGGAGATGCTGTAATAGAGTTTTTGATGGACTGCAAAGGGAGGCGAGGTGCTTGTTGAACCTCTAGGTCCACAAGAGTCTAGAGCATCTTTATTTGCTGTTGGAGAAGTCCCATTATGTCCTGGTGCATCTTCCTCTCCTGTTCCTGCTGGGACTCCCAGACCTTTCTGCAATAAACACCAGCTGCTAAGTGTACTCGCCATGCTGGACAATTGGGAAGAGGAATTCCAAAAATTCACACGGCTTTAAAGGGGACAAGGGACCTTCTGGGCTCTGTAAGCCTTGGGCAGTGGAGTTGACAATTGTGACTAGAGCAGTCCTGGGTCCTCAGGTGTCTTAGCAGCGCCTAGCCCCAATGCAGTCATTCACCTAGCAGAACATGCACCTGCCTGTTGCTGCAATGATTGCTGGGGACTCTAATGGCACAACTCAATGTCAAAATAAGTGTTTTGGTCTCATGGCCTAGCTCTGCATCTATTCAAACAGCATCTCAGTAACCTGCCCTCGCCAACGTCTGGATAATGCTTATTGTGCTTCCTCATTGCTCGTTCTGCCACCATTATCAGGGCAGGAGCCCTTAAAATTCCTCATTTTAAACACGTAATTTTAAAGTAGTTTAATTAGAGGGCAAGTTTGCTCCTATACCAGCGGTCAGTGTCGGACATTGTGGGACAGCTGCTGGACGAGTGTTAGGGTCAACACTCGCTCCCTGTTGCCTTCAGTACATTCACCAAGGTTCAGAGTTGCTCGGGGAAGTGGAGTTACCGTGTCGCTGTAATAGGGCACTTACTGCAGTGGATGACAAATTTAAGTGTAGACACATGCACAACTCGGTTGGTGGAAGGAGGCTTTTGACAACTAACTTTGTAGTGTAGATCAGAGCCAAGTAACTTAAGTCTTGATTGTCCCTTTGCCTGTGTGATATTGGGGACTGTGACTTTAAGAGCGGAGCTTCCCAGCTAGAGACTGGGTAGTGTGCTGTGAAGCTCTTGTTATGAAGGGTCAGTTGGAGCCCGACACAGAATAAAGAGATCTCTTGCAAGTACCTTAATGTGGGCATTGAGGAAGGCTGACTACCACTGGATTGATGTTTTTGGGTTTTGTTGCCTTTTTGTCAGCTGCTCCATAACAGGTGGCAGGCCAAGGTAAGAAATGAGGATATCTGTAGCCAACCCCTCCCAAACCCCTCCAGCAGCACTGCTTCAGGTTTGGCAGCTTTCTTGATACGGGCATATTCTTAGGATGGAAGACCAATTAATTTACAACGTATATTTACCAAGGAATGCTGCTACATAGTTGGTGATCACGTGGACGTGACTGTGTCATGATAAGGTCACCAGTGACGGAAATAGACTTAATATCCAGCCAGAGCATCGGTGTGGTGCTCTGTCTTCAAGAACGCTACCTCCCTTTTGGGATTTTCCACAAGGATGATGCTTGCAAGTACCTTAAGCTTTGAGTGATCATTGAACACCACTGCCTGCAAGCCCATTCAGGGGAATAAAAGGGCAGTAAGACATCCCTCTTAAGTTTCTGCCCTGGCAACCTAGAGCTTGGGTATACGTGTGCAGGAGTAAGTGGGGGCTGTGAGGCTTCTGCTTCTCTCCTTAGAAGAGAAAGAATTGGAGGGAGGATCTTTATTCCCCCTGTTTCTCCCTTCCCACCTCCAACTTTTTTGCCAGAAAAACTAAACCTGTGCAGACTGTGCTGTAACTTATTGTTGGTATAGCCCTACAGCAAATTGTAGCTCCCTGGAGCAGGGGGGAACATGGATAATTTTGCCCTGTAAAAGAGAGCAGGGAGGGAATTCTTTGCAGAGGCAAAGTGGGGCCTGCTTTCAGACAAGCAGAGAGCAAAGTGTCACGCGGGCTGCATTAGGAGGGGGGGGCAGTTGTGTTATTTGATCTTAATATGTCAAAATCATAGTGATTCATGTAAGACATACCATGTCAGGTACTGTTAGAAAGGTTATGATATGCTGAATAAGATGATAATATTTGTGTTCATGTGTAATATGTATAAGGAAAGTTATGGAGATCTTTGATATCCCTGTATTTCAAACTGTGCTGTGGAAGACACACCCCAGACAGAGAGGCCGCAGGACAATAGCCCGCTTAATAGCCCATCAAGACCTTTACAGAAGCCAGAGGGCCGGGAAGAAACTAAAGGCATACCTGGAGGGTTACCAGGATTGGCCCATGTGACTATGGACTTCATTTTGGTTCCAGTAAAGTTCCACAAGCCACATGGCCAGTAACAGAGGGTATATAAGATCGAACCCCAGAAACCATTTTGTCTTCGTCTTTGCCTTGTGTCCTTGTTCCTGTCCAGCTGCGGACACGCCTCTGGATTAACACACTGTGCAACTGAACTGAAGGACTTAGACCCATCCAGGTACTGGATGTATACCAGAGGAACTATACAAGCCTGCAACTCCACAATTGTTCTAGAAACCTGATGTATATGGACTTTTAAATCATTTGTATATCTCTGATTGCTTTAAGCCTTTAACACTTCTCTTATTGTTTGTTTTTCTTTTACTAATAAACCTTTAGTTTTAGTTACTAAAGGATTGGCTGGCAGCGTGGTATTTTGGGTAAGATCCAAACTTATAGTGAACTGGTACTGTGGCTGATCCTTTGGGATCAGAGGGAATCTTTTAGTAAAGAGCACAGAGTTAAAGCAACTGGTCTCTTTACTGGACCTAGTGCCAGTTTGGGAGCCAGAGACTGAAATGCAGTAAAGGGGGCTGTGTGTATTTGCACAGTGGCTTCTTGATAACCAGTGTGGGGGAATCAGAAGCACTGTTTTTGGCTGGTTGGGAAGTCTGACTGTGGTGTCACCCACCAGTGCTGGGAGAATTTGCTCTCCTTTTGCAGCCTGCCCTGACCCTGGCATTATCAGTGGGCTACCCTGGGCACGGACGGGTAACACAAAGCATTATATTTTACCCCCAACTTTTGAAGCAGCAGCCAAATAATTGCATATCTTTCAGTTACCACACACTAAGTAGGCTCTGGGTACAACTTAAGGATCTGGGATCTGCATTTTGCCGTCAACTACTGAATAGAGCTCCTGGCTGCAATGTGTACCAAAACTGTGGCTGTGGTCAAGATTAAACACTTCCCTCTAGCATACAGTCCTGAGGATGTGCAAAATCAAGTGGGATGTCTGGTTAATGTTTGGGTCACTCGGTTTCATGTTGTTGTTTATTATTTGAATTGTTTAAAGCAGAAGAATAAAGTGTGCCAGGTGTTTTATAAGCACACAGTGAGACAGATTGCTGCCCTAAAGTTCTTACTGGTATGAACTAAATAGACAACATGTAGACAAGGGTGTTGGATGGTGGGAGGAAGAGGATGACACACACGGCTTTTGTTTGTGACCTAATGGATAGAGTGCCTGACTGGGACTCAAGAGACTCGGTTCTAGTCCTGGCTTTGCTGCTAGCTGACTTTGGGCAAGGCATTTCATCTCTTTCTGCCTCAGTTTCACCTTCTGAAAAATGGGGATAATGACACTGATCTCCTTTTGTAAAGCACTTTGAGATTTACAAATATAAAGCCCTGTATAATAGGGAGGTATTGTTTCCATTTGGTAGACCTTGTCTTCATTCTTGTTTCCAGCTCCTAAACTTCCAGCCATTAGAATATTAAGTAAAAGTTCTATATGTTTTCTTTTTTACTCAGCTAGTAAAATTAGTGCTTCTAACAATCCCTTGCAACCGGCAGGAATCCTCCTCAATATTGTATATGTTGCTCAAGTACTGCATTATATTCCATGTGGGAGTATTCTGCACCCCCACAGAGCCCCACTGAAGTCCATCGGCTCTGTGCAGGAAGAGAGGTTGTCCTAATGTAGCAGCTTGAAGGATAGAGGACCATATTTTCACTAGAAAAATACTCAGGAGACTCTTACCAACTCCATCAGTGTGTTTTTAAACAACAGCATTCCTCACCATCACTCACTGAAGAAACATACACCAAATGAAATGTGCCCATTGCATCTGCTCACAATTCATGACCAGGAAGTAATAATCCATTGGAAGTGTCATGTTTTATGTAACAGAGACAAGCGGGGTGAGGTAATATCTTTTATTGGACCGGCTTCTGTTGGTGAAGGAGACAAGCTTTCGAGTTACACAGAGCTCTTCCTCAGGTCTCTGTGTAGCTCAAAAGCTTGTCTCTCTCACCAACAGAAGTTGGTCGAATAAAAAACAGTACCTCACCCACCTTGTCTCTCTAATATCCTGGGACCAACATGATGACAGTAACACTGCAAACATATCACATAATCACCTTGAGGAAAGAATTGTTCTTTATTCTGCTCATTGGATGCTCCTGGAACACCTGTTCCTATTACTCTTTCATAAGAGTGATGTAGCCTTTTTATAAATTTGAATAGATGATAGTTCTGTGTTGAAACCATAGTGTCCCTAGGGAGTGAGCTCTGCTTCTGTGCGGTCACAGTTTCAGATCAATAGGATAAAAATTACCCTTTAAGATTCTCTTAAACTGAGAGACTCTCAAGGGGGCGCACAGAACAAATACAGTGAGAGCAAACAGTTACAAGAAAAAAATCTTTTTTGTATTATCACTTGTAAGTTACACTCATGTGAACATCTACACAATCTGAGCAATCCCAAGCAGCAGCCAATGCTGTAGTCATGCTCACATGCCCAGTCTCAACAGGTGGTCATTGATAGAGGGATGGATCCTGCAGGGGATCTTCCCTGTGAGTTCTTACCTTCTTCTTTCTTTACTGCAAACAGGGAACTGCTTTTATCTTCTTGTTCTGACCATGCCTAATCCTTATGCATATGTATGAGGGTTCCAACTCTTCTTTTCCTTAACTGTACTTCCATGGCCCATAAACCTCAGGGGCCCCAACTTTTCATACTGTTCTTAGCTCCCCTTTCTCTTATTAGCATCTTAGTAATATTTACATACACAAGTTCCTATGGTAACCTGCAGTCAGAACAAAACTTTCCATGTCCCAATCAGGTACCTTGCGGTCTAGATGGATACATTACAGCGTGTTTTTCCATAACATCACCTATTGGCTCATCCTTTGCAGTAATCATGTGGTTTTATTAGCATAGGGTTATTCTTAGATCACCCACTTAAATCAAGCTTCCTTAAGCCTAGTGAGGCTAAGCTGAAATCTTACAGGCCTCTGCCTGTAGGCATTGCATTACAGCCAAGCTTTACTTTACTTATATACATAATACACACTTCTCACTCCTAAATACTTGTTGATCTTATATTCTTCACCTACTTGTATCTATTCATCACCCACTGATTACATATGAAATAGCACATGAATTAACTACAACAATTAAATGATAAAATGAATTAAGTGGCTGCATGACAGTTAATAGGAGTGTTAATTTACTTTCTTTATGCCATTATTTCATATATAGTACATTCCCGTTTATTTGAACAGCTCTGGGGAAACTGAAAATTTCAGATAACTGGGTGTTTGGAGAAACTGAACTGCTATGTTGAACTGCAGTTTCACTGATAGAGAAATATGGGTAATGAAGGGAGTAATGCTGATGTTTGCTTAATACTTTGTTCTTTATTAAAGATTTAAAAATAAACCTCTTGAGTTTATTAAACCACCAAAATGGTCTTAAAATGGTGTCCACAGTTCTTTTAATATAATTTTAGTGTTTAAATAAACTCAGTTAAGTTGGTTCTTTACTTTTTAAAATAGAAAATATTACGTATTAAAAGTGCAAAGCTGTTGATTAGAGCTAACCAGCAGTAAGAGGCTATTAGTGGGTGAGTAACACAGGATTACCTGGAGGACACGAAAAGGATTCAGATGATGAGGATTTTTGGGTAAAGGGAATTGGGATAAACTAGAATAATAGTGTGCCTCTGTGATGACCCTCTTATTTGCCTCTCTAAATTTATATAGTCCTAATTTTATATGGTCTTTTATATGGAAGCCTTTCCTTGCCTCTAATAATTTGTTGCCTGTCTCTTTTTCTCATATAAATTTTGTGAGAAAGGCCAAGCAAAACTAAATGTATTATTCAAGGTAAGGAAATGCCATCAGTCTGTATGCTTTCAGTATTATTATCTATAGGAATTTTAATTCAACCCAGAATCTCATTTATTTTTTGGACCACAATTTTACCTTAGATATTTTCATTGAATAGGCTTGTTGAGGGATTCCTAGAGCTTTGTTCCTCACCCCTGTTAAATCCCCTGCTTTCAGGGTTAACAATACATTCCTTTCAGAACAAAAAGAGGTTCATCTGGGATGGTAACATAACACTAATGCTACATGAAACACAGAGCAATAACTCTTCAGTTATCTGTTGCTTTGCTCAATTAGCAGAGTTCTTGTAGTTTTATTAATAGATAATCTGATTTTAAGGCCAGAAAGGACCTTTATAGTTATAGAGTTTAACCTGCACAACACAGGCCCTAGAATTTCACTCAGTAATTTCCTGCATTAAGCCTGTATCTTGTGGATGACAGTCATGTCTCAAAGACTTCTGTAGTCCTTCCAATTAATTAGCCCAATTCTCTTATCTCTACTGAAAATTGATAGTTCATGAGGCATCAACTACTCATCCATTTAGGTTCTGGTTCATTATTCATTAGGTTGTTGTTTATTGCTGAGTGTAAATTTCATAGATCTGCATCTGCAGTTCCTGGAGAGAGCTGTGTTAATAAGTGACCTTTTCTGTTCTATAGCTAAATGGAAAATTTAAATATAGTTTTGGGTTGACCTAAAACAAAAAATGTTCTAATATTCTGATGACTCAAAAGTTGAAGAAAATTTTTTTGAGCTAAACAAAATGTTTTGTTCAACCTGAAACAAAACATTTCATTTTGTTTTTGAGTTCTTTAACTTTTTTAAATGAAACTGAAGTAAAATTCTAAAAGCAAAGTGGTTTTTGAATTGAAAAAACAAAATGTTTCTTTTTTAAAATGTCAAAGTGAAACACAGGGTTTCTTTGACAAAGAAATCAGTGAATCTGATACACGTTTATGAAATGTTTAAGTTGACCCAACTCTGCATTTTTCAGAAAAAAACATTTTTCCTGAAAATTTTTTGCCAATCTATCATTCTTTGCGTTTGACTTCGATTAACCTTGATGTGTTCTGTGTACAATGACCTGCAAGGGTCACACAATTCCAGGTAGTGAGTTTAATTATTAGGAATCCTCCCATGTAATTAATGTTAACTAATACCTAGTCTCAGCAAACTAGAAGTTGACTTTTTTCCCTGTATATTTTGGTTCCAATCCTAATCAAGTTTTAAAAAAATAAATAAAAAAAAGCAGAATCAGTCATTTTTTATCTTTTTTTAACGCCATGTTGTGGCAATTATTGCTTCAGTTTAGCAGCCATAAATCAGAATCAAAATATAAATATTACTACTAAGTGTAAGTACGTCAGTTGATCCCCATCTCTGTTGTTTGTTCTTGCCTTAACACGGCCATTTGGTGGATTTCATTTCCATCGAGTTCTTTGGCAGCAAAAATTACTTAGAGAGGAGCTGATTAATAATTTACTGCCATGAATTTCTCAGCGCAATGAATTTTTCAGGTTGTAGGTTGATCTGTTAGTATGCCTATAAATAGAATAATGGATGTTCCAATTTAATCTAATTTCTCTCTTGGCTTGTACCTTTTTATTAGAGTCATTGAGCAAATTGGATATTGTATGGCTAACTGTAAGTTATGGGTCTTTCATTCTGAGACTTCTTATTCATTATTTCTTCTGAAGCTAAAGCTGGGTCTACATTGATGGTGGCAAATTCGCCGCCGTCACATTAATTGCTCTGGATCGACTGAGTGGTCTGTATAGATGCACTCGGTCAATCCAGGAAGTGACACAGGAAAGCCACCCCCGTAAGTGGAGTAGCGCTGCATCGAAGGGAGCGCTGTTCCCTTCGATGCAGCGCAGTGTGGACGCCGCGCGGAGGAGACGCTGCAAAGTCGACGGGAAATATGCAAGTGATTTACATCACTTGCGTATCTCCTGTTGACTGCCGCCGAATCACCAAGGTAAGTGTAGACCGGGCCTATGTGAAATATAGTGACTCGGAAGCATAAAATGGAAACACGACATGAAAAGAATTTTCTGTTTTGGGTGTCTACACTTTGTGTTATCTGTGTATTTTTGTTTGTGTTTCCTGTATTTGTACTTTTTATGCTTATTTTTGAGATGATCAGTAAAGCTATTATAGTTGGAGTGTTTCCTCCCCCATATTCTCTGGCCTTGTAAGGAATTTGACATGATACCATGTGAGAAATATTAGTTAAAATAGAGCAGATGGGAATTAGTACACGGATTGTAAAATGAATAAGGAATTGGTTAAAGGGATAAGACAACGGGTTGTTCTGAAAGGTGAATTATCAGACTGGGGGCGGTTACTAGTGGAGTGCCTGAAATATTGCCTGGGGATCAATCTTACTTAATATTTTTATTAATGACCTTGGCTCAAAAAGTAGAAGTATGCTAACACAAAGTTGTGAAGCACTGAAATACTATAAAGGAAGATCTAGATGACTCTGAAGACTACAGTGACAGAATGGGATAAAATTCAATTGTACAAGGTGAGATCATGCACTTACAGCCTGACAATAAGAATTTCTGCTACAAGCTGGGGGTTCATCAGTTGAAAGTGACAGAAAATGAGACAGACCTGGGTGTATGGGTGCAGCTGTGAAAGAGACCTCTTAGGATTGCATTTGCATCAGGCAAGACATATCCAATAGTGTGTGTGTCTGTGAGAAAGAGAGAAGTATTTATGTCATTATACAAGGCACTGGTAAGACCTTGTTTGGAATACTGTGTACAGTTCTGGTCATCCATGTTAAAAAACAAACAAACAAACAAAAACCTAAATTCAAACTGGAACACGGCAGAGAAGAGCTACTAGGGATGATCAGGGGAATGGAGGACCTGTCTTATGAAAAGAGAATGGAAGAGCTTGGCTTATGTAGCCTAGCAAAAAGTAGACTGAGAGGGGATATGATTGTTCTCCATAAATATGTCATGACTAAACACCAGGGAAAAGAAAAAACCGTATAAACTTGCCATGAATAAATTCAGGCTGGAAATTAGAAGATGGTTTTAACCACCAGAATAGTGAGTTTCTGGAGCAGCTCCCAATAGGAGTTGTGGAAATAAACAACTTAATCAGTTTTAAGACAGAGTTGGACAAATCTGAGTGCCGTTGTGTGGTGGGGTTGTGTGTGGTGGTGGGGCGGAGCTCAGCCTCCCTGGAGCCCTCTTCTAGTTTATAACTTACGTTCTTGAAGCAGAGGTGCGGAAGGGATTCCTGCTCTCTCCTCAGTGCATTCTGAGGTTGAATGTGGGGGTGTTGTCCTTCCTCTGAAGCATCAGAAAGCCACTGCTGCAGATCAGACACTGCATGAGGTGGACCAGAGCTCTGAGATGCACCAGTCATTCTCTCTCTCAAGTACTTGGCTGGCTGGTGCTTGCTGACATGCTCGGGGTTGAACTGATCACCATATGTGGGGATGGGAAGGAATTTTCCCCCATGTCAGATTGGCAATGACCTTGTGGGGTCTTCGCCTTCCTCTGCAGCGTTTATCTGGGTGTGTGTCATTTTAATCATTTCCCTGCTCCTTCAGGGGCCTCCGGCATTGGTGCCCTTCAGTCAATCCTACTCTCTTCCTGTGGCACACAACAGTCTAGTCTCCTGTGATCTCGTGTTGGTGGTTGGATTTAGTGTGTGGGTGCTGGGCGGCATTGATGCTGTGCTATGCAGAAGGCCAGACTAGATGATCTGGTGGTCTCTTATAGCCTTAAACTCTATGACCTGTGCATATCAATGGGAGGGAGTGATGCAAATGGCTATGATCCTCCCTGCCCTTCTGCACCCACTTGCTTGACCACTTGTTCCAGAGGGGAAGTAAGTATGCTAGCAGAGCTTGTTTATTTCCATGCCAGGACCCACACCTGAGCAAGGCCTTCTAGGGCTGTAAAGAGCATTATTACCCCTTTGCATGGGTATGTAATCCAAGTCACACTCTAGCCTTTAGTATCAAAGGATTATTATTCTGGTGTTTGCAATACATTTTCAAAACATCATTACTGCAGGAATATAAATAACATATATTTCATTTTTACTGAGGATGGTGGAGGACCTAATTTTGGACAACATAAGAAAGGACACCTGGTACTTAACAAGTACGTGACTGTTTGGATAATGTTATTTGGAGTTCAACTTCATTTATGGGCTTTAATGATCACGGCATATTGCAGAATATTGGTCTACAAGAATGCCCATTACAACATGAAGGCACTGACAAATCTTGTAGTAAAAGTAGTCAATAACTCTTTTTAACTGTGACTCTCAATGTGTTGTAAGCCTTTTTTTTTAATTGATGAGGTAGCTCCTTGTGCCATAAGAGTTGGGAAGTGCTAATTGCGTCCACGTAAGGATAGCAGAATATAGATCTAATATTTTAATTTTTTTTTTTGGTGGACAACAAATATATATATATTTTTTGAAATGTATAAACCACTGTGATTTTGAATGATAACTACCTGACATCATAAAAGATGGGATTTCCATATGTGTGATGGAAAAGATTTAAGCAATCCCATCTATTATGCCATCAACTGAGCTATCATTCTAAAGCCACAGTGGTTAGTACATTTAAAAAAAAAAAAACTTCTGTTAATCATCCTCCCCCTCCCACACAAGCACATATTAGATCTAGATTTTGCTATACTTACTCATGTGATTAAATAGGACATGCCATCTTCCAGGCACAAGGGGCTGGGTAGAGCAAGGTAAGAGAAGGATTTAAAAGGTATTACTAGGCTTGCAGGAAGTGTGAAGCGACAAGGTGAGGGATAGGAGAAAGAAGAGCAGAAAGTTAGGTGATAACTTAAGTTCACCAAGAGCTTGAAAGCAAGGTGTTTACATTTGATGTAGCAGATGAGAAGAAGCCAATGAATGGATCTGGAGGAGGAGGAGTACATGGTCAGAGTAAGAGGAAAGATAGATGGTTTTCACAGCAGCATAACTGATAGGAGCTGGCATGAGCGTCAGAAAAATATGGGTGGAGACAGATACAAAAGCCCAGGCAAAAAACACATAGGGCCAGTATAAGTTGAGACCACAAACTCCATAACATTTTAACCCTGACTATTTTCTTGCTTTTGCAGTTATAGATAGTGGCAAGGGTAAAAAACCAACCAACCAAACCCAACAGATCAGTACAGCAGGCCGTGACAATCATAAGCCAGCCCTTGAAGGTGCCTGCAGAGACCAGACAAGCAATGAACACAAAACTTGCGAATTGCTCTTTAAGATTGATGGATTGTAGTGGTATTGTCAGCCAGCCTCTGAGAACCTCACCAGCGTGGTGTTGTCACTGTTCTCTCAGAGCTGGTTTTCGGAAGAGTCATTAATACAGCATCAGCATTGCCCGCTTTCCATATGAGGACATGGGAGGAAAGATATGTCTTGACAGTCGTTAGCCGTTGGAAAGGAAAGGTAACCAAAGACAAGTAGACCAAGCGGCATGTGGCAGGCACAGAAGCATTTTGGGTCTTTGAATCACATTGAGATTCAGTACTTTCTAAAGGAAATCTTAAAAAATAGGGAAGGAAAACTATAGGTCTGCGTACTTTCAGTGTAATGAGTAACTCAGAATGACTGTGCAAACGGTAAGGTTCCTATTCTGTATGTAGTCATATGTTTTTAACCCCATGGAGAAAAGGATTATAGCGTCCCATCACAATATAATAATAACCATAATACTTAACATTTATGTAGTGCTCTATATTTTCAAAGAGTTGTACAAACTGCTATTTAAATGTAAAGGCTTTAGGTAAACTGCAATATCAGCCCTGTGCGCTGGGGCTCAATGTTATTTGGAAAAAATGTTTTAACTTCAGACTGATAAAAGTCAAATATTTATTCCATGGAATAAAATGAGGTTCAGATGCTTCTACTTTAGTAATGGGCTTATGGTGTCTTTCAATCTTCTCTCAGGAGAATCTCTTTTACAAGAGCTTGTTTCTTCTTAAATCTGGCCAATACTGTATATGGTAATTGTAGCTATGCTGAAATTCCAGGCTAAAAGCAGAAATGCAGCAAGTGCTTATTCCCCACACAATTCTCAGACCAGGATGTTGGAAACCACCGACTGAAAGGAGTGCAAGCAATAGACATATCTAATATTTATTGCAAACCTGCTCTGCCTGGGAGTTGGGAGCTGTCATCTGCTGGAGCTTATTATGTATGCAGTAAAAGCTGAGTCTGATTGGATGTAGTAGGCCCTAAGGCGAGGGAGGGAGGGGGTGGAAAGAGAGTTCGGCTTGCAGCACTGAAATGTAAACAGTGGAAAGAGAGACGGAGTAAAAAGCCCTTATGTTCTGAGCAGCAAGCAACACACAGCAAGGTTTGATGGCTCTTGTAATATATCTTGTGTGCATCTAGCTGTACAGGACTTGATGAATCAGCAACAGATACTGCTGAGAATCTCTCTTCTGTGGATTTAATATAAGGGGCAATTGGGATGCACTAGCTTTCTTCATCATTACAGCTCCTCTCTGCCTTGCACTGTAGTTCAAACGGGGCAATGGAAATGAACATGAAGAAGTTCACAGTGCGTAGGTTCTTTTCAGTTTATCTTCGCAAGAAGTCTCGGTCGAAGAGCTCAAGTTTAAGTAGATTTGAGGTAAATTTTTACTAACTTCTTTATATGTGGCAAATACTCTAATGTGCTTGTTATAAAGGTAATGATGGCTGCACTTGCTGACATAATCAGCAGTTAAAGGTAACCTTCCTGTATAGGTGGTGGTGTTTGCAGTGGTATTATTTCAGTATCATTTAGCAGCTATTTTTTAGTACACCGTATATTGTAAAATATATTTGGCATGTTGCTGAGGCTTATTTTGTCAGCATAGCACGTGAGAAGGAAACCTGAATCAGGACATTATAAACTTGTTTGAAATAATTGAAGATTCGCCTAAATTAGTACAAGCAGCACCAAGATCTATAGTAGCTGCCTGCTTTACTCTTCCTACCCCCACCCGCAACTCAGTCTGTTGTAATTTCTGGTTGTCAAATTTTTTTCTTCATGTTTTATAAAAGTGACTCAGTTCTTTTATCCAGCATAGTAATTGCCCTTGCTTTGTCTGTCTATAGGTTCCCATCCTTGCCATGTATTGCTTCATCTTCTCTTCAGCCCATGCATTTTGGCATTTTTCACTTCCTGATAAGGAGAAGTTATTCTTTGGGGGAAAAACAATGAGGGTGCTAAAATATTTTACACAGATTGTCACAAAATAAAATGCATTTTCAGCAGAAAGAAGTATTAACATTTGAGAATGTTTGGATGGCATAAGATCAGAATGTCTGTATCTCATCCTTGACATTGTTCTTTGACCCTCCATCTGGAGTTGTGAATAGTCCTGTGTGAGGTGAGAGCAATTGAATAAATGTCAGTTCTATTTTTGTTGTTCTCTTTGCCATTGCAGACGATCTGCTACCTCCCCTTTAAAACAAAGGTATATGTGGCCTGATTCTCCCTTACTCACATTTGTTTTTTAAACTGGTGTAATTCCATTGACTTCAATGAAGTTACCCTCAATTTGCACCAGTATCTTGAGAGAAGGATCTGGTTCATGCTATCTGAATACATTTTTAAAAAATTATTTCCTTCATGTCATGTCCAAGGCATCAGATAAAATTTGATTATAAAAGTTCTTGATATGTCATTGCTTAAGCAGGAGACAGTAAAGATTGAGTTTAAATAGTAAAAAAAATAAAAATCTGTTTCCTGAAAAAATTACATAGCTTGCCTAATTTTATTTCACCCATCAGATAGAGATACTACACTATAAAAAAAACCTCCACAAACTAAAGATGGCACCAATTGACAACCAGCCACATTCATCCAATCCTCATTGGCAGGGAAAAGAAATTCCTCCTCCTTCAGCTGTATGCCCAAATCATGGAAGTGCTAAATTAAAGTGATGTATCTTGCAATGTACCGTGAACGTAATCAAATTCATGCTCCACCAGAGCAGATGCAAAGTCAGGTCCAGCACTGTGGATCTTCCATGAAAGAGTTCTACTTAGGGTTAACAAGTGCATCATGACTGATCATCAGTGCAAGGACAGAGCTATCCCACCAGACCACTTATGTTAACTGTTCGTATGACAACGCCATAGGTTCGTTACATTGTAGAGGAGCAGTTTCCACCATGCTAATGATCTAATCTGTTGGATAGTGTGGAATGCCTCTACATTTACAGTAGTTCAAATTCCTATTTTTAAATATGTCGTTAAAAACATTCTTTTGGCCATAGTTCTGAACAATAATTGTGTTTTTAACAAATTATTCAATTTTCTTTTAAATGTCTGTGGGAGATTTTCCCTAAACTCGTTTTCTTGTACCAGGATTTACTGATTTTAAAATAATCTTGTTCAAGAAGTAGCTCACTAAATCTGTTGTAACCCATTTAAGATACGATCATCACACGCACTCCACTCTACCCTCCCCTCCTTTATGTGGCAGTAATAACCCACTTTATGCAAAGTCACTGAGTATTATAATGTTGTGACCCATCCGTGCCTAGGGCAGCCCATCTGAAAATGCCCGCGTCAGGGCCTGCTGCAAAAGGAGAGCAAATACTCCCAGAACTGGTGGGTAACACTGAAATAAGATTCCGCAACCAGTCATAAACAGTACACTCAATTTCCCACATTGGTTATCTAGAAGCTCCAATACATAGCCCTCTTTATTGCATTTCAATCTCTGGTTTCCAATCAGCAACTGGGTCCAGTAAAGAGATAAGTTATTTAAAAACTCTATTCACTTTACCAGAATGTTCTCCTGATGTCCAGCAACGTTGCCAGATCAATTTAAGTTTGGATCTTACCCAAAATATCACGCTGCCAGCCAATCCTTCAGTAACTATAACTAAAGGTTTATTATGAAAGGAAAAACAAATAAGAAGAGATGTTAAATCATCAAAGCAATCCAATACGTACATATGACTCTAAAGTCCATATATATATCAGATTCTCAGCAGAATTGTGGAGTTTGCAAGCTTGTACTGTTCCCCTGGAGTACATCCAGTACCTGGGTGGGTCTCAGTCCTTTGTTTCACAGCTTCAGGTGTAGATGAGTTGATCCGGAGGTAGCAAGTAGGAATGAAGACAAGATGGAGGTAGTGCTGCTGCCTTTTATGTCCCTTTGCTATGTGGCTGGTCCCAAACACAGTCACACAGCACATGGCATGGAAAAGCCTTAGCGTCCCCTGTCCACAGGCATGTTCTTACATGTCCTAGTGCCTCATACGGTGTAGCCCCTGGGTTCTTTCACTGGATTCATTGTACATTTGAGCTCCCTTGATGAGTCATCAGTGCTGACACTCATTTGCCTGGGGATGTAACCCAGTAGCACAGCACAAGGGTTTGGATACAGACATATATCACACAGATCCATAACTTACAGCACAAATATTATCATATTTAGCACATTATAACCTTTCCAGTGGCACCTGACAAGTCATATCTCATATGGATTATTGTAATGTTGCATTATTGACATCAATAATATTATAAATGATTACCCCTAATCCAGACAGCATCACAAACGCAATAGGGATCAGGGCTGTTTCAACCAGGAAGAAAAATGATTAAAAATATCTGTTCTGCTATTGAAGTGTGAAAATCATCAGAGATGTTCCTACTTAGTGGAAAAACTAAACAGGAGCACCATCCCCCCTCTGTGTATCCCATCCTTTAGTACTTCTGTATATACATTCGTAATTGTGAGCTATTGAACATTCACCAGCAAATATAAAGATCAAAGGAGGCTTGCTGGTAGTTTGATCATTAAAAATAGGAGTATTCTCCTCCCAAATAGATATACTTATAAAGAGACAATGTCAATACATAGAAATTACCATGAACAAAAAGTAAAATAAAAACTGGGAACTTGGAGAAAATACACACAGCAAAGTTTTGCTTAGTTGTTGGTTGCTAATGCACCTAGTAGAAATCATGTGTTGGTAGATCTGGTTTGAAATTCATAGGAGCATAATTGTCTCTCTTTCTTTCTTTCTTTCTTTCTTTCTTTCTTTCTTTCTTTCTTTCTTTCTTTCTTTCTTTCTTTCTTTCTTTCTTTCTTTCTTTCTTTCTTTCTAAAGAAAGATAATCCTAGCTCCAAGTAATTTATATCCTTAAACTAACACAGTTACAGTATGTCTAAGGTATCATATCTACTTCATAAGGTTTTGCTGATCATTTTATCTTCTCTCTTCTTGTGCTGCTATGGCTTTGTTTACCTCTGTCTGTACAAGATTCATATCTCTGTAAATCAGAGGTGTAGATGCAGAAGATGACTTTGAAAGTTGCAGACTGAAACTCGACCTTTGTTTAATGGCTGCATTACACCAATATAATTTTTTTATCTGAGAAATCCAAATCATTGCGTTGTATACACCATTAGGTTTTAAACTGGGTCATGATTTAGGTGGTGCGTGAGTAAGGTAGTACAGACCAATGCCATGATAAATAAGGAACGTGTTACGTTGGTTTTTTTTTCCTTATCTGAAATGTGCCCTTTATATTATTCTGGAGAAAATCATCTCCCAAGTTTATAATTATTTTGCTAAGTATTTAGTTTTAAGTTTATACTATTTTTCAATATTTGTTGGCCTTCATTTATATCTTGTGATATAATTTTATTCAACATGCAGGGCCAATTTCTACCCTTGTACATGCACGCACGATTCTTATTGAAGTCCACTCAATGCCTAGTGAAGTCAATGGGAATTGCATGTGTGGACCTGAGAGCAGAGTTTAGTTTATAGTTCTTACTGATTGTCGATGAGCATAAATGTAAAACCACCAGGAGAAAGTGTACACAGCATGGAACTGCTAAAGACTTTGAGCCCTACTAGAATGTGTCTTATGGCAGAGATGAAGATTCCTTGGTTTATAAATAAAAGTTAAATATGCCATTCTAATAAAACAACCCAGTAAAAACCTCAACAAGCAAAGAATGTAATTATAATATTTATTCCAATGACACAGAAGCCTTTCCTACCCTTAAACATTTCTGGGAAAATGAAACTCTAAAACATTACCAAGAAAAAACAAATGGCGCTGTTTTCCATTTTTGTTACCTGAGGTTATTTTGAACACTGTTTAGTCACACTAATATCTATGGTCCAAATTCTGACCCTTTCTAGGTCCTTGATATAAAGTCTACCCAGGCTCCAAAGCACAGTCTGAATCCATGGTTCTGAGGACCTAAGAAGATCTTGGAGCCAAGTCCCCATCAAGACTGCCAAACATAGTATGTAGCCCATAGTATGGCTGCCAAACCATATATGCTATCCAACAATGAAGTCTATGGGCCCAATTCCTTGTTGCTTAGTACCATGTTCAGTCATTTACATGGGTGTAAAGTGCTACCAGATAACAACGGGAGCTTTTTATATTAATTTTGCACTGGTGTACTCGATCTCACAAAGAGCACGGCAACAGTGAACCAAGGATGTTAAGGCCATGTCTACACTGAAAAACTTAGAGGCACAGCTGTACCAATACAGCTGTGCTGTTGTAAGACCACTAGTGTAGCCGCACTATGCCGATGGGGAAGAGCTCTTCCGTTGACATAATAAAACCACCTAAACTAGCAGCAGTAGCTATGTGGGTGGGCAAGCGTCTCCCACCAGCGTAGTGCTGTGCACACAAGTGCTTATGCCACAAAACTTCTGTCACTCATGGAGATGTCTTTTCACACCACTGAGTGACATAGGCTTTGCCAGCATAAGTGAAAGTGTAGACATGGCCTTTGTCTATTTCACCCATATGCCTGGGTAATGGCATCAGAGATATGGTGTGCATGAACAATTCTTCACTGTTCCTGTGTGTTTGTGGAGTGCAAGGGGATGGGAGAGAGGAGTTTCAACTGACTCTCAGTCAGCTAGAAATATTGAGAGTCAGTACAACTCTTAGAGAAGACAGGTCTAGCTGATTGTTCTGTAGGGCTGTCATCTTGGGAAAGACTGTGGCCATCAGTAAAAAGATTCCTCCTGGATATCTCTCCTCCATGGAAATCTGAGTAACCTCTGCAGAGCCTGAGCAACAGGTTCAGGATCTGTGGGGTTGGGCTACTTGGTGGCCAGGGATCCAATAGAAATGAGATCTCCAGCCTCTAAGAAGTTCCATTGGTTCTAACTATAGTGTGGGCATGGAGTCCTGAGTACCTTTTTGAACCAGGCCTGACCACTTCCAAGGCTGGCTGGATCACTCCAGGCAAAGGTAATGCAGATCTAAAAAGATAATAGACCCCCCCACCACCTAAATAAACTTCTTCCACATTAAAAGGCCAGGATTTGACCTAATGGGGTGGGGGACTGGAAAGAGTGCAACTTAATCAGCCATGTTCAGAGTCTCATGTCATCAATCTCAACTGTTGTTTGACTACCATCATTCCTTACTTTGGTGAAGGACATTTCCTTTTCTGGTGTTTGGAATATGAGAATGTCTACTTGGTTACAGAAAGCTTTGGGAAAGTTCAATGTATAATCAAGCCAATGCACACTTCTGAGTTTTTTTCCAATTTCTATGTGCTGCTTTGCAAATCTGGATCAATATATCTTTGTGTCTTGGTAAGTGGGTCATTTGAGCTACTGGATAGCTTCAGTCAAAGTATTGTTTGTAATGTCACATCTTTGGAGTTGTAAAGATAATACAATTATTGCGGCCACATAAGTACCTAGAGAGAGATAATTTCACATCTCACTAATGAACAGCAACACAAGGAGTCTGTAAGTCATCAAAGTCCTTGATGAGATCATCCAGCCTGGAACAAGTGAATTACCTAAAATAGCAAATCCACCAATCACTTTTTTGAAAATGTTCCTGGATTACACTTTTCCGTATGTTCAGGGTCTCCATCTACACTTTTATATTATTTTTATATCAATTGATTTTCCACATCCTCTTCCTTTTTCTTGAATGTAATATTGTCCTCATGATATTTATAAGTGAAAATGAGAGCTGAGACACCAGATCACACTGACTTTCAGTGGCAGTTGGGTGCTTAACTGCTTTTTTTGGAATTGTAGAGGGACAAAGTGGATGAAGTAATATTCTTTATTGGACCACCTTCTATTGGCGGAAGAGACAAGCTTTCAGGCTTACACAGAGCTGCTTTTCAGTTCTGGGAAAGATACTCAGAGGAGTGACACAACTAAATACAAGGTGGAACAAATTGTTTACCATAAGGAGTTAACATTGTAAGGGACCATTGAAGATGAAGTGGGCAGTTAACAGCTCTGCACTCACAGTACAAAAGCTTTTGACAATCTTTCCCTTTGGGTTTGGACTGTACAGTTTTTTGGTTATTTTAAATCCATTTCCCATCCTTAAGTTCACTTTTAGGGCACATTGTCGTTACTTTATATTATGCAGATCAGAAGTTTGATGGAGTCTGTTTTATGCATATGCAATGACTGGTCTTATATTCACTGACTGGCATTTTATGTTGGACATCATTCAGCGTTCTTTAGAATTAAATTGGGAGAAAACTATAGAAATTAAACAGGATTTTATAGAAATTATTCTAAAAACTCCATAATTAAAAGTATTAAACTAGTATATAGAGTACAGCCAAGGCCCTTCGTTTTTGGTTTCTATATTGTTTAAAATTTTCTGAGAAAATTTATCTGTGTTTCTTACAAAAACTGAAAAATGGTGTGGATATTGGTGGGGAAAAAATAACTGCAGTTTTCTGGGTTAACATTGAGGTATGAGAGGAGAAAAAAAGCATCTAATAGAGAAAAGTAAGAATATTAAAAAAAAAAGTAGTTTAATACTGTGGTTTATTTCATGAATTGTACATTGTCAGTAGGCGCACAAACGCACGTGCACAGTGTATATTCCACTATATTGCTTTACTAAAACAGACAACCTTGCATTTACAACTTCAAATTTATTTTTAACATAAACATATCTACTTATTCTGTTGGCAAGGTTATGGTTCTATATTAAATTCCATAGGACTTTTTCCACAAAGGATAACAGAATGTCTTTCTCTTCACATTACATTACACTTTTAGTGTCTCTAAATCAGTGGTTTTCAACCTTCTTTCATTTGTGGATCCCTACACAAGTTCAAATGGAAGTGTGGACCCCTTTTGAAATTTTAAACATAGTCCACAGACTCCCAGGGATCACAGGTTGAAAACGACTGCTCTAAATAAACTGTCTCTAATTCAAGAGAGAGAAAATCAATTGATTGAAAACTGCAATAATCAGCCAATCTCCTGTTATATTGCAGTCTGTTTATGATGTCAAAAGAAACACAGTAACCTTGATAAAAGACTACTGCTTGCTACTTCTGTGCATCATCCATCAGGCTAGAAGTAGAAATTGCTGCAACAAATCAGTTGGTTTATTATATACAAAGTCCAAAACATTAGTAAAAAGCTACAATAAGCTCTTTAAAATAAATTATCCCCATATAGGAGACAAGACAAAAATATTTGAGCCAGAAAGGTTATGCAGATAAATAAGCTGATATGTTTGTTTTTCCTCTTAGCAAATTCAAATGCACACTTTTTATACAAGAGCCTAGTTTGCATCCCAAGTTTCAGGTATTAAAAAAAAATAGTCCAATTAGACTGTCCAGTTACTACAGTAATTGACTGTAAATGACTAGTAGCTTCCTAGATGACTCTGAGTTCACACAACAAAAATCCACATATCACATATTTGCTTTCCAGAGACACAGCACTGGGAGAGTTTGGTATCTTAACAAGCAGATGAAGAGACATATGATGAGAACCTGACATACAATGAATCTGGCCTGTTTGTTGTATTAAAGGATCTCAATCTCCCCAGGGTCAAGTCTTTCACCAGTTCAAAATTTTTTTACCTAGGTTTATTAAATGAAAATAAGTAGGTATAAACATTCCTCGAATACAGCACTCCTGTTTCATAAACACATCAGGGTGTCTGGAACCTGCAATTTTATTGGCTCCCTCCATCCCCTGCAAGGACCATTTTTCCAATGTAGAGGAACTGATAAAACACTTGTTGTGTAAGCCTGAGTTAGACAACAGTTAGAGTTAAGCTAAGGGAGGTGGGGATGGGAGGAACAGTTTTCTCATCTCAAATTTCCAATTTTAGAAACTACTTAGAACATACTGATGTCAGATCCAGCTGTGAAACTATAAAATCTGAAAAATGCAGCTTCTAGCAGAAAAGTACTTAGCACACAGTGTCCACAGGATTGGCAGGGTGCTGCTTGCACTTCATGAGGATACTAGCTCTAGTCTCAGCAGTGCTGATATACAGGACCCACACAGGGCAAATTCAGGGTCAGAAGAGGAAACGTAACTAATTGGTTTGGTTCATTTCAGTGTTTTCAGGCCACTGAATGGCAGACACAAGAGAAGTCAGAGAGTATTAGCAATGATAGATTGTTAATGTGCTCCTTTCTTAAATGTAGCATTTAAGGAAAAGAGGAATATTGCTGTATTAAAAAGTTTCCAGTTGCAAGTTGAGATATATGAAACTTTACAAAGAAACTCCATACCAGGTAAAGCTGACCTGACTTTCAGGTCTCATTATAAATGCAAAAAAAAAGTGCAGGGGTTTTGGTTTTTTCTGTTTTTGTCTAGCTTAGGTTTGCATGCTCTGAGTTTCACTGTAAGGTTCACGTTTAGTACAACACTGAAATCTAACAGAGGCTTAGCCCAAAACTACCAAGTTTCATAGGCCTTGAGTTTCACAGTTACCATCCAAAATTGTAGATCAACACAAGTTGGCATGAAATTTGCCATAAAATCGCTTTGAGATTTTTTTCAGATAAACTGGGTGGTCTATTTTTAATGGGAACCATGTAAAGCTTGATGGCCCTGCATGACTTTAACCATCTGAAACTACAGTAGATGAAAGTTGGCGGTTTCAGCTGGTTTTCACTTTGAACTTCTAGGTTCATTCAAGCACAGAATTCAAAGTGAAACACTGGGGGTGGAAACACACAGAGCACAACAGGGCAAAAACTTGGTACATGAAGCAAAACTGAGTTTCACCTAGCTTTTAGTTCTGGATGAAAAGTGACAGTTAACTGCTCTTTCCCCAGTTATTGTAGATGCCAGAGGAACAGGGCTTTATGCTTCCAGTGATTACAGTGCTAAGAAAATGGCACAGTATGGAGCTAGATTCAGACCGAGACAGAGATACCTGCTCATTTCAAAACCGAACTGTTAGTCATGGGGGTAGGTATGTAAACCTAAGAGTTAGTCATGGGAACTTTTAGTAAAAGTCATGGACAGGTTATGGGCAATAAACAAAAATTCACACCCCATGACCTGTCCATGACTTTTACTTAGCTGCTTCTGGAGCGCCACTGCCCTGAGGGACCACAGGGCACCGATGCCCTGGGCGGCTCCAGGGATCACTCTCCTCACCCTCTGGGGCCACTCCCCAGTCCCTGAGGCCAGCTGCTTATGGGGCCTGGAGGTCAGCTGCATTGGCCACTGTAGCTGCAAAATTCATGGAGGTCATGGAAAGTCACAGAATCCGTGACTTCCGTGATGTCCATAACAGACTAGCAGCTTTCAGTAAGAGTTGTGACACAGCAGCCCAGGAAACTAGAGCCCTTCAGGAGTTTCTGCTGCTGGGCGGAGTCAAGTTTCAAGGTGAGGGGAGAGAGAGAGCCCCAAGGAATCTGAATTGTGAGATGGTGAGGAAACAGACAAACATCAGGGACTGGGGTGAACTGGGTATGGAAAGTTTTTTTTTTGTGTGGGTTAGGCTGTTGGGTGAGTAGAAGAATGGGCAGGATGTGGGAAGGGGCACTTTAGAGATATGTAGTGAAAGCGACATTTTGAATTTGCTTTGGAACCATCTGAATATTGTTCCCTCCCTGAACTGTCTGCTATGAATCAACTCTTCTTGAAACTAAGGTTCTGTTATACTGATGACTCTGGAATTTTCTCACTGCTAGTGTCCTGGTCAGTGTCAGTGCAAAGGATACATGGGGAGGCATAAAATACTAAAAGCGACAATGTACTATTCACAGTGTCAGGGTCTACAAAGTAAACAGAGTTTAATCAGATGAATGATATGGAAAAATCAAAATATTATCTCTTTTGAGTGAAAATTTTCTAGGTGATGCATTAGTACTTTGAGGAGGGAATCAGCTCTGATCGACTTCCATGGGATCTGTGGGCGCTGAGAACTTACGATAATCAGGCCACAAAATTCTCCACATCAGTGTTCAGCAGGTTCAAATGCTTGAGCTATATGTACGGGGGAAAAGGAGCAAGGGTAGAGAAGTTCATAGGCCCATGGTGGCAGACAGCCTACAGATTCTCCTTAGTCACTAGAAAATTGGGAATCAGTCTGTTTCCCAAAAGTGATGACACCGCATCCCAGCCAGTGACAGCCCACTGATCATCAGGAAGATAAATGATTGCTTGCAGACTTCCAGTGATGCCAGATAGAGAACTGTGTTCCTGTGCCTGTCTATCCTGTGAATGTCACACAATAGAAGGGTTACAAAAAGCAAGAAGGAAAGGGCAAATTTCATCTTGGATATAGCGTATATAGCTCTCCAGGACTGTAACAGTCCTGGTTGTTCCTGTCAAGAATAGGAGAAAAGAACGGATGAGCACAAATGAGAGGAACAGATAAATAAATAAATAAAAGATTATGTAAAGAGGGAGGGAGCAAAGGAGTGACCTATTTCTCATAAACCAGGTTAATCAAAATGTTGTTTTTAAATCATCACAAATTCTGGACTTTAAAAAACACACACACATGTTTTTAATCTAGTCATTCTAGACATATCATCAAGGGGCAGAAATCTTAATCCACAACTTTACACTTCCATGATTGCTGCAGGGGAAAACAGCATAAAAAGAAAGGGAAATTCCTGGATTTCTTTCTGAAGGAATATCCCATCACCAGTCTCTGTTTGCATGGGATTTTAAAAATGTTTTTGCCAACAATTATTTTTTGAGTGAATTTAAAGACTCAGGTTAGCCAGCTCTGTTACAGAATCAGCTATAAATGTGGGTCATGTCTGAGGAATGACTCCTACTCTATGCAGAGGGAAAGGAGGATGGAGGATGAAATGGGAGTCGGAACCATTTTGATGATTGTCTTTCCACAAGTAATCAGAATGGTTACATATTCCCTGTGGTTTTTGAGAGAATGAATATTGATATTCATATCTAGGGGATGTGCAAAGCATAAGCTGATACGTTGCAGTATTTTTAAAAGTTCAACTACGGCCAATCTCTAGGAAATCTGAGGCGTTTAAAGTAACTTTAGATTAGTATATCATGTTTCAGAAATGATGGCTTCCCAGAACACTTGACTGTGTTCCAAGCAGGACTTCCCACTTGGGAAAGGCAAATTCACTTGCTAGATTTTTATATATCCGGCATTGGGAATGCTGCCTGAAATAAATTCAGTCCCACCAAACAATATAGGCCAAATCATGGTTACTTCAGCACAGGTGATCTGAGAGGAAAGCAAGCCCAGAGAGTATTTCTTTATCCTGTACAGAAAGAAGCTAGAACTTTCTATGGCAATAGTAGCCCCATGGGGAGGGGAGTGTCTGGGTGGAGCATTGTCTGCACTGGTGGGGAGGAGGGGGAGAGGGAGGGAAGTATTGTTTACACCTGCTGTACAGGTGTAGCAAGTCCAGCTGCCCAGTGCTCTTCCCCCAGTGCCTCTGGAGATATTATCTTAGTAAAGTGGCATTTAGGTTTTCACAGATATCTAGAGAATGTGGAGAACACCAGAGGTGCAGTGTGAGGAAAAAATGTCAAAATTGGTAGGGTTGCTTCCATTCTGCAGAAGTTTTGCAAATGCAAAGAGAAGAAAATGTTCTCTACAAGAACTTTTTTGATGACCAGCTCTCCATAAGAGCCTTCTTCTGTAGCTGCTCTGTATGCAGAATTGCCACTGACTTCACAACATCAGGGCCTATATTGGGTCCAATAATTTAAAGTCACCACAGACACCATCACATTTTCTCAGTCTTTGATCACAAGAAACAGTGATTGCTTTCCAGCTGTGGCAACAGGTAGCGTGGTGCTTCCATTCCTTGCTTAGATCAATTTGCATTTAATATAGTATTCAAGCAACTGCCCTATTTTCAGATGTGAGTTAATTTCTAAAATCTGTTCATCCTTATTACATTCAAGTGCTAAAGATGGAATCAACCACCAAACCCTAAGCTAGTGAAGAAAGACAGTCTAAACTTATCCTCAAAAATGAAACGTTGAAGTAAAGTCATCCACTGGTGGCTAGTTTCAACCCTGCCTATGTTTACAAACTTTTTATACTTTGTTTACTTTTAAGTTTCCTAGTTATGCAAAATGTTTGCAAGTGAACTAGAAAACTTAAAAGTTTGGAGGAGTTTTTGCATTTCAATTACATAAACATTAGTCATGTTTTGAAAAATATCTTGGTTTTTCTTGACAGATAATGGGACCATTTCTGAGTGAAAATAAGTGATTCCTTTTTCCAGCAAAATCTTTGATTCCTCTCAACATATGAAACTTTATTTAAAAAGGTAGTTTTTTGAAACACAAAATTTCACATCTGGACACATAATTACCTATGAAAAGTTAAAGTTTAATGATGTGAAATGGCCTTGACTAAATCACAAAGATTTTTTTCCATGAAAAAATATTCGTGTTTTCAGATAATTAAAAATGTAGCAATGTTTTTAGGACAGTGAAATAACTGTGGAAGCTATTAAATCCCCAAAACAGAACACAAGAGAATTACATTGCTGATTTTAAAAGTGGTGGTATTCACTTGCTATCCCGGACATCTTCAGATCAAAGTTCTAGATTGTCTTGTACACGTAACATGGCAAAGGAGGTGTATGTCCAGTCGAGGGACTAAGGGGCAGTTGCATTCTACAGAATCAAAGCATGGCCTCTAGCCACTTTCTCTTTGTAAATGAAGGAGGAGAACAAAGCTGATCAATTGCAGAGTGAATTTGGCTGGTGAACCAAAATAAAGTTCTACTTCTCTGTCACAGAAGTTAGCAATACAAGCAAATATTATGGAGGTGTTTGTTTATATCTCTGAGCAGTATTTCTGTCAATTTTTATATAAATTATCAGCAATATTTGGGCTTCTGGCAAATTGCCAGTTCAGCTTTCTGTATTAGAAAGTGTGGGACCCCTCTGCAGTATGATTCCTGGCATGTTTTTGGTTTTTTTTAGTTTCGTTAAGAACAGTTAGAAGCCCCAATCAAAAAACCAATTTCTGTGACTGTCAGGCTTGACAAATGCCAAGAGACACATCCAATGTGGTCACTTTTTGATTCTAGGCATCCTCTGGTCTCTTTCTCATGTGCTACTACATTGAAAAGAACCCACACATGAACGTGTTTAGTTATAATAGGATATTTCAAGCCAACTGTTCTGAATGAATTCTAAAAGCTCCAAAGTTCTTACCATTACTTAGTATTTACATTTAGTCTGTCTTGAAAACCCTATGCCACGTTGTTGATTTTGTGAATTGCTGGGTTATTTGATCTTTTTCAGAAGGTAATTTTATTTATTTATTTATTACTGGTGAAGAAAGAAAGAAATGGTGGTGAGAAGCAGCTCCAGAGTCAGTCTGTAAATTTGGCAGCTGGATTACTTGGCATTATCTCTCAAATGTTCTAATGATGTCCATGACTGATTAATACCAATCTGAACCTTATGGAAGAGATTTATGGAATTTTTAATCTAGAATGATAAATTTCTATACAATTTTTAAATCAGCCAATAGTGTTGTGCCGCAAGGATGTCATTCAGTGTTATATTTAAGGCCCTTCATTTTTGGTTTTTACTGATTTTTACCTAAACATTCCAGGGTTCTACAAAAGCTATTATTTGATTTCTGCTGATATTCACCCAAAGTTTGGACCATTCAAGTACATGCAAATACTGATTATGATAATAGAGTCATAGATTACCAGGCCATAAGGGACCAATGTGATCATCTAATCTAACCTGCTGTATAACACAGACCACAGAATTTCCCCAAAATAATTCCTTGAGCATAATTTTAGAAAAATATTCAATCTTGATTTAAAAATTGTCAGTAGTTTGCAGCTACTTACAGGAACCCTGTTCAATTTCTAAAGAACCCTATTCATCCATATTTAATTTACACAGGATTTTCCAATAGGTTTATGTCTGATAGCTGTAGCATTATGCTGTAGAAAGCAAATGAGAATTTTCTGTAATGACTTGATGGACCTATAACAGAGCTTCTGAAGGGCCATGCCTATTTAATGTAATCTGACCAATGATTTTGTACTTTGCATTATCCTTGCAATAATGTTTTGTAGTCACATTCAATCAGAAGCTTGCTGTAAGTGCTATGCTATGTATGCCAGAGATCAAATTATTTAAATTAATGTTAATAATGTAGAACTAGAACTGATGCATCCGTATTTCTCCATCCGCCATACACTATGCCTCAAAACGTTATAGACAATAAATTAATACACAGAGGAAGGTGGTGTTTCACATGGCATGTGTCACTAATGATATGTACTAATAAATATTTCATGTGCACTCTTCTCAGACGGTCTGTTCTAAATTCAGGAGAGAGAATGATAGCCACAAATGTGTGGTGGTGTCTTTACTCTTTTTCTTTTTAATAGTATGTGAACAGGATTCACGTTATATCGCTTATAAGAAATACGTTGCAACTACAATTACATTTTGTGTGTTTTGTAGGAGCTTTATTCGTGGACTATAACCTCATTGTGCTAGGCATTGGAGAAACACAGGAGAGAAAAAAACACAACAAAATCCTGTCCCTTCTCCAAAGAGTTTACAATTTAAGCAAATTATGGCTTTTATCTTCTAATACGGTATGTATCATCTCACATCACAGACTGGAAGCCGTCTAGCTTTTACTTCGGTTGGATGCCAAGCAGAAGGTTGGCAGCCCATATTTTTGCTGGTGCCCTTCCTTATCATCCAAGAAACACTACAAGACACTACAATGCTACAATTATTTGAATAGGCTAAAATATTCACAAAAATTCACTTTAGTAATCATACATTTAGTTAATAGTAATATTTTGCACTTTCAACATTCTTCACCCATTGTTCTTAAAGTGCTTTACAAGCAGTGGGTAATTCTAAAATCTACCCCTTCCTTTCTGTTTCAATGAGCAAATCACTTTTCAATGCCATGATCAACTCTTGTGTCCACTAGTCTGATCTTCTCCTTTTGGGTCTTTTTTACCCTAACCTTTGACCCCTTTGTTTTTTTATGACCCTTACTTGTTGTAATATCTGTATACTCTCTGGGGCAGGGACTGTCTTTGCATTTTATTTGAGGCAGCACTAGCGCATATTTAAAACCTAGAGAATTAATAATAATAACGACCATACACAGGTATGGTTTTAATGATATTATATTCTATCGATTAGTGACGTGATTGAGTTTTTATAATGCAAAATGAAAATGAAAGGGCTAATTGTATATCTTTTAAAAAACATAACAAATATGAATGACAAATAAGATTTTTCTCAGGGTCCTGAAAGTGGATCCCTCTGGCTTCACTCTTGTAGTTTATAATATTAGTAGTGGAATGAGTGCTTTGAATTCAGTGTTTGTTTCTCCATTGTTTGTGTTGCCAGTTTATTTACTAATCTAATATTAAAGACAATCAGAATTACTAACAGTATACAGATGACTTTCTTGCATTAGCAACAAGAGGCAGGGCATCGGTTATGCAAGATGACAGTATTCAGCTGAGCTGTGGCTGTGTAAGCTATGAATTACAGTACCTTATAGACACAAAAGATGGTCTAGTTATTAGGGAATTGCCTGGGACTTGAAGACCTAGGTTAGATTCCCTGCTCTGCTGTAGACTTCCTGTATGACTTTGGGCAAGTCATTTTGCTTCTCTATACCTCAGTCCTTCATTTGTAACATGGTGATAACAGCACTTCCCTATTTCACAGGAGCTGATCAGATACTATGATGGGGGGAACATAACTGTGGGGGCCATATAATTACTTAAGAATAAATCATTTCTATCTATCTTAATCAGCTCATCTCCTTTCTCCATCTTTCCTCAAACAATTCAGTTTTGAACCACTATAGAAAGCTGGTTAAACTAGAGAAATGGAAAAACTTTTTATTTCATTTATTTTTATTTCATAGTTAATCAAAACTATTTTCTCAGCATGCTTAAAATGGCAAAACCCTATAAATAAATTCCAGACTTTTCTGCTCTACAAGTCATAATTTTAAAACATTTCTTCCTTTGAGCATTCCATCCAGGAACACCTAAATAGCTTTTATTTAAACAAGGACCCCTGCAGTCTCTAGACCCCTAAACACCAGTGTTCTGTGTTTCATATGCAGTTCATGTATTTCCACTACTATTTTCAGGGGTTAATTAGTTAATTTGCCAAGTACTGAAGATGGAAACCACTCTCTACTGTTAGTGCTAAGTAATATAAATCAGCTCCCTCACTTCAAATCATCCTTCAAGGTTTTTTTCTCCCTCACTACTTCCCGTAGTCTGCTGACAGATGGGAAAAGGGACTTTACTTGTAAAAATGGTATTGAGGCGAGATTTTCAAGAGTGCTCTGTACTCACAATTGGGGCCACATTTTCAGGCATGCTTGTTTCTCATTTAAGTGAAGTGACCAGATTTTCGGAAGTGCTCTGCACCCAGCTCTCCTGTTGTTCTTTTTGGGAGCTGAACTCTCTTGAACGTCTAGCCCTAGAGCTTTTGCCTAAAGTATTTTCAGTATATCATTTCCCAAAACGACTAGTAAATGGGGTACTCAGAAAGAAGGGAGTGAACTAAAATAGAAGCAGGAGGAAGACGAATTGTGGAGGAATGGTGGTCATAGGAAGGGGAAGGAAGAAATTAGTGTACAAAAGTTAATGAAGGGGACTGAAATCAGGAAGGCAAAGAGAGTAGAAAATATAGGAGTAAATGGTAAAAGAAGAAAGATGAAAATGGGATGGAAAAGGAAGGAACGGAACTAATTATAGACTTCAGAAAGAAAAAAATAAAATGAAACAATGTTTACAGAAACTAGATGCATGGCATAAGAGTCAGAGGACCTCTGGAGAGAGAGAGAGGGTCATGAGAGTCAACCACAAAGACAGAAGAATGAAGAGTGAGGGCTGAGGTGTAGCCAGCCTGTAGGAAAGGGGAAGCAATGCAGCACAGCATTAAGACCTTCCATTCCCTGTAGCAATCAGGGACAACTGTTTTAGCCCTTCCAGAGGACAGACATCACGGTATACTTGAGACTTTGTGTCTCATAAGATTCCCCTCTTTGACTCCAACTTAGTCAGGAGAACAGTCCTGAAGTATTGCAACAGCCAGCCGCAACCCCACATAAATCTGTCAAGGCAAAAAAAAATCTTCCTCTTGTCATGTAGGAAAGTAGAGGTGACCAAATGGAAATATTAGCTGTGAGAGATTTCAAACACCCTCTCACCCTGATCTTTTGCTAGGTTTAGTATTTTTTTTCTCTGCTGACTCCTCCAGAGCAATCTAGAAGACCCTAGTGCAGCAGATCGTGGACTAAAGGTGGGATGAATCCAAAGTGTTTATCTGCACCTCTCCATTTTCCCCAAACTTTGGAAATTGAGGTAAAATTTCTGGGTCTCCCAAATGGTTTGTGGAAGCTTGTTTCTAGTGTGGACCACAAACTCAGGGTTAACCCCATTTTTGGTATCTCGTTCAGGTGGAGGAACAAATATTAAGTGAACTGTTGTTGTAGCAATATTTTTTTTAATGATTCAAAGCCTGTGATGGCTTTACTTTCTGGTGAAGAGGCTCAACAGGCTCCCCTCCCTTCCCTACCACAAACATCCTGCTTTCTCCCATCCTCCCATGTGGCTCTCGTATCCCCTAAGGGGAGGAAGAGTGAAGAGACAGCACTGTGGCTTCTTTAGAGCTCCATTCCTTTGGAGAAAAGTCCTGTAGAATTTTATAGGGATAAACCAAGCTGGATTCTTTAGAAGTTACTCTATAAACACCCTGCAGAATCAATGGAAAATGCTAGCCTTTTTCTAAGCTTTTTAAAACCATTCTACAGATCTCTAGAGCAGGCATATGGGTATTCTTTAAATTCTGTAGGAAGTTTAAAATAATTTTAAAATGTTTTTATTACTAAATTTTACAGGATATTTCCATAAGGATTTTACTTCCTAGGGGGCGAGATGAAGTGAATCCTTCCCCTCTTCTCCCTTCTCTGGCTCAGCCTAGGCCTCCAAGCACTGAACAAAGGGATAGAGAGGAAAAGATGCCCTGCGGCTCCCTATCCTCACCACAGCCACCACCACTACCCAAAATGAGGGGGTTAGAGAGATTTTCCTTCTTTCCAGCTACATTCACCCTCTTCTCAATTCCCAAGGTAAGAAGTGTGAGCTTCAGAACCCTTCTTCTGATAAATGCGAAGTAGTGTGCATTGGAAAAAATAATCCCAACTATAGATACAAAATGATGGGATCTAAATTAGCTGTTAGCACTCAAGAAAGAGATTTTGAAGTTATAGTGGATAGTTCTCAGAAAACATCTATGCAGTGTGCAGCATCAGTCAGAAAAGCTAATGGAATGTTTTGAACCATTAGGAAAGGGATAAATAATAAAACAGAAAACATCCTAATGCCATTATATAAATCCATGTAATGCCCACATCTTGAATACTGCATGCAGTTCTGGTCACCTCATTTAAAAAAAAAAAGAAGATATACTGGAATTGGGGAAAGTACAGAGAAGGGCAACGAAAATGATTAGAGGTATGAAACAGCTTCAATATGAAGAGAGATTTAAAAAACTATGACTGTTCATCTTAGAAAAGAGATGACTAAGGGGAGATATGATCAAAGTCTATAAAATCGTTGGTGTGGAGAAAGTGAATGGGGAAGTGGTATTTCCCCTTTGTATAATGCAGGGATCACCCAATGAAATTAATAGGCAGCAGATTTAAGACAAAGAAACAGTAGTTCACACAGTAGTTCACTACTTCACACAGTGCACAGCTAATCCGAGGAACATGTTGCCAGAGGATGTTGTGAAGACCAAAAGTATACCGTGGTGCAAAAACATTAGATAAATTCATGGACGATAGGACCATCAATGTCTATCAGCAACCCCTAAATGTCTGACTGCCAGAAGCAGGGACTAGATGACAGAGGATGGGTCACTCACTAGTTGCCTTGCCCTGTTCATTCCCTCTGAAGCATCAAGCACTGGCCACTGTCCGAAAACAGGATACTGAGCTAGATAGACCATTGGTCTGATCCAGTATGGCCATGCTTGTGTTCTTTTGTATTGGTACCTGCAATTTCCTGATGCTGTTCTCAGACCACTCCTTGTTGCCTCTCTTTGGACAACTGTAATGGGTGCCCACCCCACACAGGAGTGAAAGGGGTTAATGGAGCCTTCTTGAGCCTACCATGCCCTGTCCCAGAAAGGAGCAGTGGAGATGAGTCCTCCAAGCATCTTAGAGAGGCTGCCTGGGGTGCAGCCAATTAGAGAAGAGCTGCAGGAAGCAACCAATCTGGACCCCACAGGCCCATATAAGAGGAGTTGCAGAGCAAAGCATAGTCAGTTTCTGCTGGGAGCTCAAAGAGTGAGGACAGTGTTCTTAGCAAGCTGAGGGAACTGCAGCACCTTGGATAAAACAACTGCTGGCATGGACTAGGGAAGCAAGAGTGAGTTCCTAGCTGGCTACTGGGACTGGATAGCTGAAAACCCTAAGAAAAGAATGAAGAAAGTGCTGGGGATGTGATGAAGTGGCCAAGAGAATTGAAGCAGCATTGAGAGAAGTTAAAGAGATGCAGCATGAGGTTGCTATCTACAGGGTCCTTAGGCTGGGACTTGGAATAATGGGTAGGCCCACGTTCTTACCCTTCTCCACCACTAGCCGCTGGAGAAGTGGCTGGAATAATGGACTGAACCCCCAAAGGGGGAAATAGGGACAGTGACCTGGCTGGAGAGTTAAGTCAGGAGGAGTACACCGTGGTTCCTAGACTGAGGTGGGTCTGCAGGCAGAGAAGATGATGGGAAAGGCACTATGTGGAGAGGGCGCAACTCACTGGTGGAGTTAATCCCTAGGATGGCAGCAGGAGATACTGTTGTGGTGAGAGGACTCTGTCACATCAACATATTCCTCTAACAAGCAGTCTAGGCAGGCTGAACACTTAGCTGCTTATGAATTCTTTTCAGAATTATAATAATTACAATGGCTTTATATATTGCCAGACAATATTATAGTTTGTTGTCTCCTCTATGCTGTTAGTCTTCAGTTGTTCATATTTCTTGTTTAAAAACAGACTTGGAAAAATATAGTGGTAGAAAATAGCTGAAATATATTGTATTCATCCCCAGGTCTCTGTTAATGCCTTGGAGCATGGTTCATCCACTCTTTTATACTTAAAGTGAGACATTTGTTCAGTTCAGGGAAATTCTCCTCTTGTTTGAGAAAATATGAAAAATAGGATAATAGGAGAGAAGCTGAAAGTGGCATGGAGCCTAGAAATTACCCCAGGCAGTAAGATTCAAACCACCACAGCTGATGGCATTTTATGGTGAAAAGCATTAAATCCTTTGTTCTAATACATGGGGATGCACCATTCAGTTGTTAATTATGGTAGTAAGGATTTTATTTTAGTTTTATAGATGTGTTAAGAAAACATATTCTTTTACCATTCATTTCCTGAGAGCAATGATCAGTGACAAAGAAATAAGCCCTCTGCTCATCTACACAAGAGGAGCCAGATCTTGCAAACATTTATGGGTTTTAACAGGATTGCTCATATGTAAAGTTACTGATGTGTATAAATCTTTGCAGGTGTGGGGCCAGGTATGATCTAGGTAGCAGTAAGGCAAGCTTCCTCTGCACTGATTTTACCAGTGAGCCTCAACCCTGAATTTTTTGCAATGTGATCATCAGAGTCATGTTAATTTTTCTGTAACTCAGCAAGTTTTGAGTCCTGGAATTTTCTTGCATCGTCAAAATCCATAAACAAACACTTTACTCCATCCAGAAGCATGCAAAACCTGGCAGGATAAAGTACCTCAGTGGAGGCCTGAACTTGACAAAATCCTCTTTTGCATCTCAAACCATCTAAGCTCACGTGCGCTTGGTTAATTTTAAGCATGTGACTAGTCCCAGTGAAGTCGGTAGACCCATGCACATGTTTAAAGTTAAGGATGCGTTTAAGTCCTCTGGGGGATCCAGGCATTAAAGACTGTTAGCGTTGTCTGCCAGTTCTGCAGTGAGATCTGGGGGGGAGCTGGGATCAGTGGTGCTCCAAAAAGGTCAGTGAGTTCATTGTGTGGATCTGATTACAGAATTTGGACCTTGGTCTGTATAGGATGATTCTTGCTTAGAATATAAATGTTTTTCTTTTGCTTCGGAACTGCCCACTCTTTTTGAACCACAATCAAAACTAGAGATCTTCCTGCCCGAATGTTTTTTCAGTCAATCCAGAAATATTGGTTAGCACTCAGGGAGAGCCAGTAATTCTACTTACATTTTCAGTAGAAAATGGGGGGGAAGGATCCAGTGGGGATTGATTTCCCCCCCCCCCCAATTTCAAACTTTCCAGTGAGGAAGGTGTCTGGTCTTGATAGGCTATATTAAAACTACAAGAAGAGGCAAATCTTGTCCCTTCCTCTGTAGTGCCAGAAGTGCCCCTGGCAGCAGAACCAGTACAGGGAACAGGATTGGAGAATGTGAAGCCCTTGTGCATTGCAAACTGAAACTCTGTAGCTGGTTCTTGAGATGTGAAGAATGTGTGGTAGGGCTGGGGGCCTATTGCAGACTCAGAACTGTATGGACTCTGCGCCCACTTCATGAACTGATTCAGAAGAGTGTCTTCTCTTGTATTTGGAGTAGAGGGGTGTTGGATGAACACTGATGGGCACATTTCTGACTTAAAAGCCTCTTGGGTGGTTCTTGTTATGGGTATGCTCTATATCCATATACATACAAATAGTGCTCAAGAATATATAGTCTGTATAGTTCCTGGGTTTTGCAAATCGAGTAAACTTGTAATGTTTGTTGTAATGTAACTTGTTGTACATTGCAGATGGCTTCCTCGCTGATGCTCTTAATATCAGCTGTTATGAATTCTTACATGCCGCCTATATTCTTATGCTGTCTCAAATGCTACCCAACCTGTGCTTACATTCTTCAACCCTGGCATCAAGCTGCATTTCCACAGAATCAATTACAGGTGGATTCTTTTTTGGGAAACCACCCATGCTAAGCCTATGGCAGCAACAGGCTTTAAATAAATCACAGCAGGAGGAGGACGGAGCAGCCATTATAGTAAACCACCATCTGTAACAGCTTCTGCTGTAGCGCCGTAATCCCACTTGAGGTAAACTAACAGCTAGAATTGCCTCAGCAAGCCTTTTCAGGGCACATGAGTGTTGTGGCTACCAGCTAGTGTTCCAAAATAGAAGGTGAAATCCTGATGAATAAGATGCAAGCAAACGTGCAGGTCAGCTGAGCATTCCCTACCTTTGTTAACTTTAACTGGGAGGGACTGACGTTATTTTCAGTGCTTTGTGTCAAATCTTGCCCGCCCCCAAGACCATCCACTGTTTAGAAGAATACCACTTATTTTAAAGAGAGGATGGTCCAGTCCTCAGGACACTAACCTAGGATTTGCGAGAGCTGGGCTCGGTTCACTTCCTCACCAACGTGCTGTGTGACCTTGGCGGTTATGTCACTACGGGTTTGTCGACATTGCATTTTCAAACCGGCAGCGGTGAGGCTCAGAGACCAGCTCCACAGACTTTTGCTCGTATGGCAGCCCTAAAAAGAGCCGCGTAGATGTTTGGGCTCAGGCTGGAGCAAGTTCAGGCTCTGAAGCCAGGCCTCGGTGTCTGAGCCACAATTTCCACACAGCTGTGTTTGGTGCCATAAGGGGAGTCCGAGTCTGTTGACCGGGCTCTGAGCCTCTCAGCTGTGGGTTTGCAAATGTAGTGTAGGCATACCCTGAGTCTCTCTCTGTGCCTCAGTTCCACCTTTGTAAATAGGGAATGATAGCACTTCCCTACTTCACAGGAGTGTTGTGAGGATAAATGCACTGATGATTGTGAGACACTGAGGTGCTAGAGTGCTGCAGGCTATACAAGTACCTCGCATACTATTTTCTTCTGCTAGATGTGTCACTGAAAGACGTGCCTGCCCTCCATTCAGAAGCAGCAGCAGAGTGGCTGCACAGTTATCGTTCTAGAAAATGGTAATTACACTGTCGGGTCAAAATTCATACCCTTTTTTAAAACCAGCTTCTATAGCTGTGTTACTGATAACATTCTAGACAAGTAGAATGGAAATAACGACAAAAATCTCATTTACGCTTGACTCTTTCTGTGCTTTGTCTAGTTTTTGCTTTTCCCTTAGTGAAAATTGGCCAGTGACTTTTTCAGTCTTCAAATAAGAATCTTATTCCTTTAAAAGCTATTTCCACGGATTTTTTTCTTTAAATAATATATAACAATTTATGTTAGGTTTAATTAAGAGCTTGCACTTAATTTTAGATCTTAAATGGACCTGACAGTGTCCATTTTAAGGAACTGATCCATAATTACTTACTGAGGCAAACTTCCATTAAACACTGAGTTTTGCCTGGGTGTAGAGTATAAGATTTATACTTAAATAAATAACTCAAATAAATAAAACTCCAATGGAGTCAAATTAAGGCATAGCTACTTGAGACCCATGCCTGGAGCCCTAGCTCTTACAGTCATCTGACCCTAAGCTTTCGTTTAAAAGAAAGCTGGGACTAGTCCTTATGGATGCAAAGTAACCCTACTGCAACTGATACAGTTGTATGTCCTGATATCCTGAAACAATAACTCACTTGCCCCATGCATCACAATGGGTTGTTAACTCTAAAACCTCCTGCTTTGCAGGGACCCTGCCAACATCACCCCTGTGTGAAAGGTCCCTTGCTGCCACCAACCCATTATCAGGAGCCCCCACGCTCTGCTTTGCTCCAATGTGGGAAGGAGCTGTGTCCTTCCTTCTCTGGGATGGATCTGAACCTACTGAGAGAGAGACAGGGAGCAATAGCCTGGAGAGGCAAGGAGCCACTGTCTGCCCAAGGAGGAATGCTAGTGGTGTCTCCACCTCTTGTGTGGTGAGCCCCAGCCACCACCATCCTAAGCAGGGTGAAGCCTTGGCAAAAGGGTAGGGCTTGTACAGTGGCGTTGTCACAGTGGACTATTATTCAAACCCAGTCCTGCTAGTCTAATGTGTGTGTATTTTATTTCCATGCAAGTCATTGAGCATTTGAGTAGAGAGCTCTTCTCTATTGAGGAACATTTCAAAGCATCAGTCAAGACAGTAGACATCGGAGTCAGACTTCTAATGAAGAAATAGAAAACCATAGGTATCCTGGACCACTACGTAATAAATAAATACATTATATGAAAAGGAAAAACTTAGTAAACTGTTTTCTGCAACAGCAAGGCATGTACAAATAAAACGTCATACCTCTGTTTCTCATTGGGCTTTCCAAACATGCGAGTCAGATTTGCATGCACACAGTGATATGCCTGTTTGCGCTCACATGAAGGAAGTGCAAAAAGCATGTGGATGCTCTTGCATACTTGCTTTTGAAAGGTTGGGCCACTGACTGTGTTACTGTTTGCACAATTTTCCTGGTGTTTGCAGGAAACTGTAGAAACAAAGCAACTGGGTGTCCAGGGTTATTTGTCTTATTTGTGTTGTAAACCAGTGCCCAACAGCAAAACAGCCTGACAGAGCCAACATTGGTTTCATATGAGTTAGCTTACTAAAGATCTCTTTGAGGCTAGAATTTAATTTCCCACTCATTTTATTAACAGGGGTTGTGAACAGTTGAGGCAAGGTGAAAATGTGCTTCCCCTCTGAGGAGTGCAGGGTTTGTTTAAACTTTCATTACAATCTACATACAGCTTTATAATTAGTCTAGTGTGGAGTCTTCACCAAGCAGCAAGTGATGGAACAACATATTATGTGAAGAAAAAATGAGTCCATTTCTGGAGAACAGTGGCTGTAAATTTTAACTATTATGACTTAGTCATTTTAGCTTTGAAATGCATCAACCTGGTCCTGGTTTATCTGCCAAATATGTAGTGAGGAAAAGATGAGTTTCCTTGGCAATATTGACCCCTTTCTGGAGGAACAATTCTGTTTCCTGAAACAGATTCCCCTCTTCGCCCCCCCTCCCCCTAAAAAATGTATTATGCCAATTTCAATTCACATCATTTTAACTTGTGGCAAGCATGATATGGGATACCAGCATCTTGTCAGTGGCTGTCAAAAGCTCCGGAAATACCAATTGTCTGTTGTCTTTTTGCTCTTTTTTTTCCTATTCTCTTTTCTTTTGACCGGAAAGATGAAAAACACAGAGCTGCGGTGGCTGGCTACTCACTTGCTTTGGTGAACTTCCAGATTGGCCTGGCTGACTTAATTTAACTCCTTGAGTTGGTTAAAAGAGGCTCCATAGCCGCCTTCTTGTATGCTCTGCTCTGTCAGTGCAGTGTGACTGAGCACTGTTAAAAAGTGCACAGTGGGTAACCATTTGTTCTGTGGGTACATGTGGGAGTAAGTGGAAAACATTACTCAGATGGCACCACAATTTCTGAAATATTTACTGGAGTCCAAGGATGGTGGCGTGACAAGTGCAATTTATATTCTGTACCTCATTCACCAAGTGAACAGTGAAAAGAGCTGAATTTATTTTTCCCCAAATATCATTCTCTCATTTCAGATTTCTTGGTATATCAGAATGTAGTTCTCAAACTGTAATCTCTTTGGTAGATGGGACACGTTTTAATCTGAAAAGCAACATGTGAATTTATAGTGCTCTGTAAATGGCAGGTTATCCTATTTACAATCACATACTAGGCAAAGAATGTGAATGGTACCCCACAGACTGATCGGAAACTACCATGATGCAAGTCCAGGCAAAGATCATCCTACTATACATGTATAATAGTGTATAGTGTGGGAAATAGGGGGGAGGTCTAGGTTGGAGATTAGGAAAAGCTTTTTCACTAGGAAGGTGATAAAGCACTGGAATGGGTTACCTAGGGAGGTGGTGGCATCTCCATCTTCAGAGGTTTTTAAGCTGAGGCTTGACAAAACCCTCGCCGGGATGATTTAGCTGAGGATAGTCCTGCTTTGAGCAGGGGGTTGGACTAGATGACCTCCTGAGGTCCCTTCCAACTCCAATATTCTATGAGTCTATGAAATGGGTGCAACCAGCTCTCTGGCTATTTCAGAAAATTAAAGTGTACTCTCCCTCCCTCCCTCCCTCCCTCCACCCCCTGGCCAATACTCACTGACTGAGAAACAGGATTGCTCATCAGTCCTTGCACTGTAGCTCTCTTCCCCCCTGCAACCAGATCTCTCTCCAGCCATTGCTTCCCCTCCTCTCTTGCCTCCACTCAGCCAGTTCTTCCCTCCTCTCTTCTCGCCTCCCCCCTCACCTCATCATTTCCTTCTCACCCTGTTAAATTCTCTCATTCCATCAGGGTAGAAAAAAAGCCCCCTGCCTGAACGAAGGTTAGCACACTGGGGAGTTGCCTGTCTGGAATGCAGCTACTTCCCATCATCGTGCACTCATTGATAGTGTATACTAGGAGACTAGTAAGGAGGAAGAGGGCTGAGGGACTGCTGCAGCGACATAGGTAGGGTATAGCCCAGTGTCAACCCCTTTTCCTCCCACACAGGTATACTTTTCATTGGGTTAAGGTGAAGCAGCACCCCTACTTCTCCCTCCCCTCTCCACAGAGTTTGGCCCCAGCTATAAATGCACTGACATCCCTCCTTGCAGCTCATTGCTGCTGCTGGTACATTATTATCTAGAAAAAAATTTCAGGAGGCCCTCAAACAGCAGAGCCCAGATTCTGGCCTTAAACTACTAATTCCTTTTGAAGCAAGGTTGCAGAAACATAGAGCCTATTACCTTGTATGAAGGATAACATTAATGTGAGAGTAAGAGTTAGGTTTCTATGAGACATGCTAAGCAAGAAAGTTTGGTGTGAACATTTTCCACATGCATGTTGAATACAGTATTGTTTCTCTCATCTCATCTCTGTATAATCACTCTTGGAGCAAACATCACCATAGCATCTAATGTTTTTGGTCCACGCCTCCCCACCTTACCTGGTTTGCACACACACCTCCCCCCGGAGCCAGAGGCTGGAGCAGTGGCTGAGACCAGAGTCAGGGCCACGGCTGGACCCAGGACCAGGAGCTATGGCCAGAACTGGGGTTGGGAGCCAGGGCTGGATCTGCAGCTGGGAGCAGAGCCAGAGTGGATTTGGGGGTGGGGTGGGGCTGGGTGGTGCTCCCTCCCAACGTGGGGGCTGACCCAGGCTCCATAACCCCCCTCAAATGTTCCTGCCCCACCGGGGCATGCCCCACAATTTGGGAACCACTGACCTAGGCACTTGGCTTGTAAATTAGATCTGCATGATGGAGTGCCTGACAGCCTCTCCGTAGAGATTTCCACTTTTCTCCCTTTCACCAATGACAGGACACTTCACTTTGAGTCAGGGATTTTGTGTGAAGGGGTCCAAATCATTTTTCTTGTGGGGAAAACACTTCAAAAAGAAGGGAGTTTTGCTGCATATGTTATAGGTGGTCAGACTCCAGTATTTCTGATCCCCTTTGGGAGCTCATTCTCCAGCTGCATCCCCTCTTACCTCTGGCTCTCTTTTGCTTTGCCCTGGACTCCGTTAGCTGCATTGTCTTGAGAGGGCAACTTTCTTGATGGGTGGCAATGCAGCCACTTAGGTAGCTGGCTCTTCTCTCTGCTTTTTCTACTTTCCCTTCCCTCTCCCCAGAAAAAGCTTGTTTACTTTCAGCTTTAGAGCTAAATGTTGAAGTGCAAATAATAACTCTAGCTGATCTAAGTACTTCCATCAAATAAAATCCTACTCCAGTCCTGTGAAGATGTGCATGGTGGTTCTTCTGATAATATATATGTAATCTGAGTTCTTTGAGTTAACCCTGAAAAAATATTTTTACAGCCAAGACATTTCTGAAATATATCAGCTACTAAATCCAAGTGGCTACTTTCTTCAATTCATTACTGGGAAAATACCTGTCTTTCTCTAGTAATCCTTTCTACAGATTACAAACCACAGCGACCTGCTTGGCTAATACTCATTTCAGATCTTTCCGCCAATAACAGGGCCCATCTTTTCTGCATCCTCCCTCCCAAGGAACTGCAAGCAAGAGTAAACATTTTTATCAAATTTTCTGGGTGACATGTCATGTCAAAATGCATCACAGCAGGTTCCATTAGGCATGTGAACAGCAGTACAATCTAAAACTGCTGTGACAGAATGACACGTTTTAATGTGTCACCAGGGAAATGAAGGGCAAACTTTCAAAGAGCTGCAATTTTCAAAGAAAAAGAAACCTTTCAGCAAAGATTTCTCATTGTCCTTCAGAGGGAGGGACAGACACACCTTCCAACAGATTTTAATAGCTGAATGAATCTGGCTGTTTCCCTGTTCCTGTGCTCTACTCTGCACTCTTTACTTACCTCGGTAGTGATTCCTTCTCCCACTCCAGTGATTTATGCTTTTCTTCCATGCTTCCCCCTTCATACTGGAAACGTCCCGTCATTTTCTCATTGAAATTCCTCCTTAAAAAATAGAAAATTCCATGAAGCCTCTTGTAGCAGACCCACCAAAGAAGGAAGAGCATGTAAATCAGGGCAATAGCTGCACCATTTTGGCACTAGAAGATATTCTGATAATCAGGTGCATGGTTAAGGTTAAGATTTTGTCACTGTTATTTTTAGTAAAAGTCACAAACAGGTCACAGGCAATACTAAGAAGTTCATGGAAGCCCATGACCTATCAGTAACATTTACTAAAAATAATGGGGGCAGAGGGTTGACTGGGCAATACAGAAGCCTGGGGGGGGGGAGTAAGGGGGAAAGAGAGCCCTACCCCGCAGTGTAAGAGGGGAAGATTCAGCAATCACTGCCCGCAACAGCTCCGAGCTTCAGAGTCCTTCTACCAACCATAGTGGTTCACAGCTGCAGGGTCTCCCCACCGAGGCTTGGGGTGGCTCACGGCTACAGAGTCCCTGCTGCCACACTGCAGTGGCTAAGAGCTCCATGTCCGGAGTTCCAACCTGCTGTGGGTGACAGGAGAAACCAGTGTTGGCTGGGCATTACAGGGTCCCCCCTCTAAAGCAATCTCGCCGCCCACAGCAGCTGTGGGCTCTGAGGTTGCCCTGCAGCTCGCAGTATCTGACGGCTCTGGGGACCCTCTGTCCTCAGCAGCTGAAAGCAGAGGAGGCCCCCCACTGGGCAGACAGCTCTGCACACCACCTGGGGGCTGAGGCAGAAAATGTCATGGAGGTCTCTGGAAGTCATGGAATCCATGACCTCTGTGACATAGTCTTATCCTTATGCATGATGTATCCAAACTTTACAGTCGGTTCAGTTTACAAGGTAAGCTTCCTGGGTTGGGAGCCTTATCTTCTCCCTTTTGTTAAACATTGAGCATGCTAACGGCACTCAAGAAACCTGCACCTACAGCACTGAAATGGAGCTGTCACCCAGATTTGCTGGTCTTATGGGTGGTGATGGGTAGAGAATCGGGAATTCAGATGAGCACCCAACTCAGCCGGGGGAGATGCACTGCTGGTGTAAAGAGCCGTCGCCTCATTGGAATTGGTGACTTTTACACCCGCTGAGGATATGCTCCCAGATGTTTGTCCAAACCTTATCTACAATCATTTGGCCTGTATTATTTTAATAATTTCCTGATGTGAATTCAATGTTTGTGAAAGTGGGTGGATTGGCAGCCCTGGAAGCCAAAGCTTTTTTGTTCTTTTGTTTTTTGGTTTGGTTTGGATGTTTTAATGGCTAGAAGAGGGAACTTCCCCTGTGCTACTCTGCCAGTGTGCCTCAGCCCAGACCTGAAGGAACCACCTATACCAGTGTGAGGCTAGTTCTGTTTCCGACATCAGTCAGTCCTGGGCTTCTGCTTAAAGTGCCAGCAAGGCACTAAGTGGGGCAATGGTTTTGTCTCACACGCTCCTGTCAGTGGGGAACTTGTCTGAGGCCACACAACTCTTTCCTCAGAAGCCACCAAACACCAGCTTCTGCTAACTGTGACCTGGGCTGAGCTGGATTTGAATGGGCAGTTGACCTTATCATCCCATCATCAATGCTGTGAACTAAGCATGATTCCATCGAGATTTTCCTTAAATTCAACCATTTTCCTACTGTGAGAAAAAGCCCACGTGGGTTTGGTTTTGTACCTCAAAATGACACAATAACTGTCACAGAGGGACCACTATTACACAAAGTCATACTGTCACTGTAGTTGTGGTTGATTCTCTGCTTCTTTCTCTTTAATCTCCCCTTCACCTGCTGTTCCATTACCTTACCTTTGACCGGGGAACGGGTGAAGAGCTGCTGATAAAATACGTGCAAACGAAAAACAGAACGCTTGAAGCTTTGATACAGCTACTCATAAACTTCGGGACTTTTTCACCCTCCTGAGAACTACAGCACAGAGCAGTTTCATTTCATTGGCTCCGAGAGAGCTGAACTTTTAGCAGTACTTCCTTCAAAGTACGTGTCATGGTGATTGCAGTCTCTGTTCACTAAGATTTTGTCTTTGTTGCAGCGGTAGGTATCAGAGCTGTCTGGTCCACGGCAAACTGCCAGTAGCACAACTCAGGGGACAGTAACTGATCAGAGGCAGTGAGCCTGTGCAGCCAGGGTGCAAGATTCAGGCTTATTGCTGGCTCCTTAATCAAATGGTGATGGGGATTCGTATTGATAAATGGGATTGCTTTCGTCAACAGCAGGAACCACATTTTTAAAAATTGCAGAAACGCAGGTTTGTGTTTGGGTAGGAATGGCACAGCGTACCTTTCTCAAATAACTGAGCGAGACTCACTGGACGAACCTTTCAGAGAAACTACACTGAAGAGAAAAGGTCTTCGGTTTTCTTATGCACCGCTGGCATTCTTGTTCTGCCTGGTGGCACTGGATGTAGTGAAAAGTCGTGGGAAAGATCTCTTAGCACATTCTGCTTTGTTCCATGGGTTAACAATTAATGGGAGGTGCACCTTTGGAACTGAGAACAGAAATTGATTCACTTTATTTTTTAAATGTTTTTATAGTGGTTTTTATTAATGTACTTGGACATACTTTGTTCCATAGATATTGCCTAACAGTTGCAGGCCCTGAAGAGTGGGGGTAGAGGTATTGAGCATCTGCATATCACACTGAACTCGGGGGGATTTGTGGATACTCAGCATTTCTGAAAATTGAGCCATTAGGCTATACAAAATTAAGCACGTTGCTGAACTAACCACACCAATACTGCTGTGTGAGTTAACATTATATTTCCCTTACATTGTCAATTCGATGTTTTGAAATCCTGCTTACAATTCAGAGCTACCATTTTTATTTTCAAGGGGGGTGGGAGAATATATTCTGTCAGATATCACAGTCTCTTCCATCCTATCTTGGTTTGGTTTCCAGTTGATTGCCTTCTTCAGCAAGAATAGCAAATAGAAATGGATGCAGATGAAATGCAAAAGAGATGTGGCCTCTTATTCTCTTTCATATTTCTCAAGGATACTAGTCTTTCAGAAATACTAGTCTTTGACATGGATGTCAGGAAAAATATTGTGCAAGTCATACTTTATTTTAGTGGTGATAAGGGAAGAAAAGTACTTTAGGTGAAGTGGTGGGGAGATACTGTTGACTAGATGTCTCATAAGATTTAAGAGATGTGCTTCAGTGCAGGGAAGTTGATTTTTTACAGATTAATGCTCTCTTGTTTGGGAGATGTTGGGGCATGAGACAAGGCATTTCACTGAAATTTTGATTACTATATTAATAGGTTAATGCCCTAAAAATGTGGTGTGCTCCAAATGACTTACTTTAGCCATTTCAAACCTGCCAACACTCAGGGACGTGAATAGTTTTATGCATCTGAATTGTCCCAATAACTTCAGTGGGACATCTTATACATTTTTGCACTAAAGGAACATAGGGCGCTGTTTATATTACAGCATTAAAACCTAGTATAAATTACGTGTGGTAACCTTCAACAGTGTTGATCTAACACGGATGAGCAAATTCATTTGAAATAGATTTCTGTGTAGATAGTCAAGCAAAGGTTTTAGAACAGATGCACTTTCTTTTATTAAAGATAAAGTTGTTGACCATAAAAGACATTTGCATTCAGAAGTTTTAAAATAGTTGGAGACCAGTATAAAAGATGAGGGAATACTGTAGATTTGAGGCCATAGAAATTGAGATACAGTGCATATACATGTTCGGGATTTTTAAAAGAGGGCCTAAGGGAATTAGTCATCTACCTCTTTTGAAAACCCCAGCCATTGTTCTGATACCAGCTATATCTTTTTTTGTTTTTAACTCATCCCATATGACTCATGCTTCCTAAAATAGTTCATTTGATAATTCAATAGAGATAGTACACCGCACGTACTTTTTCTACAGAACTGCAGGGCGATATTGACAATGGGGGAAAGAAAATGAACAAGCAAATATCTCCAGAGGATTGGAAAGATATGATACTAGCTACTATGACAAGTAGTACGAGTCTGTCCGCACCCTGGCCCCAACACACATCCCCATCACTGTACGTTATGAGGCTTAATACACACCCACCCACTCCCTCGGGGAATTCTGATAATTTCCATGGGGAATTCTGATAATATGATTACAAATGAAGCTCACCTGGTTTATGATGCCATCAGAATTGGTGCTAGGTGTGCTGTTCACAGTGATTAGTTTATTTGAGTACCTGCCCTCTGAAAATGAGGACCCTTTAAGTGTCTCAAGCTGAGCAGTAAAATCAGCAGTCACTTGACAATCTTGGTAAAGATAATTGTATTAGAACTATACATTTGCTCTTCTACAAAGATGATACATTTATATAACTTACATTAAAATGCATACATATGCATCTCTCTACCTCACTCAGAAGCAGAACAGGATCTCTCATCGTCCCTTCCGTTTTACCAGCATCAAACAAATACCCGAGGAAAGAGAGAGGCCTTTCACTTTGTCCTACAAAGCAGTAAGGACAACAGTAGATACAGGGGAAAACATCACTGCCAATTGGTGAGAAGTTACGGTGGGCTCTGATCCTAAACAGGCTGAGCATCCTTGCGGGCTGGTCAGTACCTTACAAGATTGGATTCTTAAAAATTAGGTGCCTTTACAACTTTATTCTGTACACTGTGGTGATTGCTATGTTATTGTTAACTAACTGAGTCAGGTAGAACATTGAATGCCTCTCGTTTATTACTGTGCGACAATCCTGGATGAGCTCCATTGATGGCTACTCACCAGGTTCCCATACTGGACCCAAACCTTGGATTGACCCTGGGGTTAGGAAGAGTTTAGGCACTGTCTCTTGGCTGTGGGCCTCCCAGTGCACACCCTGTGTCTGACACCCATCTTGATAGTGGGGAATCCATAGTCCAAGTAAACAAGTGATACTCAGACTGAAGCTCATGAGTCACAAGTAATATGTCTCCTATGGTGTTATTTAATTATTAACCAATCAGGATGCTTTTACTATGTTATTAACCAATTGTAGTTGAGAAAATGACAATACTTGGTCAGTCATTTTGCTGGAAGGATAATAGATATACATATATATATACACACACATATATAAACTAAATATTTCTCTGTCATATTGTTTAAATATGAATATATTGTACTATAGTAAATGAAACAGTGAATTCACACAACTATGGCTCTTTTGGGTAATGTTGGTCACGAATTTGGCTCCTGAACCACTGAGGGCTGAGTGTCACTGACCTAGGCCATGAAACTGGGGGCAGGTCTCTCAAATCTCCCCAGTAGCTATTGCACACTCCCAGACTTCCACCAAAGCTGTGGATTCTCTGGTTTACTATTCTCCTCTTTGGGGACCACATGACAGTGTAAGCAAATAATAGAGTCTCTGCCAAGGAATTTCTAACACCTGCACACACTTACTTTACTCTTAGACAGCATACAAGATATACAGGTTATAGAAAAACAATAAAACCTACATGTGAACCCGTGCCTCAGTTAAGGTTCTAGTTCCCCCTGTTCTGTGAGTCTCTTCCTTGTCAGGTGATCCATGAGGTGACAACAAGAACCAGCTTGCTGTCAGGTTCGATTTATATGGATCCCTCAAATAAGGAGTGACAAAGATGGCTTTGCATACAATTTTGTTTTACTAACAACAATCTATACATCAATAATTACAATTTAAAAATCACCATTGATTCTTATTTAATACAACAACTTAACTACTTAAAACACAATTACAATTACAAATGTACAATTATATTTACAAAGCTAGCTTATACTATAGGGTTATACTTATACTATTATACTTACACTGCACCAGTGAGATTTGTCAGCAGCAAAGCAGCACTCCAATTCTACTAGTACAATTCCCGGGTTTACATCTGAGTGGAAAATACAGTCACACTCAGGTTACACATCTGAGTGGAAAATACAGTCACACTCAGGTTACACAGCCCCACACTCTATACTTAGGTTTGAGTGGCAAGCTGGGGAGAGACAGCAGGTAGATCACGCCTACATGTAGAACTGTTCTGTTGTTCTTCCAAAGATTCAGGGACATCTCCAGTTTACTTCCTGTTTTTTGATCACCTATATTTCTCTTCCTCACAGCCATGTGCCCACTTTTTAGCCAATTAGAAGTTTCCAAGAGCGATGAGGTAATTGGGGACTGCACCCCAAAACAGCGAAACTGACAGAGAAACCCGATTCTATTCTTCTTAATTGTTCAGCTGTTGTTTGCTGCTGACAAAGAATCACCCATTGCAATACATATCTAAACGCTATTCAAATGCAGTTTACTGGGTTTCAAGTCACAGAGATTTTGCTACAATACATGAATGGGTACTATTTAACTGAAATTTACTGAGTTTCAAGTAACAGGTTTATTAAAACCCACAGGCTACATCCTGATTGTATTGCCCTTCAGTACTTAACGCTTGTTGAGGTTTTTCTCGGGGCTTGTAAGTTTCACAGGGCGTTTGCTGTAATACATGAATGGATACTGTTTTACTGAGTTTCCAGTCAGAGTTTTTGTTGTGATACATGAATAGATACAATTCAAGCGAAGTTTCACAGAGATGGATACTATCTTAATGAAATTTTGTAACAGGGTTACCAAAAGCTACATACTGATTACATTCACTTCAGTACTTAGCACCTGCCGGCTCCTCCCAGTGCTGGTAAGTTTCACAGCGATTCTGTTACAATACGTGGCCGGCCGGGGGTTGACACAAAGCAGCCAGCATTTTATACTTCACTCCAATGAGCCTACATTCTTATTAATTCAAAATGGAGTCAGGCCACTTTTAATTATTCTATTAATTTAAAATGGAGTTGGGTCACTTCATTTATTCCATTAATTTAAAATGGAGTTGGGTCACTCCAATTATAAAATGAAACAATGTTACAACAATCCAGTGCTTGATTACAAGCTTACCTGACTGATCTGATTCTGTGGACAGCAGCTAGTTCTTTGTCCTAGGTACTTCCGTTTGAATGAGACCCACTTCTGATTAACAGCCCTTGAATGCTCTGCATTGTTTGCCCAGACTCTCAGTCCCAAGATGGAGGTAAAAAGACAACAGTGGTACCATTGCAGTTCTACACCCAAAAGGAGCTTACAAAATGGAGAATGATGTTTAATATAGATATGTAAGGCAGACACTAATTTATCCTCTTCTGTATGATTTTGAAAGGTAGAAAAGCTTTTAATCAAGAAAAAAGAACAAACGCTTGCTTGGTGAAATCCAAGATTTTTATTCATGGTGATCCAACAGTGAGGTGGAGCCTGCACTGGCTGAAAAGGTTGGGGAGATGATGTTGTGTACAGGGGAAATATGGGGACCTGAACGAGTGGCAGCAGTATTGCACCACTGCTCACCACCAGCCGTCTCTGGTGCATATCTACAGTTACTTCTGCATGTGTCCTGAAGTAACTTACTTTAACTGAAGTGGCTACAATGGTCTGCCTTCAGAGTGAGGCATAGGTACACTCACAGTTATATCGACTCTCCATTTACAACATGGCGGCTTTTCCTCAAACACACCATTGTGCAGAGTAGGAGGGGCTGAGTGAGGCAAGAGCTTACATGCTGTGCTGTGACTTGTATAGGATGTGTATTGATACTTCAACACCTGCAGTGCCTCCTTGCACATCTTGGGCCTAAGCCCTGAAAGGCGTTGCTTTATTAATCCGATTAGTCCCACTGAAGTCAATAGAACTTCTTACATGAATGAAGAAACTTATGAGTGTGTGGTGGAAGTGAAGTTGCTCTGCAGTCATTAACCAATAGTGTATGTTGACTTGGTACTGAAATGTCTACTCTATGACTATATTGGGATGTTGACTGTGACTAGTTTAATTTAAAGCAGGGTATTAGAGAAACAAATAGGAAGGCAAAAGCAACGCCTATAGATAAGACCGCCCCAACAAACCTCTGGGAATTGTTACAGGATGGGGAGAACAATTGCGCTGAGGAGAAGGGTTGACTTCCCACAGAGTGGGTTTTGGACAGCAAGGTCAAAATGCCAGGAACTGAGAGAATAAAGAATTTAGGGGGAAGGCAGTAGCTGCTGGGGCAGTTGCGACTGCAAAACTGTTCAGACTGACGCCGCTTTGGGGATGTTCAAAGAAATTAGGCTTCTCTGGGCTTCCATCAGGGGGTGGCAAGAGTTTAAGTCAGATAAATGTGTGTTGATGGTGTGTTGCACTTAAAACCTTTTTCTCTTAGGTTATGCTTTAAATCTACTGCTAAGCTAAAGCAATGCTTTGGTTTAAGAAGGCTGTCTGGTCACAGTATCCATGACTAGTCACTCACTCCTGAAGGCAAAAAACTGCATGTGTCAAATCAGTTACTGCTTCTGGGTAAACAAGGCAGATACAGGGTTCTGTAGCCCAGGGTCTGGGCTGAAAGTGAAAGAATCAGAGAATTCCATCCAGGCGAGGTAAAGGCACAAGGCCTGACACCTGATGGGGTGCACTCAGACATCAGAGCAGGGACAGAGGTGCAGCGAGTCCTGCAACCATGACAGACCATGTTTTCCAGAACCAAGCCAATGGTATGATGCAAAAACTCCATAGGCTCCCACTGTATGCTGATGCAGCTAAGATTTGGTTATTGAAAACCAAGTGGAGGGAAACCTATTATCAGCTCATTTGGAAAGAATTCTGATAAAATTAACAAAATGCTGGTAGTCTTAATCTTCTCATTTTGATCTTTTAGTTTTAACAAGCACATATTGGAGAGAGAGAGAGAGAGAGAATCAAATATGTTCTTTGTTTTGCATGACCTGACCTTAATGTGAAACATTTTCGTTAATATTTCAAAAAACGTGCTGTGTATGGAAAAATAAAACCCACCTTAGAAATTCATGTCAGCTAAACCAAGGCAGTTAAGAAAATGGCCAGCTGCTGCACAGAGCTAACAGACACCTGCGTGGTATGCAAATTCTGCTTTTTTTTTTTTTTTAAGGGTCTTCAAGTTGAAAAAGCTGGAGAAGAGTTTAATTAAAGTTACCTACTGTTACTTAAAATAGGCCCATTCCTGCTTTGAAGCAGCTTTAAAAAAACTACCTTTCCATCACTGAATTCAAGTGACCACAGTCATGTATCCAACTCTTAAAATATACCAAATCCTAGCATTGCCATTCTTCCCTTCCCTCCCCCCTCTAAATTATGGAACCTGTCCCATAACCTCCACTTTGCTCTTAACCAATGAAGACTATTGGGTCTAAGTTTATCTAGCCCTTTGAAAATGATAAATGCTATGTAGGGTCTAAGTATTATTTGTTTACTTTCTTTTATTATCACCATTTCCTTTCGGAGCCGGGATTCCAGAAATACACTTACACAAAAATTATTTTTCCCCCCCTTTTACATTCCCAGCTGCAGATTCCCAGGGCCTATCCTGTTTTGAAATGCAATGATTACTTCAGACACACATGATGCACACAAGCACATGCTATGTTAAAATAAGGTTCAACAACTAAAAGTCATGAAATTCAAAGATAAGGTTTTAACTGTGCTCTTTATCTGCACTGGGCTGTGAAGCCACTGAAGGCGTGACAAGAGCGAGCTCACATATCATCTGTACTGCAATATTTAGACATGATTTGTGTCTCTCTTGGGAGCATTGTTGGGGCACAGCATAAATGTACAGATTTAGAACATTTTAAATATGTGTATTAAAACTCAGTGCATTGTAAGTATTCCAATCCAGTGGAAAGGCTCCTGTGGACTTCAGTGAGTGTTGGATCAGGCCCTACATTCCTATTTAGCCACACTTTTAAAAATTGATTTTGATGCAAATAGGACTACAGTGGCTTTATGTAGTTAACTGTGAAATGATTTCATGCTGACTTGCCCCAAATAATGCACTGCACAACGTCTCTTCCTCCCCCCCCCCCATCTCACCTCCCCCCAAAAAGGCCAGGAGGTTGGGTGGCACTGTAAACATGTATCGCATTTCTTTTTAAAATGGTTGCTGTGCAGGTGAAGTTGTTGCTTTGCAAAATTGCATATTTCCGACATTTATTTGCAAAATGTTGGGTCACTTGGGCAAACTTGCAAGTTGCGCATAAGTTTTGTTATTAATACGAGCTTAGCAGCATGATGCAAACGCACCCCTTTGCTTCAATGCACGTAGGCCAGTGCAGAGCAGTGGATCCATGCTGAGGAGAAGAGAGTTGTTACTGCCCAAGACCCACCCACCCCGCTGAGCAGAATTTTCTAATCCCGTCACCCTGCCACAGGACAGAAGCTCTGAGCTCCCCACCCCAGTCTGGTAGGCGGAGAATGGGAGGAGGTTAAGGGGTTTTCCGAGGTGCAAACTGTAAATTCTTTAACTGTAAAAGAATCTCATGAGCCACAGTTAGGCCATCCTGTCCTGTACTCCTGTCTTCCCCTTGATTCCACAGAAGTCTTTCTGTGGGTGCCATGCAGGCAAAGCAGATGAATGAGGGTGTTAAGTGACTACAGTATTCCATGGCATTGTTTCCCTACCAACCCCATTGGGAAGCCTGGCACAAATTGGTGCTAATTCGCACCGTATTAAGTGGTGTGGTTTCCAGCCCTCATCTGGGGCGGGAGGAGGGAGGACATCAGTGGTGTAGCTAGAGGTGGTCCTGGGTGGGCCATGGCCCACCCACTTTGAAAGCAGGCCCATCCAATCAGATTTTAAGAAATTCATCCTGCGTCTATTTTGCTTGTGACGCCAGGCTTGTGCCCACCCGTGTCATCCACAGGCCCTGCCAAAAAATCAGTTCTGGCTATGTCTCTGGAAGACATAGCATGGTTCCTCAGGATGTGCTGCAAATAGACCTTGGGTAGGGGACTCAAAAGCAGTGCCACATGGTTGAGCATGACCTCCAGGGTTCCCCTAATATCTGTGGGTTCCTGTTTCTGACCTCATAGTCCCCTTCACAGCAAAGAATCCAGGTAAATTCTGAGTGGATCAGCTTATGTTGGCACATTTGAGTTTAGATCTCTGGAGCTACTTTTAGTTACCGCAGAATGTGGCAACTTACTTGCATTTTATATTAAATGTTTAGAGCCGTATCTGGTTGATCTTACCCAGGCAAAATCAAAGCAGGGATGTGGCAGAATTTTGCCCATGTCTAGTTGGTGGCATGTCTATTTGGGGGCTGATTCTGCTGTCCTTCAACAGGAAAACCACCAAAAACTGTGGGCTGTAGGTGTCTGCTGGTCATTAACCTGAAATTTCGTATTGGGGAAATGCACAAATTCTATTTTCTCTGTTAAAAAAAGAGTACATACACTTTTCAGATCCAAATGTCGGATCGCTGCCTTAGTTTGTTTATTTTGTTTAGCATGAACAAGTTGTCTAGGGAGGTTGTGGAATTTCCATCACTGGAGGATTTAAGAACAAGTCAGACAAACACCTGTCAGCAACCATATTTACTTGTATTTGTGGAGATGGATTTCAAAATTGATAGATACAATGTGCAGTTTTTATTCCCACACCCACAGCAGAGGGATGCTTTTGTGGCATATAAATTGTATAGATGAATTCTGAACATACCTAGTTTCATAATAAATATGTCAGCTAAAAGGATTTATGACTAAAGCAAACAAAAGTACAGAAATTAGGCAACCTTTTCTAGCACTTTTCAGATGAAGGGCTCAGAGTTTATGCCATCAACAGGAAGAGTGAAAATAACTGAGGAGAAAGGCTTTTTTCTCTCGGATGCAAATGGCCAGAAAATTCCAGTTTCATACAGTTTTGGTACTGAAAACTAGGTTTATCTTCAAAGAAGCACCCAGCACTTTAGGCATAGCTAGGAGAATTTCCAATAAGGTGGACCAAGAGATGGGACCTTGCCACTTGCCACTCCCCTTAGTTTGGAGCATTTTTGTATCCAGCGTTTTGATTTTGCCTATTATAGTGATGGGGCCAGAAGCAGTATTTTGATCTGGGCTTACACCCAGAAGTGGGGTTGGATTCTAACTCCCCTCTCTTCCCTCAAAGTTTGGGGTGTTTTAATCTGGGGATATGGAATTAGTTCCACACTGGATTGCAATTCTCTGACAGGTTTGTGGTGATATATCAACTTTTGTACAGGTTTTTTTTTTCCTCATAATAATTAATTACAGAGCAATGTTCACTAGTAAATACTTCCTTTTTTGCTTATAAAACACAAAAGATAATTACTTTTCTCTGGAAACACTTTTGAAAATTTAACATTTAAACTTTTCATACCCTATGTAAGTTGTTTAAGTAGTTGTTGGAATAAAAGGATTGAATCTTGCCCTTAGACATATTTCTGTTGGAGCCCTGTCACGCATCCATAGCAATGCAATTACAGTACTTGGGACTGGAAAATAATGCCATATGGATGGCCCTGATCTCCAGGAATCCCCTGAAATCAGTGTGTTCATCCATGCTTATGCATCCAAGGACGGAATTTGATCCAAAGGCCATAAATTTCAAATGTGGATGGCTAAAGTTAGTCACTTACTAGTAAGGTCGATGAAGAGTTGTTTGGGGTTTTTTGTTTTTGTTTTTGTTTTTGTCAAGGTAACTGTGGCAAAGGGAACTAATTTTTTCAGTATTGACTTTTCCTCAGCTACGCAAAGCAAAGCAAATTAGTTTAAGCCACCTTACTGGAAAATTCAAATTTCGGCACCTAAGTAAGTGACCTGATTTTCAAATGTGCTGAACATACAGTAGTTCCAATTAAGTTCACTCTGGGATACTAAGAGACAAAAAGAAATAGTTAAATGACATTAAAGTAAATTGCAATATCTTTCTGTGGAAAAACAGTGGTCTCTACCAGAGCTTCAAGGGGAGTGTACAGAACAGGGCAATTATGGACTGGTCAGCCCGTCTTCTGCTTCTGGTACTCAGAGGTTTAGACTCACCCTGGAGCATGGGGTGCATCCCTGAACATCTTGGCCATTGGTGGACCTATCTGCCATGAATTTGTCCAGTACTTTTTTAAATCTGGTTATGTTTTTGACCACCACAACAGCCCATGGCAGTGAGTACCACAGATTTGCATTGTGTGAAAAAGTACTTCCTCTTGTTTGTATTAAACCTGTGGCCTAGTAATTTCGTTGGATGACCCATGGCTTTTGCATTGTATGAAAGGACCAATAACACTACTCCATTCACTTTTTCTACATTTTAATTTCAAATTTAAAACAAGCTATGGCAGGAGTTCGCAAATGTTTTTTTCTGGGATCCCCCTTTGAAAATATTTCAGGCAGTGATGGCTCCCCCCAAAAAAGGGATACCCCCCATACCAGGCCACCCTTATCTCTGTGCTGCTGCTGGGGGTGCTGCTGCCTTCAGAGCACCCAGCCAGCAGCCGCTGATCTTCAGCCACCCAGCTCTGAAGGGGTCTGGCTATCAGACATGCACAGGGCTGACAGGTGTAGCCATAGCATGTGTGGGGGCTGACAGCTCATGGACTCCCCCCCCACCATAATAACCCCCCAACCCCCAGTTTGAGAACCCCTGAGCTAGATAGTATCAAATTAACTAAGCCTTTTAGAAAGAGCTGATCTTGAGTATACCATAGGGGATCGTGGGATATCAGCTATCAGTTATTTCTAACAAGCATCTGGAGTTCTTCTAAATGTGATGTGCAGCAGCAGCACTTTACCATCCTTGAGCAAAACCTCCTATTTCTTGCTATACGTGAAATTGCAGTTCTGGCGACCTGTAGCAGACCTCTACAACTTAAAATGCTCCGGATCTCATTTCTTCGTTGATAATTGTTTCTATACTGTATATCCACCTTGTAAGTTCAGTTGTCTGTAGTGTTGTCATAGCAGTGCTGGTCCCAGGATATGAGAGAGCCAAGGTGGGTGAGGTAATATCTTTTATTGGCCCAGCTTCTGTTGGTGAGAGAGACACGCTTTCGAGCCTCGTAGAGCAATTTTTCATCTCCAGACGTGAAGAAGAGCTCTGTGTAAGCTTGAAAGCTTGTCTCTCTCACCAACAGAAGCTGGTCTAATAATCCACCTTGTCTCTCTTGTAAATTCAAGGTATTAGTGCTTTGGATCCCTAGTCTGTTTCAATCATTCGTGACACCGATACTCTGGAGACCCATGGTTAGAAACTACTAACCTGAGCCCCGATTGTCCCCTCGCACAGGGATCAGTTCGGGAGGAGAAAATTTGCAAGGATCTTTTCACAGAATTCCTCCCTGGTTGTTCCACTCCATAATGTACATCTTTGTTGAAATGAAATTAAATATGTATATTAGTTAATGTTCATACTTTGGGGGCATGTAATTTAGAGTAATGCTGAAACATTACAGAAGTACATGCAACACCTAATAAAATAAATGCCTCTCTTGATCTCTGACACATTAGAGGAGGGAACTGGTGAAGCTATGATATTTAATTTGAAAAGATGGAGAGACTGTTGCAATAAAATTGACCAGAGGGGTATTGCTCAAGCTATCACTCCACTGTGCTTTACAGGCAACAAACTCTGTACTGCAGTCCTTACTTGGGCAACATTCAGTTTGATTTCAGTGGGAACTGTGTATAAGTAGCCGTGGGAATATTTGGCCCTGAGTGATGGGATTAGAGGATTTGCATTCAGTTTTTATGAACCCTCATATGGCCACTGTTCTCCAGTGTCTGGTTGATTTGCTTTATATAACAAGAGCAACTAATACAGATTTGTCAGAGCCGCTGAGGAAGATCAGCTGTGCCTGCTGCTATTTAACACAAGCTACAAATGCTGCAGAATGGATTGGTCTTTTTTTACATAATGAAGCAGCATGTTTTTACTAATGCTTGGGATGCTGCCTGCACTGGTTTTCTCCCTCTAAGTACTATTTTGCTGTACAGGAGGGCTTATTGTAATTCTGCTTATATTGAGAAATACCCCTACGCCATAGTCCCTCTGTCAACTTCCACATGCTTATGATAGGACCATATCCTATATTCCAAAGTGTTCTCAGATTTGGGGTACCTGATTTGGGGGGCCCAGCTGGACACACCTTAAAGGGGTCTGGTTTACAGTGGCCCCACAATTCTAACTGAAGTGAATTGGAACTGTTGTGCTCAACACCTCTGAAAATCATCTATGATTATTATTTATTATATGAATTTTGTATTGCAGTAGCACCTAGGAGTTTCAGTCATGAAGCAGGAATGCACTAGATTGGGTGCTGCACAAACATAAACCAAAAAGATTGTCCCTGCCCCCAAAGAGCTTTCAAGCTAAATAAAAATCTAGGCAAACATAAGCAGAAGATACGTTTAAAAAAAAAAAAGTCATGATACTCTATGCCTAATATAAATGTCCAGTCCTAGACTTTGGTTCAGGTCCCATGAAATCTGGGGATTTTGTTTGTTGTGAGACATTGGGCTCTGTGTTTTTAAGCTTAATTTATTAAGATTTTCTCTCGTTCCTAAGTGTAGTTTATTGAGATTAGACACTATAATAGCTGCCGGTATGTAAATCTGTCAGCGTTTCTTTGGCAGTCTCAATCTGATTACCAAACTTCAGGCAAAGGGACTGAAAATTGTTCCTGGATGCCTTGTCAGGGCAAGAGATTTCTGTAAGTGGAGAATGAAAGATACCCAATTACTGATGTTGTATTGCCTCATTCTTGTAGCCTTGAGTGAACAGATTTTAATTCTATTTTGGTGCAAATGAATATCCAGATAATTTGGGGAGTGGCTAGTGCATTTGCAAGTATTTTAGTAATGTTCAGTTAATTTCAACACCCCATGCTATTAAAATAATCAGTCATGTCTGAAGTTGATCCTGATGGCCAAATCATTCTGCCAGTCTCCACAAACGTGCAAAATATTTTCCTTAACTGAAGGTTCTACATCCAGACCATAGTGTTTCAGCATAAAGATGTCCACTGACTACAGCTGATGTGTTGGGCTATTTCTTCCCTGCTGTGTTGTTATTGGTGATTCTGTCAAAAGGAGGCACAGTCTGAGCCACAGTGGGAGTATTCTGAGAGATGCTCAGTGCGATGTATGATACCATCAGGGTAGGGTGGATATTTTGGAGTAAAAAGGAGCACAGGTTTAAAACAGATCTCATGCTGCTCACCTTCCCTATGTGTATAGTCTCAAAAGAAAAAGCTTTGCTACCTAGTAGTTATGGTTGAGAAGTGCTAATCCACATATGCAATTAGAAACCCATTTTTTATGTTTGGGGTTTTTTTTAATTAAATAACCAGTCTGTGAACTAATTAAAACCCTTCATTCAAAATGAACAAAACTTACAATAAATAGGACTCATCTGGCAAACTTTTACCTGTGCAAGAAAGTGTCCAGTACAGGAACAGAGTAAAGATTTTCTTGCTGCATAGACAGAGACTTGCAATCTACGGGCCTGTAGTAAGTGTGGTATCAGGGCCTGTCTACACCAGTAGTTATCGCACAGTAAGCAGGGGTGTAAAACTACAGTGCTGTAGTACGTTGTGCACTAACTCTCCCAGTGGACCCTTCTGCTGCTCACTAAAAGTAACCTAGTGCGCGTGTCAAACAGCGGTATCCCAGTGCATGCTATGAACTTCTACTACTCAGCCACAGAGTCCACACGAGCAGTTAGTGCAGGACATGCTGGAGCACTGTAGTTACACCTCAGCTTGCCACGCAGTAAGTGGTCATGTAGACGTTCCCTCACAGGTGCCTGCATAATCATAGGTGGTGGTTGCTATGCTTTGCTTTTATTTATTTATTCTAAATAACATGTGTAATTGCACAGGGTTAGGGTAGCACTTCTCAACAGGGTTGTTTTGTTTTGTTTTTTTAGATTTCTTTGGTTTTTATACTAGAAATTAATGGGGCTGATTCCCATAAAGACTAATGTTCCTTTTCACCACTCCAGAAGTTTAAAGGAGCTTTATAATGGGAGTAAATGCAGTATACACCCTCTTCAAAACCCCTTTATGCTGCCAGAGTTTTATGTGACGGGACCTCATTGTAAACAAAAACTAAGCCCAATGTCTGTTAAGTTACTGAGAAAAAACTGGAAGGGGGCAGAGGGAATGAGAGGCATGAAGCGTTCATCGAAACTGGGGACCATGAAGGACATGTTCACATTCCTATTCACTTCCCCCTTGCAACACCCTCTTCCAATCTATTCCTCCCCTGTCTAGTGTTAGATGTGTGCCTTAATGGGAAAAGTGTGTAGTTTAGTAGATGTTTACACTATGCAGGTTTTTTGTTTCTTTTCTCATTTTGTGAATTTTTTTCTGCCTGGAGACATAGTTGACCATAAAGCTTGTATTGGATACTTTTTTTAAAAAATCTAATATTGTACAATTCTTGAATTTTACTATCTGTCGTTTTTCTTCTCAGAAGCTCATTTACTTAGACGTGCTTCTGAGAGGAAATTAAAGGTATTTTTTTTATGCATCCAGCAATTTTAGCTTCTTTAAAGCTCATGACAGTTGTGAAGTCACCAGGAATAACTAGATAAGGCGAGTCCAGTAACCTCAGAAGAAAAGTAGTAAGTTGTATTGTAAAAACAATTAGGTTTCTTTAATGATTTTTCTTCCATTTTCTTAAATCTCCTTAATTTATTATTATTGGGTTCCTCGAACAATTCCTGGCCAGGAACTCAGGATGGGAGTGTGAGCCAATAACTTTGTGTCCTCATCCAATCCTTGAATGTGCTAAAATTACACACAGGTTAAGTAAAGGGTTGCTGCCAATCTGTGCCATCTCAAGTTCGAGAGCAACGGCACAAAACTTAGCTACGGTACGTGTCATCTGTAGCCACACAGGGAGCTGAGATGGTAATGAACAGGAGCTGTTGGCTACAGGGTGTAATGTGCTCCTGCTACATCATGTGCTGGTTTTGAGAAACCATTTACTTGCATACATACAGATGCCAACCCCTTCAAAAACAGTGATGCTTCACTGTCATCTGCTCAAAAACTAGTTAGGTAATATATTAAAGCATTTCTGAGTAAGGAGATTACAGTATTATCAAGTCTTGTCCTGAGCTTAAACATGATGCATTTTAGAACAGCATTTTGCCATTTGATGCTAATTCAACTGTGCTAGGGAAGAGAGTCCCTAAATTGAAGGATCCCATATGTACAAGTGTGCATGTGTGTGCATGGGCTTGCATGTATATAGAAAGTCTTACTTTGGACATAATTAAAATGCTTAAAACAAGCCAAGTTCTGGGTTAGACTTACTTAACACGTCACGTGATTTTTTTTTAGAAGCATATGAAATTCTAGGCTCAAAATGAAAGTGATCCCTCAATCATAGGATTTCAAAATTCCCCTAAAATTCCATTACCTAATACAATGGAAGATGTGACACTGACTTCAGTTTCCATTGTCTTCAAGAGGAGAGGGAGCACAGGGTTGAGGATGGCAGATAAGTAAAATAATAATCAAAATGTGTAGTGTGTTTTATCAAAAGCTTGCATGTTAAGTTTTAAAATGTTTTTCTTTCCACAATGGGATTCTAATTAATAGTCATTTAGATTTAGTCCCTACCATCTTACTGCATTTTGCTGCTTTTGAATCTGGGGCCCTTTTTTCATTTAGGCAAGGCACTTGGTGTTCAGCCTAGCTAGCACATTTTTAGTGTATTATTACATTCTATTGTTGTGTCAGAGCCTACAGTGGAACAAAGGTATTACTCATAAACGTTTGTGGCAACAGTGGGCTGTAATTGCTAATTAGGCAAATGCATGGTAATTTTGTAAGTGAGATATTATACCCGTCTTTGATTCAATTATCTGGTGGATGGATTTGGAATGTACAGTGAGGGACCTGGGGGAAAAAACCATATCACAAATTGGTCAAATTGCTTCATTAAACAGATTTTGCATTTTTCCTTGGGAAATGCATTTAATAAGCCCGGTTCTTTAAGTAGACCAGTTCCTTTAGGAATCCAGGCATAACTCAAAGCCTGAAAACACGTCATTAATTATTCACAGCAGGTCTCCAACATCACTGCACATTGGTCCCAGTTCACTAGGGAAAGTTACCTTCTGTCAAAGCATTTGTAATGCTAAAATGAATTATGATTCTCTTGAGGGGTACTGGGAGAAATCAGTTTCCATAAACATATCTTATTAGTTCTTCCTTAAATGCATTGTCCATGATGTATAGGGACTCTGCTTGAATACCTTTGTCAAATATCTATTTGTGGTGTGTGTATGGAGAGGGGAAAGAGAGAGAGGTGTCATGAGCCCTGACCCATGCTGTACTGTACCATTTAAATACAGTGGGCTGGGTACGCTGGTCCATCAAGTTCACTCTGCTCAGTGTAAGTGATGCAAAGTGAAATACCAAGTGGAGATTCCCACAGCAAAATTCCCTCTGTGTAGGGGAATCTCCCCATTGTAGCTTCCTTCTATGCCAGCTGTTCTTTTCCCACCCCCCAGTGAAAGGAAGAAGAGGAGGGGTGTACCAGGAATGGGTGCCCTGCTAGCATAAGGTCTATTAGAATTGGCTCCTCTGCTGCTCTAACTTCTGCCAGCATTGGCTGGCCAAGGATCTGGGAGTCAGTCTCAGCTAGATCCTTTTGGCTTCTGATGTTCACTATATTGGAGCACAGCTTGGGTGTAGTAGAGAATTGGGAGCCATATATATACCATACAAGTCCCTAGCCTTAATGTGGCCATGAAGAGAAAATAGGGTCCCACCTACCAGGGTGGTCACATTAGGGCTACTCAGATCACAGCTCCTGGTCCCAAACTGAGCAAGGGGCCAAGGAGGGAATGGTGTCATTGTTCCCTTCCTCCTCACTCCCAGCACATTGGGCAGTAGAGCTGGCCAGGCCCAATGGGTAAAGTAAACTAAACCCTTTTCCTGCCCTTTCCCTCCGAGAAAGAGGGGAGCCATGGTGGAATGGGGCTTTCTGAGCAACATTTGTTTCCCAGTGCTTCGCTGGGAGATGGGAGGGGAGAGCAGCTACAGACCACTCTACTTAGGGCTCACTGTGAAAGCCCAGGGCTCCGGCAGTGACAAGAAGTTGATAGCAGCTCCCTGTTTCTCAGATCTGCCATAGCCCCTGCCCTCATTTCGCCTTCCATGAAATGCCTCCCTTCTCCAGGCACTCTCCCTCCCCGCTTACAATGGGCAGCACAGGGCCAACTTTACCTCACCCCTCCCAGTTTTCATGGGCAGAGATTGCCCCTGCCCAGGGGCAATTCTCTTGGGACAACAACTTTCAGTCTTTTTAAGCTCACGTATGCAGCATAAAGTGAATTTGACCAACTGGTGAATCCATCTTCAATCTAGTCCTAATTCAATTTTCCCTTCAGAAAAATCTCAACTCTCGTGTGTGTCTTAAAAATATATATTTGAAACCAATGGAGAGAGGTCATTTTATTTAATACAAGAAACGTTTTGGGCATTAATACTTTATATTATCTATAATATAAGAACTAGGGAGTCAGCTGAACACTTCACATGTGTTTTCTCAAGTGGTTTACCAAAAGGTGTTTGTAGTCTGAAGTGGAAGCATTAAAAGCCATTCAACCCGAAGGTGTAATGAGGATCAGTGTGATATTTCTCAGGCTGTCAGACTAAGTGGCAATTTATGGGCAAAAACAATTTACTCCTGAATTTACATTTCTATTGATATTATTTGCATATAGATTAAACATAGTTATTCATAGGTTCAGTAGGAAAACAACTGTGTCCACAACTTAAAAAATAGAGAGAGCCAACTTCTGACTTTATTGTGGTTGCATGGGTGTGAATAAGGGCAGAATCTGATCCTGTAAAACTGTTTATTTACATGTCAGTCAGTGATCTTCTGCCCTTACACACCCAACAGCAGTTTTGTTGGCTAACTCATGGCAAATGCCAGGGCAGTCAAAGATTGGCAGTCTTCTTCAACCACTGAATGATCTGGGATCTGTCTGCATCAGAGTCTACGGTGTCCTCCGTGCCTCGTCACATGTTTACAATTGCCTGGAGCACTTCTGCTGTCAGTAGTTGGTCCAATAAAAGTTATGACCTCACCCACTTCGTCTTTAGGGTTGTATTTGTGAGGAGTAGTGGCAAGGCATTCTTGCCAGTAGGTCTGTGGATTTTGAAACTCTCTCACTTCCCTGGAACTCAGTGACAGCCCTGGCCCTTGCAATGGGTGCATTGCAAGATGTTTCTGTCTATGCTTGAACTTCTTCAGTGAATATCGTACAGTCAGTGAGGATTTCCTTGTCTTTTTGTCAGGTCAAGCATGATGGGTGGGTTAGTTTATTAAATTTATTTTCTCTTTTTTGGGTCTATCTTTCCTTCCCCCCCCCTTTTTGAAAGGCACTGTTTCACTCAAGTGATGGGCGCTGCACTGTTTCAACACAAAGAAATCCCGGAAATAAACTGCACTGCTGTTTATGAAATTGATTCCCTCTCCTCTTCCCTCCTCTCCCCCCACTCACCAGCCACCCAACACACATACTCTCTTACATCAGCATATATCCAGTGATGAGGTAACTTGACCCAAGAGAGAGTTCCTCCTAACTCTAAACAATAAGATATACATCGTTTTTCATACTGGCCCCCATTGGTGACTAACTACCATGGTGAGTCAGAGCAAAGGGCCCAGTACTCAAGGGGTCGAGCCTAGGGCCACCGCTCCAGGAAGGGAGCTGAGCTAAGGAGAACTGGGAAGCTGCCAGGAGCAGGATGCTGGAGACCCTGGGAGGAGTGGCCTGGAAGTCTGAGAGCAGAGTGAGTTAAAAGACTTTTTTGTTTGTTTACTCATTTGTATTAAGAGAATAAACCTGCTTGAAAGAAACTGGCTGTGGCAACACATACTTGGCTGATAGCTGGGGAGAGGAGGAGGGACAGAAGCCCCCACTCATGAGAGTGACCAATCGAATTGAAGAGTGTCACTTAATCATGCACATTTTATAAAATCGTAAAATCAGGGAGTCCCCTTTGTCTTAATTTTGTGTGATCCTATAACTTTTGTCTCAAATACTAGCTTTTTTCTCATCCTATCAGAAATAAAACAAATGCCTGATTTTTAAAAAATATTTCCATAATGTGCAGTGGGGATCTTCAATGGTCAATAATTCATTTTTGGAGTGGAAGTCATTGTAATGTGATTAACCCCATAATAATAGGCATAATATTGTAGATGAGTTCCAGAGGAGTAGCCATGTTAGTCTGTTTTCAGCAAAACAAGAGTTCTGTCACACTTTAAAGACTAACAAATTTATCTGGGCATAAGCTTTTGTGGGAAGAAACCCACTTTGTCAGATGTATGAAGTGGAAACTTTAGTTAGGTAGGTATATACACATGCAAGGTGTTATGAGAATGTTCGTTCTCTGCTCTGGTCAATGACAAAGCCGGA
>ML675604.1:15942886-16161244 GCA_007922155.1 Mesoclemmys tuberculata
ATAGCAGCTGTAAGCATAACATAATACTCTTCTCTACAAACTTATCAGTATGTGGAGGTCAGGGCTGTTAATTGGCGACTACTGTAAATTAGAATAGCTGAGGCTGCCAAAAGAGGCCTACAGACAGTCAAAATACTTTGCTTGGGCTAAAAAACACAGAAAATGGCCTTGCTTGAAACAAGTCTCCCCTTACAAAGGATGGGTGAGTTATATCACAGTGAGGAGGGCAAGTGTTAACGAGGTAATTAAATCAGGGTGGATAAGTCCCATTCACAACAGTTTGAGAAGGTGTGAATGCCAAAAGAGGGGACATTGTTTTTTGTAGTGGACTAGCCACTCCCAGTCTCTATTCAGAGGTAGTCTGATAGTATCAAGTTTGCATGTGAGTTCCAGCTCTGCAGTTTCACGCTGAAGTATACTATATAAATATAGTATAATATATAATAATAGCATAATATTGTAGTCACCATACATCAGAATAACTTTGCAGGGTTTTCAATAGCAATGTGAAGTTCTTGCTCAAAATATCCTTGAGATCGGGTGGAATTCAAATGCCGAGTTAACTTCATGAGGTCCTAATAGCATTTGAATGCTCAAGCAGCATGCATGTTAAGACAGATGGACAGATCGTGGACACATTAGATAAAAGCAAGAAAACACATTTCTGAGGTATAATCTAGTGAAACAAAAATTACTAGTTTTGCATGGCTCAGCAACATAGCGTGAGAGAGAATGGAGAGAGTTTTTTCTACGGAGAAAGAAACAAAAGTAGCTGATAGCTTTCAGCTTCTTACACTGATGGTACTCAAGTGTAGCTAGGATTAGAATAAGAAGAAAATGTGGTTGCCCTTTATAATATGCTACTAGATGTGAGTAATCTTTAGGGCTTTATTGAATTGATGAGCAATCATCTGAGCAATTGCACAGAGCCTTTAAATCTCTGTAGATGTCTTTAGATCTATTTTTAATCTGAGGCTCAATTTCCCATAGGAAAAAAACTAGTATTAAACAGACATTTGTGTGTTGTCTAAATTTGACCTTCTTAAAAGTTAAATTCTGGAAGAAGCAAAGACATTCCCACTATGAGTGATTTTGAATAGCGATTGACTGCTGCAGATAAGCATCAACCACTACTATACTCTGAACTGGATACTGTTATACCAATAAACAACTGCTGAAAATAATATTTCCTGGGACACACATTGTTTATTGCTATCTAACTCTATATAAACAGCTTTCTATGTTGTGTGCTAGTCATAGGAAAACCAAAAGGAACTTGTTAACACTCCAGGGGCGCTACTGAGTATAAACTGATTTGTGGCTGTACAGCATGAGGACTCTCTCCTGTCATATAAGCTACTGTTCCTTTAGGCTACCACCTATTCAGATGCAACCAGATAAAGCAGGTTTCATCTTTATATTGCTGCCCAAATTTGCCCTCTTCCTGAGAGTGTCTTCACCCTATGTTGATTGTGACTTGGCACTTGAGAATTATATCAAACAATGAACTGAACATGCTCAGTGTGTCTTGACAGCATTGTGGGGCTGTGTTCTTCCTTGAAAGCCATCCAGGGAAGATTCTAAAAGCAGCAATGTTCCTGAAATTGAACTCTCCTGAGTGATAGCTTCATTAGAGGGATGGAGCTGTTCTCAGCTAGAGGAGAGGAGATGGAAATTTTGGGAGCTGAAAGTTCCTCTTCCACCTGCTAGCACTAATAGTGGTTGCAAAGGATAAAGCATCTCCTCCAGTAAGGAAGCCTCTTAGATGCTAAGTGCAATAAGGCCCACCATCACCTCAGGGGACTGGGAGCACAAGTTCCCCACAACCAACTCCTGTGGTAGCCAGGGGCAGAAGCCCCACTAAATCAGCTCACTATGGGATGGAGGAGTAAATTAAACAAAGACAGGCAAAAAGTAGTATTTTTAGGGGTGGATTGAACTCCATGAAATTTGATGTTTAGTGAATGTTTTGAACTGTTCTGTGGCTTAGATTTTTGAGTGTAAGTTTGTGATCCTTTTACAGGAATATTAACTACACTGTAATTACACTTTTGGATGCACGTGTGCATACCATAAAACCCTGTAAGTTAACTACAATGAGTGTAACTATTGTGAAGTATGTGAAAATGCACATTGCAAGTTCAATAGACTCTTTGTCGTTAACGTGTGGGGTTCTGTAGTCAGTACGAGTACCACAAAGTATAATTAGTGTCTGAATGCCAAAAACTCTGTCTTTATGTAGACAAAAATGATTTCACTCATATTTTCTTACTAACACTAGCTCTATAATGGCCTGATCCAAAGTCAGTTGAAGTCAATGGGAAGTCAAGTCTTCCTTCCTTCCTTGAAGTGGACTTTGTTGCTGCTGCTGCCTCGTGCGCCAGGCTGTACCACTGATGATCTGTCTCTTGAATGCATCGGCCCAGTGCAGAAGCAGCATATTTGGTGTTTATCTCCTATTGGTTTGAAGTTGAAACTAATCAAAATGTTGGCAAGAAATCAGCAATTTCACCCTACAGTAGCCTCAGCTGGCTCACGTTGCTGTGGAAATACAAGTCCTGACTTTAAACCTGAGCCCATTATAAGATATGACTGTAACAGATATGGCAATTGCCTGCAATATCCTGAGAAGACCTTATTGTATTCAGTTTATGTATTATTGTGGGCCAGGATTGTGTATAACCTTCTAGAGAGGAAACATGACAGTCTAAAAGCCTATATTGAAAATGTACTAGACAAGAACTGACTTTTGGGACAATGAGTGTGAAGTGGCTGGGGAATCCTTAGAGAGAAGTTAATTCAAATTCCCCAATTCTGGTTATGCAAAAACCTAGCTTTTTGAAACTACTTCCTTAGGAAAGGGTCATTGTCTGCTGATCATCTGTTACAGAGGGCTGGGGTCAAAGGCCAGGGCTATAGAAAGCAATTGCTGATCTGTCCAACCTTCGTTCTGGTTCTGGATCTAAGACAGATGGACTTGTAACCATAGGGGAAATCCAGTGGTGGGTTTTGAAAGCCTAAAATGTAGCAGCGCCCTAGGTGGGAGTTGTGAGTGACCCTTGGTGAGCTTTTCAGCATGCTTGTAAGTTCTTGTATTGTTTTAATGTCTTCTCTCTGGTGCTTTTCCCTTAAGAAAAAATGTGCTGGCTTAGAAGGAGCTGTGTGGTAACTTGTAACTGCAGGCAATACACGGATCATAGCCTTCAGGGAGAGAGAAAAGCGTAGGTGCTGATCTTTCAGACAGTCTGGTTTGCTAGGGATATCACAATGTAAGCAGGGAGCTATGCAATCTTAAAGTCCCCTGTCAGGAGGTAGTGAGATGCGGGTTTCCACTCAAAAGGGGTTTTGGCTGGGAGCTGGAAGCCTAAAGTGGGTGCCCTTGGTGGACCATGTTGAGGGAATACAAGTGCCATTATCCTGAAACTGTGACAACTATGTAACCTTAAGTTAATTCTCTTTCTGATGCATAGCTAGTGGAAGCTGAAGCTTAAAGACAGAGTGCCTTTGGTGATAATTACACAAGAGTTTTATAGCACTAACTTATATAAGCCACTCTTTTCTTTAAGTCACTTTGCATTGAGTTCCTTACATTGTCATTGTATGTTTTCCATTATCCATGTTTCCTCTTTATAGCTTGCTTAGCAGGTGCTTAGAGGCTGCAAGCCTTTGCTGTTTAGTAGTAAGACTGACTACTTCCCTTGAGGGTCCCAGCTGCATTTGTAATAGCTCAAAAATGGATGTTCAGTCACATCAAGGATGAGAGATAGGAACATTGTGCTGTATTCTCTCTGAATCATTCCAGGACTGAGGATTGCCCTTTCAACTGAGATTTTTGTCATTGTGCAAATATTGCATCTGCTAAACGTAGTCAGTTTAAGTATGAGAGGGAAAGAAGAGAAATTATTTTTCTGTAAATATTTATTGACTCAAAATCCCTCCTGAGGGAAGGTCCCCATGTAATTAAAAAGATCACTTGGGTTTATGAATATAGTGACCCTTATATGAGAGGTGCTGTAAATCGAGCAGTAGTTTCTTTGTATCTGAGAATATTGCCACATTTCCCCTACAACTAGGTATTCATCTGGTGAGGACCAACAGATATCCTGTGTCCCTTATTATTAATGCCTCAGATCCAATGGCACTTGCCTCCAGGAACCAATGGTATTTTTCATCTGATGAGGTACGTGGTTGCACACATCAGTCCCTTTTCCCCAGGACAGCCTTTCAAATCACATGTGGGGCCCGGGTGTCCTTTGGATCCTCAAGTCTCTCTGCTTGTATGACTGAGCTGATCTTTAGCAATAGAAGTGTAATGGTCCTTGATTACTTTTCTGGTTTTGGAACATTTTTCCCCTCCATCCTAATTTGTCCTAAAAGTCTTTCCGTGCCACCACCAGCCCCACCAGGAAGTAGATCACTGTTAGGCTAAGTTCTCAGAGTTAAAATTCCTTGTAAGTGGGAATAATCAATTACAAGACACTGGGAAATAAAAAACACAAGTTAATTATTCTAGCACTTGAAAATATGGGCACAATGAATACAAAAGATGTTCTAAAAATTGGATTAGAAATCAGGGGCATCAGTTCAGAAACATTTGTGGCTGGTGGGCAAAATTGTGTCAGCATATGGAGTGGGATATGTTATATCTTGCAAAGTTGGAGGAAAGAGTGGAAAATATAATGGGGCATATAGACCTAGGAAAAGTCTGAGTGTGTGGAGGGGGTACTTTGCCCTATAGTAAATGATGTCCCAGTAGAAAAACTGTGTGTGTATATTGTGGCAAATCAAGTCCCCCCCTGGGTCTCACTGTCCAGCCACAGTCTCTTCTGGCCAGGGGTCTGAGGTAATTCCACCCCAAGCTGGATGAGCTTTTTGGCTTTTTCCTTCTCCCCGGCACCTCTCTCACAGAGCGGTGGGGTCCAGGCCTTACTTTAGGCCTGAGGGCCACCCTTCAACCCCACAGGGGAGGGCGGGGCATCCCAGTCTGTGTATCTGACCCCAGCCCCAGGAAGGTACCTTTCTGTGGGCCCCTCCAGGGGCTGCAGGGGTTGTGGTGGAGTCTTGGAGGCTCAGTGGGCCACCAGTCCTTCCTGCTGGCTGGGGTCAGAATCTCTCCTGCTCCGCTTCTCCAGCTGTAGAGGAAACACTACTACCGGTCCCGGGTGATCCTCCTCTAATTGCCACAACCTTCTAACTTCTCCTTCTCCTATGCGCCTCCCAGTCCTTAGGGAAGGCAGAGTTTAAATACACCTGGGTTAGGCTCTTAATTGGGTCCAGGTGCCTCCAATTGACCTAGAGTAACCTATCCCCTGTCTGCAGGGAAAAGGGCTTTAGCATCTTGGGGCTCACATATCGGCCCTGGCATACCCTTTTGTAGCCATCTGGCCTGACTTTACCATAATATATATAACAAAAATATGAAAAATAAACTGGGAATTAAGAGAGTTGGGTTATAGTCCTGACTCTGTCACTGACTGTGTACCCTTGAGCATTTAACTTGGGCCAATGTAATTATAAGTGGCATGATTTTCAGGGCCTCTGTTACTGATGCCCAACTTGAGACAGAGTGGCTTCTTGGACTCATCTTTGAGGAATGAATTAAAAAATAGTATCTGAAACTAGGTGTCGATAATGGATTTCATGGCTCGCCATGATTCATTGCTGCTGAACTTAATGACAAATGTTAGTGTTTCATGTTTCCACCCCTTGTTGGTATTGGAGGATGAAATGTTGTGCTCTATGATGTAATATCAGATCTGGCATCTTTTTTCAAGTCTCTTTCCATCCTCCATCTCTGGTCCCATTCCCACCTCTTGCTGGTATGCTTTACCATATTTTTTTCGTTGCACTTGCCTGAATTTTAACAAGAGCTGGTGGAAATATTTTTTCTTTTGAAAAACTGAGAAATTGTTTTGAGGTGCTTTTGGTTTTTTGCAAAATTTTTACCTGAAATTTTTGCTGAAACATTTAGCCTGTTCTGTGGGATTTTGCTTTTCTGTGATGAGACTTTTTTTTCAATGTAAAAGTTTTAATTTTTGAAAGTTTGATCTTGAAATAAGAAAATTATTTCCAAAAATTGCAACTTTCAAAAACAGAGGGAAGAATAAACAGAATTTATAGGTCCATTTTGTAAACCAAAGAAATAACGTTTTCTAGATATCCATCACTTTTAAAAAAAAAATGTTAATCCATCTCTAGTTTTCTCCATTATATATGCTGTAAGGGGCCTCAAAACACAGAATTCACTAATCTAAAGTACGACCAACTTCTGTACTGATTGTAACTCTAACATCTTCTTAATAAGTGCTCTTTTTACATTTGAAAAATCTAAAGTCATTTGAAAGGAAAATACAAAGTGTGCCTATGTGAACTGATGAGCTGAACTCATTCAAGAGCCTTTAGCTTCCTTGATATGCAGAGGCCCAAGTAATCTGAATAATTTGCTACTTATAGCATTGATACTGAAAATACTTAAGCAGGTGAGTGACTTGGTAAACATAAGTAGTTTTAAAAGTTAAGTACGTGAATGTTTGCAAGATCAGGGCCTGAGGCATTTTTGGCCAGATTCTCTTCCCCCTACTCTTGTTGAGTAGCACCTTCCTCTATAGTTACAGGTACTATTCAATGGGGGTAGATGCATCAGAATCTGTCCCTTAATAATCACTGTGGGCACCACTTTTTTCTTGTTTGCTCCCAGAAATATTAGAAGAAGCATTTCTGGAAACAAATAAATCTATTCTAGTATGGAACTACCAGTGCCACTTGTGAAATGGAAACCATCCTCGTAATAATACTTTCTACCTCTAGGAATAGCGTTAAATGACTCCATCTCGAGGATTTGTTGAGGTGGCTATTTTTGAATATGCAGGTAATGATTGTTTTCTAACTTGTTAGTCTCTTGTCTTTAATTAACAGAGCAGATGCTGCCTAGTTCACGTAATGGATAGGGACTCGAAAGCTCAGTGCAACATGTAGGCCAGACAAAAAGCATGTATTCAGGGTTATTGCAGCCATGTCAGTCCCAGGATATTAGAGAGACATGGTGAGTGAGGTAATATCTTTTATTAGATTAACTTCTGTTGCTGAGAAAGACAAGCTTTCGACCTTACACAGAGCTCTTCTTCAGCTCTGGGGAACATAGGACAAGTCTATACTTAAATGCTGCCTTGGCCCTGCTGTAGCGTTTAAGCAAAGATAGTCCTACACCGACGAGAGAGCTTATCCTGTTGGCACAGTTAATCTCCCGCCTTGAGAGGCAGTAGCTATGTAGATGGGAGAAGCTCACCCGTCAACATAGCACTGTCTACCTCGGGGAGTTGGGTCAATATAAATACGTTGCTCAGGAGTGTGAACTTTTCACACCGCTGAGCAACATAGTTATACTTACATATGTCTATAGCATAAACCTAGACCTGGCCATGGTCAGTGTCCCAGATAAATACAAAGTGGAACAGATTGTTTAGCATAAGTAGTTAACACACATTTCAAGGGATCATTCAAGGTGAAGTGGCCTGTTAACACCCCTCCAGTCCTGGGGGGCCAAGGCTCGGGATGGATGGGAAGTGGGGAGAAGGTGCTGGGGTTGTATTAGTGGGTTGCAGATTGTTGTAATAAACAATGTCTCTGTTCAGTCCATGATTTTTAGTGTGTAGCAGAGTTACGAATTTAAGCTCCCAGGATCATCTTTTGAAAGTGTTGTGCAGGTTTCCTTTTGAGGGTGAGGACTGAGAGGACCCCCAATGACTCGGGTGGGGAGGCATTAATGGGCCGCTTGACCTTGAATGGTCCCTTGAAATATATTAACTACGTATGCTAGACAATCTGTTCCACCTTCTATTTAGCTGTAACACTCCGAGTACATTTCCCAGATCTGAAGAAGAGCTCTGTGTAAGGTGGAAACTTGTCTCTCTTACCAGCAGAAGTTGATCCAGTAAAAAATAAATGGGAGGGGGCGGGATGCGTGCTGAGTCAGCAAGAGGGCTGCAGGTGGAATAAACGCAGTGAAACTATAAATAAATTTGGAAATGATTTTCTTGAATGAAAACCTTTCTTTTCTGTTTTCTGTTGTTTGTGTTAATGACAACGTTTTAGTACAGGAAGTGTTGACTGGCTGGTTAAGCTGGATGGGCAGTCAGGAGATGGAATACTAGTCTAGCCGTCCGATGTGGCCATATGCCAATCACTGGTATCCTGATTTTCAGAGATGCTGGGCACCTGCTGCTCCCATTGTCTTCAGCTGGAGTTCTGAGTGCTCAGCACTTCTGAAAATCAAAACTTTAACCTATTTGTTCTCTAATCCCCCGTCTGTAAAATGGGAATGACACTTCGTTAACATGCTTTGCAATCCTCCAATGAAAGGTGCAACATGCATGTTCTCATCAGAGCTGGCATGGAGCAGGTGGAATGCCAGGACTTCTGCCAAGCCACCATTTGGTGCTCCAGTATCTAAGCTGCTTCTTTTGCCTGCAGACAGCCTGAAACAATAGCTCAGAGAGGTGTGGACTCTGTCCTACTCATCTCAGTGAGGTATTAACTCTAGATGCCAAATGGTGATCTCTTAAATGCCACTTCCCATCAAAGCACATAAGAAGGGGGAGAGAGAGAGTCATATTATGAAAATCTGCACAATCTGCTGAGAGTGACATCTCACTGTGGCACTGACAGTGGGTAGCACCGAAGAAATACCACTATTTACTTCCCCCCTCCCCTTCAAAAAGGAGCCAAGGCCAAGGAGCCTAGCAGAGGTCAGGTGGATGTCTGAGCTCATTACCAAATTAACAGGAAAACAGCTCCAAGGTGGTAGTGTTTAACTGAATGGTTTAATAGATAAAAAAAGAGTATGTAACTGGTTTAAAAATAACACATTTTAACTAGAAGAGAGATTAAAACAGCTTTGAGCTACATATGTGCAATTAATTGTTCTTCTGCCAGCGGAATAAGTTTAAGAATTGAGATGACCATATTTGACGTGAACTCAGATGGGGGGATGGGTAACTCTGAGTGAAGGTAATGGCATATTTAAAATTTCCATGCCATTCTGAGACAGTAACTCTACAGTATCCCTGTGCTTAAGCAGTAACCCTTCCATTCCAGTAGAATAGAAAACAAATCTCTGTATATGCCACACAGAGGAGCATGAGGTAAAACATTAATACATCTAGCAATGAACTACGGGGATTTAGAAATATTACATGCACAAGCCTCCAATTTAAAATGCCACTACATTTTAATTTAAATCTGTGTGGTTTTGTGATTAGGACTGGAAGTCAAGAAAGTAGGGCTTCATCCTTGGCTCGGACAGACTCATTATGTGAGCATGTGCAAGCAACTTAACCTCACTGCACTTCAGGTGCCCCATCTGTCTGAATTAATATTTGCATCCCTCACAGGGTCTTGTGAGACGAAATTAATATTTCTAAAACACTTTGACATATGATGGAAGATGCTGCAAATGTGCACAGAATTATTAGTGTCATTATTAAGGAAAAATGGAATGTGGCCTAATCTCTTCAATTTATTGTACCCCCCAAAATGCAAAAGGTAAAGCCCACACATGTATTTTACCATTCTAAAGAACAACTTCATAAAAGTTCAATAACAATTGTTACGGTTAATCAATCAAAATAATTTTGTGTGACAGTTTAATTTGTAACTTTTTTTTTGAAATGTGACTCTGCTGACCCAAATTAGGTCAGCATAGCAAGCAATTGAATAATACAGTAACTGAGACACTGTCCAATGGAAAATTCTGGCAGTGCATTCCCTGGGGAAAGCAATGAACAAAGCGTCTGAAGAAACAAAGGGAAACCATCAATTTTTCATTGCTTTATAGAAGCAGTTGCAAATCATGAAAAGCATCTTTTTTTCAGAGCAAGAGTCTTTAGGGCTCCTGGGAATTAGTGGTCAGTAGAGTAATTCCCTGGGTTTTGATTGTTGAAGCGTTTTTCTGTAATAATGGAAACTCTGAAGAGAATTTAATTTTCTGTGGGGGGTGGAAACGGAAGAAAAGTGATGTACTATATAGACTGCTTCTCAGTCAGTCATCTTTGTGTTCACCTTGCATATCTAAATAGTATGTGCTTGATTAATGAGCTATTTTAATTCCGATAAATAACATTCTGATTTAATTAATTCTGATTTAAATGAATTCTGATTAATAAAGCCCGATGAGCTGTACAACCACTAACTTAACATGCAATTTTCTCAAATTCCAGTAATTCAGAAGTAAATCTAATACATGTAATGAAGCTGCAGCATCTGTCTGTATTCTATCTATTGGCGCTCCCTGCATTTAGAATGCTGTACAGGGGAATTCTGAATTCCCCTCTGCAATTATTAATGAGAGGAATAAATGGCCAAGGCTTATTTTTGTGGAGGTAGAAAGACAGGATGGCATTTGTTCTTGGAGGGAAGACGTTAGCATGCTAAACTGACAGAAGGTGTTGGAATTCCGGTTTACTTTTAGTGCTCCCTTTTTAGGAAGGCCTGCAATAAAGCCATTTACCTGGCTCAGCATCATCACTCGAGACTTGTGTAGTCAGCCATCAAGAGACCAGGGATCTGATTCTTCAAACCTGTGGTGGGGTATACAAATGCCACACAGGGCAACACAGTTACTGAGCTATTGTGGGCTTAGTTGGCCGCACCTTGCCACACCTCTCGGAGAGTTCAGAGTTGGAGGGAGGATCTTAAAAAGGGAAAACACAGCACAGCTGGTGGCAGACTAGAGAAGTGAATGAACTTCTGGTTTTCACCTCCAGGAGAGAGGGCAGGAACTTCTCAGAGGACTGCTGCCTGGTTATGATCTACATTTAATGGGACTATTTTACCATATTAGTCTGTGAGGCTAGTTGGGGTCACAGCTTCATAGAAGCCCCCTGAAGAAAGAGAGCCATGTGGGACAACTCATTTGCATTAATTTCTTTTAAGGTTCATTGACAACTCTGGAAGATGTGTACGGTCCCAGGTTCAGCCATAAGGCAGTGCCTGTTACAGCTAGCCTGACATGGTGAAACATCTGGACATGGTGGCAACTTCTGCAGAGCACACAGCTGGGTGAATGCAGAGACTTGGCGCAGGGCCCAGGTGGCACCCTGGGGAAGAAGCCTGGTGACACTAACATTAGGGCCAGATCCACAAAGGGACTTCGTTCTAGGCACATTTGCAATTCCCAGAACTGCTGCTCAACTGTCACCTAACCCTGTGGGTGCCTAAACTCAGCCCTTAAGTTCCTGCCTCGGAACTTGCACACTTCTGTCTCAGGCAGGTGCCTAGATGTCTATCTCACACCTAAATCCCAGCATGATCCTCAAGCCAGTGGAAAGGAGGTATTCCTCTGCCTATCGTGCCTGTGGGGACCAATCCAGTAGGTGTGCCCGGAGTGTTTCTAATGCCGCACAAAACACCGGGAGGGAGGAGGCGATGACCTCCCTTATAATGCTCAGCCCAGCGGTTAGAATGCTCACAAGGGATGTGAAAGATCCCACATTTCAACTCCCTCCTGATGAGAAGAGATTTGAAAAGGGGTTCCCCATTGCCCAGGTGACTATCCCCACCAACAGTGGCCTACTTCTTCCCTCTCATCCACCACCCACCATGCGTGGGGTTAGGGAGGCTTCTAAGCTGTTCTCACAAAAGACAGCTTTGGTGTCTAAACTGCTAGATTCTTCAAGAGGGATTCCCAGCTGTGAATTGCAAACAGAGACAGGCATGTACCTACAGACCAGGCTTGGTGCTGAACTCAAGAGAGGAGCAGGGCTTAGAGCGTAACTCTCCTTGGCATCTCCCACTGGGTAGCTTAGGCAGCTCCCTTGCTTTTGTGGGTCCCAATCTCACTTGCTCGTCTCTCCCCCTTCATTGTATAGGGGTCCTAAGTGCCTGAGTCAGACTTTGTGGATCCCAGTGATTTTTCAAGGTCCTTAAAAGTCAGACCTTGCAACCCTGGAGACCCTTTGTGGATCCAGGCTTAGTGACTACTCCTATGAGTTGGGATTACTCTCCTTTGTGAAGGCTTGCAAAATCGGGCCCCAACTGTAGCTGCCCGGTGACCAGATGGTAGATGAGCCAATAGCAACCTGGGTAGTTTTCAGTGGACTTGTCACCCCAAGTCTCCCACATGGATCAGTACTTTATGTATTTAGAGCCCAGTCATAAGCCCATATAAGTCGATGAGCCTTTCCAGAGGCTTTGGATTAGGCCCTTCATTTGCTAACTGGATGTTTCAGTTTTCTATACTGCTTAATATTTAGCAAAAACATACTTAGAAACCCTTATTTACAAAAGAGGCAATGGTGCTAAGTGACTAAAAAGGGCACGTGTGGCCCCACTTGCTGCCTTTTGTTGATTAGCTGCAGATGCTAATGAACAGATGCAGATGCCCAATTCACTTTTTAATACAGTAAATTTGGCACATTTGAGAGCTCCTCCTCTTCTCGTACCATCATCAGCAGACATTAACTAACTGGCACCGTGCCAAACATGAGTGGTTTTCGCTCATGGCACATCTTGTGTTAACAACGTGCATCTGTCTTTCATATTTCTTTTGAAGGGCCTGATCCGACTAATTCTTACTCACACAGACAGTGCTTTCTGATACATCTGCTTACACTGAAAGCAAAAAAACTACAACCGTGACTAAGGACTGCTCATACAAATAAGGTTTTGTAGAACTGGATCCTATATTTATGGGATGGATCCTGAGCAGAGCTGTGCAAGGTTGTTTTCGAACAAATAGCTTTTGTTGAAAAATGCAGTTTGGATTGACCTACAACTATTGGTGACATTGACGTGATGAGAACAATAAATGCCTTTGAGTTTAAAGAGAGATGACTAGCTGGAACGTGACCTCTTGTGTTTCAGAGAGGGTTATTGAGCCCAAATTGGTTTTCACTCTTGTGCTGCAAAACAGCTGTAGTTGACGATAGTGATACCTCTGCTGCTCTTCAGAGCTTTGGTCCCAGCTCTGTTGTGGCTTTAACTGACACCTGAGCTGGCTGGTGTCAGTGGCTTTGATTGAAGCCTTCATCGCAAAGGAATTTATTGCGTTTAGGGCTAGGTTAAAAGACAGGTTTGCTGGCACTAACAAAAAGCGGCTTTGCCTGGGATGTCCCCAATACAGCACCGTGTTTAGCTGGAGTTCAGAAAGTGGGGCTACATCTCTATGAATTGTACTGTTGCTCTTCGCTGTTAGCCCCTTTGTGCAATGTAGGAGCAGGAGCTATATTTGCAAGTGTCAACCAAAAAACCGAACAGAAAGAATACCTGAAGTCTGCGCCCACTCTTTTCTTTCCGCACAAGAAGTTAACCCAATCAAGAAGTCCAGAATGTTTTGCAACTGCTCAGCAACTAGGGAGGATTGTGTGGTTTGCTGTCTCACCGCTTTAAATTCCCTTAACCAGTTTGGAATACAGTTGGTATCGATGATTCTGTACCAAATATAATTTCGTGGTGCAGTGTACATTTAACTTCTTTGTGCCTCTAATAGAACACAGCTGCACTCCTCTTTTCACAGGCGCCCAGTCTTGAGAACATCTGTAATTGAATTCACCTATTAGGCCATGCTCTACTCTTACTTTTATTTCTCTCTTTCTGCCTGGTGCATCACCCTATAGTTCAGCTGGCTGAGAGTAAGGGCAGGGTGGGAGGCTCCATCACTATGTGGAACTTGCAGTCGTCCTTCCACAGGGTGTTGCATAGGAGACTGCAGAGGCTACTTCATCCATTGGGACTGCATTAGCATTGGTGGAGTAACTCCATGACCAAACACGAGGATTTATCCTTCTTGCACATCTACTGCTGTTGGTAGGGTTGCTTGGGTCAGGTGATGAGCTCTGGATTTGTCCAGGAGTGCAAGGAAATCTTTGCAGTCTGGAGAGCAATGAAATTGTTCTTACAATGGAATGCTTGGTGCACCAAAGTACTGAAGGATAGCGCACTATAACAGATTAAAGTAAAGGGATTCCCTTCCATTGACTTCATGGACTGTCATGTGCCTTTGCTTTCAGTGGCAGTCCCATGCATAAAGTGGCTGCAGAAAGGAACCCATAGCACCCGGTTCTTCTTTACACCAAAGGGGCAGTATAAAGGGGCTTTAATGTACATGAAAATCAGGTCTATAATCTCCTGACACATGACAGTTAAAGCTACAATGAGGCTCTATTTTAAACCAGGTTTAGCCCCCCTCTAAGTAAACAGAGCAAAATTGGTGTGCCTTTCAATTATCAGGCTTACTCTAAAGGCTAAGGAATATTTTATCTGCAAAGGTTGAAAAAATTACTTTTGAGTTACAAGTCATTAAAATGTACCTCGATGTGACATTTTGACTTGTCTAATGCTGCTTTGTGCCCTTCTAGCTCACAGATAGGTTGTTACTATCCCTTCAAACTTGGGAAAAGTGTCAACATGTCAGAAGAATGAATTGCATCTTAATTTGCAGACACTGGACCAGATTCTGACCCTGAATCTGACAGCATATAGGAGAATTTCCCCCAGTGTGAAATGCTGCCATATCGGGCATAGGGACATGTTGAAGTGGCAGTGAGAATGTCAGTAGTATTTTGCACTATGACTATTCTGGGCTGCAGAGGCCCATAGACAGAAATAGGAAGCTACTGTAAGTTAAAGCAGTGGTTCTTCTTGGACCATACAATGTGATTCTATACACAAACGCTTATTGTGGGCCTAATCCAAAATCCAGTAAAGTCAGTGGGACTCTTTGCATTTAATTCAGGGGGAGTTTGCATCAGGCCCCGTATAAACTGTTGTTGCATTTGAATATTTGTTCTTTCTTCTAATTGCTCTTTTCCCCATTTGAATACAGATGGGGTTTTTAAATTGTAATTTTCCTTTTGTATATACATAGCATCAACTGAAAATTAAGGTTATTAAAGAGTTTTGCATGTTAATATTTAGGAAATTGGCATTACAGTGAAATATAAATGACATTTGAATCTTACAGCAGGTGAAACTAATGATAAATTAAACCCATCAAGGTTCTATTCAGCAGAGCTGTCAAACTTTTTTCCCTTTTTTTTTTTGTTTTTGCAATGCAATACCAAAAATTTGCTCACAATACATGCTCTTCTACAAAGACAGCCAAGATTTATGCAAAAATGTGACCTTTTCTGAGATGAGACTAATCTTAAAAGATGTTTGAGTGTCTAGAGGGAGTTCCTGGATGATGATCTAGTTTCAAAATTAAAAAAAATACATCTTTTAATTGTGTGTTCTTTGATGGATGATTCCTGTTAGGTGTGTAATAATATATTTTGTAAATTAAAATATTTCTGCCTGGAGAAAAGAGACTGTGTGGTGGGATATAACAAGCAAACTGCTTCCTCAGATTCACCATGTGAATCACTGAGTTACATAAACTATACTGAAGACTTCTTACTATTTCACAAAGCTGCAAAATGTAGAGGATCTTTTCTGGGCAAGATTTCCAACAGATTGTTATGCTATAAATCTGTTTATACATGCACTTGTACTTGCATGTGGAAACTGGGTAACTATATGCAAATTCTTAAGCACTAAAGTAACTACTTGTATAAATAATGACCCATGTTTCTCAAACAAGTGTGGTAAATATGTACACATACAGATCCAGACATACCTGAATTTTGTGTTGTGTGTGCTAGTCTTAGCTTCCCTCAGCTCAACATTTCTCCTTGTAATTGGAACCTGGTTTGATGAGGTGTTGTCAAATAGTTTTTGCGTCTCTTTAATTTTAATTTTGAGAGCATAAGTCAACTAAATGAAATTGGTTTTTAAGTAAACGGCAAAGCAGTGGTAAGCAGAGAACCCATTTGTATTTTGACAATGTTGCCTAGTTCATGTTCCTCAAGAAATATTATGAGTAACTCCTTTCTCCCTCCTCTCCTGCTTGACACTTCTGTCCCTATGCCCAGGCTGTTGCAAAGTCTTGTTACCTTTTCTTATGTGGTGTCTCTAAAATCTGTTCTTTCCTACATTGCTAAACCCTGGTGCACCATGCCTTGGTTATCTCTTGGTTTTAGTAAATCAAAGCCTTGCTCCAACTTCATTGCCCACTCTCCTTGAATTCCTTTTCTGGCTTTCCAAATATGAACAGTGACAATAAAACGGAATGCCTTATTTGCATAACTGCCTCATATGTCATTCCCCCCCCCCAGCTAAGGCTCTGTCTACAGTACAACTATAAATGACACAGGGGACCCATTGTAACAAAGTTTTCCCCTAACCCATTTGCTACAGTGTTCTAATCTATAATGTAGGAGTGGATTGAGCCCATAGTTGGTGCTTAGTTCTGTTTTTTGGAAGTGTTGGTATGTGGCATGTCAGACAGATACCCCTCTGACTGAAGAACTGAAAATGATCGTGTCCTGGACATGAGTCTTAAACAGAAGGGTATTGTAGTTTCCTAGACTCTTGTGAATCACGTTTATTGAATTTCAGACTCTTCCTCTTCCCCCTGCCTCTTTTCTTTCTCAGTTCAAGGCGAAACCCTGAATGTGCTCTTTGATTTTCATTTTACCAAGGATCTTATTTTTGCAAATTATTAAACTTTTGAACAGTTGCTTAATCATAGTATCTTTCACTTGCTGTACTTGGTGCCATTTACACTGCTACGGTGAACAGCTTTATTTCAACCCCCCCAAGAAGTGGAGACTTGTCATGAACATGTTTTCCTTCAGCAGTTCATCTGACAAATGCAGCTGGTGCTTCAGTGTTATTTCACACTCACGTGCAGTAGTAAAACAACAGCCAAGTATCTTTCTCTGGGCCTCAAAGTTGCAGAAAACAGCAACTAGCTGGAAGGGAACTGGAGTCTTTCGATGATACGATGATGTTTTCTGAATGAATGACATCCTGATTGTATTGAATCTTTGTCTACCTGCCTTAGATGCTTGTCTGGCCTCTGTTACCATAGTATCTCGTCACCTGGCAATCTTTTTAATGCAGTTATTCTCACAAGACCTCTGTGACGTAAGGAAGCTGTATTACTAGTGCTAACTGGAGAAACTATGGTGAAACCGAATCCCATTGGAATATGCATGTCTGTCAAACTTGAAATGCTTTGTGAAATTGGTTTGATTTTGCTGGAATTTTGTTTTGGAAACCTGGGGGAAAATGTTTAGACAATGTTGAAACATCCCATTTGAACACTTTCATAACTAAATATTTCAAGTTTTCATCTTGAAATGTTTTTGTTTGACTTTTTATTTTGTATTATATATTATGAAATGAGAGAAAAATGTTTCAATAACCAAAACCAGTTTGTCTTTTAAATTTTCTTTTGGAGACCGTTGAAAGACGGCTTACATTCTGATTCAGAACAAAGTCCATTTTCAAAATCTTGAAATGGAATGTCTGCCCTCATTACACCTCTACTACCCCATTTTACAGATGGACAACTGAGGCATAGGGAAACAAAACTGAACACGTGTCTGAACCATTGAACCCTCCTTTTCCTCTGTGAATCACACAGAACCCCGGGCGTGTGAGACTGCTGAGCTGGAAAGTTGCCATCTTCAGAGAGCACCAGAGCTGCTAAGGTTCCACTTATAAATTAGTATATTTATGTTAATAGAAATGGAGACTATTTTGTTTAAAAATTGGATGGCATGCCAGGACTAGAATTTCCAGTGCCCAGTCCCTGGAAGTGTTTTGGAACTCAGATGAAGAGGTCAGAGTGACACTGGTGAGCAGGCTGTGGCCAAAGCAGAGTTCGGTGCTCCTGGAAACGCTCCAGCAGTGGCACTTGTGTAGGATGTGTGTGTTTGAGTCTGGCAAACGCGTTAATGAAAGGCTTCAGTTTAAAACCGCCCCCCAGGTCTGAGACCGTAATGCATTGATTTTGTGGGATATCAGCAAACATGGGGACAAGCTTACTGGGAATGGAACAAACTGTGAATGGGGTGGGAGGAAGTTACTTATGTCAATTGAGCCAAATTTTGAAAACATTCTCACTATTTGCATTTGCAGAGCGTGTTGGACCGATGTGGGGTTTGTTTCTTCTTTCGTTTTTGATTTTAAATCTCTTTTTTAAAACCGTATTCAGGTCAGTGGAGGACTCCAAAGATAATGATTCTTTACCATTAAGTGATGGAATGAATAAAAGTGTGACGTGTCTGTTACAAATACTTCCCTTCAGGAGTTCATACCAGCTGTGTTGCATTTTTTTAAATGTTCCTGGCCCCATCTTACAAAACCATTATACAATGGCCTGTGCTTTTGTTTATGACAAAGCAGTTTGTTAGAGAAGGAAAAGAATCCATAGCTTCTATGGTTCACTAGTCAAGATCATGTTACATGCGTGGATCAGGGAATTATTTAAACAGGGACATTTTATTGATACTTCTGTAAGTATAGAAGACCATGTAGCCCACTGCTGAAATGTCTGCAACTTCAAGTTCATACCCCTGCTGCAACCAGAACTGTGTGCTGCTGACCGTGGAACAGAATTTAAACTTTAAAGAGAGAGAGGGGTAAAAATGTAGCTCTAGCATTCCAACCTCTTCTGTGTAAAATCAGCAATTCTAAAAGATGCTGTGTTCGCACAACAGTGTACTTTGCTACTTCTGAGCGTTGCAGTCATCCAGGGTTGGTTTCATAATACAAGGATGATTTATCTTCTTTTAGGTATGACAACAGATTTGTCTGCACCCTGAATCCAATCTTAATTTCCTGTCAGTCTTTGGTCAGCACGTCAATGGCTCTTTCATATTATCACCTTTAAAAATGGTAGTGGACCAATGAATAAAACAAGTTGCCTGAAGAACTGTTCACAATTGTAAGGCCAGCCGCACACCCATAAACTATGCCAACTAAAATATAATGAAAATGTCCCTGTTTAGTGCGGCTCACGGCAGTATAGCTGAGTTCCTGTCTTTTAACTCTGGGACCATTTTGAGACTGGTTCTTTCAATAGTTCACAAATGCATGTGAATATTGGTAGATTGCTGCTGCATGAATAAGGCTGGCCACCTGTTTGTGGGATTTTTTGGAAGCTAGATGGTTGTGCTTTTGGTCTATCAGGGTTTTGGTTTTGGATTCTTTGCCTCTCTTTCCTTGCCTCATATTTTTTATTTTTTACAAGTTGTCTGTCCTCTAATAGCTCAGACCTTTAAAACTTGCCGCTTGCACAAGGCATAATAAATAAATTAGAAGTCAACTTGCAGGTCTGGTGGGGATTAGATTCCAATACTGCAAATCAGATCAAGAATAGGAGTCACCCCTACTTTACATATATCCAGGCATAATGATCACTTCACCAGGGCATCTTCACAATCAATCCAACATGTATAACAGACACTTTGGTCTCTTGTGGGGAAAGTCTACAGCAGTGTCCAGTTTTGATTGGTTTATAACTATTTCATGTTTGTATACTTACAGACACCATAGTCACCAGATAAGCATGTAAGTAAACTTGGGGACTAGCACTTGAGACTTATGGCTGAAACAACATAGGAAAATCTTTTAGCTCAGGTAATCAACACCTATGTTGTTTCATTAGTTTCTATTAGTATCTTATCATAGGCCAGCCACAATCAAATGTTACCACACACATTTGAACTGGTTTATTTATCTAAGTCCTGGTCTACACTTACCTTTGCGATTCGGCGGCAGTCGACAGGAGATACGCAAGTGACGTAAATCACACGTGTCTATACAGACCGCTCAGTCGATCCAGAGCAATCGATGTGACAGTGACCAATTAGCTGCCGTCAGTGTAGACCCAGCCTAAGTTACTGATATGGCCCCCATTACAGTCGTATCTGAGCACCTCACAATCTTAAATGAAGTTATCTTCACAACATACCCATGAGCCAAGGAAGGACAATTATTTCATTTTTCAGATGGGGTATTAGAGTCTTAGGATAAAATTCTGAAAACTCCCAGATGACTTAGGTGACTAAATCACACTGACTTTCAATGAGCCATAAACTCCCAAGTGCCTAAATCACTCTTGAAAAGAGTACTTAGGCACCTAAGTCAAAGAAGGGTTTTTAAAAGCTTAAGTGATTTGCCAAAGGTCACACGGAAAGTCTGTGACAGTGTGGAGACTTGAACCTTGATCTCCCAAGTTCATGCCCTAACCACTGGACCTCTCTATTCCATCCACCAGAAAAGCAACTGCCTTTTTATTTTTAAGGGTTTCTTGAAGCTTTTTCTTTGGGTTTGGTTTGTGTGGGTTCACCTGAACCCTGAATGTAAAGAGAAACTCATTTAAAACCACCAAGTTTTACCTAATTTTACACTGAAACAGTGTGAAACTCTACATTTCATATGATATGAAGCAAAACTTGTGTTGTCCCAGGTTTGAAAACCTTTAAGTGAATCTGGGGATGGGAGGTTGGAATGTTCCTGTTAAAAATGTTTTGCACAACTCTAAGTGGTATGTGCACACATTTGCCATACGTTATAGTTTGTGTCAAGAAAAAAAAAAGCCTCATCTGTCATAAGAGGACAAATAGATTCATAGGTTTTAAGGACTGAAGGGACTTCTATGATCACCTGATCTGACCTCCTACATAACAAACTGTCTGAGAGATATTTGCTATCTCGTGAAGCAAAAGTCCAACTGGAAAAGGAAGAGGAAAGAAACAATGGGGGGGGGGGGGCGAAAAGGATGTTAATATATGTTCCTTTATGGAAAAGTGATAGCATTTAATAGTGATTAACCCAATATGGTTCTGTAGAAATTACTCTAACAAAAGAAGGCTTGTCATTTTCCATTAAATGCTTTTTATAAGGTTTATGTTCACCCTATGGAAATCTATGTGAGGGATATAATTTTCTATTAGTTTATAGGGTGTGTTTTTTTTAAAAACAAGCAAACTATTGAAAGATTAACATTTTCTATTAAAATAGTGTAAGAATTTTCCAGGAAAGTTTGATGGCTGTGTTATACTACTTGCAAGTAAGACAATGGAAATCTGAAAACCAAAGATAATGTTTGTTTAAACTTGTTTAAAAGTTCTTTATTGTGCTGTTTATGGTTCTTTGTCTGTGCACATGCAAGGGAGAAGGTAAAGTGCAGTAATCTTGTTCTAGTGATTTTTGTGATATGATAAACTTACAATTGCATAGCGCCTTTCATCCTGTGTGACTTTACTAATGTGTGTATATAAAATTGTCCAGCATTAAAAAATTACCATCTCGAGAACACCCTCCCACCCCCAGCAGATATCTCACACCACTTCAGAAAATAAATGAGGACAGATACCACGTGTAATTGAAATCACTGAGTGGGGGTGAAATTAACTCCCTGACTTGGGGCAGTTCACTTACTTGCTTAGGAAAATCCCATGGTATGGGGCCAGAAAAAGCAAAAACCCGAGGTGAACTGAACCTCAAAATTTTCCCAGGAAGCATTTTGTTCTTGGTGATGGAGAGGGGCTGCAGAGCAGGCAGGGCACAAGGCTCCATGTCAATAGAAGTAAAAGCCGTTCTGCAGCAATGGTTGCATTTTTATGTGGTTCCCTGTACTTCGTATCCCCCCTCCGCCCCTGCTAGGTCTTCCCTCCTTGTCTCCCCTGGTCCCAACACAAATGAGGTGTGAACTCTGTTGTAACTGGCAGAGTTCCCTGTGGTTGCTCATTGTCAGTCATGGTGGGACATTGCAGCCCTTAGTGCTGCTCTCTATAAGATTTGTGTGTAGAAACCTTGGGGGCTAAACAAAGGACAGTGCCACAGAACAGCTGGTCCCCTGTTTCACTTTCTGCTGAGCCCACAAATCACCAAAACAGGAGCATCTGCAGTTGCATGAGGGGGAAGGGAAACTGCAGTCTCCCATTTCACAATGGATTCCTTCCATATAGTGCTTAATTTGTAATGAAAGAGATGCCGGAGCTCAAGCAATATTTTTACATTCATAACTGTTGCAGCAAGCCCGAGGTGCTGGGGCTATGAGCTACCAAGCCTAGACGTGCCCTGACAAGCCCTGGCACAAATTAAGCACTGGCTCCATACAAATCTTGCATTCCTTGTGCACCCAGAAGTCCTGCTGACTTCATTGGCCAAGTTTTGAGTGCATGCTGGAATTCAGGATCATATCCTAAATCACCAACATCCCTGTCCTATGCCAGACACATAGAAGTATAGGCCTGGAAGGGAGCTTGAGGGATCTTCTAGCTCATTCCCCCCTCTTCCCCCGGGGTCCCTCCCTGTGCTGAGGCAGCACAAAATATACCTAGACCATCCTTGACAGGTTTGTCTAACCTGTGCTTCAATGATGGGGATTCCACAACCTCCCTTAGTAACATATTCCAGTACTTGGCTATCTGTATAGTTAGAAAGATTTTTACTAATATCTAGCCTAAATCTCCCTTTCTGCAACTAAGCCAGTTACTTTTTGTCCTGCATTTGGTGAACATGAGAAGCAATTGATCACTGTCCTTTTTATAACAGCCTTTGACGTATTTGAAAACTTATGTCTCTTCCCCTCTCCTCCCCCATCCTTCTCTTCTCTAGCCCTAAAATGGCCAATTCTTTTAACCTTCCCTCGTGGGTTACAGAGGCATTCTCTGCTGCTTTGTCATCAGAGATGCGGGCTCATCTCCCTTTGTATTTGTGGTGTCCTATCACATGCTTTCCATAAACTGACAGGAACATCCATTTCACTTTGGTGATAGTATACCATTTGCACAAGCACAAATATTTACAGAAGATTTAACTCAATCAGTTCAGGCATTCCCTTCAGTGTGCTGATGGGACAAGTGAGCAGGGAGTTAGAGGACTGGCTGCTGTGCACAGCTGTCACAAGACTGAATCCTGAAACGTTCATTTTTATATTCTCCCAGCTGCACTGATGAAAACTCAGCTTGAAGATTCTGCTCATGATTTTTTAGAGTGAAACCCCCTAACGGGGTCAGATCTTATTTAACATGTTGCTCTGCCTCATCCTCAAAGTTGGTAGTTGTAGAACAGGCTGAGGGAGGGTTAGAAAATATACCCGCCCTCTGCTCGTGGTTAACATTCAAACGATAACTAGTCCCAGATGTGGGGTAAAGTTGCATGAGTTTTCTTTGTTCCATGTGCATTATTATTAAGGATAAGGTTATGTCACAGAGGTAGCATTTTCCTACTCAGCCCTGGGCAGCGGTGCAGGAGCTGTCAGCCGGCAGGACCCCAGGAACTCCTACTTGCCGTGGACTGTGGGTGCTGGACCTCCCCCCCCATGCCACAGCGGAGATCAGGGTCTCGTCCCCACTCCTCGGGCTTCAGTCCTCTCAGTCCTCCCCCTGTCAGCCTCCTCCCTATTATTTTTAATATAAGCCACAGACTGGTCATGGGCTTCTGTGAATTTTGGTTTATTGTCCACGACCTATCTGTGACAATATAACCCTATCCAAAAAAATAATCGTGACAAAATCATAACCTTAGTTATTGTAGTTGCCAAACACAAAGGTTTCTGCAGCCCACATGTACACAGTGAGTACAAGCCGAACGGTGAGCCACAATCTCTGAAGCACAAATGTGTGCGTGGTAAAATGACACTCCTGTTATTCACCATCATTCTGCTAGCTTTAATCACATGAAATAGTACCGTGCCCTGCAAATAATCCCACTTGTTTTGGTGGGACTACTTACAGAGCACACTGGGAGTTTCTTGCTTTGCTCCTGACTGCAGATGTGCCACACCAATGTGAAAGTGGCTTGCACCTGTGTACCTTATCCCAGGTGAACTATAGTGGAGGAGGGCTATGAGACAAAACCGAAGGTGCTACTCAATGTGAAAAAAGGCTGGGAGACTCTGACCCTAAAGCTTGCACTCCTCCAATTTAGTGTTTGGCCCTTTCTGAGAAAACAGATTCCCTAGCAAGTGCTGTATATTGAGCCCCATCTTGGATTAACAAAGGCAGAATTCAGCAGACATAAATGATACAAAATATTGGGACGATATAACCTATAAATCAATGTTTTCTACCAGGAAAGAAAGAAAAATGTTGTCTTTTCTGTATACTGAAAATATAAAAATGAGATCTTCTGGGTGACAGATTTGTGAGGTTCTAACCCTAAAAGAAGGGTGGGGTTGCTTGATTTTTTCCCCTCTCTTCCCCTCCACTTGTGTAACAAAGAAAACATTTATGTAAGGTAATGTTCAATACCTGTCATGTCCTGCACATACAGATTCGGAGTCATGTTTTGTGGAGTATCTGTGCATATCTGTATCAAACTAGTTGATGTTCTGTGATTTGGAATACACTGATTACACCTACCCTATTATCCATTGTGGGTGAGGTTGATTAAGTTATTTACTGTAGATAATTTTGGCATTTTGGATTTTTTTTTCTTCAAATAAATGTGATTTGGGTGCTGCCCATTTACCTGGGATTCCATGATGCAATGATATGGGGAAATGAAGACAGTAGCCTAAATTTTCAAAAACAAGTAGTGATTTTGAGTTCTCACCTTGACACCTGAAAGAAGCTTGATTTTTTTTTTTTTAATTTTCCCCCAGTCGGTATATGCTCAGCATTTTATGAAAATCCAACTGTTTTGACATGTCTCAAATTTGGAACCAACATTCACGAGTCATTTTTGAAAATGTAGGCCAGCAAACTTTTATACCTATTACAGCTCTGCGCAGAGCCTGAAGCTGGGCCATGGGGAGGGGGAAGGGTTCATAGATTACCCCTTGCTCTGCTATCACAGCCATTCTTCAGTGCACTTCCCAATATTAATTGTCTCCTATGCAAGAGAAAAAAGCATTATGTTTCTCCTGTCTGAATGCTAGCTAGTCAACAGAATTAAAGCGGTTCCTTTTTGTGATGTGATTTCTTTTGTAATTAGATGTAGTTCATATTTCTGGGAATATTTTCAGTTGTATTTTAAAGCTCCGTGGGGCTCCGCTGATAATATTTCTAATATTGTAGTTTATCCCTCATTTCAGCCTTCCTATCCTTGAACTAATTTCTGGGCTGCTAATTAACAAAATGATCCTCACACGGGCCATGGTTACCCCGGTTGAACCATCTAGCGAGGGTTGTTGTTTCCTCTGCACATAAGAGCCGTGCAGCCAAAGCAAATGTTTATGGCATCGACGAAGTGGCCTGCAGCCCACGAATGCTTATAGCTGCAGAAAATAGATGCGTTAGTCTTTAAAGTGCTACAGGACTCCCGTTGTTTTTGCTGTATGCAGACTAACACGGCTCCCCCTTCTCAGATGTTGATGGGATTTCTTTCTCTGAGGTCCCAAACATTCCCCAGCTCCCACTGATTTCAGCTAGGGTTGGTGGCAGTCAGCAACCACAGGAACCGACCCTATGACATGGAGACTTCGTGATTTGCTACCTTGTTCTATTCAACATGGTATAACCCTGTAGTGGTCACTTGAGACCATCTCAAACACCAGTTACACAGAATCGGCTTATTAATGTGTATTACCACAGCACCTCTGGGCTCTAGTCATGGACTGGGACCCCTTGCACTAGGTCCTGTACAAATGTAGAATAAGAAGTTGGTCCCTGCCTCACAAAACTTACAGTCTAAGAATAGACTGAGCCTCATAGACGTTAAGGTCAGAAAGGACCATCATGATCACTCAAACTGACCCCCTGCACATTGCAGGCCACCTCACCCACCCACTCCTGTAATAGACCCCTAGTCTCTGCCTGAGTTACTGGGTCCTCAAATCATGGTTTAAAGACTTCAGGTTAAAGAGAATCCATTTACACTAGTTTAAACCTGCAAGTGACCTGTGCTCCATGCCACAGAGGAAAGCGAAAAACACCCAGGATCTCTGACCTGGGGGAAAAGTCCTTCCTGACTCCATATATGGCGATCAGTTAGACCCTGAGCATGTAGACAAAACCCACCAGCCACACACCTAGGAAAGAATTCTCTATCGTCACTCAGAGCCCCCCTATATAGTGGCCCATCACCAGCTGTTGGAAATATTTGCTGCTAGCAGTCTCAGATGGTCTACGTGCCATTTTAAGTAGTCGTATCATAAGATCCTCTCCATAAACGTAACAAGCTCAGTTTTGAAGCCAGTTAAGTTTTTTGCCCCCTCTGCTCCTCTTGGCAGGCTGTTCCAGAACTTCATTTTTCAGGTGGTTAGAAACTTTCACCTAATTTCAAGCCTGAACTTGTTGATGTTCAGAGAATCTCTGTCAAAGTTCACAAGCAATCTATGTGAGCTTTGCCCTTCACTTGCAGGAGGATTAAGCCTGTAAATGTCAGTGTTAATGAAATAACAGCTACGGTTTGCGCAACAGAGAACATACCTGCAGTGCTGTTCTCCCATTCTGCATCTCTGCTCCTCTAGTCAGGAGACCTGCTATGGAAATTCACACGCATCCCACCTTTCTAGTGCTGCAGAGAACATTATGCCTGCTCAAAGGACCAGAGTAAGCAGACCTGCAGTAGCTTGTTATGCCTTCGAGGATTTGAAATGAAGACAAACCAAAGCAGAATAATCTTCCATAGGAAGTGATCTAAACCTCATTGTTTGAGGTATTTAACACTGCACTGGACAAGTCAAATGAGTTAATAGATCTTTTCCATCTTTAAAAATTAATGAACCTCTCATTAAACATTGGTAGGTCTAAATTTTAGTTCTTAGATGTCTTTTTTTAACAATCTGTATGTAGCATTAATTAAGTCTTTTGTAATTAATTAAAGTGATGCTCTATTACAAGTTATGAATTAATCATTTATATTATGGCATTCCCAGGAAATAGACTTTTTAAATATTTTTTCAGCAAACAAAATTAGTAACACCTTAGCGATTTCAATATATCCCTGTAACTAAATGCTTTGAATTCAAGAAGTTATGTTAAATTTAAAAGAATAATGTGAAATATGCTTCAGGTTTCAGGCATGTGACATTCATTATCAATCTGAATGGCTAGATAGAAAACTATTACATAGCTTACATCTGCTAAAGGAGCTCGAATGAATAGAAAACAGTGTGTGAAATCCTGTCCCCATAAAAATCATTGGGAGTTTTGCCAATGACATCCATAGAGCCAACATTTCATCCTGAGTATTTTAGAGACAGAGAAAGTCAATACAGAGAGGAGATACAAGTCATTTTGGGGATGTCACTCTGATGTATATAAAACTAGAGTTAGTTTTGTTTTTGCAAATCTTTGTTTTAGATTTATGTTTTGCCAAAATAAAAACAAGATACAGTTAGATCTGGGTCCCACTTCTTCTGTGTACCGAGAATTCAGGAGTTTAGGTAGAAGGTTCTGATTAGCCCATTTTTGTATGAAACGTAGGTTAGCAAAACTGGGGGGTGATTTAGGTTTTGCAAAACATAACTCTGGTTTAGATCCAATGCTCAAATTAACCAAACCCCCAAAGTTCAGGGAATAAATGGTTCTGTTTGGCCCATTTCTATTCTTTCTTACTCTAGCATGGATTTTTTGTTAAAATATAATTTAGAGTTTATTACTTCATTTCATATGGTGAGAAAATACAAAAATGGGGAAGGAAATGACAAAATATTGAGTACGCACAGATGAGGCAGACAGCTAGTATACATTTAATCTATTCTCTGAGCAAATGCAATGTACAAAAGGATAGAAAGACTGGGTTGGAGGAGACTTGTTTTGTGTGATAACGATATCAATAAATTATTAAATTGCCTCATATGGATGGTGATTTGGAGGAGATACTTTTGGGGTTCGCACTAGATAAAATGAAAATGCTGTGCAAGTCAGAGTCAGGTAAATCTACTTGATACAGTGTCTTTCTAGAAAATGTAGGGCCTATTCCTATGAGCCTGAGCAGCTCACGCAGATCTGGTGAATGGTTTTGTGCAGCATCTCCTTCAGTAGATACAAAGACAAACCTGTACTGTTACCCAACATATGGCTGTTGTTCAGATATAGTGCCTAACTCAGGGTCATGGTCTTGCAAATATTCAAACATTTTGGTGTGTGCTTAACGTTAAGCACATGTTTACAGGATCAGGAGCCTTGTTCGGTGTTTGATATCTTCAAAGGATGCCCCCCTGTGTTGATAATGGAAATATTCCAAAGCAGCCTATAAAATATGAGGCATTGGAGCTAATTTCTGGTGGGGAAAAGAATGTTTCATCGTCGTCCTGCTGCCCCACTAGCATGTGGGATTTGTAAATCTTTGTATTTGGCAGGTTGCTGGTAGTAACCTTTCATTATTCCTTCAGCTGAACATGCAGAAGCATTATGAACAAAGTCTTCTCTCATTTGCCCATTTATAGTCAGAGTCTCTCCATAAAGATGCTGTGGTAAAGATGGTGAGAGAGCCTAATTTGGCAATTAACTGATCTATTTTGACTATTAGTGGTAAATATGATCAATGGCCTGTGATGGGATGTTAGATGGGGTGGGTTCTGAGTTACTACAGAGAATTCTTTCTGGGTCTGGCTGGTGAGCCTTGCTCACATGCTCAGAGTTTAACTGATCGCCAAGGAATTTTCCCCCCAGGGCAGATTGGCAGAGGCTCTGGGGTTTTTTTTTTTTTTTTTGCCTTCCTTTGCAGCATCCACTTGCTGGTGAAGTCTCTGTACCTTAAAGTCCTTAAACCATTATTTGAGGACTTCAATAACTCAGTCATAGGTTAGGGGTCTATCACAGTGGGTGGGTGAGGTTCTGTGGCCCGCATTGTGCAGGAGGTCAGACTGGATGATCATGGTGATCCCTTCTAACCTTGGAGTCTGTGAGTCTGTGTAGAGCTACAGGTTTTTAAATGACTGTAAATGATGTCTGTGGATAGAGTGGTGTGTATTTGGAAAGGACTACACTGTGGTACTGTAACACACACACCCAGATCACAGTAATAGATAATAAGGTCTGTGATGAACAGGCATCCTGAGTCCAGTCACTTCAATTATTTACACCAATGTTTCAATTTATAGGTTCTGTTTTTATCTATTCATATCATGAAGTTTCACAGGCAGAAGCAGTGAGACTCTGAGTCTTTATATTCAATCTCTGTATTCTGCACTGAAAATAATAAAAAATCCCGGTATATGCACACTTCATATTTGAAATAGCAGAGTTTTTATATTCTCCAAAGTTTCTGGTGTTAGGGATTTAATAGTAGAAACAAGTGTATTTTCTTTCCTGCATAATAACAGCTGTGATTTCTTTTTCTTTCACAGGAGGAAGGTATAGTGAAGGAAATAGACATCAGTCATCATGTAAAGGAAGGCTTTGAAAAGGCGGATCCTTCACAGTTTGAGTTGCTGAAAGTATTAGGGCAAGGTTCCTACGGAAAGGTAAATTTCTACAGTAGGTAATCATTCAGATTAGCATTCTGAGAAGACAACATAATGGGCCTAATTCTGCTTTAAATAGCACTAGTATTATCCCATTGAAGTCAGTGAATTTGTATGGACAGAAGAGAATATTTGCCTCTTACTGGAGTCCTACGTAAGACAGGTTAGGGGATAATATTTATGGCACTGCACCTGAAAAAATGAGCGAATGTTATGTACTGGTTATGTACTGCACTCCTCACTGTGTTAACCCACCCTCAGGTGGTCCAGAGGTGATACCTGTGCTATAACTGCTTGTTAGGGGACATAGGCTTGGATTTTCAGAGAGGTCTATAAGAGTTAATCACCCAATTCCCATTGACTTTCAATGAGATTTAGTTACAAAATTCCCTCAAGACCCTTTGAAAATCCTCTCAGACTCATGTTCTGAGCTCCAGATATCCCAGATTTAATCCCCAGTGGGCAAGATGGCAGCCATTAAAGTTAAAGCATGGGACTGGGAGTTAAATGTTCCAGTTACAGCTCTGCCAGTGACACCAAGGCCGGCCGTAGACCAAATGGTCTCTCCACCCCCTCTATTTGTTAAACTTTTGAATACCTTATTTTTTGTTGCATTTGTAGCCCATATCACAACTTTGATACATGATTTGCCTGCATGATTTATCCCTGTCATCCAGGACAATAAATTTGCACACTAGGATCTGTAAATCTATATTTATTCTACTAAGGTCCAGAACCATGTGGGCGGTTAGTGAAAAATGAATCCACATAAGGAATAGCTGAAACATTTTACTTCAAACATTCTGTTTTCCCTTTTGTCACTAACAATGAAAACAGCACCCCGAGCCTAGCACCTTAGGTGGTTGCCTGCCTCTAAATCCGGCCCTGAGTGACACCCTAAATGGTCTTGAACATTTCACTTACCTTCTTTGTGCTTCAGTTTCCCCATCTATAAAATAAGGTTATTGATAGCTACCTCACAGTGGTACCGTGGGAACTAGTGTTTTGTGATGCTCAGATGAAAAGCATTGTGTAACTGCAAAGTATTATCATCTTTAGGGAAGAGCAACTAGATTTGCATTGTCACTTCCATTTTAATGGCCACAAAAACCATGTTTGTGTACACATTCCATTGCTATGTGCATATGATACTTATCTATTACAAAACAAAATACAAGACCATCACCTGAACGTCCTTTGGTTAAGTATCCACTTTTCTATAGTCTAAATGAACGAGATCTCCAAACCCCTCACTAGTGGCTGGTGAGCCTTATTTAAATCAGGTGCCCAAAATCCTTGTTTTAAGTTTTATTTTTCTTGGTTTGTTTGAAAACATATTCCCTAGGGATGTACCCTTGATCAGTCTGCCTTACTCAAGAAACTGATTGACTCCTGAAATCAACTGAGTTACACCATCATAAAATGGGGTAACACAATGTCAAGATGTCTAGAATGGCTCACGACTGTAAGTGCCAACCTCAGGGCAGAAACCCCAAACTAGTTGTATGTTCTAAAATTAGATTTCAGCAACCCAGTAACAAGTGTGAACGCCTGAAGCAGTAGAACAGACTTACCCTGACATCACAGACGATCCTCTTGGGCATACCAATGTATCTTGCCACCTATTCAAGCTTGACTATGTGATAGCTGGCCACTTTACACCAAAAATCACAACAATATTCAGGTTACTGCTAGTCCCAAAGGACCACTCAGTCAGTTACTCAAGGTCATTTGTACTCAGATCTCAAACCAAAGATGATGCTTATAGCCAGTCCTGTAATAAAGTAACTAAAGCTTTATTAACTAAAAAAAAAAAAATATTTACAAGGTTAAAACAGGAAACACACCCAAGTTACAGTTTTAAATTAAAGTAGTCACATAAGCTTCTATAATAAGCAGCTCTATATGTCTATTAGGGCTGACCCATGCCAAGCAGCCTGGGGATCTCTTGCTTGTGTTTAGGAATCTTTGCCCCTCAGAGTCCAGGCTGTAGAAGGATCCTGGTTTTTCCTTGTCAGGGATTTTTATCCCCTTTGCCCTAGAATCCAAGCTGATGGGATGAGTCCATGCACAGGTTTCCACTTTGTGGAGGGAGTTAGGGGGCTTGTCTTCACTCACGGCAGCACTGTTGATGCCGCAGGATCGATTTTTGCGGGATCGATGAAGCAGCAGTGGAGACCCACTCAATCGATCCAGAAGTCGAATAAAAAATCCTCCTCCCCACCCCCTCACAAAAAGATTAATGCTGCATTGATGGGAGGGCACTTCCCATTGGCGCAGCGTAGTGGGGACGCTGCACTAAATAGAATTTAGGAAGTCAGTGAGAGATACGCAAGCTACTCTACGTAGCTTGCGTATCTCCTGTCAACTGCTGCCAAATTTCACCGCAAGTGTAGACCAGGCCAGGAATGCAGGGCCCAAGCATGATTTTTTTGGGCTCAGTACAAACTTGTAACACTGGCCTCTCCCACACAAATACCACAATCCTTGCAGCCTGGGCCGGGAACCCCAGGGCCTCTGAGATGCCCTGGTAAAGTGTACCCTTCCTCCCCCCTCCTGCCCCCCATGTAATGCAATCAACAAGGTTTCTGTCCTTTGATACTACACAATGCTTCATTTGCCTTCAATGTGCCATCTTATGTGCAGGACGAGCTCTTTACCTTAATTAATGCGTCTTTTCCTGTCTGGTGAGTGACACAGCGACAGAGGTTTACAGTGCAAACACTCACTATAACTTGATACCATGGGATACAGATACCATTAGGAGGGTTTATACAGGCAGCACCCTACTAGCATTCCATGAAGTCTGAGCGCTAAGCATATGCTTATGACACTAATATCTATTTTAACTATACTAACCCACAGGTAAAGCCAGACTGGTTTCCAGCAATGCATTTGTGAGTGTCCAGTGAGGTCTGGGGTCTTGGCATGAGCTGGCCCCTGGTCTGCCAGTGCCACACACTGATGAAGCTGGCCCTGCAGTTTTATTCCTGAGATAAACTAAATCTAGAGGCTTTATCAGCTTTCCTGAGCATAGCAAATGGCTAACCGTCCCTGGGATGGGGGAATTTGGAAACCTTATAGTTCAGCAGCAGATTTATGACCCACATCCCTGCATCAGAAAGGCCATAGTATTCTTGTGTTTTGAACACCAGCATTAAAAAACCGAGTCAGACAGACCAAATAAGCATTGGCTGCTGCTGTGTGATGTAATGGTTTTAAAAAAGAAGGGGGAAGATGGTTTGAGGGTTTGTTCTCTTTCAAGCTCAGGAGTTGTTCCAAATGCCCCCAGATCTTTTGCTCTGTTGTAGGATTTTATCAAAATTAATCTAAACTTTTAAAAATATTTCCGAAATGGTTTTTCAATGAGATCTTAGATTGTACTGCTGTATTTTATTAATAGTAATCTAAATTGGCTGTTTACATTCAACATTTCACAGCTAAAATAGCTCATCTCTGGCAACACAGAATTATATTTTACCAAAGGAAGACTTAAGCCTGGTGGGCAAGGTCCATACCGTTCAGTGAAGGATCAGTGTATAATGGGGTACTGATGATCAATCAGTGAGCTATGTGAAATAAGTTAGTGGTCTCCATAGCACAACAGGCAATAATTGGCAGCTTCAGCCGAGAGACCTGGGATTGAATGCCTTTGGAAAGCTTTTCACTCCAGTAATGGTCCCTATGGGCTAGGACGGGGTGGGGAAGCTTGTGCTAAGGCTGCTGGTGCTGTTCCTATCTACTAGAGATTAGTCTCACCAGCTTAGTGCCGGAGTTCCTTGTTTAACTTTATAGCACGTTAGTCTCCAGGGCTGTCAAGTCACCACTTTTCATGGTTACTAGCTGGAGCCAATTCTCTGCTTCAGGAAGCAAGAAACTTCCTTTGTAATCTAGGAGAGCTGCAGGTGATCAACGTCCCTGAATCTTATTTAGGTGTCTAAATAAGGATGTAGGTGTTTAGGCGACCACATAGGTGTAGCTGCAGGAATTTTGACAATTCTATTTGCATTGCACTGTACCTTTAAGAATAATAAAACATTTTGCAATACAATGCATTTTTGTTTGTTCCATTTCCCTTTTGGTTTGATTATTATTTTGATGTCCTCTAAAACTGCACACCATGTTCCTTGACTCATTTGTTTTGGAGGGGAATGCAGACCAACTGCAATATCCCATGCTACAGGGAACAGCTGACAAATGACTAATAACTTAAGTTGATCATTTTTCTTATTACAACCATAGGGATTTGGCTTTGCAAGATTATATAGCATTCAGTGAGATTTTTTTTTTGTGCCCAGTAGTTTCCAGTTTAATATCCTTAAAGGGGATAATGTGCTGTGCTGATGAAAGTGCAAGCCCTCTTATGAAACAGTACATCTAATACTGTCCACTTGATTGGGAGTTAAAGATACCATGACAATTTTTAAAGGTGAATAACAACGTCGTAATGCTGGGGTTTAGCCAAACTTGCTTAATTTGATTTTTTTCACTTCTCTATCCCCAGAATGTCAGACACTATTTCTGAGCAGGGTTGGGTGAAAATCACAAAAAAAGTTTCCATGAATAGTTGAATTTTTAAATGATGAGCTTTAACAATGTCCGTTCCTCTTTCTATCTTTGATTGCCATGAATATTTGAGTAATCGAGCTTAATTTAGCAAGAATGGTTAATGGATAATGAATTTTAAAGTTGTATCTGTAGAAGCCAGATTTTGGACTTTGCATGCACCATTATTTGTAGTAGAGGTGCTTGCATATTTATCAGATCAGGAAACAAACAGTACCATATAACATATCTGTCTTTTCCCAACTAACCAGTGCAGCTCAACTAGTGCCAGGCACATATCTCATAGACGCAGAGAACTACTTGGGATCAATTCATAGTTTAAAAAACTCCCTAAAAGTGTTTCAAATGATTTAAAAAGACAGATACATCTGAGGAAATAGCAATCTGCTTGGAGTCTTTTTGTAAACAGAAGAGGCTAAATCTCTCAATTTGCCCTCTGTTCCTTGTCTGTTAGTTAACAAGTGAGAGAAAGTATTTTGCATGGTGGAGTTCAGTAAAGCTGTAGGGTAGTTGAACTAGTACTAGTAAAATAACTGCTATGTATATTTGTTCAGCACTTTAACTGAACCCAGACTGAAGCTTTTTGTCAGCTGAAAACTTTTCAGGTACCTTTTCTCAGGCACTTTTCATTTTTGCATTCCACTTCATTTCCAGTATCTGTCCAGCAGCAGAAGTCCTGAAACACAATCAGAGAAGCTTTTCTCTGGGGAGTATTTCTGGTCCTTGTGGAACCAGTTAATACTGGAAATTGACTGAAAGACCCTTTTTTTCTGAGTTTTCTTACCTTATTGGTAGAGCAAGGAGGTATAAATAGTTTGGAAAGGCTTCAAACTACATTTTGGGAGGCTTATAGCGACTGAACTAAATTGCTGGTTTCTCCCTTTCACCCTAAAAATTCACCCATGTCTAGGCAGGAAGAAATTGCTGCACATAATAAAACAAAAACATATATGTGTAAATTTTCAAAGTCAAACAGTGTAATAATAGGAACCTGTCTCAGACATACACTAAGCAAACTATCTGTATTGTAGTGACCAATTCATTCATTAAAAGTAGCCCTTTTTTACGTTCATGAAGTTTCCATGAACAGACTTTGATCTTTACAATTTTGTTTGCAATTTTACAATAAATACTTACGCAAACATATTTCAGCTTCTGGCTTGTTAATTAACTATTCACTTCAACTACACGCTTGGACTATTCATTATTCATGATTGACGACTTATTCACATAGTTTTGTTTCTTCTCCCTGATTCAGATGACTAAACCTTTTTAAATGGGCTGAACGTTTCTTGGCACAAGTGGCAAATACCTTGTTTTCATGCAAATACAGCAAGTTACATGAAGAACAGCCATTTCCTGGGCATTCATCTGAATAGCTGTTGAGAATTGAAACAAATGTTTGCAAACAGTTTTTTACTATTCTCCCATCTTTAACTGGATGTGTAAAGAACAACTAATAATCTTAAACATGCCATCTTTATGAGAGGGCACTAGGGTACAAAACAAAGCTTGCAAGGGTCAGCTAAGCCAACTGTTTGTGAAGTAAAAACTAAACGCTTTCAGTTATTAATTTTCCTTAAAATTATTGCAGTCTCAGAATCCATTACTCCATCAAATTCAGCAGATGCTCTCCCCTCAAACCACAGTACTTGATTACATAAGATGTCTTATTTTTATAGGTATTTCTGGTGAGGAAGATCAAAGGATCTGATGCTGGGCAGCTTTATGCCATGAAGGTACTTAAGAAAGCAACTCTGAAAGGTATGGATTAAGACACTGGGCTGAACTCACCATCTCTCTTGTACTGCAGGGTTTACTTTTCTTGCTATGTTTTAGGATCCGTTGCCATGTTCTTGTAGGATCTAAGCACACAAAAGCATGCTCTTATGAGCCTCCACCATTCCACTTCCTCATTAAGGACTGACTTTACTAAAGCTCCACACTTTCAGTGCAACATTGTGCCTTTAAATAATTGCAACACAAATAAACACAAATTTTGCACCTCCAAGTTATTTGTAGGATTGAATGATAACATTTCCTCATCTATCTGACAGAACCAGCAAACGAGGCAATAGCTTGCAGGTGTTCTCATTAGCACCAGCAAAAAATTGCAGGCAGTGTTATTTGTGGGAACCAAATTGGAGGGAAGTTCTGAAAATTGGTCCCCACAATTTTTGCAGCAAATAAGTGTTTTGCATGACTGTTCAGCCATTTTAAGAAAATGCTCAATATTGTCACTATCACTGGAAGATCCAATTCTTGTTAAGTGTTCAGAATAATTAAAATGCTTAGGCAAGGAAAGCTGTGCACTGCTTGTTAAAAAAAGTAAATAATGAAGGGAAATAAACTGTGTTATTCCATTTGTAATACTCAGTCTGAGTAGCAGAGCTAGATTTGGTTGCCTTTATAGAAAAATAAAATATTGTTCTGTTTTCTCATTTTATTCTAGTTATAGCTATGATTGAAAAAGACTTCAGTGAGTCAATTTACTTGTTTTTTCTTGGCTCACCATACAGTATAGGTACCAGAAATTAAATAAGGAATTTGGTATTTGCTAATTCTGCATGACTTATTCACTGTTTTAATAAGGATTATTTATAGTACTTCTGGGGTTACTTTTAATTTGCATCTGAGTGGTGGCATCTCTCTGTTGTAAAAATACATTTAAATAAATGTATTAAAGAGTAGAAAATGACTCACTGTTGATCAAACATAACTGCGCTGAGTGATTCTAATTATATATTTGAAAACTCATGGGCTCAGACTTTCAAGAGTGACAAGTAATTTCTGGGTGACATGTAATTTCTATCTCAATTTGGATATCTAAAGTCAATAGTAATTCTAGGTAATCTTGGTTATGACTAACAGAACTATAGATTGCAAGTGGCTGATGACATGACACAGCAGTCATGTTTGAGCACCACCCAAAACAGACAAATAGAAAACTAAGCACCCACATACAGCTTTCTGACGTCAAAGCCCCTTACAAGCATTAATTAAAAATGCGGAACAGCTGCTGGTCTTTCCATTTAGAATTTATATAGAAGAGTTTGCACTATGCTGTTTTGCTGGAATAAACAGCCATCTAAATATTTCTGATCCTAATGGATAAATATTTGTGTGTATATATACACATGTTTATAATAGAGCAAATCCTCAAGTCCTTATTCATAGCCAAATCTTGCAGTACCTCAACTGATCAAAACTCTGAGTGTTCTCTACATATGAAAATTGTTTCTGTTTTGAAATCTGAAGAGAGAACAAATAGCTTGTTACAACTTTTGTGAGCTCACAAAAATAGAATTCTTCCCATCAATGAGAATTTTATTTTCTCACATCTCTGTATAGATGCGTAAGATCCTTGGAGCAGGAACAACCTCTGGCTTTTTGTCTTGTGCAGCACCAAGTGCACACTCATCACTTAACAAATAGGACATATGTCTGCAGCTTTGTTGTAGCTGTTTTGGTCCAGGATATTAGAAAGACAAGGTTGAGGAGATTGTTTAGCATAAGTAGCTAACACACATTTCAAGAGGCCATTCAAGGTGAAGTGCCCTGTTAACATGTCTCTAGTCTTGAGGAGAGGGGAAAACTGAGATGGGGTGGTTAGTGGGTTATAGATTGTTATATAATCCATAAATCCAGTGTCTCTCTTCAGTCTGATTTTTAGTGTCTAGCAAAAGATTTAAGCTCATAGGCTCAACTTTTGAAGGTGTTGTGCAAGTTTCTTTTGAGGATGAGGACTGAGAGTCAGGTAAATAGGGATCGCTTTGTGAAAAGTGTTCACTCACAGGTGATAGGCTGTTTTTTGTCTCTTATTATTTTTCTGTGAGTTCCTTAGAGCATGTAGTGATTGTCTGGTCTCACTCACATAGTTGTTGGGGCATGCACTGGATGAGTTACACCACATGGTGTGATAGGCATGTGTAAGACCCAGGCATCTTGAAGGATGTGTCAGTGGTGAACGCGGGATTGACCCTTATAGCAGTAGAAATATGTTTGCAGGTTTTGCATTTGTTGTCTAGCAGGGTTTGGTGTAGTTTTGGAATTGGTGTGTCTTGGTCTGAGGGAAGCCTTCTTGTGAAGATGAGATTGGAGAGATTGGGGGGTACTTTGAAGGCCAAGAGAAACTTGACAAAACACTGCATCCTTATGCCTCATGAACCCACGCCAGGGATCTCCTACATTCTCCCCAAGATACACAGATGAGAACCCAGGGAGACCCATCAGACCTGGCCATGGCACTCTGACTGACAGACTATCAGGATTTATGGAAACCATACTCAACATTCACCAGCTTCCTCCAAGACACAACCAACGTCCTCCATAAACCTCTCAACATTAATTGTCTGCCTCACAACACCACCCTTGCCATAGATGTCACCTCCCTATACACCAACATCCCTCACCATGATGGCATCACTGTCTGCCTCAAATATTTACAAGGCAGTGGACATCCCGAACACATTAGCAAACCCATCCATTTCATCCTCACCCATAGCAATTTTGCACTTAACAGCAAACACTTTATCCAAACCCTGGAAACAGCCATGGGTGCTAGGATGGCTCCCCAATATGCCAGCCTCTTCATGGGCCACCTTGAGGAATAATTTCTGGTCAAATGCACCATGAAACCAACGATATACCTGAGGTGCATTAATGATATTTTCATTCTCTGGACAGACAAGCTGGAACCCAGACAACTATATACAATACACCCTTGTATAACCACACCTACCTTCACAGATCCAGACTACACACCAAAAATCTGTTTGCTACAGCCAGGCACTCAGATACCATAGAATATGCTCCCAGGAGAAAGTCAAGGATATATGTCTTACCACACCTAAAACTACCTTCACCAAACAAGAATACTGCACCACAGAAGTAGATAGCAACATGGAACAGGCCATTCAAATACCCGAGAGAACCTGCTTCAATACAGAAATAAAACCTCCTCTGACCACACACCTCTAGTTGTCACCTTCTCCCCCTCTCCCCCACTGGAACCCATACATGATGAGGACCCCATACTGAAAGAAATCTTTCCTGAAACTCCTCTTCTGGCCTTTAAATAACCCCCACTTCTCTCCAACCTCATCATCAGAAGCAAGCTCCCCATCAACCAGGGCACACTAACTCAAAACAGCACCAGACCCTGCCAGAACAACAGATGCAAAATCCTATAGAGAGACCTCTTCTGCTAAGATGATTAACACCCCGCACAACAAAAAACCAGCTCCACCACCAGACCAGCTCCACCCCCAACCCCATTCAGCCCCCAGTTCTGTTCCACCTCCAGGTCACATCCACCCCCAGCCTCGCTCTGCCCCTAATCCCAGCTCCATTCTGCCCCCAGACCAGACCAGCCCTGCCCTCCCCTCATTCCCTCTCCACCTCTAGTCCCAGCTCTGTCCCCATTCCCAGTTCTGCCCCCAGCTCTGCCATCAGCCTCAGCTCCACTGCTGAGGAAGCCTTGGCAGTGCAGTGAAGGAAGGAGGGTGTGGACAGATTCTGTAACAGGAGGGGAGATGCGACTGGAAAAGTTTGCACACCACTGCATTAGAAGATATTACCTCACCCACCTTGTCTCTCTAATAGAATAGACGGAAAAGTAACTAAAAATGAAATGAGGGCAAATCAATTTTAAAAGGTCTGTAGTTTCAGTTCTCTTCAGATAAATATCTCAGAGCATGGATGATTATTTCAAACTATGCACAGAGGTTTAACCTATTCCCCATCAAAACCTCCCCCAGATGCCTCTACCTCCTATCATACCACAATGCTCTCCCCTACTCCAAATGCTTCAGGTTCCCTTCCCTCTGTCTTCACACAACATCACCATGCTCTGCAGAATACTCCACAGCTTCTTTTCTGACACTTACAGAATGGGGAGGAGGTGAGCAGCCCTCAGTGGTGAAAGAACAGGTTCAGGACTATTTAGAAAGGCTGGACATGCACAAGTCCATGAGGCCGGACGCAATGCACCTGAGGGTGCTGAGGGAGTTGGCTGATGTGATTGCAGAGCTATTGGCCATTATCTTTGAAAACTCGTGGTGATTGGGGGAGGTTCCAGAAAATTGGAAAAAGGCAAATATAGTGCCCATCTTCAAAAAACTGAAGGAGGAGGATCTGGGGAACTACAGACCAGTCTGCCTCACCTCAGTCCCTGGAAAAATCATGGAGCAGGTCCTTGAGGAATCCATTTTGAAACACTTGGAAGAGAGGAAGATGATCAGTAACAGTCAGCATGGATTCACCAAAGGCAAATCATTCCTGACCAACCTGATTGCCTTCTATGATGAGATGACTGGCTTTGTGGATGTGGGGAAAGCAGTGGACATGATATATGTTGACTTTGGCAAAGCTTTTGATACGGTCTCCCACAGTATTCTTCTCATCAGGTTAAAGAAGTATGAGTTGGATGAATGGACTAGATAGAAAGCTGGCTAGATCATCGGGCTCAATGGGTAGCGATCAACGACTCAAAGGCTAGTTGGCAGCCGGTAACAAGTGGAGTGCCCCGGGGGTCAGTGCTGGGGCTGGTTTTGTTCAACATCCTCATTAATAATCTGGAGGATGGGGTGGATTGCACCCTCAGCAAGTTTTCAGATGACACTAAGATGGGGGGAGTGTTAGATATGCTGGAGAGGCAGAGGTAGGATACAGAGTGACATAAACAAATTGGAGGATTGGGCCAAAAGGAATCTGATGAGGTTCAACAAGTGCAGAGTCCTGCACCTAGGATGGAAGAATCCCGTGCACTGCTACAGACTGGGGACTGGCTAGGCAGCAGTTCGGCAGAAAAGGACCTGTAGGTTACAATGGACAAGAAGATGGATACGCGTCAACAGTGTGCCCTTATTGCCAAGAAATCTAACGGCATCTTGGGTTGCATTAGTAGGAGCATTGCCAGCAGATTGAGGGAAGTGATTATTCCCCTCTATTCGGCACTGATGAGGCCTCATTTGGAGTACTATGTCCAGTTTTGGGCCCCTCGCTACAGAAGGGATGTGGACAAATTGGAGAGAGTCCAGCGGAGGGAAACAAAAATGATTAGGGGGGCTGGAGCACAAGACTTATGAGAAGAGGCTGAAGGAACTAGGCTTGCTTAGTCTGCAGAAGAGAAGAATGAGCGGGGATTTGATAGCAGCCTTTAACTACCTGAAAGGGAGTTCCAGGGAGGATGGGACTAAGCTGTTCTCAGTGGTTGCAGATGACAGAACAAGGAGCAATGGTCTCAAGTTGCAGTGGGCGAGGTCTAGGTGGGATATTAGGAAAAACTTTTTCACTAAGTGGGTGGTGAAGCACTGGAAGGGGTTACCTAGGGAGGTCATGGAATCTCCATTCTTAGAGATTTTTAAGGTGCAGCTTGACAGAGCCCTTGCTTGGATGATTTAGTTGGGTTTGGTTGTGCTTTGAGCAGGGGGTTGGACTAGATGACTTCCTGTGATCCCTTCCAACCCTAATCTCTACGCTTCTATGAACAACTTCCAAGTGTTACCAATAAGACAGTAACGTTATCTCTGCCAGATCCCATACCTGCTCCATTCCGATTGATCACACTGTGGAGAGTCCAGTCAGAGGGTATGTTTTCACTGACTTCTTGCCTCAAACTACTTGATCCTAGGGATCAGCATAGAGTAAAGAACAAAACTTTGTAGCCCAGATCGAAGGTGTGGGGAGGTCCACATTAGCATCTACAAATGTTATCTGTCTCAAATTAACTCACAGTCAATTAACTTGAGGTACAAAAGTGAGAACAGCCCAGAAGCATGCGGTCGGAAGGGAAATATTAGAAGAGCTACAGTGAAAGTTGCTGTCAGTGAAGTTTCAAGTAACTTGGCACAGAGTATAATAGTTTTGACAGCTTAATTTGATCTTTAAGTGAGAGTTCTGAATTATCCCTGCCAACCCACACTGACTAGGGCTGGAAATCCCTCCAACTTGAAGTATTTATTACCATGTCAAATGATGGGAGCAAATGCATTAGTGCTTGCTAGCAGCACATGCCATAATTACTGGCAAAAGCATTGCAGTGCTGCCCAGACTCGACTCCCCCCCCACGTCCCATCCTGCATTGCACAGCATAAAGCTGAATGTCACTGAGATGCCCCGTGAGTAGCCCTTGCAGACCCAAACATGACATCGGTTGTTTTTCTGTATGAAGGTAAGTTTACAACAACATAAAAAGGGGCAGGAAATGACATCTTTAAAAAATAGGCAATGCAGAAAACGTTGCCTGTTTGGATTAGTCTAAGAAGCTAGTTTGTGGATAAAGAGTGGGAGGAGTTTAATGCATGTTTTAACCAAGGGTTACCCACTTAGATTGAATGTCTTATTCTTGATCAGTAGATAATTTCTCCAGGATAGCTATTCCTCCTTAATCAGCATGATTCAGGGTTCAGCGACAGCAAAGGTTATTGTAAAAACAGTACAAAACCTTTGACCTTCAGTAAACCATAGTTTCCAGCATTCACAGCTCACAATGAGTCAGTTGTGTACCAACAGAGCTCTGTAGTTCAATTACATCTGTATATAGAGTAACATAGTATTTGGTGATGGAAAAGATCTATTAGATAATGGAGTGTCTCCCCCTGCAAGGGCAAATTTATACCCAGTTGTGGCTTAATTGTATATTAAACTGATGTTAGATATTAAGCAATCTTAGAAAGGAAAGATTGTGTGGATGCGAGTAGTATACACAAATCCTTGTGAAAATAAAAATAACCTTTACGTAGGTCCATGTATATACACGTATGAATAGCCCTATATTTATGGCATGGATACTTTATAATGGAAAATGCTACAGTTGGTTATAGATCAAACTAAAGTTAGTTATTTAGTGTCCCATTGCCTTCAGTGGTTACTGCTGGGTGCTTAGCACTAATGAAAATCAGACCACTTATTTCAGAGCCTAAATAAGGATTTAGAAATCTAATTTTAGGCACTCACTTGAGGAAAAAACTTTGCTGATAATACTTAACATTTAGAAAGATCTGTTAGATGGATACTAAATGGGGATGCAAAGCTACAGTCAGGTTTTTTGTGGAGTTTAAAGTCTGAATGTTCTAACTTTCAGATGTTTGGTGTTTCTTTCAAATGACAGTGTTATCATGAGGTGTTTTTTGTTTACTCTCTATTTCCAAACTTAAGACTGTGTTAAAGTATTTCTTGTCTTGGAATGTCTTTAAGGTTGTAGGGATTGTATTTTTTGTTTTGAATAAGCCCTTTAAAATGTTTCCATTTCTTAACACTATAAGAATTATTTTCTTGAAGAAAATATCTTTTTGGAAACTGGGAAAGAATATAGTAATATCTTTTTTAATGGATTATTTCAGTGAAGCAGGGCTGCCCTTCACTCCCACTGAAACCCAGGGGGCAGAAGAGGAGGGCTCCTCGGTACTCTACAGGGAACATGGGACACAAGGACAACAGGTTTATTAACTTGATTCCCACATTGTTCTACTCAAGGTGTTTATAGGCTCCATTAGCTCTGCCAGAGAAGGTTCAACGTTCCTTGAGCAGGAGGTGTTCTGAATCACATAAATTATAAACTCCTTTGAACATATCTGAAGAGTTTGTTGTAATGGAATACAAGAGCTACCTGCGGAGTTCACAGCCCCTAAAAGAGATATTGTTCTGTAGTAACTGGCACTGAGGCTGTAGGCGTAGATCCTTTAACCAGTGCTTTTGAACTTCATAATTATTATAGTGGTGAGCATTGATCTTACAAGGTCTGCAAGATGGGCCTATGCACCTTGTCGGAGGTGGGATGCACTTACCAATCTGGTCAGCTGTACTGGCAATACCTGCAGATTTTGAAAGTTTTGTAGTGGGAAGCTTCCAGGTTTCTTGAGGAACAGAAGCTGTTTGGTTCCCAGACCTCAGCAATTTCACCCACAGTTTCTGCCACACTGCAATTTATGGAGTTTACACACAGCATGGTTTCCATCTACCAAGTTTTTAAATTCCTTGAAAAATGCCACAGTCTGTACCTCTGGAGTGTGTGATCTTCTTGAACTGAAACTATTAGGTTTATAATGTTTACAGCTGTGTTGACTATGCTGTAGAATTTACTGATTCTGTAAGGCCTAAGAAGAATTTTAGAAATTCCACAGAATGTATGGAGCCCTCAAAAGTTAAAATATTCATAACAAACTGCAAATTAAACATCTATACTTGTTTATAAAAAGTCCCAGGCAGTAGATGTCACTGAGGACACCATGCATCAAAAATTAGTTTCCATATGAAGCCACTAATATGACTGTAGTAGTAGCTAACCTGTTCAACCATCAAGTTTGGTGTCTTCCTCAGCTGTCCCCATCACTGTGCCTGCCTCAGTGTCCTGTTGGTGACTGTGTAGTTCAGACCTGAGGCTAACCCCCAAAACTTTTCTGGTTCTAGAGTAACAAGTCCAGTGAAACAAAATGTCTATGGAGAGTCTAAACAGTCACCTTTTGGTGCAGAGCTTACAAATAACACATCACCCAAATAAGCAAACTTCACTCGTTGGTGCACAGGTACAGAGCCCTGTACGACTGGGTTCTTTCACAGCCTTTGTTAAACCTGTGAACAGCAACTACTCTCTCATGATCTCTGTTTTTTCTAGCCCAAAACATTGCCTCTTCTTAAGCCCTCCCTCATCCTTTTACTATCACTCAAGACCTCTTCCTAGGCTTTCCAAAACCCTTTGAGGGTCATTTAGCTAGTATGTTCTGTCGCCTTCAGGTCCAGAGACCCACAAAAGGTCTTCTCTGGTCACCCACTGTTCTGAGGGAAGACTGCTGCTTATATCCCTGACAACCTTCACCACATGCATTGCTGCCCAATGTACAGGTCCCCTACTCCTTGGGAGCTACAAGTCCCAGGTTGTTATGGTTCTGAACCTGGACAAGGGACACAGCTGGACCCTGATATGAAAACAAAATTTAGTTTATGCTCTTAATGGCTTATGCCATATGTCATTAAAAAAAAAAAAGTAGCCACGGTTACACAAGCTCATTGTGTGTATGAACATATATTCTGAGAATGTTGGCCTGAACTATAGAAATTTAAGTACCATTGCTAGTATTGATTGCAAAATGATTGTCAAAAAGCAAGCACAAAGATTTCATAGATCAAAACAGTTTTAAAAAATCAGATAGAATCATTGGAACTTTCTTTTTATTGGCTGCTCCTTACCAAAGAGATTCTTTAAAGATTGACTCACATGCACCTGGATCTTAATTTTTGTATATGTGTATTTTACACTACTTGCTGTTTCTTTAGTAATTCAGATCACAGGTTCAGATTTGTATGAGAAGGCAAACTTTTGTCTAGAAAAATAAATTCTGAGCACACAGCATTTGTGACTTATATTATCTGTTTCTATTCAAGGCAGCTGGAAATTCCCATTGTATAAGGTCCTGATCAAATTATAGCTTCATCCCAATGATGCACTGAGAATTTGTTAAAATCCTGAGCTAAGGGGAAAACATCCCATTGCTAAGGACTTTAAGAAATGACATAGCTCTAGAGGATTAAAATGGTACCTGTCCTTCAGCAATGGAGTCTTTTTTAAATAGGACTTCAGTGTTTCTCAATAGAATTATACCTATAGGGCAGAAGGAATTACAAATCATGTGCCTGCACTTCTTTAAATAACATCTTGACTGGTCTGCCCTTTTTTAAACAATTGATTGAGCCCCGCAGAAGACCCCATCAGATGTAGTTCTCAAAAGTTATCTCGTTATATACGGCCAAACAGAGAAATGCCATCAAGTTGAATGTAGAGCCTCATTGTGCCTAAACCTACAGAAAAATAATCCATCAGATGACAGGGGAGGAGGAATGAAAACTAACTTGAATGGCAGTAATCGTAATAATTAGCATGTTTAAAGCACTTGTAATGTTAACTGGTTAATTAATCCCCATAACACGGCTGTTGGGAAGGTGGTTGTTACGAGGAAGAACTCAGAACTGATTCAAGGACCAGAGTCTCCATTGCTCCCAAACAGAGTTTAACCTACATTTTAAGTCATCTAAATTGCACTTCTTCTCTGTTTTATCAGTTTCATATTTTGTAAATATTTCGTATCCATTGATGATTGAACCCAGGGTCAAATATAATCCCCCTGAAATGTTTGGGCTCTTGAAAAGGCTACATTTGTGCAACTAGCTGACATTAAATTGGCTGATGTCCAACTTTGAATAATGGGAAGCCCTAAAACTAGTCACAGTCCAAGCCAAAAGAAATTGACTCCTAAAGCAAGCTCCGTTTCTGGTCTACCAGCAGTGGGTAATTGGTGGTCTGAGAACTGTGAAGGAATGTACTACCCCTTTAACGGATAGGCTGGAGCCTATAACAGGGACAACCTGAGGTGTAATCAAGGAGGCCTTCCCTCACCCTGGGGCTGTGCTTTATAAGCAGGACAAGGAAGCTGAGCAAGAGAGGGAAATATTAGTGCAATAGGATTCGCCAGAGATAGTTGTTGGTTTATTTTATTTTAAACTTGAAAAAATTACAAATGCTTTCAGGGAAATAACCAGATTGCATAAAAATATCTTGCAATTTCTTCCACAGAAAAAACAGATTTCTGTTGCATTACTTTTGACCAGTCTTCTATTATGCATTCATCCATGCTCAACTTATCTAAGATTACTCTTAATACTTGTTGGGTTTTACCTGGCTGTTGATGGGCTATGGAAAGATTGTAAAGCCTTTTTCAAAATTTCTAAAAAGCAACTGGCCTTGATCTGCAAATTGCCTGTGAAGATAGTGTTATAGAATGGACTGTCGAACTATTGGCAACTGTTTCAAATCTCCAAGCAAATTGATTAGTATTCCTCCAAATGGTTGGGTTGACATGTGCAGGTTCAGTTGTCTACATCTTGCATTTTAGTGTTTGTTTATTTTTTTTCCAGTAATGAGCAGCATATCATACTCATTTCATCAGTGATAATAAAATGGTAATTTTCCAAATCCTTCTGTAACCTTTGATCCAGTTTGCTATCTAGCTCTTTAAAGTTTCCATTGATTCCAAAATGTACAACAGAATAAATTAGTAGTCCTGGAAACACAGCTGCAGCCCCTGTTTAAAAAAAATTAAAGCCTTTCAGATCCAAATTTGCTGTAAAAAGTTCAAGTAATAGACTTTCTCGTAGTGCTTTTACCATTTCACAACTTTCCCTTAGATTACAATTTTTTTGTTGTGTTCGTTATTATTTTGTCTGATGGCAGTTATTTGCAATTGCAGTAAATCCAACATCTGCTGCTGTTCTGCAAGAAGGACCACAAGTATTAGTTCATACTGATGAGTATCAATATCATCATTTGTTTGATTTGGTTGTAGATATAAAAGATTGAAGACCACCCAGATTGTAGCTATTGTAAGTGTCCCTACAGTCATGACTGAGATCTACTGCACATGATCCAATTTCAACATGTCTAGCTACTCCATTTGGTTCCATACCAGCAGCAACCCAACCATCCATTTATGAGAAACAGGATTATCCTCAACAGCAACTTCATATTCATCCTTAACGGTTGCAATTTCTGACATCTGAGGCCCTTGCTAAACATTTGTGTCGAAATTATCTTTCCATGTAGATAATCTATTTGCCAGTTGCTCCAAGTTTACCTTCAAAATTACTTATTGGTGATAATTGTTCTGGTCTGTATCTGCGCTTGGCTTAAGATACAGAACAGCAGGTGTTCTTCATTTAACCCATCTTTGTCCTTTTTTGCAGTATTTTGAGAACTCTGTTATTGGCTTATTTTCCAAACCATCTATATGCTGTGGCTAAATTTATAGTAAAGAAAGAAAAGCAGTCTCCTGTGCTTTCAGTGTGGATTGCTAGCCACTCCTCCGATTGAACATTAACTGATGCAAATGCCAATCTGCAATGATACAATGGGCATACCATCAAAATGATAAATGTTTCTTGGGCTGAGTAGTCGGGGGGAAATTGTACTGTTGTTTTTGCAATATTGTCCTATGCATTGCTACGTTGAGCATCACCCAACAATTCTGAAGGGTTCTCCACTTTGGTTCCCCTTTACTCTTCTATTTAGCTATGTAATTAAGTACAGCATCAATGGACGGGATGCACTCTATGTCAGTATTGGCACATCAACATTCACATACGAATGTATTGTGCAGGTTCATCAAAAAATAATTTCTCTAAGTTGTCATTGTCCTACCTTCTTGATCAGCCCAGTGCTATCCTGTAAGTCAAATGAGAATTTAAAGCAGAACTCTTCATTATTGTTTTTCTTGGTTTTGCTTTACTTATGCACCTCACTCTATCCACTGATAACTGTTCCTCACCAGAGGCTAAGCCTACATTTATGCCCCCCAGGCAACCCCCCGCCCCGTGCAGGGCAGGAGGGGTCCCAGTGCCCCCCCAGGTTCCTAGGGAGGGAGGGTCTATACCTGTGGGGGAAGGGGCATGAAGCTTGGGAGGACGCAAATGCAGGCTTGGCTTCGCCACCCCCCACATCTCGCACTTACCTGGTGTATGGTGCCTGCCTCTCCTGTACTGGCTGGGAGAGGGCAGTCTCACCACCCGGCCTGGAGTGGGGGGTGGCCCACTGGCCCAGCCCAGCCCAGCCCAGCCCTTCACAAGGCACAATGGGCACCACTCAGAGCCTCCTGAGTCCAGTCTCCTGCACGTCATGAAGGGCCGGCCGGTGCCCCTCTGCAGGCCACCGCCCGGGGGCTTGCCTCTCCCCCCAGCCCCACCTCAGTACGTCACTGTGTCAACCATTGGGTGAGCCTTCAAGCCAATGGCTGTCAAGCTTTCCAGAATACTGTACTCCTTTCAGGAGTCTGATTTGTCTTGCATACCAAGTTTCACCTCGCTTAAAAAAGACTTGCTTACAATTCAGACATAAAAATACAAAAGTGTCACAGTACGTTATTACTGACAAATGGCTTACCTTCCCATTTTTACCACACAATTATAAATCAACTGGAATATAAATATTGTACTAACATTTCAGTGCATAGCATATAGAGCACTAAAAACATGCCATTGTCTGTATGAAATGTTAGTCGTACTGACTTCACTAGTGCTTTTGATGTAGCCTGTTGTAAAATTGGGCAAATATCTAAATGAGTTGATGTACCCCCTGGAAGACTTCTGCGTACCCTCAAGGGTACACACATGCCTGGTTGAGAACCACTGTTTCAAGCCATAAAACGCCATGGATATGTAGCCTTCCACAGGTGTTGAAACTTGGTATAATACCAGAAGGTCTTAACATTGAAATGTGGACAAATTAATGAAGAAATCAGCCCGATTTTGGAAGAACCATGAAACAATTCAATGATTTTCCTTAACAGGTTTTGCACACCTTCCATTTAACATATTTTTAGCATTGCTAAGTAATCTGTTTCAGAAGCTGGTAGATGACGTAGTTCAGGCCAGTGTAAATCAGCTGCTCTTAATATGAAGACCAGTGGTAGAGGTTGCAAAAACAATATAATGTCCAGCAGTTTCCTGCAGTGTGTGTCAGTAGATGTTGGAACCCCTCAGAGATGAATTGTAAAAAATTAGCATTTTGGCAAGTGTGGGCTCTGCTTTCAGTAGCCTTTCCTTTGGCTCATTAATATTATTTAATTCATTCTTCATGAGGCAGTGTTGCCTAGAGGATAGAGCAGTGAATGGAATTCAGGAAACCTTGGTTGTGTGCTTTGCCACTGACTTACTATGTCTCTGCATCAGTTTTCCATCTGTAAAATGGGGATAATGATGCTTATCTCCTTTTGTAAAATGTGCTGAGACCTACTGATAAGCATTATATAAGAACTAGGTGATATTATACATGCTGTTCCCTGCTGAAGTGTGATCCATGGCATGGCGGAGTTTTGGCAAAAAATCTAAATCTGATTTTTAGCTCTACTTTCTCTGTAATGCATCAAGTGTTTGAAATAGTCTGATGGATTGACAGTTAACAGTTAGCTCATAGTGAATGTAAATCTGTTGTTCCATTGGAAAATAGCATTGTAAAGGCCATAACAACCTACCCAGTCGTCTTAAACTCATTGATAGACTATAGGAATTTCTAGCCATGATACAAGCTCATTTTCTGTATGAGCAGTATTTGTTCTGTTTGCTGAAGAAGTTGCACCAAGGGAGCATCCAACTGTAATCACCACTTATTCATTTTCAGCTGCCTCTGATTGTGGTACATTTCTAGTTGGTAGGTGACCAAATGCAACACCATCTTCAGGGAGTTGCAACAAATTGTCGTCTTTGGTTATTGTATTCCCGTAGACAATATTACTACTTTTCAATTAAAAAAAGAGCATTTTTACTGCTTGCCAATCATGGAACATGGAAGTCAGCTCATTTCTTATATTGTCACAATACAGTCACTGAAGGTAGTGAGTTCAATTAATGCAGAAACCGTCTGCAGGATTGTTGATCACCTGTCCGCAACAACCAAACTGCTGGCCATTAGTTCTGTACACCAATACTACGGGGTATACTCTGGTGATCTGCTGTACTTCACCCAAACCTAGATGACATAATTCAGGAGCCTGTGGTCTGGAATCCATGTAATTTTTAGCAGAAAATATATAAATTGCATTTGTATATTTTCTACATCAAGCATAAATGCCATCACTTGCGGCAGTCCCTATGAATTCTCACCGCAATTGTGCCTTTTGCTCCATAGGTTCCAGCCACCCACATCCCCAAGAAAACCTGCTTCAATACAGAATGAAAACTCCCTCTGACTATGCTAGGATGATCAGAGGTTCTGATTTTATAGGGACAGTCCTGATATTCGGGGCTTTGTCTTATTTAAGTGCCTATTATCCCCCACACCCTGCCCTGATTTTTCATACTTGCTATCTGGTCACACTAGAATATGCACTCAAATTGTCACCTCTCACCCCACAGTGGAACCCATAAGGTTTATCAAACACCTATAGCCCATACCCTATGGGGACCCCATCTGGAAAGAAATATTTCCTGAAATCCCTCTTCTGGCGTTCATACAATCTCAGACTCTCCAAACTAATCATCAGAAGCAGGCTCCACAGACCAAGACACACCTACTCAAAGTGCTGGATCTTGCCAGAACAACAGATACAAAACCTGTAAACATCTCTCCTCTGCTATGATGATCAATACCTCCCACGACGCACCTTTCAAGATTCATGGGTCCTACACAAGCCTATCACAACATGTGGTGTACCTCATCCAATGCATCAACTGCCCCAGCAACAAATATGTGGGTGAAACCAGATGATCAGTAGGCTCTTGAATGAACTCACACAGGAAAATGATAAAAGACAACAACAACAAAAAACACCCTATCGCCTGTGGTGAACACGTTTTTCACAAAGTGATCACTCTGTATCTGACCTCTCAATCCTCCTCCTCAAAGGAAACCTGCACAACATTTTCTAAAGATGAGCCTCAGAGCTTAAATTCATAACTTTGCAAGACACTAAAAATCATGGTCTTACTAAAGACACTGGATTTATGTTTTATTAGAACAATCCGTAAGCCACTAATCCCCCTTTTTGTCCTATGACTATTAACTGGGGTGTTAAAAGACCACTTCATATTGAATGGTCACTTAGAATAAGGGCTAGCTACTTACAATAACCTATCCGTTTGGTCTTGTATTTAACGGTGATACTGAGTACCTTTCCCAGCTCTGAGGAAGAGCTCTGGGTAGCTTGAAAGCTTGTCTCTCTCACCAACAGAAGTTGGTCCCATAAAAAATGTTACCTCATCCACCGCTCTCTAACGTCCTGGGACAATCACAGCTACAACAACACTGCGTACTCTACAACACCAATTTATTTTCACGTTTGGGGAAAGTTTCTATTTAGGCTGGTAACCCCATGATGCCCCTTGGCTCTGTAGCAGACATTATCATTGCAGCATAGTTGCCATGGCAAGGATAATTGTATTACATTCATTATTAGCTCAAAGCCATCTTTCACGCTCAGAAGGAGTTTCATATTGACAGCATTCAGATCGCTGCTTAATCTTTGTAGATGCCAAATGGTTAGTTTTTCTGCATGATATAGGTAGTGAACTGTAAGATTAAAAACTAAACTTAGTACACCCCTGTGCAGGACATAAATATAGGTAGGTAGGTTCTTACTTTAGTCACCCAATACCTGTAGGAAGGAGTGTCGAATAACCCTTAAACACACACTTGTTCCCACAGGCCAGGGCACTGTTTTCCCCTCTAAAGGACTATAGAAGAATGGCTGGGGTTGGTGTAGCAGAGCTCTGTTGCGTAGTGCCCCTTGCTGACAGTCACTCCAGTCCTATTCTGATCTTCCCGTGACTCAGCCCTCCAGCCATGTCTCACTTTTGTTCCATTCCTTCTGTCATAACCAAGGCCAACAATTAAATCTAATGTCCTTTAAAAAGGTCTTTGTGCCCAACTTTGAGCCCCATGGTCCTTGCACCCACTTGACTCAGGGCTTTCCAATATCCCTATCCCCTTATATCAGGCGGTTATATGCCACCTTCTCTGGTGGCTGGTAGGGGAACACAGGCCCACCTACACCTCTGGGGTGCAGACTGGGGACCCTGTAGTGAGCAGGCAAAGTCTGTCTATTCAAACCTGCCCCTGCTACCTCCCTGGGCTTGTACTACCATAGCCTTTTACCAGGCCTCCTCCCCACAACCTCTCCAGGTTCATCCTTCCCCCAAGGCCAGGACTTGCTGGATTCTCGCCTGGATTCCCCTAACAAACTTTCAAGCCATTAAAATGTAAACACAAACCCACATCTTCCCTCCTTGGGCTTGTGTTTGACCTTACATCCATCTTAGCTTTCCCCTGCTCTGCTCCCTGACTGACTGACTCCCTTCCTCCCTCCCTCCCTCTCAGGGGCCTCTTTCTGGAAGTCCCAATCTTGTCCTTTTATGAGGGCTCATCACCAAAGCCTGCTCCACCTCAGTGGCTGCTCCATGTCACTCAGGGCCACTTAGCAGCCTTCTCTACTCAGGTGAAGATTGCAGGGCGTTCTCCCACCCTCGCTTCCTCCTAGACTTGTCTAGTCTCTCCATTCTCTGATCCCAGAGAGTTACTGTACAGTTCCATCCTCTCCTCCTTCCAGGCCCTTTCTGCTCCAGACTTACTGCCTTTAAACTAATCACCCACTTTCTTCCCTGCTTGGACTTCATCTTGAATTAAACCTGGCCCACCGTCCAGGTACAGCCAGGTAGCATAATTAGCCTCTTAGATCCACATTAACTCCTCTCCCCCGCCCTTTTTTTCTTTTTTTTTTTTTTTTTTGGCCTATGTAGACTGTACAGCCCATCACAAGTAGCTTTCCCCTGGATCGGACAGGATGGGCACACAGTTGGTGACCTCTCTCTTTCTTGCCTCACTTAGCCCAACAGCTGGTGATTCGCACAACTGGCTCAGACTCTGAACTAAAGACCGGTCTCCTGGAGCTCCACATGTTCATTCCACTCCCTCTGTGGCAGCTGGGGTCTCAGCACACCCATAAGCATGCTCTCTCCACACCACCAAGCCAAAATGCAGGGGACATCCTGATTTTAGTAGGGTTCCACCCAGGGCCATGCCCACCTCACCTCCACTCACTGTTGTGATCTCACCAAGAAATGTTTTATAATGTGGTTTCTCTAGCAACAGCTGGTGGGGGCCATCACGGTGACTACGGTGCTGCTGCATCCAGCCTGGTCACAATTCCATTTACTTTACAGGTAGAAACCACTAGGTAAATTCTTACTAAAAGTAAGGCTATAAGGAAATCTGAAACTGCACTGTATGCACAAGGAGTAGGGCTAGCTGCAGAGTGATAACATTATTTGCACATAATTATTAAAGAAAAATAAGACCATTTATTTTGAATTATTATCCAGTGATAGCATCTCCTCATGCTTTATCTCTGTTGAAATCTGATAGTCTCTTTGTTTTGTATGCAGTTAAGCAGCGTTCAGTCCACCAACTGACTATCCCTTTTTTAACCTGCTCCCTTTTTAAAAAAATTATAATTTTGTGTTTTCTCGGATGCAGTATAGGCTAATAGCTAAAGAACTGGTTTGGGGGCTACGGAGACCTTGATTCTATTCAGGCTCTGTCATTAGTCTGCTCGGTTATCTTGGACAAGTCCTTTTGCCACTCTGCCTCAATTTTCCCTTCTATATAAGGGGGATAATGGTACTGAACTTTTTTGTAAAGTGCTTTGAGATCTACTGATGACAAACATTCTATAACAGCTAGGTATTATCATTATTATTTTCAGTTGGCTTTTTCAAATCTGTTGTAGTTTTAACTTTCCTTTTTTTTTTCTTTTACTGTAACTATTAGAATGTTCTCACTTGGTTCTCAGATCTTTATCCTAATAATGAGAACTATAAACAATTTCTGCAGCTCCTCCAAAAGCCTCCATATTACAGTAGAATCTAAAAGTTTCTCAAAGATGTACTTCATGAAGATTGAATTCCTTCAGCCTCTAACGCAACCGTAGAAGTTAGAGATGGAAAGGACCTAGAAGTATTAGGTCATCTAGTCTCCTCTGCCAAAGCAGGTTGATTTAGTGTTACACACCTACTAGGCTGCTTTTATTTTTTTTATCTACTCTGTTTTTAAAACGTGACAAGCAATGTAGCTCTGAACACTTTCCTTCCCATTGCTTCTAGAGGCTAGTAAATCTCACTGACAAGAATATTTTCTGATATTCAGCCCATTTTCCTTTTCTTCGTGTCATTCAATTTTGTTATTTGTTATTTTGTTATTTGTCATTGATTTTGTTAAATAATTCCTCTTTCTCCTTGCTGTTTGTCCTTCAAATATTTATCACCTTTTGTCTTGGCCTGTTTTAGTTACTGCTCAGTAAAGTTTATATGTTTTTAACTGTCGTGAATACCCACTAAAATAGACAAGAGGATGATTGCTACTGCTGCTGGATAGTTGGTGATGGTATAAGTAGATTTGACAGAATTTGATTTTTATTCTTTCATAATGTTGATTAATAGTATCAGTGTTTGGCATTTTAAGGATTTTTAATCTATTTAAATTTTCACAGTGGTAGTAAATTATGGGGGATCAGACAATAACTATTAAATGACAGTAGATTTTGAGTTTCAAAAAGTTAAACTTTATTACTGTTGCAACACAAATTAGAGAGACAGGGTGGGTGAAGTGAAATCTTGGACTAACTTCTGTGAGTGAAAGAGACAAGGTTTCGAGCTTATACAGAACTCTTCTTCTGATCTGGGAAAGGTATTTGAATGTCACAGCTAAATACAAGGTGGAACAGATTGCGTTAACTCCTTATATTGAGCATATTGTAAAAGACCATTCCAGATGAAGTGGGCAGTTAACTTGTAGTAGATCATCATAATGTCATCAATCCTGTATATTTATTAAGATCGTGATTTTTAGTGTCTGGCCAAATTATGAATTTACGTTCCCATCTTTTCAAAGGTGTTGTGCAGTTTTCTTTTGAGGATGGGTACTGAGAACTCAGATACAGAGTGATCGCTTTGTGTAAAGTAGTCAGACATGGGTCATATGTGTGACAACACACTTCTTTGGTCACATCATGGCTCAGCTTTTCTTCCTCTGGCATCAAGGGGCCATGAGGAAACCAGTCCCATCTCAAAGGTTTAATATTTCATGCTGGTTTGTTTTACAAGGCAGGACTTAGGGTTGGCCTGAAGGCTTAATCAAAAACAAAAAATACATTTCCTAACTCCCACTAGAATACTGCATCTTCTTATGCCAGCTACTAGTCACCAGCCACTCGCTCTAAGCCTAGCAAAACCATGAACCAAGTCTGCAAACAAATAAATAAAAGATTTCCCCTTATAGGGGGAACCAGCTCTTTATCTTGGAAAAGCCTTTTCCCTTCACTGCACACACCCCTTCTGCACCTGCTCCTCATCCTTTTTTCCTTCCTTCCTTCTCTCTCTCTCTCCCTCTTACCAAAAGAGATTTTTAAAGGTCACAGGCTGCCCTTAATTAGACTCAAGTGCCCATAATTAACCTGAGGTAGTCTTTTTCAGTTCCTAGGGGAAAAGGCATCAACCATTCTAAGACTGATACACCTGTCTCCATCCACCCTTCCAGAATGGTCAGGTCTGACTTCATCACATATGTCAAATTATTGGCATCATATGTCAAAATATGCAAAGTAAATACCCTTAAAGCAAACTCTAAATTCTCAAGCAGCATTTTTCTTACTTTGCCTATCTGTACATTTTGATTATTATTGATGGAAACATATTTTTCTTTGGTTTGTGTGTGCGTATGGTGAATTTGAAATTTGCCAACATTTACAGATTAAAAATCAAATCCTTCCAAGCCCAAGTATAAGGAAGGTAGATGTGTTTTCAAAACTGAGTACAGGGATTTAGACATAGAGGGTGAAATCTTGGCCCCATTGGAGTTGATGGCAGTTTTGCTATTGACCTTAGCAAAGCCATAATTTCACTCCAGAAACTGTCTGAACCTCATGTCTTACATCAGGCTGTCTATATGCCAGTGGAGATCATGCTAAAAAAATAACTTGCAATGGATTAACTATTATGTTTTGCTGCTGACGGGGGGAGGGGAAAGAGAGTGCCATTTATCCTTTTCTGGCATGTTCTTCTTGTTCGTGTGACCCAGGATTGTCTATTGCAAACCCTTAGTCATTTTGTGTTGGCACTCACCCAAGGACTGGCTTTCACTTTCATTTAAAATTAACCTTCTTCTGACTTCACGTGCTAAATCACTTGATGATTGGATTGATGACTTCTTTAACCGTTCTGACAAAAAAAGCAATTAGTTCCTTCTTCTATTAGACACAAAACAAATTGTGTAAGAAGGTCTGTGTGATGTGTCAAGAGCTGGGCAAAGCTAAGGGTTGTTTTTACCTAAATGGTGCCAAAAATTGTTGTGTGTTTCTTGAAACATTTGGAATTCCAAAATTTCCCTGGACTTTGTATGTAAATACTTCCAGAGTCCATGGTTGTAATATTCTGGGCCTGAAGGATTTATAAATACAAACTCATTTAAGGGTCTTATGTCTCTTAAGAAAAGTGACAGTCCTTGTTTATCATATGATATCCTAGGAACTTGCTTAGGGACAAATGAAAAGTATTGATTTCATTTCACAAAACAATTTTTTTTTAACTATAAAATGTTTGCCCAAGGCATTTTGCTAGAGCATGTAGAATTTTCTGCTTACCAGAAGCAAACAGTCCAATGGAACAAGTGTTCAGTGTGTTGAATAGCATCCAGAGTCAGGAGAAAAGTCCCTTCAGTGTGGATATGAGCAAAATAGCAGCTTTGATCAAAGTGAATATTAACCATGTTTGTTCAGTATTTCATCATTTCACTCACAACATGAAGTCACTTGAAAAAATCCACCTTTATGTTGCCACAAAATGTCCAGGGTTTGTTTGTTTGTTTGTTTGTTTGTTTTGGGGAAGAGCGGTGTTTTGTGTGTTTTTTGGAAAATATGGTCATCTTACTGCATTTTATTTAGAAACTCCTTGATGGGTTGGTGAATATTGTTTTGTGTCAGCCATCTGTCTGGCTAGTGGGATGGTCTTCTGTCTTTCTCAAACGTTCTCTCCTGATACTGAACACTGTACATGGTCAACATTTTTCCAGTGGAATGTTTTTGACAGGAATGTATCAATTTCACCATTTTATTTGGGGCAAAAAAAATCACAATGCTTTTTGATAAGTTTGAAAAATTCTATGTTGACTTCATAAACTGGCCATCAACAAGTTTAGCCTTGAAATTAGATGGTTTCTAACCATTAGAGGAGTGAAATTCTGGAGCAACCTCAGGGGAGCAATGGGGATGAAAAACCTAATGGCTTCAAGACTGAGCTTGATAAGTTTATGGTGAGGACTGCCCCATGACTGCCCCATTGGCAACTGCCAGGAGCAAAAATCCCCAAATGCTGAAGATGGGACACTAGATGGGGAGGGCTCTGAGTTACTGGAGAATTCTTTCCCAGGCATCTGCCTGGTGGGTCGTGCCCACATGCTCAGGGTCTAACTGATAGCCATATTTGGGGTCAGGAAGGAATTTTCCCTTGAGTCTGACTGGCAGAGACCCTGGGTAGGTTTCATCTTCCCCTGCAGCATGGGGCATGGATCTCTTGCAGGTTTAAACTAGTTTAAATGGTGAATTCTCTGTAACTCAAAGTCTTTAAACCATGATTTGAGGACTTCAGTAACTCAGCCAGAGGTTAAGGGTCTCTTACAGGAGTGGATGGATGAGGTTCCCTGGCCTGCAATGTTCAGGAGATCAGACTAGATGATCACAAGGTCCCTTCTGACCTTAAAGTCTGAGTCGGTGAAAACAGAATGTTTTGATTTTCCATTTTCAAATGACTTTTCATTTTGATATATATATATACATATATATATATATATACACACACATATATAAATTTTAAAAATAGGAATTAGATATATTTGATAAGTAAATTTAGAGAAAAGTAAAATATAATGTGTTAAAATGTAGTATATAATATATTGTACAAATTACTAAACCCTAATTTTAAAATAAAAATGCTGAAATGGAAAGAATTTTTTCAAAACAAAATATTTCAGTTGACCCAAATTTTTTTTAGTTCAGAAATTTCATTTTGGGGGAAATGTCAACTCTTTGTTCCAATTAGCCCAAAAACCATTAGAAATGTTTTAATTTCTCATATACTGGAAATTCGGCATTTTTACAAGATCTGCTGACCATACAGTACCTTTACCAGTCCCCTGGGCCTGTCATGAATAAAACTCAATTAATGGGACAGGGCAGAATCCCACTAGGTGCTATCTACTTTGGGACACATATTGTGACATTGTCCATTCTTCCCAAAGATTCCCACTTGATATTATTTAAATGCTTTTTCTGTCATGACCCTAACAACCTATAAGTACCAGACATCCAAGAGGCACAGCACAAGCCTCGTAGCACAGAGGGAGGTGCGGCTAAGGTGACTTTAAGACACATTAGTGCTGTCCGAGTCCTCTGGGAACTGGAAAGGTTTTTCATACTTTAGGTAGCCCTATGGGCCTGTCTAACTAAAGTCAGCCTCCCAGGACTACTTTATGTGTTGTAGCACTGCTGAGAATTTCAGCCCTGCCCCTAGCATGCCCTCTTTGCCAGGGTTTGCAAGTGGGTCCTCAGAAAGCAGCCTTGTGGCTATCTGCCACAGTGCCTGCACTGATCGAATCTTCCTTTGGCCTGACCTGGGATTTGTTGAGCCCCTTTATGTCACTTTGACCCTCCTACCCTGTGCAAAGGGGGCAGCGTGGGGATGAGGATTTCACTACAGGTCTCTTTGAATTTATATGGACAACTCAATGACGGCTTTTAACAGTGTTCAACCATAAAAATTGTATTTTTCGTTTCTATGAAACACTGCAGAAAATATTTGCTGTAAAAGCCAAAGCATTGGCATTTCCACCCTTTATAGCAAAGTGAAGTGAGCCAAGCATTTTGCACCACTTATGCTGTATTACCCACCTGACCTAAGTGTCCTCTTAAGAACAAAGAAAATAAATGATGATTGATTACACCAAGTTGGATGTATGAAACATGCCACCCTGAGAGCTCCACCAACTCCTGGATGGCTGGTTCATCTCCTTCTCAGACTGGAGAAGACAGAAACAATCTCTTTGTTGTTCATGTTGACTGAGTGACATCACAGCAACAAGCACCAGCCAGACCATCATTTAGTTGAGGAACATCCAATGGATATGAAACATTTGGGCTTTGAATAGGGGAGATGTGAGTTCTGACCTTCCATTGTAGGCTAGCCACTTGCTAGTCAACGCCTCAGCAAGACAGCAGCAATAAGGGGAATTAGAGGCTCAAAGGAGGAATGGTGGCTCCAGAGCAATGCTGAGGGGAAGTTTATGCTCTGTTTCAATTGACTGATTGTCTTTGGAGTAAATAATGTAATACATGTAGGTCTTTTCCATATCTAATTTCTGTGAGTTGGTACTAAATGTTAAAAGGGAGAACACACATCTTGGTGAGGGAAAAGAGTCCATCCTACTGTGTAACTATTGTAAGTAATTTTTCATTATTTAAATACTATATAAATTGTCAGCTAACTCCTCCCTTCATGATCATAACAATTTCCAGAGCAGCTACTGATCCCATTTAGTTGGGCACCCTGTAGCCCTAATGCCTGGCTTATTTGTTCATTTCTTGTTTTAAGATTCTGTGATTTCTATAACATGGATAATTATTGCCTGTCAATGGCAGTTAATGTAGTAAGTGCTAGTATGGCTTGCAGTAATAATATATCATATATCTAAGCAGCTAAAGGAAAATATAACATTAAATAAGGGTAGGGAACAGGAAAAGCTGAGACCAAAATCCAATATTGCATGCATCTTTTGCAGTAAATCATGTCAAGGCAAATAATTCTAAATAAACATAATTTTTATAACCAAAAAAGTATGGATCTGCTGAGGCTGTGCTGAGAAGTTAAGAGCTTTTATTTGTGTGGGAGACAGGCTGGATAATCTGAGTATGAGCAAGAATAGGAAGACACATTTCACGTATATCCAGATGTACACTTCTGTTGTTCCTAAGGCTCTCTTCTCTCCTGATCACTGGCAGATTTAGCTGTTCTTGGTCAGTCTTTTTATTAATGTGCTCCTAGATATCCAACAATTGGCGTCGTTGGTATTGCATGTGGTGAATGTCAGCACAAAATTTGGCTCATTAAGTTTAAGGGCATATCTACTTTTGAGGAACATTGGGTATATTACATGTGAGGTGGCAGTGGATTGGTGTGTGTGCACGTGAAGGGATTTTTTTCTTTTATAGCAAATGTGATACTTTGTCCTTCCATTTTTTATGGACTTAAATTACTTTAATAATAAACTAACTTACATTTTTTTTCCAGTAAAATTTCTGATTCAGAACATTGCAAATTGACGCAGTTTGTCCAGTGATTAGAACAGGAAATGAGAGAACCTGTGTTCTCTTCCTGATCTTGACACTGATTTATTGTGTGACCTTGGAGGAGCCACTAAATCTGTCAGTGCCTCAGTTTTCCTGTTTATAAAACCAGGATAGCTACCTCATAGTGATGTTGTAAGATTAATTAATGTTTGTAAAGATTTTTAGGGCCTCATAAAAAGGTGATGATATATGCTATAAGTGAAAAGTATTATCAGACGTTTTGGGTTATTTTAAAGACCTCTTTCATTCCAGCCCATAATTTAAATAAAGAATATCACTTGTCTACTGATAGCTGATTTACAAAAAAAAATCCTAAAAGTAGAATTTGTTGGTTTATGTAAGAGCAATATTGAAAGGAGAAAAATGACCTTCCCCCGAACTTGAGCTCTTTAAGTATGTCCTATGCCATTATTGATTTTTCTGAGTGCCTTTTAAGAAAGAATGTCTCATGATTCTGTTATGTTTGTTCCTGTGCAGCCACAACTCTAAGCTTAAGTGCACAAGCTCACTTTTTATTTCTCTTTTCTCATCTCTAATGGTTCCCCATTTGAGGGGGTGGGAAGTTTTTCCCCCAGAAAAGTAGCTTGTGCTCTATGGGAAAGGAAGAAGAAACATACACAAATCTTCAATGGCATTCTGCACAAGCCATTGCCATTATGCTTCATTATTGAGTTGACAGTAGTATAACTTTGTTTTTTTCTGTATATTATAACCGATTCCTATGATGATAAGGGATAAAATGAAGGGCTACCATTTTAGACAACGTAGGGTATATCTTCACTTGGGTTAAAATAGTAGTGAAGATGAGGCAACTCTGATTTTAACTTGGATTAGCAGCTGAAATTTAAGTCTAAAGGAGACTTTGAGCTGCCATGCTAACCCACGTTAAAATCAGAATAGCCTCATCTTTACTTTAGCCTTTTTGGGGTGCTAACCCAAATTAAAGATTAAGAAAAGACTTTTTTTTCAGTGAAGATGTACCTTCAGCGTGATTCTCTGTCTGCAAGAGAGTGGAGCAAGAGTAATGCATATTTTCTTACAAAGCACAACCATTAGAGCCAGACTCTGATCTTGGTTGGAAAGCCCGTATTGCTTTGTATCTTGTAGCATCAGCTGCTGTGCATCTAGTTTATCTTCTACAACATGCATGTGTATTTGAGATTAGAATCTAGTTCTCTAAATTGGTTCCTTCAGATGCAATAAACTGCGCTTAAAAAGACCATTGAAAAGATGTCTGAAATAGCTTTATTTGTGTGTTCACTATTCTGTATTGTCTGCCGCTTCATAATACTAGAGAGACAAGGTGGATGACATAATATCTTTTATTGCACCAACTTCTCCGTTGGTGAGAGAGACAAGCTTTCGAGCCCCGTAGAGCTCTTCTTCAGGTTTGGGTAGACTTCTCAGTGGCTAAATTCTGTTGGATTTTGTCTTTCTTTACACAGAAAGTCTGTGAGTAGATTGTGAAACTCCTAATTAATCATGTTTCTTCACATGTTTTCCTATACAATTAGCTCAAAAACAGCTTCTTGTGTGCATTTGTTAGTTGCATTGGGCAATGGGAGTTAGGAAGTAAGGCACTTCTAAGATTGCTGTTGGGTGCCTAAATACCTTTTAAAATGTGGTGTAAAGTCCTTTTAAATCCTAATTCCTAATTTGATCCTAGTTCCTAAATCAATAGGTGCTTCTGAAAATTTTACCCAGTGTGAATTATGAACTTGATAATTAAATACAGACTGTGGAATTTGCTTTGGGAAGCTATTTTCATGTTTTCCTTCTGTTAGTAAGGCTCAAACTGTGAGGTGTTCATGGGAAATGAACACACGAAGGTTATGATCACAATCAAAATTAAATTGTTTTGAATTTGAACAGATATTCACAGAAAATGTTATCCACTGCACTCAGGCCTATGCATAACTGTGTTTGTGTTACAAGTCCTCCTCTACACCAATCCACAGAGGAGATGAGTTGTTACAGCCTTGGGCTGCAGAGGCTTGTCTCTTTAGGTTAAACTGTAGCTGCTCATGCTTTTAGCTCTGGACATCCCAATTTCAGTCCCTGGTGTTTCAGCCGTGAGGCAACCACTAGAGTTGCTCTCTATAAAAATTAAATGTGGATTTTGTGGTACAGCTATCATTAACAACATGTATATAGGCATCTGGCTCTGAAACCAGGAGCCCACAAATTTAGTTGTCTTGAAAGCTCCCTTACAAACAGACTCTGGTCACTTACTCTTTTTTATTGATACCCTTGGCACCAGCAGACTTAAATTCCTGCTGCTTAGCACTAACACAAAATGTATAGGCTTGAAAATTCTTTCTCTCATCCCTCAAATGTGAATTTGGCAAGAATTTTGGTGGTGGGGAGACATCCAGCTACCTTAACCAAGGAATTCCACGGAGATGCTCATATCAAACTCCCCCTTCTTGACTCTTTCTCAGCCTACCTCAGTTGAGTTGAGAAAATTCTAGAAGTGGAAAATTCTAGCAGTCATGAGAGAACTCATGTTAAATGGGCATGTGCTACACTGACCCCAGCTGGCACCGGCAGAAGTGCATTGTGGTCTTTGCTGTGCACTAGCTGGATTTCATCCCTTGTCAGAGGACAGGGCCTATTTCCCTCTCTTGGAGATTCTAGGGTTCCTTAGTAGCCATTGCACAGCAGATTGCTGCAGGGATAGAACAAACGTGCACATACCCCAGCTTCGTGGTGAACGTCTCTTCCCTGGCTGGCACTACTTAGTTTGAGGCTACCCACAGTGCACATGAGCTTGTGGTCACCTTGCCACCCTTTATCCTGGTTTAAACTGACAGAAGCCAGCAAAGTAAATTCAGCTCTATAATTTAACTACTTTACCAATTTCTTCAAATGTAATTTTCTCCCACAATAAGGACTACTGAACAAGTGAGCTGGACATTTGTAGCTTCATCCTCTGGTGGCTTTTTTCTCCCCCCTAAATTACAAAAACAGAAAAAGAAAATGGTCATTTGGAACCTATGAATAAGGTGTGGCTTTTTTACGTGATTGCATAACTCAAAAAGAGCCCAGTTGGTTTCGTTCATACCCTTCGAATAAATTTACCTTTAGGCTGGGGCCAAGCATGGGAAAAATGTCATAGGAACTGGTTTGAGGAAGTTATGCGCAACTAAGGAGAAGAAGTTAAATGTTTGTTTGTTTGGAAGGCAACATTAATTTTAGCTCCCACTACAATCAGAAACTATAGTATCTATATCTTTCACTTTCAGCCTCCTCCCCCACACACTTTTCCTCTCCTGTGAAACTGTCTGTCAAAGAAACAATGACAAGTTACGGTTTAGAACAAATACTATTTAATTTTATTAACCTTCCCTTCAGTAACACTGCTTTGTTTTTCCTTATAAAGCAATATAATTTTTACAGATCTACTAAATTGTATTCCATTTGTTTGCTTATATACTAGCTAATGAAAATAATATTAATGCCTTTTAGCGCCAATTTCACAGGCAAAATTCAAAACCTTACTGTCAAAAAATGGTAAATGACCTTTCCAGTGACCTATAGTACAAACTTCAACTCCTCCAAATTAGATAGATGGAGACCAACAAAAAAAATGCCCATAGTCCCCAAAACTGATAAAACACAAATGGAGATGATGGTTTAAGAGCAATAAAATAAACTTGAAACTTACCCTGCCATGGAGATGAGAAAGACACAGTTTTGAGGGCAGCATTTGGCCAAACTAATCCAAGAATCCAGAGAGGAAATCTTGGCCCTAGTGAAGTCAATGGCAAAACCCGCACTGACTTAAATGGAGCCAAGATATCACTCCAGAGATCTAATCATGAGCACTTAGGAAAGTTTCTTAATCTTTGTGCTAAATCACCTACCAATTTTAATCAGTATTTTAATGGGGAAGATTACCGTATCTCCTCTATAATATCTCCCTTGGCAGATCATCTAAGCCCCAATTTGCTTAATTAAAGGTTCCCATTGTGCTAGCCTAACTTCCAGCTTAATTGGTAGACCTTCCGTGGCTTCTGCATCAAGGAAGCCCTTCTCATATGACACAATCTATAATTAGTGATGTATTGATTTTGCTAGCTAGGGCGTGCATTTGGCCCAAAGCACATCTGCTGAAAATTAATACTTTTTTTTTCTTATTTAGCTCTTGACCAGATTTGATGTCAGAAAATCACTCAGCAAGAAAGGATGGGGATTTTTGGTTTAATTTTCTTAGGGGAAAAAATGCAATTGATAGTCTCTAAAAATGGAACTTCTTTTTACCAGTGGAATACACTTTATATTAATCTTCTTTCTCTTCCCCTTCACACCAGTCCTTTGTCGCTAGAAACACTATACCAGCCCTCTAGCTAAAAATCCATCTTTTTTTAAAGTTTCTCCTCCCAAACCTATCATATTAAATGAACACATTCAAATGTGGATCATTTTTATTGCAAGTTGGTATACACTTTCTCCATTGTTGTAGGATATGACAATGTAGTTACTTCTGTTCCATATCACCCAGGGTAGCAGAAGTAATTTATAGATAATTTATTTACTTTAGACTGGACAAGTGAGTTAGTGGCGCAGCCAGGCTTAGCTTTCAGGACTTCCTGAATCTCAGCCCTGTGTTTATTCCTCTAGACCAGCGGTTCCCCCACTTTATTGGTTCACATGCCACCACCTTAAAAACTTGTTGTGAAGTGAACTGATGGAACTTGAAGCTTGCCTACTGCAATTTGGGAAGTGTTGCTCTAGATTATACTCTCTCCATCTCTGTTGTATGGCTTAAAGTTGAAGAGACAAAACACACATTTTGGCCCAAATCCAATACTGAATACACAGGATAAAAGTTTTCCTATTACTAAGAGTTCAGCAGATGGGCACCATATTTTCAGTGAACAAACTGTTTATGCAGATAAGTAAACATCTTGCTGTAGTATACATATCACCTGCCAAAACATTATACACTCCCATTTCCTGTGCATGTTGCTCTTAAACTTCTGTAGGAGGTGCAAATCCAAAAAAGGGCTGTTAGGCGCTGGAGATAGGGTTTGGATATCTGAACCATCTAATGTTATACATCCCCTGCCAGTACCAAGAAAGGGGTAAAACTAGTGCAGCCTAGACAACAAATCCCCCTCAAAGGCTTAGCCTTCCAAGATGGCAGAGCAAAGTGATCCATATGAATAGGTCCTCTTCATAGACGAGTTTGTTTTGGAAGAGACTGAGTGAATTTAGGATGATGCAAGTTGTCCCCATGCCAGCTGAGCCAGCAAAGGATAGTACAAATTAAGCATACCCACGCAATGACCTAGATAACAGGAGGTATCCACAATGTTCCAGAGACACATTGATGTTTTTTTGGTTCACTGGGCCAAGCATCCTCATCCCTCACATATTCAGACTCCACTAGTCTCTCCCCATAGGATCTGGAGGATAATCGCAGAGCAGCCAGGACCCGGCAATCTGGAATGACTGAGCCAGAGATGATTCTGTTTACAGACAATCAATAAATGTTACCCATTTATCCTGGCTCCCTACATGCCAGGATGTGGGCACTCAAGGTTTGGGGCCTGTCTTGGACACTAGCACCAAACTGCAGAGTGTGGCAGGTGGCGCGGGTTCACACACAGGACCCCGCTTGTGGAAGACTTCACTACAGGAGCTCAAACTGAGCCAAAGCCTGACCCTGTTCAGGAAGGTCTTTCCCCATGGACACCAGCCCCACCTACATAAAAAATGTAGACTGCAGCAGGAAGAGCCTGAGCACATGGCAAGCTCCAGGATATGAGAGAGAGAACCTGACCTTCCCCTACAACCAGAAAGCCTGCATAGGATGGATGATGGGGAAAAGAGGGAATGTGTCTTGATTTATGCTGCCTATAACCTTTTATGCCACTTAAATACTGTGGTGAAAGGACCTTACAAATACTAAAGATACAATAGCAAACCATCAGCTGCCCCCACCCTGAGGAATGTTAAGATCCACAGAAAAAACAGAAGTTTAAACACAGGCACATCCCAGAGACGCTAAAGCAACAGGGTAAGAGAGATGATATGGGAGGAGGGGAATAGAGAGATCTGCTTTGCCACAGAAAGTGAAAAGGCATTATTTAGCAATGGGCTAAATAATAGATGCTGTGATATTACGATGCCATAAGTTGACCCATGTAATTGCTGTCCTAAAGGCACCCATGCCAGGAAATATGTAATGCAAAGGGACGGAGAGAGCATATCACCCACCTATTAGTCAAACTGTAGCCCTGATTAGCCACTGAAGTGCCTGGGTGCCACAACAGTCTTTTTAGTTGCCACTGTGGGGAGAATGGGATGTTAGAAGGAGATGTGAAAAGAGGTCATCAGACCAAGGCCTCAGAGATGCTGTGATGCATGTTCTGTGGAGACATAGCCCTCTCCCCGATATCACATGTCCATACTAAAGCTTCCGTCTCCACGTGGGGAGGCAGATGGCAATGCAATATGGCAGGCTGATAAGGTTCCAAAATGTGGAACCACCACCTGGGTGAATTACGTCTAATGATCCGAGCCAGATAGGCCTCGTGGGAATTGTTGAATGTGGCACAGAGACAATCGCACAACATGTAACCGGATTAGTGTTGCCAGCCTTCGAATCTCAAAACTGGTTTTCAAAACAGATGCTGTCTTATGAAGAATAAGAGACATAACAGATCTGCAGTCCACAGAAATACTAACTAGTAAGGACTGGGACTAAGGACCAGAAGCCCATGATACTGAAACCCCTTACACACATGGCTCCCCAGACTCAATTCAATCCCCTCTTTACTAGCTAACAGTATCTGTCCCCGCCCCCCCTCCAGTGCTGTCTTCCTATTATAATATCCTGGTCCTCATATAGCAGTGTCCTGATACAGCACACGCCCTCCATGCTCTCACCAGCACAACTGGATCCTGGCACTGAGATAAAAACACAACCCCCTAACAACGGGTCAGGAGATATACCTAATGGGGCGAGGAAGTCTTGCCGTTGTTCATGGCTGTAGCCACATGGGTGTGATGCAAGTATACACACATCACAACTACAGACACACATCACCTCTGCTACTACATCTGACTGCCCTCAGGCTAATAACGGCTATTACTTAAAGCCAAAGCTTTTTGTAATGTGATGTAAAAATACAATAAATGTCAGTGTAGCACTGCTATCACACACTGGCAGCATGGGGTGTGAGTGATGTAGTGTGCATAGCTAGGTGCTTAGGGTAACCTCTACCATGTCACTTGTGGATTTTGTAGCGCAGGGCTGATGCATGGCTTATGCGAATGTTTTGGGCGTTGCTTGGAACGTGGTTGGATTTTACCACAAAATGGCTTGAATTGAGGAAGCCATGTGAATGGCTAATGAGGATTACAAGACCACGCTTACATGGGTCCTGGCTTAAACAAACCATTCAAATAGCTAGAAACCCAGACTTTCCCAACATTCAAGGCTTGTCATATCTGAGATTTTGGTTTGGACCAGTGTCTATAAACCAGTGGTTCTCAGCCTATTTACCATCGTGGCTGCATATGCAGTTTTCTCTGTATTATGTGAGCCGCATCCGCATAATATGTATACTACCTGTATTGTCCTGAGGTTGTCACGTGGGCTGCAGCTGTGCGCTGACTGGGCCGCAAGCAGTTTGAGAACCACTGCTATAAACCAACAATTTTAAAACACAGTTGTACAGAAGCATGTTTCGTTGCACTGTGATATATTCATTACTTGGGTGCTGGATGCACTCAGCCTTTGGCCTGCCACTTATCAATACAAGCAACACACATACATGTGACAAGAGAACCACAATGAGATCTCATGCATTATTGACTAAAATAGATTAACACCACAGTGGGTGGATGCTGCAGCTAAGAAATGAATAAATAATGTGGTACAAGGAGAAGGAACAGTAAACCTAAAAACTTCATTATAAAATCAATAAAACTGTGATCAAGAAAAAAATACATTTTTAGGATCAAGGGATGTTAATTTGAAAAGTGGAACCCTTTTTGGTGTCTTGAAATTCTGTTAAACACAGTTGCTAGTTATGTCATCTTCTTTCAGTCTTGATTAGCCTGAACCCCAGGCACATCTGTAATTATTTTTCTCTTATTCCTTATTCATCTGATCCATAAAAAAATCATTACTCTTGCTTCTGACCTGCAGTAATTGTCTCTGCACATGGAAATAATCGTTGCCTCTTTTGCCTCAGCCACAGACTTTTCCTTTTTACTGATTGTATGTGATTGGGAGCTTAAAATATTTCATCTAGACCACATCCAGGTGTTCAATGAGTCATTTTTTCTGCTAAATATCAGCACAGCACAAGTACACTTACATGCACGCAAAGTTGACCTACCATGGCTCTTGGTTAACTTGCCATGGTCAGTTGTTATGTTCTTTTTATTTTCAGTTAGATATTCAGTTTATATAGTTTTATTTTACATTAAAATTGGTTTTTTTAAAACCGTAATCTTTTCCCTATTATTTATATTGCCCTACTGCCTCACAACCCAGCCAAGACTAGTACTAGCTATTGTACAAACACAGAGAAAGAGACAGTCTCTGCCCCAAAAGCATACTTTTTACGTAGACAAGGCAGATGGATAAGGGCAGGGAAGGAGGCACAGAAAGGTGAAGTGACTTGCCCAGGTCACTCAGCAGGCCAGGAGCAGAATCAGGACTACAATCCAAGTCTCTTGAGTCCCAGTTCAGTGCTGTCTCTAGTGCCCCATGCTGCCTCTTAATTGATCGCTGTTCTCATTGTTCTTTTTCTGCTAGTTCGGGATCGAGTACGATCAAAAATGGAGAGAGATATTTTGGCAGAAGTGAATCATCCTTTCATAGTCAAGCTTCATTATGGTAACTATAACAAAATGTTATTCTCATTCACTCTTCAAGGTGTTCTGGGAGTTGTAACGGGATTTCATAAGAATGCCACTTTGCTAAATGCTACCCCATTTCAGTTACTACTGTGTATGCCTTAATTTTCCTTATATCACAGGAAAAATTCAGTATTACGAAGGCATTGCTAGTCCTTTGTCAAAATATATTTGATATGAGGTGCAGTGTAGCAATAGTATTACCATGGTATACTGGTGAGATAACAAAGATGCATATGCCAGTTCTACCTGTCCCTTTAGGAAACAGTTAGGAAACAATAGAATCTAATATTAAAAAATGATTAATAATTGATAGCATTCACTAAATTTCTATAAACTAACGTAATGCTTTTAGTTATGCAGAGCAGTGTCTCCCTAGATTGCCTGTCTCAGCCCAACAAGCTCCCTGAATTCCTGAAGAGTCCAATTGCTAGTGCAAAGGAGCTTGTGTGAGCATTTTGAACAGCTGTGGCTATCCCCTTCCACAATTCTGGGAGCCTCTCTGACTAGTTTTACACTTTTCTTCTCCTCGTCCTGTGCAACGGAGGGCAGCTTTAGCTCCATAAGGTACGTCTGCACAGTAATTGAAGGCTTGCAGCTGATCCAGATTAGCTGACTCGGACTCGTGGGGCTCAGGGTTTGCTGTGTAGGCATTGGGGCCCATGCTGGAGCCCGAGCTCTAGGACCAGATGCTAAGGATGGAAAAGAATGCACTGGTAATAAATCTTCACCTCCTAGCTAATACATGATTGTTCTTTGTAGCATGGGCTGCAGTGCCTAGTCCAGCAGAGCTCGTTCCATTCTAAAAGTGAAGTGCTAAAATGATAGGAGAGTAAGAGAATGAGGCAGAATTAATCAGTAACAATCTTTCTTTGGAGACTTTGAAATGATTAAAACGTCCAACATCTCCATTCTTTTCTAATGCAGCATTTCAAACAGAGGGAAAGTTGTATCTAATACTAGATTTCCTGCGGGGAGGGGACCTTTTCACAAGACTCTCCAAAGAGGTAAGCCCATTGATTTTTGTGTCTTGGGTCATTTTCAGAATCCGTGTGTGTGTGTCTCTGTGTGTATTTTTGTTCTATGTAACTGAATTGGAGCTGTAATTTCTTGTAATTACCTTAAGCCTTTTTTAATATTTGTATCTACGTCATATGATGAGTGACATTTCTGACAGAGTGCAAGCATTACGTTAATAGAAAATTTAATTACAATTTACTCTCATAGAACAGCTCATTGTTAGTTCCTTCTCATGGTAGAATAACCCCTGACCCATCACTAAAAAGAGAGACATGCTGGCTGTGGTGTGGAGAGAAAAGATATAACCAGATTGCCCACTCTGTGAAGCCTATGCTCAAGTGACCATGTGCACCAGGGTCAGGTTCTGAGGTGGCTAGAGAGTTCACAGGAAACTCAGGTTAAAATGCCAAAATCCCTTCTGGGGTTTCCAGTTTATTTCACCAGATATTTTACAGACTTAGCAGAAGTCTCTCTCCACTTCTTCAAGTAAACTCCAAAATTAAAAACAAACAGGCCAACAGGGTAGCCCTTGTGTGTGTGTGTGCAGGCTAGACTAGCGGTGGGGAGGAGGGAGAGCGAGCCATTTCTGGTCCTGTAGGCATTTTGCTTGTGCCTGTGGCTTCTTCTGTGTCTGATGATGTTACGCTTATGTCTCTGCAGGTAAATAAAAGAGGAGTTCTTGTTTTAAATACTTACCATAACTAAGAGCCAAAGCCCTCTGAAGTCCATGGAAGAGCTCCTATTGACTTCAGTGGGTGTTTTGGATCAGGCCCTAGGTCTACACATGCTGCATATTCTGTTAATATTTTGGAACTGAATATAAACCAGTTTATAAAACAAAAGGCATTTCAGTTCACTTTTAGGCAAAATAGGTCCATATCTCAGCTTGTGGGAATTTGGGAACCCCAAGATTTTAATAAACTAAGATATAGGCAGGTACTAAAGACCTGGCTGTTCACTGTTGGCTTTTTGCCATTGACATCAATAGACTAAAGCTCAGCCCTGATTTGTATTAGTATGTAATGTCATCTGAACTGATCAAAACCAAGAACGAAAGCAGCTTGATTTAGGGGAGAAGAAAACATAGCTGAATGAACAGAATTTTGTCTTGTAACAAGGAGGAAGTTTTATGTGAGTGCAGACAAAGACTGACAAATTGAATCTGATATGATGGTCTTTCTTGCAATCTTGAGTCAAAGAATTCTCCCATGCAGTTGTTTAAAGCAAATCGGCCTGCTATCATACAGTAATTAGACATGTTCTTCCTTTCTTTCTGACTAGGTAATGTTTACAGAAGAGGATGTCAAGTTCTACTTAGCTGAGCTGGCCTTGGCTTTAGACCACCTCCATAGTCTTGGAATCATTTACAGGGATCTAAAACCAGAAAAGTAAGTTAATGAGAATAAATTAATGGAAAACATGTATATAAACCTTTTAAATAACTTCTTTGTTATGTTAGTAAGTTACAAAATGCCAAAGACAACCCTCCGGTATCTTTTTCCTTATTTTATCTGAGATTCTCTTCGTCATCATATACTGTGAGCATCTCACAATCATTACTAGATTTTATCCTCAACACCTTTCTGAGTTAGGTATTCTACCCATTTTACAGATGGGGGAACTGAGGCACAGTGTTGATCAAATGACTAGCACAAGGTTATACAAGAGGAGGACTATGGCTGAGCTAGGAACTGAACTCTGGTGTCCTGAGTCTCAGCCCAGTACCCTATCTATTAAACCGGCCTTCTTACCGTACTATTTCAACATGAGATGACACAACACCTGCTACAGTCCAACATTATATAATCATACCAAGTGGGTGTCTTATTGCTTTTAACTTGATAAATTATTTCAGTTCAAAACAAAGTATGGAATGAGGGCCGGATTCAGATCTCATTTAAAATGAGATAAAACTAGAATTTACTTGAATGGCATTGCTATGGATTTGTACCATTTTAATGCAGATAAGATTTTAACTTCTGTTTGTAACAGTGAACCAAGATAAATTGGCCTTAATTCTTCTGTTTTACAAACTATTCAATGATGCTAGCTAAATTTTGACAAGAGTAAGTGTAGTGTTTCTAAAACACTGTTTCCTTTTTCTGCTTTTTAAAAATATTTGCATTTACTACTGAAATAAACTAAATGACTCCCATGGTGAGATGACTGAAGGTCAGTTGATATTGTTATGTTGTTCTGTCCCAGTTGATGTGTGTATAGCATATATTGTTCCATGCCAATTTTAATAAAATGTGTTTCAACTTTTAAAAGTTCTAAACCTTTGTAATGAAATATTCAGATTTGTTTAAAGGAGATTACAGTCTAATGCAGTAACACAGCCAGTCTGACTGTCAATTATGCTTGCAAACTATAACAGCATAGCAATATTCTTTCCCTTCATGCTATGCAATTTAAATAAACACAATTATTTCCTTAGAATGGTATGTGATCAATTTCATACTTCTGAAGGAAAGAAGAGGCCAAAGAATATTGAAAGCTGGATTTTGTAAGAGTGAGGAGTTGAGAGCAGGAAGGCAGTTTATCCACAAATACTATACAAATTACATAACCTTCAAATTCAGTTTCATGTAGATTTTGCTGTCATTTTGACAAACAAGTAGATAATGACGTGGCTGAAACTATTGGTCATTTGGTCAAAACACCATTTCACAAAGGACTAAAAACTTCCAGTCATTTTTGGTTAAGTGAAAATAAGAAACAGAAATTTATCAAATGCAGAAAGTCACCCACTGAAGTAAACATCTAAAGAAATAAATGTATCACTTTATTACTAAATGTCAAATATAAAAGAACATCTTTCATCAATAACAACAAATGCCATGCATTTTTGTCTCTCTATCTACCAGCAACCCTTTTGATTTGACTTTGTTTTGGTGCTTGCTTCATTCATGTTTGCTAGGCAATCACATATTGCATTCATGGGCATAGAATAGCTAATAAATAAATAAAATAGTGTTTGTGATCTTTGATTCTGATTGCTCTTATTGAGAATCATGTGCTAGAGTCCTCTACTTGATAATATTTTTGTTTCTTTTGTTGGGGATTGAGCCATTCTCCACTGCCTGTTGCTTTAGACCAACTTGTGAACTGTTGAACCGTTACTAAAAAATAATCCTAACACAAGCCTATTTAAAAAGTTTAGATAAGGTGAACTTAAATTTATAGGTACATGCTAGTAAAATTGTGTTTAGGAAACAAAGAAGATAAAAACACAAGAAAGTCAGAATTCATGTCTGTGATGGTAAAAATGAGAACCAGCTCATCAGGTCCCTTACAAACCAAAATAGGCTGGCCATGGGACTACAAAGATGAAATAAGATGAATCAGTTTTAGCAGTGTTGGGAGCTATAATGTAGACGGCCCATTAGCTACCAGTGCTGTTATTCATCATCATGTGACCTAATCCTATTTACAGTAAATTGAATCCACATGGTACTGAAAGTAGTGTTGGTAGCCCATTTAAACTAGGGTTCCAGCTGGGGCAAACATCAGTGGGGCTAAGCCAATGTTGGATAGGCCCTCTATTATCTTTATAGTACTATCTGGTCAAAAAGATGAGGTACAGCTACATCTCAGAACTGCACCCTCAAAAGAACAAAATTAAAAGAACATTAAGGTTGCAAGTCAAGTACTCAAAAATTAGGAAATGCCAGAAGTACGGTTCCCTATGCAATTTTTATTCAGCCCCCTTGTGTGTGTGCATTATGATAGTTTTTAATTCCATGGTTACATGCTGTTTTTCCATGAGACTCCTCCCTCATTCAGTGCAGTCACCCCACTCCTTTTTTCTCTCCAGCTTCCAGTCTTCTTGCCCAGCTAGTCCCAGTTTCATTCCCTGGCTCCAAGTCCCAGTCTCTCCCCACTCCTCCAGCCCAGTTTCTGCCCCCCACCGTCCAGGATCCTTGTCACAATCTACTCCTCCCACCCCTGCCCACAGATCTGGCTCATAGCTCATCATGTCCCCTTTGCATTTGAATCAAACAACTTCGTCCTCCTTGGTGTCTGGGCTGAGCCAGAGGGTCATTGAGAGCACAAAAGCACTCAGCTTCCTGCTCTCCGCTCAGGTGCCCAGACCCCGCACAACCCACAGCAAACCGGAACTGCAGTTTTAGGAAAGGTCCTGCTCAGCCCCAGAACATGCTTAGTGCAAGTGGAATCTTCTGGGAATTTAGCTGCTAAAACGCTGAACGTGTTCAAGCTGCAGTTTTTTCCAAAGCGCATAACTTGGCCAAACTAGGACAGAGTTTCATGGGGATGTCAAAATGCACATCCCTGATCAAAGGTCAGTCCCCTGCTAAATTTCAAGCGCCTGCTCCAAAGCATGGGGATGCTAGAGCTTCTTACACACAAAAGGTTGCCTGCATTTTTTCACATGAGCAAAGCAGCATATTTTTTCCTAGCCTCATTCTTGAAAATGGCTGAACTGTTTTGGATGAAATTTTGCCCACCATCCATCCCCCCCACCCAAAAAACCCCCAAACATTCAGCCTGAGGCAGATACCCAGAATGGAAAATTTAAGCCCAAACAAGGGAATCCTCTGATTGCATTGATGTAGCTAAGGGCTTGTCTTAGTACCCAGATGTTGGTGCTGCTTTAACTATACCAATATACTTAAAGTGGTACAATCCCACATATGTGGACACAATTATACAGATGTAAAGATGATTTATAGTGGTCTAGCTATTCCCTTATGGGAAGGGGAATAGACTAGCCTGTATTAGGTATCTTTATACTAGTATAACTGTGTTCACACTAGGGGCTGTACTGACGTATCAGTAAAAAAAAAATCAGACTCCTAATCAAAATAGCCATACCAGTACAATAACTGTGTGTAGCCCAGGTTTAGGAGAGGATGACATGAAAGCTTGTGATTTCATCAAAACTTTACAAAGCTATGTTGGCTGATCTGATCCAAAGCATTAAAGAAAAGAAGACAAGTTAGAAAAGAACAGTTAATTGTGAGAAGATTTTATATAAAAGCTACATTAGGAAATTTTTTTCTTTCCAAACATTACTTTTGAGTAGTTTTGTTTTTGTTTTTTTACATTAACTTGGTTCAAACCCCATGTGAGAATGCTGAACGCATCTAATATTTAAGAAATAATCAAGCAGAACTGCAATACGGAACCAACAGCATCGTATCTATCTGTAGATCCCCTAGCCAGAGTGCTGAAATAGAGTGCTGAGTACAGCTTTGGCTGGATTGTTGATATCACTTCAGAAAAGCTCAGCTGAGCCTGAATTTTCACCTGCCCCATGCACTGTTTTATATACTGTGGTAAAGTCAGGCCAGATGGCCACAGAAGAGTATACCAGGGCCGGTATGAGGGCTCGAAAGGGTTAAAAACCCTCTGCCCTGCAGGCAGAGGGGGAGCACAGCAGGGCAATTAAAGACACCTGGGCCCAATGAAAGGCGGGGCCAATGGTATTTAAACCCTGCCTTCCCTAAAGCAAAGAGAGGGAAGATATGCAGGCAAAGCTGCCAGAAGGTCTGGGGCAGCAGCAGGAGAAGGTTCTCTCCTGGTCAGGAGACAGAGCTCTGCTACAGTCAGGGGAGAGGAGGTAGCTGGGGGCGTCGTGACCGCACGCGGCAGAGGTAAAGCGCAAGACCCACGAGGGGGAAGTGTGGCAGCTTGCCACAATACGTATATATCATTTTGATGTACTGTAGCTGAGGTTCCCAGAGTTCAGTTAAAACTGATATTGACTGCTAAAAGTCATACCAAAATTAAGGTGATGATTTACTAATAAATATTAGTTTCAGCTGTAGAAGTCTGGAATATTTTTTAACTTTCCATTCTTGCTATCAATGAAGAATTACTGGGCCCAACTTTTAGAAGCTGTTAGGGTGATCACTCCTTAAAACTTTCTGTTTTGCCTAAAGTTACCAGATAATATTTCCTCAGTATTAGCAGTGTTCCCTTTGCTTCTGTATATGCCTCATAAAAATGTCTAGTGAAAATTGCAAATACTGAGTTAGTGTTATTAACTACCTAGGACCATTGACAAGTTTTTAGTGCAACCGCTCCGCACCCAGGAAGTGTTGTGCTGCTGATTGCTCGATGATTTAATCCAGCAGTTCCCAAACTGTAGGTCATGACCCCAAGCGGGGCCACTCCATCATCAGACAGCAATCCCGAGCATGCAGAGGACATCATTTTACAAAATGGCCTCCTCCACACAGCGTGACTTCGCACACTCCATATGCACGAAGTCAGGTCTGATAGAGGATGCTATTTTGCCAGTGGCATGCCGTGGGTGTCCAGTGCCCCGGGGCCAATACTTGAATTTGCATCTCCCCCCTCCATCAGCAGCAGTGACAGTGCCATCAGCAGCAGCACCCCGTGGTGGGGGATCTGCAGGCCCGTTTCCCGCTCTGCTCTTCCCCACTCCCTCCCCCCCTTGTGGGCAGCGGGCAGCAGGAGTGACGGGCAGATGCCCCCAGGCCGCCCGACAGCTACGGAAGGGTGGAACTGCCTGGCCCCTGCAGCCCCCTTGTTGCATCCAGCGTGGGGGCAGAGGGGCCGGGAGGATGAGGGGCGGGGGGTCAGGTCGGCACGGCACAGCCACCGGGGACGTCAGCAGGGGGTGGCTTCTCTGAGGAGGGCTTGGCCAGCTCGGTATGCCACTGTGTGTTGCTCTACAAAACAGTGCCCTCTATGCAGCATGGCCTCATACACACTGTATGGATGTGAGATTATGCAGTCCCGAGGACACTGTTTTCTAAAGCAAAATGGTATCCTTCTTGTGGTGTGAACTTGCACGTGTGTGAGAGGTCACACTGCAGGGAGGACACCATTTTTAAACTGCAAATTCCACGCTGTCTGAGATAGTTGGAAACAACACATCTGAAAATGGAGTCACGCAGGGAAAATGCTTGAGAACCACTGATCTAATCCAAATAACCAAAAATTGGTCTTTCTGGCTGAACTTTTATTTGCCAGAAATGCTCCTTCCTTCAAGTTGCTTACCAGCTGATTCTGACTTTTACATTAATTAATACTTTTCTGCGTGAGTGATCTCATTGTTTTCATGTAGTAAGATACTTGCTTGGTCCCATTGACACCAATGGGATTATTTGTGTAGTAAAGTGCAATTCAGTGTAAGAAAGGTGGAATCAGACCCTTAAATGCAGCAATTAAATGCCAAAAAAGCATGTACAGTTCATGAAACTCCTACATGAAAATTTATATTAGCACTAATGGTGTGGGTAAAGTAGTCTGAAGGATTTGGGAGAGTAGTTTATCTCTTACCAAGAAGTCATAGGTAATTTTTCTTCTTGTTTGCGGCTCAAGGGACCAAATTCAGACTTGATGTGATTCTGTTATAACTAACTCTTCATTGTCTTCACTGACTGCACTGGAGATACATAATGAATCAATTTGAACCAAGAATCTGCAGCACCAAGGTTGTGTGACATGATGCAAATATTGTACCACAGTAAACACACAACACAATGTCATAAAATCCTAAATTTGGGTCTCCTGTTTGTTGAGGATATTTTAATCTCTGCAGCTGCAAAAAACTTGCATAACAAAACCTGCAACCAGACGAAACTCAAAAGGTGTTTCAGATTTTCTTACCAACCAGAATGTCTGGCAAAGTTTGCTGAAAGGCCCCAAATCTAAGTGCCTAACCTAAGTATGGAATAAATTTGACCAAAATCATAAAAAACTCATAGTTCCATATTATTTTGGCTCCAGACCAGACCAAATTTGGTAGTTTTGGCTGAGTTTCACTCTGCGTTTGGGCTTGTTGGAACCTAAAACTCAAAGTGACTCCAAGAAGATGTGACTCAGAACTACAAAATAGGTACAGAAATTGCTAAGTGTCACAGACAGAAACACTTTAATATTGATTTGACATGTACAGTAATGTCAATATCCAGTGGGAGGATTTTTTGTGTTTAAGATTCAGCCTTGGACTTCATATGTCAGTTGTAATCCCAACTCTACCACAAACATCCTGTGTGACCTTGGGCATACCATTCTACTGTCACTGTCTTTGCATTCCCACCCATAAAATGGAGATTAATGTATTTACCTGCCTCAGGCCTTGATCCAATGAAAGGCAATAGACATTGGTTCAGGCTGTCAAAGATTAAATTCATTATTTGTGTTTTATGATCTTAAAATTGAAATTACTAGAGACGTGCAAATTATTAGTATTGTTGTTGTTGCTAATTATTTATTAATTTGGAAAAATAGAATGTGAGGAGACAGTTTTACATAGACACTTTCTAATCTTACATTGAACCAATAATTATGCATAAAGAAAATATAAAGAAGTTCCATGTTAGGGCTTTGGTGATGCCATCGGAGTCCTCAGTGGAATTATGACCTAGTATAACTGGCTTATCTGTACTTCCTCTTCTTATAATTGTTATCATTTCAAACCACTGAATTGGAAAAAAGATTTTTTTTCCATGCCTGAATCATATACACAATGTCTAATTTCCTTTTTTTTCCCCCCTGAAAACAAAAGTAGCTTAGTTCAGGTTTGCTGATCTCATATGTAGTAGCTGAAATAATTGCGATTGTCACAATAGAGCTTTCAAATAATGATAGTGTAAAGTAAAAAAGAACTGTAAAAAGAATAAAACATAAAGAGAGGAGACAGGAGGAATGATCGAAGAAGAGGTTTGTTTCCACAGTTACTGGGGAAGTTTACTAAATGCTAGCCATTTCTGTCAGGATCATCTGTGACAGATACAGTGGTTGCTTCACTAATCTTAAATTGATTCATTGTAGTAATGAGCATTTTCTTCCCTCCAATTCATTGTTCATCTTCCTTTTTTCCCCTCCAATGTAATTTTTAGTTCATAAACATGGAGTTCTGTATATTTTATACATTGTAAGGCGAAAAATTACTCTGTGCATGCGTGCATCCATCTACCCATCCCCTCCCCATTTTGTCCTTGGGCAAGTGTAAATTGCAAGTGTAAGTGACAAAAGTGTAAGATTGCCCAAAGACAAAAATGTAGTACTCAGTGGACTTTGTAGCTTGCTAAGTACAAAGGAAATGAAGCAGGAACATTGTACATGACTTATCCCCTTTGTGTAGGTATTCGTGGTCATGCAAAAGGGACAGAAGCATAGTCTATCAAATATGTGGAGCCTAATGCAGGGAATCGCCTCTCCTGCATTGCAAACAAAAATTACTTCTGATCTCATCTTTTTACACTCTAGACTCTTGCCATAATGTCTGAGTGTCTCTCATTACTTAAAAGACTACAATGTTCTTTCTCTCTCTCTTCCTCTCTCATATAGTATATAGTGTCAACAAGAAGCAGTCTTTGGCTTGTTTGTTCATTCATTTTTATTAATAAATCCATGAGAATGAGGGTCTTGTTGTCAGAAAGCCAACTGCCTGTTTTAGGCTCCTTTCAACCTTGGCATTACAGCTAGCCTGATTGCCATTAGCTCCAGTCCATTGCTGTGAACTACTCAAGAAGGATGGGGATGTAGAATTCATGGTTCAGATGTTAATGCTGCAAAAAGCAGCATCCATGTCCAGTGGGAAATAAACTGTTTATAGTACAGATGATTAAGGGGAGAAGTCAATGGATGTGTTGCAGTTCTGCTCTGTCTAAGGCCTTTCTATACTTATCTTGGAGATTCGGCGGCAGTTATGCAAGCTACGCAAAACACTTGCATAACTCCCATCGACTTCTCTGCTTCCGTTGCTGAGCTCTGTCTTCAATGCGCTGCGCCGACGGGAACCGCGTTCTGTCGATGCAGCACTACATCACTTGAGAAGGTGGTCTTAATATGTCGATTTCTGGATCGACTGAGCAGATATTCAATGACCACTCAGTCGATGCAGAGAAATTGATCTGACAGTGGCGAATTTGCCACCATCAGTGAAAACATAGCCTAAGTGGCAATCCCCCTGGAATTACTGCAGAGCCCCAATCTTACATTATTATCACAAAAGGCTTCCCCTGCACTAAGGGGTGAAGAATCATCATCATTGTGGGCTTTACTCCCCCTTCTACAATTCCAGGGCCAAAACTGTGTGATTAGCGCATGTTTGTTCCTGTTGCCCCTTTTTACCTGACTGGTTCATCAAAGTTGTGTGTGTTTCAGTTGGGAGTAGAAATTGACAGTAAGCAGATATTCGTTTGATGCAGACTTGTTTATTTACAAGAAATGTGCAAAGTCCTGTGTCTTTGAATGCAGACGGAATCAAGAACAAAAAAGAGCAGTTCCTTAGTTTACCAGCCCCTCAAGCCTCTTTAGCGAACAATAGAGCCAAAAGATCTCTCTAGCTTTTCCCAGGGTCACACTATGCTCACAGGCTCCGGCTTACCTTTTTCTTACCTCTTTTCCTCTGCCTCTGTCTCTTTGGTCTTGTCTATGGCCACAGTAGCTGTGTATTCTCTCATACTCCCACAAACACCTATCCAAAACAAATCTCAACAAACCCACTCCTGGGCAGATTCACACACACCTTTTGTCTTAGGTGGAGATTATGTTTGCAGTCATGGTAACTGACAGGTGAGTGCACACCTGTCAACCAATGGGGGGATACCCCCAACCCATAAAAAGGTTACACCAGCTTGTAACACTCCACTCCACACCACAACAGTGAGGGGATCATAAAATTCTAATATCTTCCTAAATGTAATCCTCTTGTTGAGGGAAGACTAGTGAATATTTAAACATGCCTGGTACAAGGCTAGTGCTTAAAAATCACACTTCCTCAGAAAGGTGGGAGGGGGATGGAAAAGAAAAAGCTTTAATTATTGAACAATAACAGTGACTCAGCTGTCAGCCTTTGTTGTTGAATTATACTCAGTAACCATCTGTTCCCAGCCTACAAATGCATTACAGATGATCATCTCTGTTTAGTTCTGTTTCAATGCAAAGACAATGTTTTCTGGGAATATATGCGAATGTATCAGTTTTGCTTCTCTTGTGTTTTCTTTTAAATATATGTATTGTGATGATCTGAATGTTTGAGAGGACGGGAGTATAAAAAGAGACAATGTGGTTGACTCCTAACTACAATTTGAAAACAGTAACATAATTAATCTGATTGTTGATTAAAGGGACACTGACCACATTAGAGCTACAAATTATTGAGTCACAATTCTGCCTCTTTCTTGTTTCCACAAAAGCTAAAGGTGATTTTTGCTGATCGCCTTTATGTTTCATGTCAGAATGCTTCTGTGAAAATAGTAAATGTTATCCTGGAGCAAATGTATGAAAACATGAGGTTGTAACCCAGTGCTTTTTTTTTTTTTTTTTTAATTATTTTACATTTGTTACTAAAAAAAAAAATTGCAGAGTGGGAAAAGTGAAAATGTCTCCCTGTGATCAAATTCACACTACAAATTAAGAGAATCTCTAGTTTTTTCACACAAATACTTTTGAAGAGTGAAATATTTCATGATCATATATAAGCAAGAATCACTTCACATCACTGAAAGAGAGTTGCCTTCAGTGTTGAAAATATATGTTCAACAGTGCATGTAAACGCTAAAGAATAGTTTATGGCAGGAAGTAAAGAATGATGTCTTAACCAATTGCTGTGGTAAGGAAATTTAGGTGGGTGAAAAGCAATTATCCATGTTGGAATTTGACCAAGAGACTGGGGTTAACATCTCTACTTCTATGAAAAGTGCAGTAGAATCTCTTTATGGACCACCAAACGTCAGGATATAAGAGTTAGGTCTTCTTCAACACATGATGTCAAAATAAACAATATTATGTTGAGACAATGTTTAGGGTCTAATTTAAGCTGACATAAGCATGGAAATTCAGCATGATTACTCATGGCATGACCAGATCGTGGTCTCTGGAGTTAAATTTCACTGTAAAGGACCTTGGGAGAGAACTGTGAAGTCTCCCTTGTGGCTGTATTACCTTTTCAGCAGATTTCCCATGGGGTGCGGGAGGTAGGGTGGGGACAACACACTCCCTTCAGCTAACCTCTCATCACTGGCCACCCCCTCGTACTTCTCCATTCTCTGAGCCCTAGATCTATACGGTTACTCCAACAGATCCAAGGCAACGTGGTGCCATGCAGGTGGTTCAAACTTCTACATGCAGATCTAAGGGATGTGATCCAATTCATTTATTAACCTATCACATTGTGCCTATTGATTCACAGGCCTACATGATCCTTAAAACCTGCATGAAAAAATTACTTTCTCTTCTGAGATTGCTGCAGCATTGAGCCATTCCAGGGAGTTGTGGACAGAGTGACTGCCTTAAATCTAACTTGCATTGTTTGTTTGTTTGGGTTTTTTTTTTTTTTACTCCTAATAATGATACGCCATAAAAGTGTGTGTAGCCCTCTCCCGGGGAACCTCTGGTCTTCAAGAGTCGACAAATCCACTTATTCCTCCCTTTTCAAGGCTCTGTCGATCACCTTGCAACCAAAGAGCCTTGGGTTCTCTGTGTACCTTTCTTTCCTTTCCTTCAAGAGCAATGAAAGTGCTGTCACTCTTATTGCTGAAAGCAGACACCCTGCAGTCAACTCCATTCCTTCAAACACTGGGTCTCTCTGGGCTCAGTTTACATATCTGGACAGCCCCAACCAAACACCCAAGTCATGTAACTGGCTGCTTTGGCATGTCAGCCAGGCTGATTGTCCAGCCTCCACAGGCTATTCATGTCTCAGGCGCTCGGTAGGGAGACCTTTGGGCTCTTGGGGATCTTTCTCTTCTCTGGAGTCTCTAAGAAGGAGAGAGCTACACATGCATTAAATCTGTATATATTTCCTGTCTTTCACCATTTTTTATTCTTTGTTGCTAAATGTACTTTGTATCTTCCTAATCCTTCTATTTTTTTTTCCTTTTTCCTTCCAGCATCCTCCTAGATGAAGAGGGTCACATTAAGATTACAGGTGTGTAAAGAACAACATTTGATCACTGAAACTTGATCTCTACAAGCCTGCCAGTTCACTGCATTGGGTTCCACGCCTCATTTTACCTCACTCTGTGAGCTTGGATACGTAGCGGGAAGGAGGTTGCTTAAGAAAATGTAGGGGCTGCAGGAAGTGGGACTGAGGATTCAGTAGATAGCATTAATCCCATTGGCCTGGGGTAGCATAAGGGCCCTGTGCATGCAGGAAGTACCATTTTTCAGCTAAAATTTGGGCTCCTGACTGTGGCTTCCAGCTCCAGACTTCTCTAACCCATGAGTCCTTAAACCACACACCCTTCTGGTATGGCTTCTAGCTCCAGATTAAAATGCAACCAAAATTTCTTGCCTGGACATCCATGTGTCACCTTGGAGATGCTGTGTGGTCATTACTGCATGCTTGTCCACTGGTAGTGATTAGAAATCCTGTGGTACTTTTTGCAAGAATAAGGTTGTTCATGCCAATGTCCTGGGCAAATTCCAGCTTGTGTAACTACATTCTGGTTATCCAAATCATCTCTGGCATCTTCAGAAGTATGTAGAAAAATTCAGGTACCCAACTTCAGGCCACAAATCCCCACAGGCAAGCAGGGAATTTTGCTCGCATCTAGCCATGTGCACGTGCAACCTCCAACTTCTGTGCATGTGTTGGCGCTTATGTGAACAGAAACTGCACATTATGTGAATGTGCACTTCTGTAAAAATTCAGCTCTCAGCTGGATGCAGTATTCTTCACCTCTGTCCTCAGCTGCTGGGTTTCATTTGAATGAAAAATGTTGTTCAAATGTGAGATAATATTTATAATCATAAACCAAGATCTGACAAAAGTTCCATTTATTTAAAATATATGTCTAGATTTTGGTCTGAGCAAGGAGGCGATTGACCATGACAAAAGAGCCTATTCATTCTGTGGGACAATAGAATATATGGCCCCAGAGGTGGTCAACCGGCGAGGACACACGCAGAGTGCAGACTGGTGGTCCTTTGGTGTGCTAATGGTAAGGGTGTATGCTGTTTATTTTTTCATTCTTTTGGCAGCTGTTTTGATATTTCAGGCTAAGAAGACTCACTTTCAGCAATTAATGGACTGGCTGTAAGGAGGACATAAATGGGTAATGATTGCTTTGATCGTTTGCGTGGCGTCAACAGTAGGAAATTAATTGCTTCTCGCATTACATGAGATGACATTTGGCCACTAATTTCTCACTCCCTCATTTCAATTCTCTCATAAGCTGGCTGTTATAATTGATTGCTATGAGTCATGATAACCTTGTTCCAAAGAGATAGGCAGAACAAGTTTAGAAATATACAATCACCTCAGGAATACAAAAGATCACTGTTTTGTTATTTACTAGGTTGGTTCCTGAGTGGAATCCATTTCCCACATGGGATTTGTCAAGAGGATGTCCTGACCTCTTAGAGAAACCCAGGGGGGACTCCACTTCAGCAACATTTAATATAAAGTGAAAGATCTTTGGCAAAGTCTGAGAAGAGATTCAGTTTCACATGCTCTTGTGTTCAACTGCTAATGATTTAGGTATTTTCTTAGGATGTTTCTTCATAAGGGCCTGAGATTAAGCTTCCAGTATGATCAGATTTTGATAAATTCACCTTTAAAAAACCAAATTTCCCCTAGCCAATACTCACCCACATTTAACTGCACACATTATTTATTATTTGTTAATCATACACAATGTGATCTGCTTAGTAGAAGACAAATTCCATAGTCCCTCCCTTGAAGAGTTGCAGCTTGCAACTGTAAACTCTTTGGGGCAGGGACAGTCTTTTTGTTCTGTATTTATACAACACCTAGAGCAAGGGGGTCCTGATCCATGTGTAGAATTCTTAGGTGCTACAGAAGTATAAATAATAACAAGTAAGACCAAATGCACCAAGAAACCCAGAAGTGGACATAACTAGGAGTCATGAAACCTTTTCAAACATCTGTGTTCTTTTTTTATATCTAAAGAACTCATTTTTAGAGGGCATCTTGGATGTTTCATTTCACCTCAGTAGTTCATGAGCAGCTGTGCTTCCCCTTCAGTTGTGTTCTTGACATCAGTAAAACTCATCATTGTGCAAGGAACCATATTTCCTGGCCCATATTTAGCATCATTTGACACAGAGGATCTTCTGTATGATTTTTGCTAGTGGTCATTGAGATTAACCCTTCATTTTCTGCCTGCTAAAAAGGAAAACACAATTTTAAAACAGTTGTCATTGACTGAACATCTTCCTTTTTTTTCTTCCTCTCTCTCACTTTCCTGTCACTTGGTTGACTCTGACCACCTCTGGATCTTTGCTTTGTGTACTGAGCGATTGCTGAAGACAATTGAAGGCAAAGTATGAGGAGCAGAATTTTAAAATAATTGCACCTCACAGAGAAGAAGCCATTATAAATATACCCCAGCAACTTCTAGAGTATCCGGTATCTTTTGACATAGTCGTACACTTTCAAAGAGCCAAGTTATTTATTAAGGTATGTCTGTGCCACCTACCATGGTGTATGACACCATTGCATGGTATAAATTGGCACAGAAGAGGGTCACTGGTTCACCCCAACTTCAGTGCCAACCATTTTAAAAATTCATTGCTCTGGATCAATTGTATGAGGATCATTTTCTCTCTCCGTTACCACTTAACTTTTAAGAGTTATGGTCTTTATGGAAACTGGTTTTGAACCAATTTAAATAGGATCAACTATACAGAAGCTGTATCAGTCAACAACATTGCTACCTTTAAAGACATCTGCAGTTGAACCCAACTTATTTGAACTGCTGCAAATTGTGTAATTTAAGATCAAGTTCTTATTCCTTTCTATAATCATTCTCTTTGCCATAAAAAAAATCTTAGACCAATTGCATAGGGTTAAATGAACATTCCTGGATCACTTTTTACTTCCTTTTCTATTTAGGTTTTTCCCACCAACAAAACAGTGGTATCCGTTTAAAGTCAATTTGGATATAATGAAGTGGTGTGAAAAACCCCAGATTGCATTGGTACCTCTCTATGGACATTATGCTGTTCACAGTGAAGTTTCACTTTCCCATAAGCTCTGTTACAGCAGAGCTGTGCCAACAGAGAGGTGTTCTGGCGGATTGCTAGCTCCTCCTCCTCTGCTCTTCCTCCTCTGCTCTTCTTGGGGTAGGATCAGATAGGAGCAGAAAGGAAGTTGACACTACCCCTTGTGTCGAGAGATAAGGAAAGATCACTGGATAACACTGTTTCACATTGGGTGTGAAGCTATAGTCCTCCAGAGGACACTCTTTGCCCACAGCTACCTGTGTCACTACAGCAGGGGGTGAAGCAGAGTGGATCTATCCCCCAGAATGACCCCTTCTCGGGGAGTAAAACTCAGTTCATAGTGAAATTGTTCTGTGATGGTGAAGAACTTTTATTTTAACCTCTCAGAGAGCTCTACTGTATGTGAGTCAGTTGCACAGAACTGTCCACATCACTGTACTGCCATCTCTTGCACCTTGTTTTGATTTTTTTATTACTATTGCATCAATAGTTTATTAACCACTTTACAAAGAGATATGAAGATAATGTCCCTTTCCCAAAGAGTTTACAATCTAACTAGACAGAGTGTCACCAAAAAAGAGGGAATGAGAGACAATGAAAAATCAGTTTAAAATTTGTTTGTTACCTGCACGGCTGGACTAACTGGTTAATCCAAATTAATTAATCAATTACTCCAAAATTAACTCTGATTATTTATGTCCTGAACAACAGAGGTGCTGAACTCTCATCTCTCTTTTGACTTGAGTGTAAGTTGTGGGTGCTCAGCACCTCTGAAAAGCAGGTCATTGATAATAATGTCTGGATCAGTGAAATGAAGGCTTCTGTCTGACTGATTCACTAAACCTTCCAACATCTTTATTACATGCTTATTTATGAAGCATACTTTTCATAGTCTGCTTCCACAAAAGAAGAATTTTTGGTATATTTGCCACATATGATGTCACTCTTTCTTCCTTTTAATAGTTTTGTCTCCTTTGCATCATCTTTATAGTGCTCAGTATTCTTAATCTTTTTTCTCCATTTCTTTCTCTCCCACTCCCCTCCTCAGTGACTTAACATATTTAAAAAGATATTGGAATGCAGAAAGAGATGAGATAGAGGTAGTAAAATCATCTTAACTGTAAGCCTTTGCGTGCTGCCTAAGATATCTCAGAGAAAACAGCTTTAATTACTTTAACTTTTTTTCTTTTAATAACTAATTGAAGAAGTAAAAAGGGATTTCTATATGCAAAAAGAGTGCGTGCGTGCGTGCGTGCTGCTAGTGTTTTCCTCTGATTGTGTTGCATTATGAAATATTTTCCTTGAACTATAATTAACACACTCTGGAGGAGAAGTTGTTCTTAAGATAATCTAAAGATCAGAAAGAATTAAGCAATATCCAAATATTGGTTAGAATTTTCCTCAAAGCAATTTGCAATATGTAGTCAAATTCACATGAAAAATATGCTAGCTGGAGGCATATATGTATCTTGATGGAAAATGCATGTAAGTGCAATATTCATATCCAAAATCTTGATCAATAAGGTAAGAAATACGTTCCCTGTAGTAAGTTCTAAATAACTGATTCAAATGATGGTGATAAAACGGTATTTACCCAAGCAATGAGAACAGCCACCAAATAGTGATACTCCCTTGTCTCCTCTTCTACCATTGGCGTCAATTCACAATATACAGGACCAGCATAAAGAGGCAAAGAACTTTAATCCATTTTAAGGGCTTGTTCACTTGAGCCACAATGCAGGATCCAAGCACAGGAAAATGTAGAGTCAAGGATCAAAATGGACTGGGTCGAAAGAGATCATAGTCTTGGCCCAAAAATAGGTGGCTCAGGGATTGCCAAGGGAACATTGTAATTCTATCTAAACAAGCTGTTCAAACTCTAGTGTGTTGTTCCCACTTTATATAGTACCATAAATGGATGTGGGGTTTTCTGGAGCAAAGCAGATCTTACTATCTGAGGGCTTAACTTTCTGGGAGGTTGAGCACCGTCAGCAACCTGTGCCACTGACAACAATAAGAGGTCAGGGTACTCAGTGCCTCCCAGGAACTGACTTTAAATTGTAACAGCAAATAAGCCCTTGGACAAGAGAGCAAGTAAGGAAGAGTGATGGGATTGGTGACGGTGAAAAATGGTAGGAAGGAATGCTGGAAGAGGAGGGATATAAAGAAGCAGAGACAACACAGTTTGTTGAGAAAAAGAGCCTGTTAAAACTGTTAGAACAGCAGGGCTGAAGTGCAAAGCTTTTTGTTATGAACTAATGAAATTCTGTCAGTGAGCATTAGCAGTGCCAACGTGTCTCTGAGACCCTCGAAATCCTAGTAAGAGGGAAACGTATGTTGCTTTTGGATCAATACCAATGAAAGACTTGCGTTCTGAGTTCAGGCTGAAGGCTAGTAATTCATGAGTTCTGATCTTGGTTCTGACACTGGCTCCATCTGGGTTCTTGGACAAGTAAGAAAGAAGGACTCTTCTTCAGATTTCATAGATGTAAAATGGAGGTAACGGACAGACTCTCCAGGCTGCTTTACATGGCACAAAGACAATTTAGAGCATCGAGAGATTGTCACATAAGAGGAAGCAGGGGGCTTAATGAGGTAGCCAGGGGGGTATGAGAAAAGAAGACTTGAGAGACTTTATGTCCATGGCTGAAGTTAAAGCTGCCCTCTTGCTTTAACTTACACCAGGACCAGATGGCTGAGAACTGAGAATTTATGACCAGCTACACTTCAGCCTCCTCTCCTAAGCACAATAGAGAATCAAGCTAAATATTTAGTTACCCATCTCATAGGTTTCATCTAAGTTTGTCAAGCACTTTGAAGATGAAGTCCAGCGTAAAATATTATTATTATTGTCATGCTGTCTGGAGCGGCTCACGAACAAGAGTGCCAACCTCAGGGCAGACTGCCAAAAGCAGGGCAGACACCCCAAACTGGTGGGATGTTCTATAATTAGATTTCACCAACCCAGTAACAAATGTGAATCCTGGATCACTGTAGCAGTCTTACCATGGAGTCATTGAGCACTCCAGTCTATCTTACCACCCAGGTAAGATGGACATAGTGCTAAGTGGTCACTTATACCAAAAATGACAAAATAGTCAGGTTACTCCCAGTCCCAAGAAACCTGTCCTTTACTCCAGATCAATTTGCACCCTAGATCTCACACCAAAGACAACACTGGTAGCCAATCCTATAGTAAACTACTTAAGGATTTATTAACTTGGAAAAAGAAATGACTGTTTTTTACAGGTAAAATCAGGCAATACATATACACAAATGAGTTCAGTCTATGGTTCCAAAAGGTGACAGAGGGGTAGTAATCTGTCAGCAGTCAATGTCTTTTTAGGGCTAAACCAGGTTGACTTTGAGGAGCCTTTTTGTTTGTTTGTTTGTTAGCTCCAGCCCTTGTAAGATTTCAAACAGCAAAGAGATGAAAAATCGTCATGTCAGCTATCTTTATTTCCCTCTTTCCAAATTCAAGCTGATGGACTGTGCATTCTCACAGGTAGCATCTTCACGAGTGTAAGAGGGCCAATAAACCAGCCATTGTGTTGTGATGTTCCACAATTGTCCATTTAGTCTTGATAGTTCTTCTAGATGGGCAGGGGAAACACTTTTCCTGCTGAGGTTCACAAGTTCAGAGCAGGCATTTTGACAATTACGAACCAAAATTATGTATTTATTTATAGCAGAATACAGACATTATAAGTAAGATTAATACTTCCAGCAATTTACAAGCATTTTATAGAGACTGAACACATTCTTACATGTTTAACAACCATCTTGACCAATATTAACATACAAGTGAGCTGGTCTGAATTTGAGCTATGAGCTATGAATTTATCAGTGCTAAGCTGACACCTACAGCCTTTGCAAGAGCTGGCACCCAGTTTACCTGCATCACAATCATTATTATAAAAATGATCTTAGCTGACAAGGACTAAATCCTGGTCTCTCTGAAATCAAGGAAGATTTTGCCATTGACTTCAGTGAAACCAGGATTTGCCTCTGTTGGTACCAATAGTAGCCTATCTGAGTCTTTGATGGTAGACCTTTATAAATAAATAAATGCTATTTATCCTGCAATGTTTATGATCAGATAAATACCACAGTTTGCCAGTCCATCTGTCAGACTTAGCTTAAGGTAGTTTAATACATGTCAATGGGAATGGTCCTACCAAATGAGACAATAAATCCAACTTGTATCTTGACCCGCATATCCTGCTTTACTGATGCTTTACTTGATGGTGTTTTAATAAATGATGATGCCTGGTATGGCCCTACTTACAAATTTATGCTGAGGGATGTGAAGCATGTAAAAGTGTGGCTTATCATGACTAGACTCATTTTGTTTTCTGCCTTCTTGCCTGCTACTCAGCCGTATGACCTGAGATTTCAGATCCCAACTCACTACTGTTCTCGTGGTGTTAGAAAACCTTTTCAGCAAGAGAATAGGTATGAAGAGTTAATTAACTTAAATGGTTAAAAAGTTGTAGATAAGCCTAGTCCATTTTCTGCTACACCATAAGAGGTTTGGTAACCATACTGTAGATCTGGATCCCTGGTGAATTGGGTTGTCATTGATATAGCATATGCAAGTCTGTTAGGAGGCCCCTCAACACAGTGGTCTCTTAAGGCTTGGTCTACATTGGCAGTGGACATTGACAGGAGATACACAAGCTACATAATGTAGCTTGTATATCTCCTGTCGATGTACTTACGTTCACGTAGCACAGCATCTTCACGGCACTGCATCGACGGGAGATGCCCTCTCGTCAATGCAGCCTTACTCCTTTTGGGGAAGTGGATTAATGGAATCAACCGGACGGCACTCTCCAATTGACTGAGCGGATGTACGCAGATCCCTGATGCCATGGCAATAAAGACATTCCCCAAGTCTTGAAGACGTTTTCTGCATAATACCTCTAAGGTACGGCCTTTCTTATCCATCCACACAGCTGAAATTCTCATCATCTCATGTCTTGATTACTGCAACTTTCTTTTCTCTGGCCTTGAGAAATGCAATTTTGTCTCATTCATATCCATTCAGAATTCTACTGCAAAGAACATTTTCCTAACTCATCACTTTGACTGTGTCATCATTCTCTTTGCAACCCTTCACTGGCTTCCTCTTCTTTATCATACCAAACATATACTACTTGTCTTCACTTTCAAGGCCCTTCGCAGCCTATTCCCATCTGACCTATCATCTCTCATTCAGTATCAAAAGACCAACTCACGCATCTGATACGCCCATTGCCCATTTGTTACATTTTCAAACAAGCACCCTCGTGTTTTCTCCCATGCTGTCTCTCACACCTGGGAGGGACTTCCTATAATCATCCACAGAGCTACCTCACTATCATCTTCCAGATTCCTCCTTAAAACTTTTCTTTGCCATGATGCCTACAAAAAGCTTGACAATGGTGTTGGAGTTCTCCCAAGACCACTTCCACTCACTTCTTAAGAACTCAGTTCAGCTTCAGTCTTGTCACTCAGGTTCTTTTATTTGGCATACAGCAAAGCTGTGCTGAGTTGATCAGACTCAACCATAGGGAATGGGCAAACGTTGACACATGGTGACACCCAAAATTACACAGCAAACCTCTTTCTTTATGTACATTTACACATTACATTGCTTTTACTTTACATTGCATCACACATTTGGGCATCAGCTTCATTACTTTGTAGGAATCAATCCCTGAATAGCACGCACTGTTCATGCACGACTTACTCTTTACCTTATCTTACCTGCCAGGCTTATCTCATCCATTGCTATCTTGTCCATTGTAAATGTTTCCGAGGGTGTTCTCCCTTATCTTAGCTAGTATAGACATTCTGTTTCCAGATTGCTGATCCATTTACCGCCTTAATCTTGTGTCTCAAGAAATGAGGCCTCACCCATGTCCAATTACTTATATCAAGCCCAGCCTATATTCCACTGCTTTTGTTTTTCTTTTTTATATTAGCATATGTTTTGTTTGCATTATATCCCTGTCTTTCTGTGCATTTTTTTAAAGTTTATTACCCAGCAACAGATCTTTAAGACTATGGTAGTTAATTTAACTATTATTAATGCTAAATTTAAAGTACAAATTAGGGGGCACAAGCTCACCTATGGTAGAGCCCACCAGCATATAATTCTGCATTATAAGCTTGCTTTGCCTTTAAAACATCTTTTTGTAATTTTAACTTTGCTTTATTTTAATTACCTTATAAAAAACTGGTACAAAATATACAATTTTTTTATTTATTACTACAAGAAATGTAGGTGTGAAACAGAACACAAACTAATTGAAATACCATTCCCTGGATCCTGGTGTGCTAAGACCACTGCCTGTCTTGCTGACTAGTATTGTCTTGTTGTTTTCTTGTACTCCCCTGTCTGTCTGTATCCATTGGTTGTCTCTCATCTTATACTTAAATTGTAAACTCTTTGGAACAGGGACCATCTTTTTGTGCTGTAGTTGTACAGTGCCTAGCATGAAGGGGCACTGGTCCATTACTAGTGCTCTTAGGTGCTGCAATAATACAATGAATAAATAATTATAACAAAACAATAAATCTGGTTTACAAATGGGAAATCTGAGACACTGAGCAATGAAGCGACTTTGCCCGAGGCCACCTATCCAGTGACTGGAAGAGATGAAAGTGAGAATGGAATCCAAGAGTCCTGACTGGAATGTGCAGGATCCTAGCACAACAATGAACATCATCCCAGGCTCACAACATTTCAAGAGACCTGGATTGAAGTAGTTTGTGCAACCTATCTTTTTCCCATGCTTTGACAAGGCTTATCTGCCCGCCCCCACCCCCCCGCCCAGCTCTCAATTTAATTTTGTTAGGTCATTGGCTCTCATGGAAGATAACATTCTCCCCCTCACATCCTCAGTGAGCCTAGTTTCCCACATCCCCTGGTCTGCAGAGGACACTATGTGGCTGCTTCTCTTATCTTGCTGGGATCACCAGATACGATAATGTTACAGCCTCTCCCAATTGAAAAAATATGATGAGGTGAAGTAGGAGAGGGGAAACATTTCCTTTTTTGCAGTAGCTAGCTGTATAATGATGCAGGAATGTACAGCATGCTGTAATTTCAAGCAGGGTAGGTAGGGAGCCCTCAGGGATTCCCTAGCAACTACTTATTAGAGAAATGAAACCTCATAATCCATAGCATGGTGTTGCTAGGAAACCTCTGAGCCCCAGTCTATGGCCAACTGAATTGGGACAGGGAGAGTTTTTCCTCTTCCACTGCTCATTAGTATGGAGTGAGAGGTCAGGATTAGGGAAAAGCCGTAGTCCTTCAAAGCTAAGGATGGATTGGCCACACAATGCCTCTGAATATGGGGATTCGTGATGGAGCAGTTGAGAGGGGTGGGAAGTAGTCAGGAACATGGCCACTGGGCCTCTAGATGACCATGAGGGCAAGCAGATGGTACCCAAGGAACGAGCTACGAGACGTCTTATATATTTGGAGGGGTGGAGCCTGAATCTCTGAGCAGAACTGCAGGGTTCCGTGATGGGTTTGGTGTCAACTCACATGACCCAAATTCTGCAGTTTGTTTACTTCTTGGCCTGACGCCCAGTCAGTCTGCTGTGACCATCCGAGAGCAGTGTATCTTTGTGCAGGAGTGTCAGCTGTGAGTGCTAACTTCTTTTGTCAAATCTCATGTTTGGTATTGAACAGAATTCTTAATTCTGTGATAATAAACAGGAAATGGGGGACGCTGTGTAGTGGCTTTAGCTGATGAACACATAAGCTATTTCAATTTGCAAGGATATATTTCTGTTAACTTAATGATTTTTTAACTTTCTTCAACATTATGTTAAACACAATGGCATTGCAGTTACAGAAATGTAAATGCTTTCCTCCAGATGATGCCATGATTCAGTTCGCTGAAGGAAAAGGCACTTATGCATACAATGTGCTGGGGCTGCCCTGCACTGACTTTTAAATATTGATGTTAAGTGCATGTCTTTGGAATTTGATTTAATCTTTATATTAGAACCATGTAATTGGAGAAATGCAGTAATAAAGTACTAGTGATTGAGACATTGCGGTAAATGTTCTGTGTGGTGCTCAAAGGAGTTACTGGCACCGCTCCCTAATACCAGTCAATAAGCCTTTTTTTTTTTTTTTTTTTTTTTTTTTAATTTTAAAGGGCACCATGCCTGAACCTCTTACCTTCCAGTTGATTTCCCCTCTCTGCCCACACTGTTAATGCAGATCTTTCTATGAAATCCCTTGTGAGTGGAAATTGCAGTCGTTTTCTTCCTACATGACCACGGTCCAGGCTGTCGTTCATATTACTGTCTCCTGCCTCGAATGTGTCAGACTATGCGCTATACCAAAATGAACAAACTTCAGCCACTTTTAATTTTCTTAAATTAGTTTTTATAAGAGCAAGAAGCTCACAAGAGAAGAAAGCATGGAAAACATAACATGTTAAGATACTTAAACACACATGCTTCTAGAAATATGAGGAAGATTCAGTATAATGAATATTACTTCTCTTACCACTTAATGGAAGGGTACTGAAGTCTCATTTTTAGAAATGACTTGAGCACTTTCAATTGGACTTAGGCTCCTAAGTCACATAGGCACTTCTTATAAATTTTTCTCAAAATCTTATTTCCCCCTAAAACAGCTACTTCTCTCTGACCCTCCAAGCCAATCACCCTTCCTCACTTTCTGGTCCTTTGTTTTCTGAGTCTGGCTTATAGTTGTCCACAAATATTTGAAAGTCTCTGCGTCCTTTCAAGTACTTGTTTTCAGTAGCCTCAGGGAACTTGATGGTGACTTAGGTTAAGCTTAACCCTCTCTCTCCTCCTTGCTCCTCCCCACAAAACTATTCTAACTATTTAATGGTTGAGTTTACCCTGTGGTCCAAGTCATTAGGTCATCAGGTACTTTTCCTGGTGACTATGACTACTAAAGAAGGAATTTTTGGAGCCCTTGTTACTCAAATAGCCTTGTGACAGGGTTCTGATTGTGCCTAGGCTTCATAAGTTCTGACATGACATGGGCATGAAAGACACAGACTTTCCTTCTGCCTAAAACAGGAAATGCAGTAGTTTTTGTATGTCCAATTCTGTAGTGTCGCAACTGTTGGTAAGATTTTCATAGTGACCATTGCATCTTATTGGCCAGAAGAATGGTGAACGATAGTGAAAACTGCAAAATACAGCTGACTGGTTAGGGTGTCCATGAGCAGAATGCAAGCGGGATAAAGAAGTAAAACACACCATTTATTATTTATGTATGTATGTATTTATTTTATGGAGATGTATTAATCTGTCACACCTCTCCCCTTCAACCTGCTAGCACTGCTACTAAGGACAAGAAACCATTTCAGAACAGAATGGCACACGTTTCTGGCTATTTTAAATGAGATTAGCCCCCTGTAACTTGGCAACCTGGTTTTGCAGGCTATGGCTTCATGAATTATTGCTGTGCAGACCCTGCCAAATGCATTGTGTTGTGGGTTTCAGAGGTGAAATTAGCCTTTTTTTCTGTTTACATTGGATAACTTAGTGCTAGGAAAACCACATCTGAACTGAAGATTTAATATGCAGTGTGCTTGTTAAACGGTCACTTTTAAATGTGACCTGCTTTAAATATCTATTAGACATAAACAACTTTAATTTCAAGCAATGTCTGAATAGCCCCAACCACTGTTAAGAGTTTAAAATTGGGTGCAGATGAGAGAAGACAAAGTTAGCATTTATTTAATGAAATATGGATAAAAGTCAGGATATTTAGTTGATAAAAATTGCAACTTCAGGTTTGAAGATCAGATGGTAAGATATCACAGGATGTGAATCAATACGGTGGTGCTTTGCAATGAGTTTCAATTTTAAGAAATGCCCTGATCTCATTGGAGTTTTACCTTGTCTGAATATTTCTGTTTCATCTTTCTTTATCATAGGACGTTTTCTTACCTGCCATGTGCACATGTCTGCTAAAGGAAAAAATTATTGTATCTAGCAAGAAACATTCCTGCTTGACATCCTGAAATTTCATTTAGAGGTTCAAATTTTGCCTTTCCTTCTACTGGTGCAACTCTGTGCAATGGTGCTGGTCCATGGAAGTCAATAGGGTTTAGCATTTATTTTCCTAAATTTCATGGAGAAAAAAAATAGCAATTTCTTTGACCTTCATGTGGGCTGTTTAATCATTGTGAGTTTTGTGCAGATTTTATAAAGCCATTATCCTTTAAAACACAAGACAGCCGTTTTTTAGGGTTTTTATTAGTTTTCCTTTTTCTGTCTTTTAAATGGCTGAAATGGATATAACAGTAATACTCTGAACTAAATTTAGTATTTAATCACCATTTGTGTTAATCAAAGCAGAGCAGATATTATCACTGTCCTGATTTTTTTAATATTTACTAACTAGAACAAGGAAATTTAAAATATTGTCAGTTAAAGAAAGGCAAACAGGACATCTAGCGCTTAGGCCTTTGGACCGAGAGGTAGGAGAGCTTGCTACTAGTTCTGACAGTGACTTGTTTTGTGACTAGGGGAAAATCATTCTGCCTTTCTGTGGCTCGGTTTCCCCAGCTGACAGGTTGGGATAATGAGGCTTGCCCACTTTTATAAAGTGCTTTGAGAGAGCTAGGTTTGAAAAGTCACTGTGAGTGCTAAGTATTCTTAAGTACCTAGGAGAATTATTTAAATTGAAAAAGGGGGAGTCCAGCTAAGGGTCAGATTCAGCCACACTTACTAACATTAAATAGTGCCTTACTGCACAAGTAGTCCCACTGAAATCAATGGAGCTGTTCCTTTGGTCAGGTACAACTAAACAAAAGGGTGGCAGAATCTGGCCCATATGGGCCCATATAAGCTTATATGCTTAATTATAACCGTGAATATGAAACAGTATGTATCTGTTTACAGTTAAAATACCCAAGACTTAACTCAGCCCTGACATATGCAGACAGAATGTCTATTGGCCTCAGTGGAAGTTGTCCTCATTTATGGCTGAGCTAAATTATGTCCTTGGTCCCTATTTTGCAGTACACAACTCCCTCATTGCTTATCTTGGGGAATCAGCTACTACTTGTGCATGCACACAGCACATTGACCAGCTCTGTGAGAAACTCTCAGAATTCAGCTCAAACCAGGCAAGCTCCCATGGTTTAGGTTTTCATCACCAATGTGAAATTGCAGTCAGGTTTGCTGAAAGAATCGCTGCATTTCAGAGCAAGGGTAGATGATTGATGCTTTCAGATGGAAGCCAGGCAAAAATTGATGACCACTGCTGGGCTTTTGCTTTGAGTTTCTGGGTTCATTTAAACCTGAAAATCAAAGCAAAAATCATGAAGGAATGAACCCAGATAAACCAACATAGCTGGAAAAAAGTTCATGCAAACCTGTTGGTGCCAAACTTTAATGCATCTCTACTAGTGCATTATTCTCCAAGCTACTGATATGAACAGTTCCATAGGCAACCCTTTGAACTGAAATGTAGTGTTGGTCTCTGATGTCCTATACAGTAGATATTTACTTGCCATAATAAAATATCTTTACGTATAGATACATACACATACACAGCTTTTTAGACACTTTTGGCATAAACAGAACACTTTTATGAAACGCTCGTTTGTGTTTGAAATTAATAGAAACCTAGATAAGGGCAAGTATTACAGTATGGTGCTGTCAGATGGAATCTTACATAAATATTGTATGTGTTCATTTGATTTACCCTTTGTTTTATTATTCTACAGTTTGAAATGCTGACAGGGTCGTTACCATTCCAGGGAAAAGACAGAAAGGAGACAATGGCTCTCATTCTCAAGTAAGTAGTAAAGTCTGTCTAGTTTATCTACTAAATACATCTTAGCTCTATTCCTTGGGTGGGCCATTAGTCCTAAGTACATTTAGCTGCACAAAATATGTAGAACAAGAACAAATATACATAGAGGCAGAGATTTTCAAAGCTCTGCAGGGAGTTAGATGTGCAATTCCTACTAATGTCAAAGTAATTCTGTGCCTAAGTTCCTGAGGTGACTTTGAAAATTTCACCCTGCGGAAATGACCAGAAGCTATGTAATACTGGTCTATGCGCAGTCTATGGAGTGGGCCTTGCAGAAAAAATAGATGTGGTCATATAATAAAAGACTGTATTATAATGCATATATAAAAGGGTACAGAGTTAAAGTTGTCCAGATAACCTGCACTTTGTCTTTTCTGACTTTCAAGTCCTTTCCTTTGCAAACTGGACATTGATTTAATGCTGGGCACATGCATAAGTGTTTGCAAGATCGAAGCCATAGTCTCTGCCGAATTTCTTATTTCTATCTTGTACCACTGAAGCACCAGAGCAAAACCAGTTACAATTTTATTTTATTATTTATTTATTTTATTTTATTATTACTCTCTTCATTCTTGAAAATGTCTAGGCCATTTTGGGTCAAACTTTCCAAAAAGTTTGCTCTCAGATTGAGAACAAACCTGTCAAATTTAATCCAGAAAGGTAAAACTGGAAAAAGATTGTAAGTAGCTGAAAATGACACCTTAGATTTAGTAACCCTTGAGCAACCGTAAGTATAAGTGTTATGTGTTTCAGGTCAGGAGCTGCTCCCAGTGACATTAATGGAAAAACTTCCTTTAACCTTATAGGGTGCAGGACCGGCCCCTCCATTTGTGATCTATCTAATCTGTCTAAGTATTTATATCTTTGGTGGTCAATGTCTATGGGTGTCTGCATGTCCCAATTAATTTCAGTTATAAAATGCAGGTGTGAATTTGAATTTTTTTTGAAAAAATTTTTTCTTTTCAAGTGTTCTGTTCTTTCAGAGCCAAGCTAGGAATGCCTCAGTTTTTGAGCACAGAAGCCCAGAGTTTGCTGAGAGCCCTCTTCAAAAGGAACCCATCCAACAGATTAGGTATGGATGCTCATTTGATTTCTGTGCAATATGGTGGTGATAATTTCCATCGATGCATTTTAATTGGTATTTATCCTCTTCATTACATGTACATTTATATTCCTATTTATTATGCAGTAAAACACAAGCATTACTAAAGACAGTAGCAAGCAATTCAAGCATAGTATCAGAATCCAAAGCATGAGATTAATTCATGATTTATTTCTTCAGTGAAGAGGGGAAGTAAATCACCAACCTTTATGAATTGCATAAGATAACTCCTGTGGATAGTAATATAGGAAAATGAGAATGCAGTCAGGTATTTTTAATGAACTATCTATAATTCTGCTCCTCATCTCGTGGGGGAGGGGCGGGAGAAGGGAGGAAGGAAAGGAGAAGAGAATCCTTCTTGTAAAGCTACTCTAATTAAACTTCTGTGCCATCTCTTTTGATTTAGTGGGAGCATTTTGAATAAAGGGCTCCTTTTTTTTAGCATCCTAAAATAAATTGTCTGCTTTATCACAAAGATTTTTTTTACTTTTCTTTCATTATTGCACCCAGTTATGTTTTAATAAGTACACAGGATGTTTTTTGATTTATTTATATAAAGCTATCTCTGCCTATACTCACAAGTTCCATTAGGAAATTTATGGTATTTTGGGAGCTGGAGAGTGACGTAGGAGACATAGTGTGCGCAATCATGTTTTAGCAGGTGGTTCCTTTGAAAATTTATTCCCTAAAGATTTTGCAGTAAAAATCAAGAGTAACAATAGCAAATTGAGGACAACAAAGTCATAGTATTATGTTGTTATTTTAAAATGTTACCTTGCTCTGTAAAACGATTGTAGATTCCTTCTAGCTTTGTAGTCTTTTATTCTGTTCTGGGTGAATAAGAAAATGACTTGCTTTCTAAAGTAGAGGAGTGCAAGGGAAAAAAATAGTTGCAACAAGATGCATCTCCTGTTCCGCTCTCCCAATTCCTCTGTTCTCTTCTGCTTCCAATTCTCTTCCCACCTTACACCTCCTAAATCCCTCCTGTCCATTTTTCTTCACTACAGTCATCCTCCATTCATCCTCCTTTTCCTGTCTTTCAAAGTCTTGAATGATTTTTAAATTCTCTATGTTGTTGTTGCTGAATACAAAGTTGGCACAGGTTCTGCCATATTTAGTCTTCTGGAGGTTACTTGTAATTGATTAATAGGAAAGACTGTTGCTAGCATTGACAAATTAGCAAAGGGATGGACTAGTGAAGTAGCTGTTGTTTAAAGATATTTTAAAACTCCAGCACAGAGTTGTTTACCACTGTTATTATCAGATTTCCACTATTAAGTGATACCGCAATATAAAATTAGGTACTGTTCTCAGATGTGAGACTTAGGGAAGGAAAAAGGAGGACAACAAAGAGAAGTTTCATAGCTCATGATTCTAAAATTCCAACAGATGATGTCGCTAAGAAAAAGTGGAAATTGTTTTCCAAATATATATGATTTTTCCCCATTTCTGACATTAATTTGATTGACTCAATAAAGATTGCACTATCAATTTAACGCCCAGAATACTATAAGCCACTAATAAAATGCAGAATGTACTGCACAATACTGCGAAAAACAGTGTTACGCAAACCTCTGAATATATTCAGAGTTTGTGTTCAACCCAAGGGGAAAATAATATATGCCTGGTAAAGTGAGGGCAGAGATTATTGCCCCCTGGAGAAACAGAACATCAAGGAGGAAATTATGGGCTTGTCTACACAAGAAAATTTCCCACCATAGCTATAAAGGAACAACTGTTTCTTTATAGCTTTTCTGGCATAATTTTCCATGTGGATACTCTGTTTAAGAACTAAAGTGATTTTACTCTAGAATAACTTCTCCTCTTCAGAAATAAGGGAAGGTTTTACTGTATATTTATAATATGCACTAATCTTAAGGTATTCTTCTCCAGCAATCAGCCACATCATTTAGATCTTCTGTTTATGCTCCGTTGTTTCACTGTTGTTTGATGGGATGATTACTCTAGAAACTTTAGGTAACTATAAAGAAAAGAGCTCAGGGAAAAGAATAGTTGATTTTTGTCTTCTGTAAGATCTGTCACAGGAAAAAATAACTAATTGATCCTCATTAAATGTACAGTTGGTTGACATCTGCACCCAGGGGGTTTTTGGCAGCTAATTAATTATTTTCTTTTGGAGAATGAGAGACAGAATAGTGTAAATACTGAGAAACTTTTGAAAAGCATGATTCAGTTATCTCCTGTAACTATTTATGCTGCTTAGACTTTTTCAATTGGTAATGGGGTAGAAGAGCAAAGCTAAATTTAGCAAATGACTTGTTCCGGGATGTGTAAAAAGTAAGTGGTGCAGGAGAGATTTTTGCCTCTGGCTTTCATACTTGTTCAGTCGCTCGAGGTGCTGTTATGGAGGGGCTACTACACCGAATATTTGATCCCACATGTAGCTGTCACAGCATTAGCATTCTGACAGACAGTTGTTAGCAAGATATTTGGCAACCCAATTACGTCACCATCTGGTTGAGCAGTGGTTCTTGCCATTTCTAATAATAATCTTGTGCGGAAAATGGAAGTTTCTCTCTTGATATCAGTGTCCTGGTGCTGCTGAATGACCTTTAAGTGCTGTGCTAGTTATGCCAAGACTAACGGACAAAAATAAACATGCTTTCAAAGATGCGTCCGCGTGGAGAGACTGTATGTGCTCCTGTGCACGAGACTTGACATGTTTAAGTAGCAGTGTCTGTTGGGGCTGGACTTGTACCCTATCCCTCCTGGTGCTCCCATGCAAAGGTGTACAGGGTGAAGCAGCTGCAGCCCTCTCAGTTCCCTCGTATCGCTCACTGCAGCAACACAGAATCTGGCAAGAGTCCAACCCACTAGCTCTTAGCTTTGGCTAAACTTCTGAATTTCTTCAGAACTCCTTTCACTGCCTTCCTCTTTGACCATTGTGAGCATATCAACCCATCTTGTTGGAGTACCAACAACTAGATCCCACTGTACACACCTTTCCACCAAGGGCCACTTAACACGGCACACCTGAACCTGCAGGCTTCAGACCCTATCCATCCTGCTAGGGACTAACCCCCTTAAAAGATGGACATAGTAGGTGCCTCTTCTGTTTAGCAATTCATGAGAATCTCATCAGACCATGAGATCCTGCTAGGGGACAACCCAGCATTACCCAGAGCTCTGTCCAGCAGAAGGCTTCATTGAAGACTGGTGCAGAAAAAATGGTGCTAAGAAATAAATTGGTGCTGGCACTGGCACAGGCATTGCCACCTCTAGTCCCATTCTCCATCCCCTCCCCAACTCACTTATCACAGATGCTTCAGGGGGTTAAGATGCCCAGATGAACCATCTACAGATGCAGGGACATCAGACTATGAAACGTCAGACTGGCCTTCATAGCATTCCTGCCAGTTCTGTGGAAGTGCACAGTGCAAATCCTAATTAACGTGTTGGTGACGCACTATATAAACAAATAAGGAGGTGCCCGACCATCTCCTCTTCTGCCAAGAAACGATCAGGTTACGGAAGTGGCGACATCAACGCAGAATAATCCCACTGGGTCTTGTAGCCTGATGTTGGGGTGATTTATTCAATTTAATGATTTTAATGGGTTATAGACTCACCAATTGATCTGCTCAGAAGATAAGGTTCATGTCCCGAACCAGGCTCCAGGTGTATTATAAGGGACCCCGGGGTGTACGAAAGGAAGTCCTCAGAGATAGTCAAATCTGTGATTTTTTTGTAAGTTTTATTTAAGATAGCAGAAAATATAAAACGATAGATAAAATGATGAAATAACAAACTGATATATTCAGAAAATAAACAATAAAATGAGTAATATAACCTTATACTAAATGATATATTTTTACCTATTCTATATGATATCTGTTTCTATAGTGTGCTTTGGATTAATATACTCACACCCTTCCTTGATGACCTGGTTGAGGTAGACATCTGGTACCCCAGCTTGGGCAGAGTGGTGGAGTAGGCACTGCTCGAGAGCTAAAACTATAAGACTAAGACTAACACCAAAATAAGACTAAGTATAAAATGAAGAACTAAGATCTTAGCACTAACTAAAAGAAACTTCAAGCAGGAGTAGCTGACGATCGATCGTGCCAAATAGCCCGATCTGCTCCTTCTTATACCCCAAAGTATGGGTATCCTTCCTGCTAAGGCCAAACTTGGATTTACCACCCCAAATCATTGGAGGTACACTTATTCTATAGGCTAGCAAGTTCGTGCATATTGCTGACATATTACATCCTCTCCAGATGGTTTCAGATGGTCTTTTTTTACCGTGTCTTTTTATTTCTAGCCTTTCTTGTGGGTTTTGTGGTGTACTTTTAAAGTTTCTTTGGGGTGTAACCTGCACCAAAATCCTCTGTTTTGATGCCTCTTGACTTATCTAGAGTAAAGGTTATGACTATTTGTCTTATTCAGTAACACTTATCTAGGGTAAAGGTCCCAAGTATGTGTATGCTAACTGCATAGCTGTCACAGGATGAGGCCTGTAAGGTACCTTGCATTACAGCTAAACTACTTTAATATAAACTTGACATAACTGTATTATAACCACACCAACAAACTTAAATCTATAAGAAAAGATATACATATATAATGCAAGCAAGCAGGCTGGTTTTATGGGCTACAGTCTAAACCTCTTAGGGATCAGCAATGGCCTGGCAGACTTCTTAAGCTGTCACACAGTGACCAACAGCAAGGGGTCACTGGAGGAGTTCATCATACCTCTCATATTCTGTCACTGCAGGACCCCCTAATAGACTTGTTCACCACAGAGGACAATGTCAAATGCATGAATTTCTGTTCCAGAGGAGGCGTGAGGCTGGGATTATTGCCAGATCCCTTTCTTTTGCAGAGAGGTGGACTCATATATGCCTTGCCACCAATTCCACAGACTAATGCCCAAGATCAGAAGGGGCAAGGCTACAGTCATCCTGATAGACCCTTACTGGCCAAGACAATTTTAGCTGTCAGCCCTGCTATAGATGGCACCATGGCATCCCATTTACCTCTCAGCATGCCTGGACATACCACAGAATCAAGGTCAGCAGCCAAACCTGTAGTTGTTACCCCTGATGGGTTGGGTGTTGGCTGTTTGAGCAATACTGACTGACACGGCTCTCTGCAGGTTCAAACAATTCTCATGCAAAACAGAAAATCCTCCCTCAGGAAGAATTGTGCCTCGAAGTGGAAAAGACTTTCCATATGAGCAGCCCAAAATGGTTTGGACCCAGGTGAGGCAGCAATCCTGAAGATCCTGATCTATGCTGTTCCTGAAAATAGGCAAAACTATCATTTAATTCTCTCAAGGTCCACTTGGCAACATTATCAATGTGTCACACTCTAGTACAGTCACACTCAATCTTCACAGCCAACGATGCTGAAATTCTTTCAGGGCCTCCTTCATATTAGCCCTCCATTTAAAGGCCTGACTCCCTCATGAGACCTCACTATTATCCTTCTGAAGCATATGGACTCTCCCACTGAACCAGGAAGGGAATACTCCATGCACCCCTTTGCTTGCAGAGTCAGTGACCACTAGGCTTTCGTGGCTGGACTGCAGTCTTTCATATGGAGAAGGTGGTGACACCCCAATTTCATCCCCAAGGTGGTCTCACACTATCCTCTAAAATCAATCAATTCTTCCCAAAGCCACACTGACCAGTGGGAGAGAAGAAACAGCCCACTTCAGAAATATCTTGAGCTCTGCTGCATTACCGTAATGGGACCAAGCCAACGTTTCATTTGACTTACTTCCATTTTGTGGACATTTCTGGTTTGTCCAAAGCAGAAACCATCTCACCACAATGAATTTCCAAGTGGATCATGTAATGTGTTTCCACCTGTTATCAGCTGACTGGCAAGCCTCTCCCAGCCAATATCCAGGCTTACTCCAGCACCACACAAGCTGTGTCTGTCACCTGCTTCAGAAACTTTCCCATCTTGATTTCACAGCTGGGGCAGCCACCAAGTTCAGGGAAACAGTACTCCAATCGCTGTTTGACTGAGGCAGCTGAAACTCTTCACTCCCACCGTCCTGTGGGGATACTGATTGCTAATTGCCAACAGCAGGGTCCACAGTGACACATACTCAAAGAAGAAAGAATGGTCCCCCTACGGTAACTGTGGTCCTTGAAGACATGGTAGTCATTGTGGATCTCACAAACATCCTCACTTTCAGAGTCCTTGACTAACACGGGCTTCGGATAGTCAGAAACCTGAGAGACGAGGGGAGGCTATCTCCTTTGTGGCCTCGCACAGGAGTATGGGAAGGAACAAGCTAAACAGACACTGCTATTCAGAAATTTCCATTCTTGTGCACGTGAGGCTCATGCAGGCCTGCCATGGGATTCACACTGACTACAGGGTCTCAAATAACTGCAGTTACTCTAGGGTAAGTAACTGGGTTTTTTAATTGTATTACAAAGGGGAAGGGAATAAAATTGACGTTCTGATTTTTATAACCTAAATGTTGCTTAACTACTAAGATATTTGTTCAAGCAAACTTATTAGTTTTGTCTCCCTTGGCTTTAATGAAACACATGCTCCAAAGCACCTATAAGCACATTTGAAAATGGGACTTACACTTCTAAGTAACTTAGGCATTCTTGAAAATTTTACCCATAGTCTTTAATTATATGATCACGTGCTACTTTTTCCACAGGATTCTGGCCTCATTGAGTGCATAGGACGGTCGGTGCTCACTGTAGGGATAGTTATTCAATATTCTTTTTATCCTTAACCACACACCATTCAAACCCAGCACTGAATACAAAATTATGAATTTCCTCCAGGGCGCTTCCATGGTGTTCACATCATAGTGTCTGAGTGGGCATCACAAACACATAGTGAATTATCTTTCCAGCACTTCTCTGAGGCAAGGGGTGGAATTTGGCCCAATTTACAATTGGGGGACTGAGGCCCAGAGAGATTAAAGCCAAAATTGTCAGTGTCCATTGATTTTGGGTGCCCAATTTAACACATCTGTATGTTCGAAACAGAGCTTCCATTGACTTCAGTTGCAGCTGTGGGTACTCAGCACTTCTGCAAATTGAGCCAAAGTGTCTCACATTGGGCAACCATAACATAAGGAACACAGTTAGTGACCACCTGTGGGAAGTTTGTGTTTCAATCGCTTGCCCAGCATCACAAAACATTCTGTGGCAAAGCCACGATAGACTCCCATTCTCTAGCATGGCTTTCAGCTGCAATTAACTACAAGACCCAGTTATGAAAATCTTGGCTAGGTTTTTTCCATTATAATAGGAAGTAGTTGAGGATCAAGGTTCTAAAGCTTGATGCTTACTGTGATGATAAAGGGATTGGGAAGGAGAGAGAGATTAATTATAGCAGAAGAACTGTCAAGAAAAGTTTAGTTTTTAAAGGAAGACAAAGCAAAATAGAAAGGGATCTTAAATCAGTATTACCAGGCATTTCTGGAGTACTGATAAAAAGCTTGTTGTAAATATGTGTGCTGGGACTAATGACATGAGAATTAAAAGGCAGGATGATTATAAAAATATGTTGCTAATAATGAGTGGAGGAGTATTTAAATGAATGGGATAATAGATCTAAATATTTGACAGAAGACAGTATTTAAAAGGAGTACTTTGGCTTTGTAGATCTCAGCCCATGCTGGGCTAGGTATAACAGTCCATAGCTAAAGAAAGGTAGGATCAAACATTTTGGCACAGAAAATCCCTGGAAAATTAAATGAAGCATGGTAAAATAAAGAAGGGACTATACCATGGATTCAACACTTGTTTTCAATCACTTGTTAAGAAGTTGAGAGATCCGGAAAGCATTTGTAGTGTCCATTAACGTGTTTCTAACCCTGGAAAGTTGCAAGACACTAGACTTCAAAAATGGCTGTATTCTGATTACCATCTTGCTTTTATTTCCACTTTACTTATGATATTTTAACAAATAGTATTTCAAGAAGCACAAGAATTAGAAGTCTTATAAAATACTTGTTTGACACTATAACAGTCCTTCAGATAATAAATTCTGAAATAATAACAGAATTAAAATGAGGATGAGAGGAAGGGGTAGAGAAGGAAGATGGTAATCCCAGTTATTTAAATTTTGAATGTCTGATAACTTAAAATCATAGAAATGTAGGACTAAAAGGGACCTTCAGAGGGCCTCTAGTCCACTCCTGCCACTTCCGCCACCTCACCCCACTGAGACAGGACTAAGTATACCTACATCATCACTGAAAGGGGACTGTCTAACCTGTTCTTAAAATCCTTAAATGGCAGTGATTCCACAACCTCTCTTAGTAACCTACTCTTGTACTTAGCTATCCTTAGAGTTTGAAAAATTTTTCTAATACCTAACCTAAATCTCCCCTGCTGCAAACTGAGCGAAATACTACTTGTCCTAGTTTTAATGGACATGGACAAAAACTAATCACTATGATCTTTATGATGACTTTACACATAATTTAAGACTGTTACCAAGGCCCCCCTCAGCCTTCTTTTCTATAGACTAAACATGCCCAATTCTTTCATCTTTTCCTCATAGGTCATGTTTTCTATTACTCTTATCATTTTTATTGCTCTCTCTGGACTCTGTCTACTGTTTTCATATTTTTGTTAAAGACTGGTGCCCAAAACTGGACAGAGTACTCCATCTGAGACCTCACCAGTGCTAAGTGTAGAGCAAAATAATTACCTCCCCTGTCTGACATATGACATTTCTGCATCCCAGAATGACATTTGCCTTTTCACAACAGCATCACATTGTTGATTCATGTTCAGTTTATGATCTACTTGTAAAGTATTAGAGCTTAAAACAAATGTTTTATGGTATAAAGTATTTGTTTCTTTGGCATCCCCTCATGAAAGATATTGTCTACCATGTTCTGACTCAGATAATGTATGAGCTATGCCCTCCGTTGTAAATTTGATCTGAGGACGATAGCACTGCTGTTGTAGCATTGTTCTGTGATTGAACATAACCAGTGCCAGGCTGCAGACTAGTGTAATTTTCAGTCCATGAAATAGACAAATGAAATATCCAGGCACACAAAGAATAAACACTTTGGAAAAGGAAAGGAATAGTGGGGAATGTTGATGAATCAAAATGCCAGACATTTTGGAAACAAGAGGGCTGGATTCTCATTTACACTAAGGCTCTTTCATGCCAATCAGGTAGTATAAATGAACTTTAAGATGATCTTAAAGCCTCTTTTCCCTGCTAGAGCAATGTAAAGTGGCCTTAATGTGATTGGAAATTCAGGCCAAGACCATATAAATTGAAATTGTGTTTCAATAGAGCCTAGATAACAACCAAAAAAAGCAATATTACACTTCCCTTAAAAAACCCTAAAGAAGATGGGTTCTGAAACGAGATATACAAAATGTATTGTTCTCTCATACAGCACTTTACCAGAATAACAGATCTGATAACTGTGCTGGATTTTCCACTGTGTCACAGGTTTTGGATGAACTACACATTTCAAGTGATTCCATTAAATGGATTTTGAGTTCATGCTGATAGTAAAACTATTATCCTTAGAAACTGAAAATCTGGAAACCCATTATTTTCATTCTGCATGGCTAAATTAGCAACTTTCAAATTTCTTATGGATCCCTTTCCTGCCCAGCAAGTTATCAAGGCCACCTTCATCCATAGTGATTCAATAATCAAAATTAAATAACAGGAAAATCGTATACATAGAGCTGTTTTCCGACATTTTAGGCAGCTGAATAACGTAACATAAAAACAATCTTAGGTTTTTGTTTTCTCACTTGTTAACATGCACTTTTTTATATAATCCTTATGCTTCATTGAATATATTTAAACTACCTCTTCACTATAAATGAAAATAGCTCTCAGTACCTATTCTTCTTGTATCCTCTGAACAAATCTCACAAAAGCCCACCATTTGGAAATCAGTGGGTTAAAAGAATATATTTAAACTACTTGAGGCCTAATTCTGTGAAGAGAGCTGCATGGGTCAACCTCAACAGCCTAGCAGACTCCCATGGACTTCAATAGGAATACTTATGAGCATGAGATTCTGACTGCAGATTCCTTTGCAGAATGCAGGCCTTAATAGAAAAACTGAAGGTGAGTAACAGAAACCAAGGGAGGAAAATGTCATGTGGCTGTGCATGTTACATGCTGCAGTTATATACCCTACTGGAGTATTAATCTTTTATTCAAATATCTGTCAATCCACATGAATTCAGAACATTAATTATCTTGATCTCTTTGTGTTTCCCTTCATCAAAAAAAGTATTCTTTATAGTGCTATAGATCGGTGGCTCTCAACTTCCCAGACTACTGTACCCTTTTCGGAAGTCTAATTTGTATTGCGTACCCTCACAAGTTTCACCTTACTTAAAAGCTACTTGCGTACAAAACTAGACCTAAAGCTACAAAAGTGTCACAGGATACTATTACTGAAAAATTGCTTACTTTCTCATTTTTACCATACAATTATTAAATAAATCAAATGGACTATATTTATTGTACTTACATTTCGGTGTATGGTGCAGTATAATCAAGTCATTGTCTGCATGAAATATTAGTTTGTACTGACTTCGCTAGTGCTTTTTATGCAGCCTGTTGTAAAACTAGGCAAATATCTAAATGAGTTGATGTACTCCCTGGAAGGCCTTGACATATCTCCCAGAGGTACACGTCAGCCTGGTTGAGAACCACTGGATGTACATGGCATTGGATAATGATGGCAGTCTGATGCTCAAATATGAGGTGCTGAATACAGAGCACTCACCTCTCCCTTTGACTTCAGTGGCAGTCAGGAGTGTTCATCTCTTGTTAAAATTAGGCAATTACCATTCTAAGACTCTGTAATAGAATATACTCACTGGAGATGGGCTCAAACTATGAAGTTCAGAACAACAGATTTTTAACATGCCAGGGCTGTGGGGCTGTTCAGATTTCAGGGTTAGTTTAGGCTCGTCTCAAACAAATTTCCATGTAAATGGCATGCTATGTTTCTTTGCTGTACATAGTAATCCTCCTGTAACAAAAGCTGTTGGCTTATTATCTTCATTTGTCTTCTTCAATTTTACAATCTTATTGGAAAAATGATAGACACTCAAAATGTTAACATAAATTTAAAATCATTTAAAGAAATGAGACTATGGTATTCAAATACGCCACTGAAGAGGAAAAGGGTTGATGATAGACTTATACTGATATCACAATCCCTTTCAGAAACATGGGTCATTCCTGTCACACAATAGGGAAGTGTTCCTAAAACAACAGGGGAACTATAGAGGAATAAGGGCTGGAACTGCAGGAGCAGAGAGAACAGAGAAGCATCTGTTATGCCCATCCTAGGGAATATTACCAGCTGCTTATAGACTAAGGGCCATAACTGGATCCTTTAAAGTCATAGAATTTTTTCTATCCACTTCAGTGAGACCTAAGTGGCTCTAAAACTTTGTTGTTATGTAATGAATAAGCATTGTTACACATTATGAAGTTACCTGTTTTCATCTTTGAACGTAAAATGTATTTTTCACTTATTTCTTCTAAGCACATGTGCTAGTTCTGATACTCTTCTGATGCTGCGTTTACACTAGTATAACTCTGTTGTCTTCAGTGGAGTTACCACCTATCTATACTATGTCAGTGAAATCAGAAGCAGGCCTGCTATATATGTTTAGTAGGCAATCTGGTCTGTGCCTTGAACTTGGTTGATTGAAAATTCCTAATAAAAAAGCCATGGAACAAGGTTTGTAGCTGGCCAAGTTTGTACTTTTACTGATTTCTGGAGGCCTGTTCTGTTCAGAATATCAGGGGGAACAAATCAAAACAATAAATACCCCTTCTGGGCCAGCTTCCCCATGTACATGGCTGACAACCCTGCCCGTAACATGCAAGCAATATTTGTTTTTAATACCTCATCATGAGCAAATGTTGAGCAGGCTGTAGAATGCCATTCCTGATGAGAGCACTTTGGCAAACACTAATAATGTCTTGTGTGCACGGAAAGCAGATGTCACATTTGACAAAAGCTTGAGTTGACAAGACCTTTTACAAAACTGCTTTTTATGTTGATCTTCAGGAAGTACAAGTATTGCAAATAAAAGCCCTGTCCCTGAAGGTGCTGAGCGTCTACAGCAAGATACTCAGTGTCCTCTGTTCCCATTAAAGTTAGTGGGAACTTAAATGCTCCATACACTGGAGATGCTCAACACCTAACAGGAACTGGCTCAAAAATTGTAATGCAGAATCTTCATCTCCAGGTGTTGTTTTCCTCCATGGGAGAATGAAAGATGCTATTAATAAAAACAAATCAACTAATCATATGGCGCACTCAGTCAAATCTGATAGTTGTTTAATTATTACTGAACACCTGCTGATTTTCCTGAAGCTGGTAAACTAGATCTGATGAAAGGAAGAAACAAGGTGTTAAATGAAGACATAAAGCAAAAGTAATAAAAGAATTAAACATGTGCTGCCAAACCTAAAGAGTTTTGCTAAATATTCAATAAAATACATAAGAAATGTAGTAAAGTTGTCAGTGAACAAAAAGCATCTACAACAATTGGTATGTTTGGGACCAATACAAATGAGAATGAAGTGTCCCAAAATAGGCACCCAACGATCTGAGGTACCCAGAATCAGCTGATGCTTTGTGTAAATTTGAGCCTAAACTATCTGTCCCACAATCTCCCCATCTGTAACCTGGAGATAATAAAACTTGGATTTCACAGGTGACTACAAATGAATATCTGTAAGTGCTACGTATCAGTAATATCATTGCCCTAGTGTCAGGAAGCCCTCTGGACTCCTAGTCCTGCGTGGTTTTGTTCTATTCTCTCTTTTCTATACAGGATCTTAGACTGCACTCATCACTGTAGTATCTGGGTGCCTTCCAGTAGTGCATTAAGCCATGTGCTAACATCTGTCGTGTTGCTGGTTGATATACAGCCTATTTCACTTCACTAAAAAGGATAATTGTGACCAGATGCCTAACACAATTAATATTTACAACAAAGAGGAAGGAACACAAGCCAGAATGGGGAAAGAAAGGGTTAAATAATATTTAGATAAGTTAGATATATTCAAGTTGGCAGGGCCTCATGAAATTCACCCTAGAGTACTTAAGGTACTAGCTGAGGAAATATTTAAACAATTATCAATTATCTTTGTGAGTTCATGGAGGTCCAAGAGGATTGGAGAAGGGTAAACAGAGTACCTATCTTTAAAACAGGCAACAACGAGGACCTGGGAAATTATAGACCAGTCAGTCTAACCTTGATACCTGGAAAGATACTGGAACATATTATTAAACAATCAGTTTGCAAGCACTTAGAGGACAATAAGGTTACAAGGAATAGCCACCATGGATTTGTCAAGAACAAATCATGCCAAACCAACCTCATTTCCTTCTTTGACAGAGTTATGGGCCTAGTGGATAGGAGGGAAACTGTAGACATGATATATCTTGATTTTCAGCAAGGCTTTTGACACAGTCCCACATGATAGTCTCATAAGCAAACTAGGGAAATGTGGCCTTCATAAGATTACCATAAAGTGGGTACACAACTGGGAGGACATATCTAGTGGGATTGCACAGGGGTCGGTTCGTGGTCCGGTACTGTTTAGCATTTTCACTAATGACTTGGATAATGGACTGGAGAACATGCCTATAGCATTTGCAGATGACACCAAGCTGAGAAAGTCGGGAGCACTTTGGAGGACAGGATTAGAATTTCAAAATGACCTTAACAAATCAGAGAATTGGTCTGAAATCAACCAGATGAAATTCAATAAAGACAAATGCAAAGTCCTACACTTAGGAAGGGAAAAAACCCAAATGAACAACTACAAAATGGGGAATAACTGACTAGGTGGTAGTACTGCTGAAAAGGATCTGGTGGTTAGAGTGGAGCACATTGATATGAGACAAGAGTACGATGCTGCTGCGAAAAAGGCTAATATTATTCTGGAGTGTTGTATGTAAGACAAAGGAGTCAGACAAAACTGAGCACTGATAAGGCCTCAGCTGAAGTACTGCATCCAGTTTCAGGTGCCATGCTTTAAGAAATGTGGACAAATTAGAGAGAGCAACAAAAGCGATAAAAGGTTGAGAAAACCTGACCTATGAAGAAAGGTTACAAAAACTGGGCACCTTTAGTCTTGAGAAAAGAATATTTGGGGAGGGACCTGCTAAGTTTACAGATGTTATTTAAAAAAAACAAGGGCTTTTATCTGAGCTGTTGTCAAAAAAAGATGATGATCAGTTGTTCTCTATGTCCACTGAAGGTAGGACAAGAAGGAATGGGCTTAATCTGCAGCAAGGGAGATTTAGGTTAGATATTGGGAAAGGTTTCTAACTAGAAGGGTAACCAAATACTGGAGTAGGTTACCAAGGTAGGTTGTGGAATGCCCATCTGTGACACAAAGGCCCGCTTGCATGGTTGAGCCAGGATATATATTCAATTTGCTGCTTAACTGAGGTTCAAGCTTCCAGCAATGGTAAAATAGTTTCAAGTGATTCTCAAGTAATGAAACTGGGAAATGTTAAAGAACGTTTGCAGTTTTATTATTTTCCATTTGTTTCTTTCAGGTAAGCAAAGGAAGGCAGGGCTGGACTTAGGGGCAGGTGACCCAGGTGACTACCTGAGGTGACAGGCTTGGGGGCCGCTGGGGTGGAGGTGGTGGTTTTGTTGTTAGCGACAAAAGGGAAACTAGAAGGTTTGTAGAGTGCAATAAAACAGAGTATTCAAAAGTTTAAGAAACAGAGGGGGACGCCAAAGATGCCCCTTGCCGGAGGTGCCATTTGGTCTAGGGCCAGCCTGGAAGGAAGGTGTAAAGATGAGAAAGCAGTAGGGGAGGCGGGAAGAGGAAAGAAACAGAGACTGAGCTCACCAGGAAACAGCTAGAAGAACTGCATACACAATGAGGTCTGTCAGCAGCTGCTCAGAAGAAGTCAGGGTCAGTGGCCCTGCAGTACTCATATGCCAGAAGACAAGATGGGGCACCTGCACCACACTGGGGGAGGGGTCCCTTTTTCCCCTACAGGAGACCAAGCGGACGGTTCCTCAGATGATCCCGCGATTGCGAGAGGGCCAGAGCTGTGGAGGTTGGCGTGGATAGGGCCGCGGGTGGAGGAGAGTCAGACAGAGCTGGAGGCCAGGTGTCAGAGTCAGGAGACAGAACTGGAGCAACAGACGCTCCCTGACTAGGACAAACGCCAGCAGCTCAAAGAGAAGAGGAGGGGCAATTCATGCCCATGCGCCCCGGGAGGAAGGACATGAAGGTGTGCCAGATTAGGAGCTGCTAGGCAATCAGCTGTGGGTATGATGAATCCCACTACCCCGCCTGTAGCCCGAGTCGTCGTGGACACTCAAGCTCATCCCAGCACTCTGACTGTGGAAATGCGAGGAAGTGTGTCGTCTTGATGTGCTTGTTTTCTGTAACAAGTAACAGGAGTGAGCCTGAGTGCTCAGGTACAAGCGCACTATAGCTAGACTCAGCGGGTGAGGGGGTAAAGCCTGACTGGGGAAACTGAGTCAGCATTGGGTGGCAAAGCTAAAGGGGGCTGGGGCCCAGGATTTGCTAGAAGTGATGGGACCCTGGCACAGGTAGGTAAATAGCTGTGGGCCTGTTCTCTGCTGAGGGCAGGGCAGTCTCAGGCTGGTAAGAGAGCTGGTTTCACGCCTTGTGGTGATTGAACTCTCCACTAGTCTGGATGATCCAGATGGGTGTGAAGCAACCACAGGGGGATTATCAATATTAAGGAGGGTAAAAAGTGCTCCTTAATTTGTGGATTATAGGAAACTTTGAACCAATGCCTACAGAGTAGCCAGTAGCTAATCCTACCGTGTCAGTGTCAGGGGGGAGGTGTGACACAGAGGTCCACTGATAGGTCATTACTGTGTATCAGCAACTCTTGTCAGGCCTGACATATTCACTACATCTAACACACTGTTATCATAGTATGTGTACAAAAAGTGTCACGTGAGAGATCACTGGAAAACTTATAACTCACTGAACATATTCATGCACAGCGTGATGGATATGTGCCAGAAATGCGTTCTTAACATGGGTCTGGCAAGCAGTGCACTCCCAGTCTGCCTTAGACAGAGGAATGTGTATTCATTTGTCTGGCCAGACTGGTCATCAGAGACAGAGACAATGATGGTCCGTTTACATAAAAGGTAAACACAGCTATCAATCTAGAGAGTAGGGGTGGTAACTTCTTGGGAGGATAGCCTGAACCTCAAATGACAACTGATTGTACACAATATTACTATAGTATAAAAGTGTATTGAGTAACATCTTTTATCAAAGCAAGTGTCATTCTGATGATTAATATTATTGTGAAATGTATGTATTAACCCTATACGAGGAATTATGGATACTCAGTGATGATAGCCTTTAAAGTCTGCAACCAAACACAGCGAGAAACAGGTTTTCCCCCGGACAAGAGGGAAGGTAACATTGTGGAATCCAAGCAATGAAAGTCTCATTTACATACAAATCAGCTGGGGGATTGGAAGTCCCCAGAAAGGGAGGAACAGCATGAGATCATCCTACCTTTTAAAACCAAGTCAATGAACTCTGAGCGATATATGGGGAAATAGCCACGTTCGGTCCTGACAGAAAAACTCAGACGTGGCCAGAAAAAAGCAATCTATTTTGAACAAAGACTGTAGCTTGTTAAGTTAGGTCTTAGACATTAGAAAGCATATTTTTACTTTTATTTTCTTGTAACCATTTTTGTTCTTATCCCTTGAAGACAAACTCACTTAAAACCCATTTCTTTTTGTTAATAAACTTATTTCTTTTTTAATCTAATCCAGTCCTGTGCTATGTTGAATTGAAGTGAAGTGACTCTGCAAGTAGTTTTCAAGGCTGGTGGAGATGTGTGGCTGGCTGTTATCTTCTAGGCAGGCCACTGGGGTCAAAGTGCTGAACCAGGGCTTCACAGCACACAGAGGGAACTGCCTGCTTGTTTGCTGGCTGTTGGTTCCTGAGCTGTGAGCCACAGCAACTGAGCATTTAAGACACCCAGGACAGGGTTACAGGGCAGACAGTGACACAATATCTCATTGGTCTAGGCTGAACCCCCAAATTTTACACCATCATTGGCAGTCTTTAAGAACAGGTTTGAGAAAACACCTGTCAGAGATGGTCTAGGATATTTGGTTCTATCTTAGTGTAGGATTGTTTGGAGGAGGGGGGTGGATTTAATGACCTTTTAATGTCTCTTCCAGCCCTACATTTCTATGATTCCATTTCCTTATCTAATATGAAGCATGAGAGACTGGCCATACAGACCTGACACATGCCTGCTATAAAGCTCTCATGTTCAACATACTCAAGTGTTTTTCTTTCTTGGCTGTGATGATTGCATTAACAAAATGTCCTTGTACATATGTGATGGTTTATACAATTTCTGACATTTCTAATTTTTTTCAGGGGGAAGGGATATGTTGGCAGTGGTTGTACAGAATACAGCATCTTCCTTGCAGCTGGGCTTTATTTTGACTCTTTCTTCTTGTTGTCTTGGCAGGTGCTGGCCTCGATGGAGTTGAAGAAATTAAACGGCACCTGTTCTTTGTTACCATAGACTGGAATGTAAGTAGAGCAGTATTGCTGCTAACTGTAGTCTGGGGTAAGGTAGATTTAGCAAAGGTCTGCTGGAAACTGAGTCTGTCATGTTTAAAAAAAGAACACTTGAGTGAAATCTACCCTAAAGGAACCATGAATTAAAGACTTTTGATTAGCATCCATGTTTCTGCGTTCACACTAAAGAAAAAAAAAGGTCCATACATCATCCTCAGCTTTTTCAAACTTTTTGTTTCTGTTTTATCTAATCAGCTGGCTCATTATGATATAATTTGAATCTCTTTTCAGAGGTTCAAATAATAATTACCACATTACGCTCTGAAGAACTTAAGGCACTGATCCCACAAGCTGGATTAGAATGTAACAGAGCAGCTGTAAATGAAGGCATTGCTGTGAATTTCATATTGAATGCAAAACAAAGCTTAAGGCTTTGGTTGGAAAAAGACACAGCAGGGGAAAACTACCTGCTTTGCTGGGTTCTTCCCAAATGTTGTACATTTATTTTCTCTGTCAAAGTATTAGGCCCCTATCTCTGGGGCTGGCTGAACTGTGCTATACCTTTTGGAGTTCTATGCCACCTTTGTGCAAAGCCAAGATCTGCCAGTAGCCAGTTTGCACTCCAGAGTAATTTATAGCAATCATTATGCTGCTCTATCTTATGGCCCCAAGAAAAGGGGGTACTGCAGCAGATCAGAGCACAACAGTGCTCCAGTCATGCCCCTTTCCCTCCAGTACACCTCCTAAGTCAATGGAGCTGACAGGCTGTTTTCCAGAGTTGTTGAAGCTGACTCTACAGAAGTTTGGGATACTCTATGCTGGGGAATCATAAGTCACCCAGTTAAAGTAGTTTTATGGCTTCTTTGCACCACTGGGGTGGCACAAAGTGGCCATAATATGAACCAGGATCTGTCCCTTATTTATTGGGTACTTTAGACAAGCATAAAGTTGATAGATTTTAAAAACCAATGATTCTAATAATAGAATATACAGTTTAACGATCCAGAGCAAACAAGAGCAGCTCTTTTTATGGATGCTAGCTGTGTTATTCAGGGGACTGACTAGTTTACCTTCAGCACTTAAAATTAGAACAGCAAACATTTTAATAAGAATTTGATAAACATTTGATAAGAAGTGTTTGACATGAAGCATGGGATTGCAACCAATGATTTGCCTTTTTTGTAATCTGTTTCATCCCATCATGAAATTAACATCAGAGCTCAGCTAAGCATTCGATTCAAACCTCAAAGAGATTCTAAATAAGCTGTGGCCCAATAAGCTTATGAACCAGCACTAATGTTAATATGATATTTTCCCAAGTCTACAAACTTGGAATTAAAATTGGATGTGTGAACTCTTTTTTGCTCTATCTGGGTGTTTGTCAGCATTCTGAGATTTCTGCTTGCTAGAGCCTTTAAAACTCTCTAATCTAATTTTATGGGATCTAATTGGTTCCACAGAAATACCATAAATCATCATCATATTAGAATTGTATTCAGTGGGGCATGTCACATGGATCAAGTCACATGGCTACTTCTCCCACTTCTGGTTTTGGTGAACGTGTGTGAATGCACCTGAACCAATCAAGCCTGTACCCTTGCCTATGGCTTCACAAAAAAGCTAATACTTGGGAAAAACTGTACTCATTTAAACCAAAATCATTTCAATCTACAGACACTGTGCGCCTGTCGTTTTAATATTGTAAAAATTCATGCTTCTGCTTTGATGTGAACTTTGAAGAACTGGCTCAGTTCTCGTTAGTACCGCAGGAGCCGATAAAATGGTAGAAAAGTGGACTTTTAGGTTTTCATCTACTGCCCAGCTGACTTATACCCCATTTTCTTCACAAGTTTCATGGGTTCTCTTTTCCTTTCTGCTACATAAGATTTTTTGTAGCACTTTCCATTTCGAACTATTTTTCAAACCTTAAGAGTCAGGTTGTGTCTGGCCTTGCAAGAGAGAGAGATTGTCCACAAAAGGCCTTTCCTTACTGCCTGCCTATGTTCCTGGGAAGGTGCACGCAGTCCACAAGCTTTTTATTTAGGATGCTCAAAGTTGTCTTTGAGGCTGTTATTGGTGAGGTGCCAGCCTCCCCTAAGGGGATGGAGACAATTGGAATGGGGAAACGACCACAACTTCTGACACTTCTAAACCAGCCAGTGGAGCGGCCCCGGTAGGGTAGTGAGTTGCTGCACCATGTAAAACGGGGGTGGCCAAACTTGCCGACTCACCTAAACTCCCCATCTCCACTGGGCAGAATCCTGAAGCCCCACCACCCTGACACAGGGCAGAAGCTCCGAGCTCCCCATCCTAGTCTGGTAGGTGGAGAATGGGGTGGCATGGGGAGCTCCATGAGCTGCACTTGAACTGTAAAAGAGTCGCATTCAGCTCATGAGCCACAGTTTGGCCACCCCTGGTGTAAAAGGGTGAAGTAAGGACCATTCTTGTCATTGTGGCCCCTCGCACCCCACATGCATTGTGCTTCTAGGATCTCCTTGGGTCCTCTGTTATTGCAAGGCAGAGCCATAAAGACACACTTTAACCTGAAGTCTTGTGGGCATTTTGTTTTCACAAGTTTTTGACTGTGTGCCTTTCAGTATGATTTGAGCCAGCATGAGCCTTGAGATGAAACCAGGCCTTTATGTTTTATTATAATGATACAGCCAGCAGTTCGTTGATGGAAACAGAGAGGGGCTGGGGAACAGAAATAGATCTAGCACGGATATTTAGTATTGATCTCTATATTGCTGCAGAAAAAGTCCCAGATGTGTTCATTTTGTTCTTCAACCAAATACATGGTACTCCTTGCTTCTACTCGCAGGCAATCAGCAAACATCAACTGTCATAAGCCAAGACTTGAATACTGATATATTTTGCTGCTAGAATATTTCAAGTCCTCAGGGAAGGACCCAGGTGTCTCAGAATTTGCCTGTCCCCTTCAACCTACTAGAGCAGCTATGATTCACAGAGAGACAGCCTAGGGCAACCCAGAAACATTCAGGGGCCCTTGGGAAAGCATTTGCTCCCAAAAGCCCTCAGGATGGAACACGTTCACCGCCAGAGATCAGAATGAAGCTGAGTCTTCCGAGGCCCAGCATTGAGTTTTTGGAGCCGGCTTTCCCCCAGTACTGGCGTAACATGGTGACCTGGCAAGCAACCACGACGCTTAATCCCACTTGAAAAGGAGGCTCCAAATAGAAAGGAGAACTGGATCTTTCTCTCATATGGTGCCCAGATGCCTCAGTGGTGGATGCTTTAGAAATGCAGGTAGACAAATGAATAGTTTAGATCTTTGTTTCAGAACACTGTCTACTGAAGTCGTTCACTTGGCTTTTGTTAGCAGTGATTATTTTCTCAAGGACTGGAGCAAATTTCTTCAAATTGGAGTAGTTGTTTCCCATATGGTCCCCCCCCCCTGTCTTTCTCTCTCTTTAAACAACCATATGCAGGGTATACCCCAGACATTCTGCTTGATGCACAGGAGGCAGTCAGGGAAGTGAAAAGCCACTTACAGCAGAAGGAAAGAGCCCTGCAGTGACACCACAAATACACACGCTAAGTTCAGCACATAGTCTGTGCACAAAAGGGAAAAAGACAAGGTCCTGAAAAATATAAGCATGGGCAGAGTTAAACGTCCCTCCCACACACACATTGATATATCCCTACCCGCAAAGAAAGCCCAAGTTAAAGATGCCTAGGTCTTCTTCAAACGAAAAACTTTGTAAAAGATTCTCTGCTCCTATCCAGTTCAGAGCAGCCCACAGACTAATTTAACCTGCACCAGGACTAGCACAAGGACAGAGAATCAGCCAGCTGCAACCAACTCTCTGGCAGCCCTACTGCCCTAGTGCATTCAGCGGATGCCAGATGCACCAGAGAATCTGCCCCTTCATCTTATTCTGTACTGCAGTCAAGGCAAAGAAGACATCAGGAACAATGGGTACTTCTAGGTACTGATCAAAATGTAAAGAGGACCATTGAATCAAAGCTGAAAGTGTTGCAATAGAGTGTGCCATTCTAAACAGCACCGCTGCATATTGTGGACGTAGCACAAATCCCTGATTATAAACACAGATCATGAATACAGTTGGAGCCATGATGGCTGGCTGACTCTGTGCTGCATAGAGAAAGAAGAAAAATGTAGTAGTAACCACTATATAACAGCAAATTCAACATAAGCAACTGCTTAAGAAACTATAACAGTAAATTCACATGAACCGATTCAACATTCTGTTCAATACATTCAAATGCATCACATCTGTCGTGTTCCCCCCCCCCTCCGAAATGAGATGGGCACAACAACTTCAGAAGTGGTTATGGGGGAACAACCCATGGTCCAGCTACAAGTCAAGTCTTTCAGGTGGCTTGCGTTTTCTTTTTAGATACCATCTGCCAACATTTTGAACATTCCCCTGAGGAAATCGTGTGACTGCAGCAATGTCTGACTCAGGTGTTCCCTCATATGATGCTAGTTATTCAGCACAGCTGCTTTTTGATATAATTTTATTGGTTGTTATGTCAAGCTGAGGCATCAATATCAGAACAACTAGTGGCTCCCTGAATTTTGCCTCTCGTCAGCCATGGAGTCATCCACAAATCTCACCATTGGTCAATGTGGTGGCATTAAAACATATTAGATGCCACTTGTACTGTATAGGACAAAGGACCCATTAGTGCACTAACCATTGCCAGAAGCCATGTTCTGGATTCCTGATAATCACGTGCCAACGCTGTTTGATCCACTTGTAGCTGTCAAGGTGCCTGGTCATTCTCGCCATCACTTGACTTATTTGATGATTTCGGACTTGTAGGTATAGATCTGGCTGTAATGAGTCTAAGTGTTACCTGAGCTTTTGGCCCATAAACAGCATTGCAGGTGTTTGGTTCGCTGTGGCATGTAGTACATTTCCATAAGCTAGCAAGAAGTGTGATACTTTCTGCTGTAATGACTTCTTCTCATCTGCCCTGGATTGCAGGGCTTGCTTAAAAGTTTGCACAAACCTTTCAGCCAAGCGGGGGGGTATGGTGTGTATGTCTAACACACTTTTTCTTCAAGAATCGCTGAAATTCTTCTGATCTAAACTGAGGACCACTGTCACTCACAATCTATTCTGGAGGTCCAGTTCTTGCGAAGAAACTTTCAAAGTTTTATCTTCTCTCTGCAGCTGTGGTGGCTTTCATACAAAAAAACTTCCAGCCATTTGGAATGGGTATCCAACACTACTAGATACGTTGTTCTCAATAAAGGTCCTGCAAAATCAACATGAAGACATTATCAGGGAGCTGATGGACATTCCCAAGGGTGTAATGGTGGCTGATTTAGATGTGCACTGTACCTGTTGATATACCAAACATTCCTTAGCAAGCTGCTCTATTTCTTGGTCAATGCCTGGCCACCATACAAAACTTCTGGCAAGTGCCTTCATTTTGCTACTCCCTAGGAGACCTATGCGGAGCTCATCTAATGCTCCTGTGCACAGTTTACTAGGTATAATAACATGAATTCCGCCACATGACACATCCATGATGTTTGGTGAGTTCACCTTTGCATGCATAAAAGGGTGCCAGATTAGAGCCGTCAGTATATTTCCAGCTCTTCAAAGTGGATTCATAAAGCTGAACTAATGTGGGATCTCTCTTGGTTTCTTGCTCAATCAAACTACAAAACACTGAGGAGCACTCAACCTGAAACAAGTTGATAAAGTTGATCTCTATTACAGGTCACCCTCAACTAGCACGGGCAGGCAGGGAAGCCCATCTGCATTTGTCTGTGCTTTTGTTCTTTCATATTCAATGTGATAAATGAAACCAGCTAAGAAAAGATCCCAGCATTGCATACGTGCTTTTGTTGTCACAGAAGCTCCCTTTCTCGGATGAGGGATTGTGACTAATGGTTGGTGACAAGGGTGAATTTCCTCCCATACAAATACTGGTTGAATTTCTTCATACCCCATACTAGACTTAAATCCTCCTTATCTATTTGTGCATAGTTACATTCTACCACTGGGACTGATCTTGAGGCAAATGCTATGGATCTCTCACTGCCATCTGGCATGGTGTGTGATGAAATCCCAATTCCACATGCTAACTTGATGGACAAGGATGGGTTAAATTGCATAACTGCGATGTCTGAAGTGACCAATTACTTTGCTTCCTGGAAAGCTTTTTGATACTCACATCACCATACCCACTTTTGACCAAACTGCAGTAAGCAGTTCAGCAGATGTTACATAGTTGCTGAGTGTGGTACAATTCAGCTATAGTAGTTGATAAATCCCAGAAATGATCTAAACTGTGAAACGTCCTTTGATGGTGGAGCTTCCAGGACTGCTTCTTCTCCTGAGAGTTATGTAGGTTGTACATCAATAATGTGCCCACCATAAGCTATTGAGTTCTTGAAAAATTAACATTTTATGCAATTAGCTCGTAACTTGTATTCCTCTAGACATTTCAATACCCTTTTCAGCATTTCCAGATGTTCTTCATCACCTCCACCAATCACAATAATATCATCCAAATAACACTCTGTACTCCGAATACCTTGCAAAACTTGGTCCATTGCCATATAGCAGGAGCTGAAGCAATACCAAACAGTAACCTGTTGTACTGATACAGAATCTTTTGTGTGTTGATTTGTGAGGTATGCCTTGGACTTTCCTTCAATTTCCATCCATAGGTAGGTCTGTGATAAATCAATTTTGCGGACTCATTGTCTCCCTGCCAGTGGTGCAAAAACATCTTCAATTTGAAGCAAGGGGTATTTTTCAACATTCAGGACTGGGTTTATGGTGATCTTAAAAGCTCCATGAATTCTTATTGCACCACACTTTTTTACAGTTGGAACAACAGCAGTTCCCTACTTGATCCAGGCCAGTTTTGAAGGCATACCCTCCCTTTCCAGATGTTCCAGTTCAGCATCTAACTTTCAGGTGGACGCAATAAGGGACAGGTTGAGCTTTGTGAAAGTTGAACTGCGCTTCTCAGCTAGCATTGTTTTACCCTTCATGTGTTTTACAGTTTCTGTGCCTTCCTTGACAACTCCCAGTGCCTGATTTAGTATCCCTTCCAGCTGTTGTTCAGCTGTTTTAGTGGAATCTGCTGAAAGCATCTTTATAGATATCTAAACCAGAGGAATCACTATGTAACCATTCATGGGCCCACAGGCCTGGTCCCCCTTTCTCAATGACATTTCAGTCTAATTAACACTACTTATTGTTATACTCCATGTTCACTTGCATCACTCCAGTTGGCACTATTTTTTCTTCCAAATAAGTTTTTAATAACATCCGTGTCTCCTTCAATTTGGTATATGTAAAAGTTTTCTCATATTCCGAATGTGAGATAATAGACACTGCAGAGCCATTTTTCAGTTCAATTTTAAGCATTTTTCCCACCACTCTGGTTGTCAACCAGATCTCTCTCTCTCTCTCTCTCTCTCACACAGACACACACTCTCTATATATATGCATGCATGCATGCAGGTTGGCTGGCTACTCCACTTTCACAGTCTGTGTCACTACTGCCTCTGTCTGAGTGTGAATTGATATGTATTTTTCTATATCCTCATAGACTCATAGGTCAGAAGGGACCAATATGATCATCTAGTCTGACCTCCCGCACAAGGCAGGCCACAAAACCCTACCCATACACATTTATAACAACCCCGAACCCATGACTGAGTTATTGAAATCCTCAAAAGTGAGATTTGAAGACCTCAAGCTGCAGGGAATTGATCAGCAAGCGACCCATGCCCCATGCTGCAGAGGAAAGCGAAAAACCTCCGTGGCCTCTGCCAATCCGCCCCGGAGGAAAATTCCTTCCCGACCCCAAATATGGCAATCAGCTAAACCCCGAGCATGTGGGCAAGACTCACCAGCCAGCACCCAAAAAGGAATTCTCTGCAGTAACTCAGTTCCCATCCCATCCTGATTTTGTCTCTCACTGCAACAAACTATTATTACAGCTTTTGCAATATGCAGCTTTAAATCAGTAATCAGAAGGCGCGTGGAACCCTTTTCAATGCCAATAACATGTCTGTTTGCTGAGCGGACCAGCTCTGTGTCCAGAGTAAGGTCCTGGGCTGCACCTGTTCAGTACTCCTGCCAGCGAGGCTGCCTGATGGACCGTCCTGCCTGATTGGCTGAGGAAGTTAGCAGGGCCGGTTCTTAAACTTAGCAGCAGCAGTAGCTTTCTGGCTGCTCAATGCCCATACCCACGGGCTCTGTGCCTCCCTGTGCTCATCTCTCCAAGTTCTGCTCCTGCTCTGCTCCAGCCCAGATTCTGCCCTGCACCCAGTCTTGTTCCCATCCTCCTCCAGCCTCGCTCCTGTTTCAGAATCAGCCCTGCTCCTGGGTTACTTCTGGTAACCCAGCTCTGACTCTCGACTCTCATTCCACCTCAACCCTTGGCTCTGGTATTCAGACTCTGACCATTAGTCCTGACTCCTGCTCGAATCGCTAAGCCTGACTGCCTATGACCCGGTCCACTAACACTCTTGCTTTCGGTTACAGATAGTTTGTGCATTCCCCCTACTTCTGTTTTAGTGCCAGTGTGCAATTCCACTGCATCCCTTTCTGCAGTTTCCATTGGTGCTCCAATTTCTACTGTACGTTTCAACATCAGAGCCTCTTCCGTGTGCTTTTCATTCAGCAATCCACATACAAATCTATCTCTTAGGGCCTCGCTAAGCTGATCCTTAAAAGCACAGAGTTCTGATAATCTTTTTAACTCTGTTGCAAAGGAGGAAATAGATTCACATTTGAGCTGATTCTGCTTATGAAAGCTGAACTTTTCTGCTGTAATCAGGGGTTTGGGTAACAAGTGCTCTTGAACAATTTATACCGTCTCTTTAAAGGTTTTGCTGGCTGGCTTCTCTGGGACAATCAGACTGCATAATAAACTGAAAATTTTTCCTCCAGTCACACTCAGTAATGCTGCTACATATTCTGCTGGGGAATTCTCATTTATTTCAAATTGTTCCTCCAGTCTCTCTATATACGTGGGCCAGTCCTCCACAGCATTGGCAAAGGTCTCCATTTTACTAATAAAGCATCCCATTTCACCTCGTTGCTGTTACAGGAGAACCTCGGAATTATGAGCCACAGGAATGGAGGTTGTTTGTAACTCTGAAATGTTCATTACTCTGAACAAAACATTATGGTGGTTCTTTCAAAAATTTATAACTGAACATTGACTTAATGTAGCTTTGAAACTTTACTATGCAGAAGAAAAATGCTGCTGCCCCTTTATTTTTTAGTAGTTTACATTTAACACAGTACTTCGCTGTATTTGCTTTTCTTTTTTTTTTTTTTTTGGGGGGGGGAGGGGGGGGTTCTTTACTGCTGCCTGATTGCATACATCTAACTCCAAAATGAGGTGTGTGGTTGACTGGTCAGTTTGTAACTCTGGTGTTCTTAACTCTGAAGTTCAACTGTAGGTTAGCTGCTGTTAGCTCTGATGGACTGCAAGCAATGTCACAGATTGTCTTGCTGCTCAGATGCATATAAGGTTCTTGACATCCCACCCTTGTTGTGCATTGTTGTGTATTGTGGGCATAGCACAAATCCCTGATTATAAATACAGACATATAAACTCCAAACAGCTGGAGCTGTGAGGGTTAGCTGATTCTGCATAGAAAAAAAAGAAAAATACAGTAACCACTATAATGCATATAATGCATCTGACGAAGTGGGGTGCAGCCCATGAAAGGCTTATGCCTGCAGAAATTTCTTAGTCTTTAAAGTGCTACAGGACTCTCGTTGTTTTTGCTGTATACAGACTAACATGGCTACCCCTCTGGAACCAGTAACCACTATATAAAAGCAAATCCAACATAAGTGACTGCTTCAGAAACTAAAACTGCAAATTCACGTGAATAGATTCAACACTCTGCTCAATATATTCAAATACATCACAAGCACTTTGGCAACTGAGCAACAGTAGCGAGGAGGGGTGAGGACAGCTGCTTTCCTGTTGCTGTCTAAGGAGAGCTGAAGCACCAGGAGCCCATCGTCATAACATACGTAGTAAGAGAGAGCTGACTGAACAAGGAAGGCCAAGAGGGGCTGTTTTCTCTGTATCTGTCTTCAGCCCAGTGGGCAGAAAGAGGAGGGTAGGCTGGGCTTTGCATATTCTGATATTTGTCAAGCTCAGCATCTGAACACACACTGCAGTTCTATGAGTGCACCCATTCCTAGTTTTTAGGCTGAGTCCATTGGATGCTATATTTCAACCTCGACTGTGTTTTCATGGCTGAGTTACATACCCTTCTGAAGACGGGCCCTTAACCATAGTTGGGCAAGTGGGAACCAGTATTATAATACAAGGACTGAGCGATGATGGCTTGATTCTCCAGTGAACCTGAGTTCTGCTCCAACACAGTGGAGAAGGGGGAGTGTTGGGGAGCTGGTCACAGCTCCGTGATTCTCAGCTGCTTTGCCCCAGTGTAAACTGAAGCTGCAGAGAGGCAGCTTTAGTATAGACCACTGATGTACAGTCCTTCAGGGATTTTATGCCAGTGCAGAATCAGGAATGAAGTAATGGAATCTTGATCTGCCATGCCTCCTCACCCAGACACACACCATCCCTCTGCTTTCAGCAAGAAGGAGGGCTCTTGTGCTGGAGGCACCAGCTTTATGCCAATGGACATTCCCCCTACACAAGGGCAATTCTCCATTGCAAATCCCCAGCCACATTAGGTGCACTTTGCACTGTGTGGACAATTCAAAGTGAACTTGACAAACTGAAAAATTTCATCCATAGTATTTATCCCAAAGCCAAAATTGTAACAATGGCCAATCTTTGTAAAAGCCTCCATACTACTGTTACTGTCACTGCAATAACAGGGTCCCAAATCTGCACATTCCAGGGTGACACAGAAAAGGCTTCTCTTCTGCAAATCTCCATCTCAGTGACTTGAGACATCCATCAGGCCACTGCAGCACAATTTAGGTAGATTCTCTTTGAAATAAATTGACATTTCAGAGATTTTGAAAGAGCGTGAAGGAGTTAGGTGTCCAACTCTCATAGAAATTCATGTGCCGACAATCTCTGCAACGTTTAAGCTCCATTTGCTCTCCAAAAGCAATAGAAACAACTCCCTTTGATTTCAGCTGATTTAAAAGAAGCATTGTGTCTGAGGATAGAATTTGGGGCTCCAATGCTTTTTTATTATTATTACTTTCTTCTTGCAAATTGTGCCTGTAGAACCTTTGACTTTTCACTGGGTCTATGAATTCTCTTTGTACAGACCTCAGTCAGAAGGACTGCACATGAATGACTGTTTTTTCATAGGGTGATCTAGAAAAAAAGACTGAGTTAGGACTCTATTCATCACTGGTGGGATTGACATATTAAGTAGAAGTGAATTACTTTCCTTTCATCAGCTATGGTTGATAGGGTGGGAGTGCTTTTTCTTTCCCACTTTGTCTGTTTTCTGTACCAGAATGCATTCATCATAAAGGTCAAATTAAATTCACAATATAAATTCATTATAGATGTTTTCATCAGCAAAAACTGAGCCACAGATGTGAATTCTGGTGGCCTATCTGTCATTTGCCATTAGTCTTGTTAAGGGCTAACAGTTTAAAAGATAGCTCAGCCTTTTATCTGTTTATTGGATTTTTCTGTGACAGGTATATGTATCAAGGAAGTTTATTCCCATCCTGCAAATGCGTCACTGCAGAGAGCAGCATCTTTCTATTTCTGGAAGGTGTCTAAGGAATAACTCAATTCTTCATCAAAGAAACTCGCTCAGTGCAGGAAATGACTAAATAGTTCTTAATTAAATTAAATCAAATCATTTTCTTTTTCTTAATGTCTGTCAGATGCATGCACAGGTCATTTTCATCTGCATTTCCTTCATTTATCACAATTCATTTTTAAATGGATACATGAAGTATTCATGAATAATGTGAGTCCCAAACATTACATGAATCCCAGAGAAAAAAATGTCCAGTGACCACCCCAGTTTGCAACAGGGCAAAGATACTAACAAAGCATAATAGCAACACATATTAAGTAGAGCTGTTTGAAAAATAAGAATTTCCAGGCTGTGGGAAATTCTGATATATCTAAAAGTAAAAATGGGGGACAAAAAGTTGAAATTTCACATAGGAATGGAAACTTCTGAAATGTTTCAGTTCAAAACATTTTGTTTCTATATTGCCATTAGAAACTAAAACTAAATGATCTGACATCTCCAAATTGAAAGGTTTCATTTCAGCTTGGTTCCGTATTGATCTGTATCTGTTTGAGCTGCCACAGTGACTCCTAGGAGCTGAATTTGTGTGTCTCATACCGCTATTCCTTGCTGTGGGCCAGGCTCCCTGGCCATACTCAGCACCCATGATGCACCGTGGTCACATGAGTTCCATGAGGCATGATGTTGGTTCAACCAGAGAGGAGATGGTGATGTGTCAGAGGAGGCATAGTCTAGCCATGGAGCCACCCCATGCAGAAGAATGGGGGTATGAGGCATCCAAACTACAACTCCCATGAGGCCCTTGGCAGTTCAAGCATATCCAAAGCAATGTCAAATTGACCCAAAACAACTGGAAATGAAATGTTTAGTTTAGATTTTTCCTAATGGAAAATCAACAAATTATTTTCAAAATAATTTTCAAACTTTCCTGCAGAAAATTTTGATTTTGCAAAAACTACATTTTCTGTCAAAATTCCTGACCTAATATTAAGCTCTGTAGAAAGGCATCTCTGTATAACAGATACATTCAGATGCAATATTGCATCAATTACAGGATATACTTTTTCACCTGTCAAACTAAGCAAAATCTTGTGTTAAAAATATGAAATATCCGTGGGCCTGTTTGCAAAAAATGTCAGGTTAATTCTCCAAACAACCTGGAGCTCTAGAAGCCAAGAGTCCGCTATGTGCATTCCAATGAATTAGGCATGAATCTGACTACAATCGTTGTTGGTGCCTCAAAAGGTTTGGGGATTTGATAAATATACAGAAGCTTGGATGCTTATCCAAACCTATATGCCTAAGTATATCATTTTTTCTTCTTCAAGTTCTGCTCCCTACATGTATTCCATTGTGGGTACATATGTGCTCTATGCACCTGAGACCGGAGAGTTCTTGTAGGTAGTGTCTGTTGGTCCATGCCTGCACCCCTGCTCTCCTTGTGCTTCGCACCAAGTCATAAAGGGCATGGCAGACCAATCACCTCTTCAGTGCCTTCTTACTGCTGCATGGCCTGAGTCAGAATCTTCCAAAATCAATACTTGTCATGTGTGCTGTTGGTGAGTGGTACAAGCAGCTAAGATGGCACGTGACTTTAATAATTTGGAACAACTAGTTTCCATTGTGGTGCAGAACAAACATACGTTCATCTTTGTTTGGTGCAAGACATGCCACCTCTAAGCCTATTTAAAGATGTGTTTAATCTAGGGGTGGGCAAAATACGGCCCTCAGGTCAGGTCCAGCCCGTCTAACTGTTCTGTCCAGCCTGCCAGCCCGCCATGCAGGACTGGTATGCTGGAGCATCAGGCAGCTTTCGACCAGTCGCTACCTGGTCATGTGGCCAGAAGCAGGAAGTTCGGGTAGTGATCGGCCAAAAATCACTAAGCTGCCCAACACTCCAGTTGCCAAGGTAACTGGAGCATCGGGCAGCTTAGTTGCTCAGGCCAGTCGCTTTCCTGAACTTCCTGCTTCTGGTCACTTGACCAGAAGCCAGAAGTGGCCCCTCTGCAAAAATTATTGCCCACCCCGGTTTAATCCACCAAGCCATCCCGTTTGGACAGTTCTCCTAAGGAACCTCAATGTCTCCTTCAGGTGGCATACTGAGGTGGCAAGAGCAAGTTTCAAACATAGCCAAGACCTATCTCAAAACATATCTAATAGCCCAGCCCCCTGGTCTTGCTCCTGTGCCATCTTTGGGTAAAGCTTAGTTGGCTCAGATATGCAGTGATTAGATGTGCTGATAATGACTCTAAGTGGGGTCTTCATGACTCCCCTCTTTTCTGCTGTATTCAGTTAGAAGATGTAAGTTACACACTTGCAGGCTGCACCCGTCGGCAAGGGCTGCCTGGTTCCCTCATGCACTTGCAAAACGCCCATCATCTATTGAATGGTTAAGACACTTAGATGAATATACTTGACTTGACCCTCTATATAGATACACTCACGCTCGCTCTCGGTCTCTCTCTGTTCCTGAAAATGGGGAGTGGTTTCAAGGAAGCCAGACTTTTCACATTGAAATGGCTGTTGGTTATTGCTGTGTCATTCCCAGCTCTGTCACCATTCCCATTGTTCTTTTCCAAGACGCTGTAACTTAGCCATAAACATGTGCTTTGTGCTGATGCTGACATTGTGCTACATAACAGCATGCCTCAGGGACATTATTTAAGCAAACCAAACATTAAAATATCAGATATTTAATGTACCGTAAATTATACCACATAGCAAATATTACAGTAATTTACCCATTACAGAAATCATATATTAAAGAGAATCTTCCTACATGTAAACAGTTGGAAAACCTTGTAATCATCTCCATTAAATATTCTGAAAAATCAGCTAATTTATTAAGTTGTTTTATTTCTTAAGAGTTAGCTTAAAATATTCTTTCCAAACACTAAAAATGTTGTACGCTCTGCTCTTATTGTGGCTTGAAGGTTAAAGCAAACATTATATTTGTTATATATACTTAAACATTAATTATTAAGAGTGTTCTGTTTTAATCAGATCAGCCCTCTGAAACCAGAAGACAGCAGTGCTGATAGAAGAGGGAATATGATCTAGTGATGAAAACAGAGGGCAGGGAGTCAAATTGAAGTTCTTTTTCCAGTTCTGGCATCAAGCACACTGTGTGATCTTGGTTAGCTCATAGAGGAGTTGACCCATTGAAATCAATAGGAGGCTTTCTGTTGATGTCAGTGGGCTTTGGATCACACCCAAAAATTCTGTTCCTCAGTTTACTCATCTGTCAAACAAATATAATTAGCTACTTCATGGGAGTATTGCGAGGCGTAATTCATTTAATGTTTGGAAAACAGCTGTGAGATATTTGGATGGAAAATGGCATAGGGGTGCAAAGCACAATTATTACTGGTTACAAACGTTGTCTTCCATATTTGCTCCCTCCCCAACACCTACACAGGAATACTTATATGGACGTGCCCTCCCCCTAGTAATATCCCTTGTTTCACCTGCAAGTGCCTTAACCTGACTCCCTCACCCATCTGCAGAACCCTCATGCTCTCTCTCTTTGGCAAGTTTTCATCTTCCCTGCCATTTTCCTTGCCAGCTGCCACATCCTCCTTCTTTTCCTGTCATGACAAATGACGAGACACTAGCTTGTCATCTGTAAGTAGCTGCAGCAGGGACTGTCTCTATTTGGTGTCACGTATGGCATCAAGCACATTGCTCATTCTTACCAGATAATAAATACTAATAACAAAGTGACCCTTTCCATCAGCACCACCTAACCAAGGCCACCAGTGCTTGGTTCCTACGGCCATCTGCAAAGTCATAGACTTCAAGGTCAGAAGGGACAATCGTGATCATCTAGTCTGACCTCCTACACATTGCAGGCCACAGAACCTCACCCACCCACTCCTGTAATAAACCTTAACCTCTAACTGAGTTACTGAAATCCTCAAATCATGATATAAAGACTTCAAGCTACAGACAATCCACCATTTACACTAGTTTAAAACTGCAAGTGACCCATGCCCCCTGCTGCAGAGTGTCTCTGCCAATCTTACCTGGGAGAAAATCCGTTCCCGACCCCAAATATGGTGATCAGTTGGACACTGAGCATGTGGGCAAGACCCACCAGCCAGAACCTGAGAAGGAATTCTCTGTAGTAACTCAGAGGCCTGCCCATCTAAATGTCTCATCACCAGCCATTGGAAACTCTTTGCTCCCTCTCCAGAAAACACCTTGGCCCACCCTTGAAGAGCAGTCAATTCCAAGGTGTCCAACTAGCTTGAAATCTTGTGCTAAAGATGCATCTTTGTATAGATCCTGGGTCATAATAATTAAAATGGCAAAAACCTACTAGGACATAGATCCTGATCAGCAGGAGCAGCTGCTACCTCCTCAAGTATATAGTCCTCGCCAGTGTAGCGCATAGTTCACCTGACAGAGGATATGCTAAAGGAAGTGTGTGATCCTGCACTTGGACCTTACTGCTGCTATGGTATGTTGTTATATCATCCATTTTTCTCTATCATTGTTCTTGTAGAAACTATATAGGAAAGAAATCAAGCCACCTTTTAAACCAGCAGTGGGACGGCCAGAAGACACTTTTCATTTTGACCCGGAGTTCACATCACGGACCCCTACAGGTGAGCCTCAATCATGAGATGGATATTTTCAGTTAATAGCTCCACCCTCGCTGAAGTCAATAGGCCTGATCTTTTGTGGAGTTAGTGGGCCTTGTGGGGTCAAGCCAGCAAGTAGCTGAGTGCTCTGCCTTTCTCAGTAACATGTCCCTAGTTACTTCACGAACTGGTCATTGGAAATGTCCTCCAGAAACCAAAGGTGCCTGACATTACCTAAACTAAAGAAAAATTGCAGTTTTTGTTGTTTGATTTTCTTTGCTTAGGACCAAGGGGTCAGGAACCTTTTAGAAGGGGGGTGCCAAGTCTTCCCCATCCCAAGTGCCATGGGCCCAGCGCCCTGGCCAGGGTGTTTGGCGGCTCTGGTCAGGGCAGACCACCGCTGGGCCCACATGGGAGAGGGGTGGGGCCGGAAGGGGGGAGTGGCCTCTGCGCAGCCCTGCTTGGGGCTAGGAGTGATGCAGTGTGCCACTCAAAATCATCACATGTGCCACCTTTGGCATGTGTGCCACAGGCTGCCAATTCCTGGCTTAGGTTAACTAATTTTAACTATTTTAAATGACAACACGTCAAAGCATTTTGCAGCTGTGCAAGTTAATATGTAATTGTTAAACTGATGTCTGATTTAATTGTGAAATGTACTAGAGCACTCTGAACAGTGAAACTTGATGAATGGTAACTGTGATGTAGGGTCCAGTTCTCTGCTGGCAAAACTCCAGTGAAGCCAATGGAGTTATGCCCACAGAGGATTTAGCCCATAACAACCAAGTGGTTAATGACCAACAAATGCTCCAGATGGGACTGTTACTCTTACTTTTATTTATAATTTCCACTTCAGACTAGTCATAACACATGCCAGGCAGTACGTTTTAGAGCAGTTGTTACATTTGTGGGACGGTCTTTTGACAACAATGGTACCAGTAATCTCCTAAACACTATTCCCAGCTGCAACACTGATGCCCTGTGACCTTGGACAGATCATTTAACCACTCTGTCACAGTTTCCCTGTCTGCAAAATGGGCACAATAATACTTAACTATGTGCCCCAACAGGGTGAAGAGTTACTTTTTGTTGTTTATAAAGCACTTTCACAATGGTAAATATTATAGACAATGTTCAGTATTATGATAAAATTGCAGCCTCCAGCTTTATGCTTTATGCCCCCACCCCCCGACTGTCTCAGAATTATAATGAGAGTTATAAGAAATGAGTGAATCAGTTCTGATTAGGATAAGACCATTAGAGATGGGCCATGGCACTTGGACCCAAAGCCGAACTGTCACATAGTTTTGGTTCGGATTGATCATGATTCTTACTAAAACTAATTCAAACCTTCACCCAAAGCTTGACTCAAACCTTTCCTTCATGGTATGAAAAAGACTTGTAACACTTTTATTTTGATAACCCCTTTTCACTTCCTAATTTTGGCTACAGTCAGGCTTTTGAGGGCTGGTGCAGGCACAGGGAGAGCTGACATTTTTACACCACTATTAGTAAATGTAATTCAGATCTCTCTGGAACCTGGATGCACATCTCTTTGAAATGCTGGAAACTTCACAAGCTAGTCTGCTCTTGTGAGACTTGCGGTCTGCCAGCTAGTTTGAAGAAACTGACAAAAAACTGTTTGAAGACATTTGGACTTCTGAATGCTTTTGGGGTTCACACTCTGCCAGTTTCATTGGCATGAAAACCCCTGCATGCATGAAGGTTTTGAATAACAGAATAACATATTTTATACTACATATGTTCCCAGGTACATTCTGATCATTAACTCTCAAGATTCAATGTAATACTTTATGCAAAAGAGACTTGCAGAGTGACTCTTTTTAAAATTATTGGGCCTGAGCCCCATTTACATGAAGTCTTCCTTCCACTGCCAGGGCACAAGTGAAGGTGTGACTGCAGCACAGGCCCGCTAACTTGAATGTGTCTAGCGCAGGTCCCAATAGTTGTGAAGTTGTGGAAGCACAGACTTCAGCAGGGGCTAGCTGCCCCAGTGTAGTCCCACCAAGGAACCTGGGTACACACTCAAGTTGCTATACCATGCTGAAGTCTGTGCTGTCACATCTTCACTGTTCTTGTTACCGGCAGCTAGATTAAAGCTAGTGCAGGTGTTCCTACATGCATTACAGTTGTACCTTAATTGCTAGGTGCTGCAGCATCCCCTGGCTTGAAGTGGTTTCCATCACATGCAGGGTTTACAGTTTGGTTCAATGGCTCTCAGCATCCCCGCTATGCAAATTGTTCCAGCACCACTGCCTTAATTGGTGGTGTAAATGAATCCTTAGTGTAAATAAGAATCAGGCCCAATAATTTGAAGTGTAAATATAATCTGTTGCCACTTTAAGACCTCCTTACACTTCCAGAGACATGTAAATGGGCCTCTGTCTAAATAAGTATCAGAAAAACAATGAAAGGGGGAAAAAATAAGTAGACTTGAATAGCATGGGTTTTATGATGCCCATCTTGTTAAAATCCAGGTACAGTACAGTAGATATTACTCCCATTATTTGCTTTGTTTAAAAATGTTTGTGTTCATTTTGTATAAGTCTGTTCTCCTTGCTATGACAGAATAATTCTTCTGCAAAATGTGGGGCTGGCAACCAGGGAATGTTGGATGTGTGTGTGACTCAGAGAGCAGAAGGATTTAAACTTCTTAAGGCCCAGATCATACCCTTCCCTGGGTTTTACAATGAGAAGGGACCTAAGGGGAATGAAGTATTTCCTGAGGATTCTTGGAGAGTGTTGGCCCAGTTGATCCATCCAGGACCAACCCTACATAGAATATGTGACTGCTCCCACCCCTAAATCGGCTACATATCTAGGCCAGGAACCAATTGTGCAGAAGCACCATATTTCTGCAGTTGCTCCCCCCCTGCATCCCTGACCCAGAGAACACATCTCCATTCATCTACGCTACACTCCTTCTAGCTAGGGCAATTCCCAAGCCTCAGGAGTGGGGTTGGAGTGGATAATTCAGTAGAACTTTAATTTTACAAACACCAATCTTACGGATGACCATCTTATCTGAACCATTTTTCACAAAAGGGAATAAAGAACCCCCATAACAAAAAGGATGTTGAGGAAGAACACATCAACATCCTTTCACAATTCAATGGCTTCAGTGCATTGGAAAATCACTTTGCAGTGAAGGACAATAAAAAAGCCATGCAGTGCACCATCCTAAAACTTGCACACCATGCCTACTCTAATGTGGAGATGTTCAATTTTATTAACTTTTCGATTTTAGGAACTCAGTCCCCAATTAGCTCATAAAATAGGGATTCTACTGTTCAGCCGTAGGATGTATTTTTTTTTCCCCCTGGCAAAGCCCCACAAGGCCAAAGGGAGAGCAGTGCCCCAATCTGCTCACTCCCCTCCCACTCTGCACAGCTCCTTCCCTCTCTGCATGGAAAGGAGATCCCCAGACTTGTGAAGTACCCTCTGTTGTAATGGTGCTATGGAAACTGCTGTGCAACAAGACTGCTATGCTGGAGAAGGGAGATCCATGCATAGACATTCCCCTCTGTGTTCAGATACAGGGCAGGAGGAAGTGATCGAGGCGTATCTTGAGATGATGATGGAGTCTATGAGTGTGTGGTTGCTGGTTTAGTGGGGCTTGCTGTTATATGGCAGTGGTGACCTTTGCTGCCACAAATGTACCGTTATTCACTTTCTGACTTGTCGTTGTCCAACTCGTATAGTCATATCCTTGTTTCTTCTACAGATTCCCCTGGCGTTCCTCCTAGTGCCAACGCTCATCATCTTTTTAGAGGGTTCAGCTTCATTGCATCCAGCCTGGTGCAGGAGCCTTCACAGCCAGACATGCACAAAACCACGGTTCATCCAATTGTGCAGGTACTGACACTTTGTGTCACACTTCACATTTGACGCTCAGATATACAGCTGTGTGTCATATTAGAATCATGGAATAGAAGATTAGAGTTGGAAAGGACCTCAGGGTGTCATCTAGTCCAACCCCCTGCTCAAAGCATCAGTCCATCAGCTGAGTGGTATCTCAAAGTTTATCCATCCCTACTCTAGTCACATACAGCCCACAGTGGGTGCAAAAGGGGAGGAGCTTGTCCAACGGCTTTTAGTTTTATGTTAAACTTTCCATTTACTGGCATAAAGGAAATGTGAATCTCACAGTTTAATTACTGAAGCGAAGTACACTTCTAAATAGCTGACTATGAGCTGGCTCAAGGGCATAAGAACATAAAAATGGCCATACAGGGTCAGACCAATGGTCTCCCTAGCTCAGCATCCTGTCTTCCAAAAGTGGCTGGTGACTGATGCTTCAGAGGGAATGAACATAAAAGGGAAATTTATCAAGTGATCTATCCCCTATCATACAGTCCCAACTTCTGGCAGTCAGAGGCTTAGTGACATCCAGAGCATGGGGTTGCATCCCTGACCATCTTGGTTAATAGCCACTGATGGACCTATCCTCCACAAATGTATCTAATTCTTTTCTGAACCCCATAATAGCTTTGGCCTTCACAATATCCCCTGGCAATGAGTTCCACAGGTTAACTGTGCATTATGTGAAGATGCACTCTTCCTCATGTGTGTTTTAAACCCGCTGCCAGGGGTGGCCCAGGGTCATTGGGTGACCCCTGTTTTATGTGTTGTGATGGAATAAATAACACTTCCTTATGTACTTTCTCCACACTATTTATGATTTTATTGACCTCTGTCATATTCCCCTCCCCTGACTGTTTCTTTTCTAAAATGAACAATCCAAATCTTTTTAATCTCTCTTTGTATAAATCCCCTAATCATTTGTGTTGCCCTTCTCTGTACTTTGGCCAATTCTAATGCATCTTTTCTGAGATGTGTCGACCAGAACTGCACTCAGTATTCAAGATGCGGGCATTCCATCAATTTATATAGTGGCATTATGATATTTTCTGTCTTGTTTTATCTATCCATCCTTCACACAACACACAGACTATAAAGGGGTTCAAAAAGAACTAGATAAGTTCATGGAGAATAGGTCCATCATTGGTCAAGGACACAACCCCATGCTCTGGGTGTCCTAGCCTCTGACTGCCAGAAGCCGGGAGTGGATGATCACTCAATGACTGACTGTTCAAATCATTCCCTCTGAAGCTTCAGGCACTGGCCACTGACAGAAGACAGGATACTGAGCTATATGGACCATTGGTCTGACCCAGTATGTTCTTATCCTTTTCCTAATGGCATAATGGGGATTAGGATCTCTCCTTGTGTGGGCTACACAGACCTTGGATCCAGGGGCATAGGAGTAAGTGGGCACTGTATGGAGGACTGGATTAACCCATCACTAGGGCAGCCATACACTTCTGGGCCCCTACCTTCTAACATGAATAACAACGAACAGCCAATAAGTGGAAAGAAGGGGGAAAAATACACTTCAGCGATGTTCCTATATGCAGTAAATTCCCATCTCAGCCTGTTCACCTACTGCTGTGGGGAAAGGAAGTGGTTTCTTTACCCAGTGCTCGCCTCTCTCCTTGGCCCTTTTGGGAATGGCAAAGTGAGTAGCGGCTGTTTGTGAGGACTGTTTCTGCCCACTCATCCATCAGTGCAGATCTGCATGTAAACTAAAAGAACTTCACACACTTCAGTGAGTGCGCTGCAACCACATGAGTCAGTTTCAGTAAGTCAAGGCCCTCTGTCGTGATGGAGGGGCAGCCGAGCCACTTTGCGTGCATGGCATTGCAATCTGGCACAAAGGATCTTTTCTGATCGACTTCATAGGAAGTGCCCCCCTGTTTATGGTATCAGTTTTCAATATTCTGTGTGATACACTGCAGTATGATTTTTCTGTGGCTGGTTTTGTACAATAGTAGCACAAAACACTTCACAAGCAATTACTGAGGCTGGCCAGAAAACAATTCAATTTTGCAAAAAATGTTGTGGATTCAGCATTAGGCTTCATTTTGCATTGGGCCAAAAATGAGACCTTTCAAAATTCTTTGTGAAAAACAAGAGAGAGACAGACACCACACCTGCACCCCAGAATAGCCAATAACCTAGTGGTTAGGGCACTCACCTGGGATGGGGGAGACTTAGGTTCAAGTTTCTCTGCCCTAACCACTACACTATTAAGTCAGTCTCTCAGTCTCTCCTGTTGGAGCTATTCCACTTTGTATAAATACTTAAATATTCATTGGACCAGAGAGAGAGTGTGTGATTAATTCCTAATGGGAATTGGATGTCCAAGTCCCAAATATGGCTTAAAACATCTCAGCCATTGTTTCTAGACATACAACTGACATCAATAAGGAATGAGACACATTTATTTAGAAAGTGGCCAAAAGGCCACAACTTCATTGAACTGCACTTAAATAATATAGTTTCTAAGGACAATGGATCCTCGGTAGCTGTTTGGAGAGGGTGAGCTCAGTAGTTCCCTTCTTGGCACTGGCCAGGATTCTTCTGTTCTATGGTTCCATAATGCTTGTCTTTTGATTTCCCTTATTTTGTCTTTCTCTACAGCAGTTACATGGCAACAATATTCATTTTACAGATGGATATGAGATCAAGGAGGACATAGGTGTTGGCTCCTACTCAGTATGCAAGAGGTGTGTGCATAAAGCAACAGAAGCAGAGTTTGCAGTGAAGGTAAGAAATCATCCTAGCAGATGCAAATATGTGGTCAAGGCTGTTCCATTACATCCGGCAACAGTTTGGCTGCTGACTCCCTTATTTTTCAGAGCAACGATCTGTTGAGCTTTAAGGCTCATCTTCTGATTTAATCTCAGCAAATGAAATTGCAGAAGGAATGGCTCTTTCATTCCCATACAGAATATCAGTTCAGTCAGGTTTAGATGATTAATCATTTCAGCTACTCTTCCTGCTATCTGGATAAGAGGATCTAAATTAACAGGATCTAAATTAAAGTAGCCCCCAAATGAATAAGAAAAATATTGTGAAGTGGACTCCTTACAAATGCAAACTACCTTTCTTTCTCTTTCTCTGTGGTGTATTAAGCTCTGACACTTCTTTAGTATAATTAGAGATGTTTGGATAAAGAAATATGCTGCACTATCATGGTCACTTGTAAATAATCAGGTTTCCTGCCCCTTCTGTCTCATTAGCATTCAGACACACTAGCAATGCTCAAAGGAGAACAATGGAGAAATTCAACAGGGAATCAAAATACTAATTACATTGAATTCAGTTGAACATGAAAGAAAGAACAAAGGACTTAGGCGAGTAATACTGTGAAAACAGAGTTACAGTGCAGAGCCGCAGCAAAGAAAGCCAGCAAGTTGCTAGGGTGTATAAATAAGGGAATTATTTTCTAATAGGAAATAATTGTCTTTCTGTATAATTCCTTGGTAAGGTGACAGCTGTAGGATTAGGTTGCAGCATCTGTTGCCTGTATTAATTAAAGGATATGCAGGTATTAGAGATAACAGACGATAAGACCCACAGGACCGGTTGATGGTCTAGAGAGTTTGTCTTTGGAGAAAATGTTCCAAACACTAAGCATGTTTAGCATCCAGAAGAAAAATGGGTACTAACAAAAAAGCTCATGTGTCAGAGAAGTGGACAATTACATGTTCTTCCAGCAACAAAAGGGACTAATGCATGATCATGATCTGAAGCTGAAATCAATGGGACTTTTTCCAAAGAAATCGGAGTCCTCAGTGTGACTTAAGGGTAGTAGAATCAGGCCCTATGATCCTCTGTTATCTAGTGGAAGCAGGTGAATAAATAAACGTAAGGTAAAGATGGATAGTTATTTGAAATCAAATTGCAGCATGTAGTTGAGTATGTTTGTTGAACCTGCAAAAAATGAAGGACTCTAGCAAATTATCTCTCTTCTGAATATTTTCCTTTTGTGAGCTTCAAAATGGATTTGAAACTTAATTTTGTTCTGAGTTTTTCAGGTGGGGTAGGGAGATGAGAGTTTAATGATAATTGAGTTTGTTGATGTCATAGTTGAGGTAGCAGTTGATTAAGTACACGAGCACATGCTGAAAAGGAACATGGGCTTCTGTGTGAACTCGTGAGGTTTTCCATTTAAAGTGAATGGAGAAGTTGCAATATCACCCCTTCTTGTCAATAGATGGTATTGTGTTGTAGTAGGAATAATTTTACTTTAATGAAATTACATCTGTGCCTGCACAGAAACATATTTTGAACCAAAAAACGTATTTAATATTTTCTTTGTGGTAAATAGTTTGATCTGTTAGTCAGTAAACATGAAAACAAAGCCCAAAGGGCTAGATCCAGTTCGGTACTGTACCACTAAGATCCTCAAAATCCCTGCTCAGCTGCCACTTTACCCTACCGCTGCCTCAAGCCCTTGGCAACTAAATTTTCATTGTTAAAGTCCCCTAAACATCTAAACATTTTGCCAGCGAGCATACACACAGCCACCTCAGTCTAGGATGCCTGTCAGATGCCCAGTTCCCAGCATGTTTCTCAAACTAGGTGTTTCTCCCTACCTATGGGGTCCAAATCCAGGAGGTGTGCACAGAGCACACCAAACCCTACACAAATGGCCAGAGGCGGTGGTAGCAGTGCCCCCCTTGTAATAGCCAGTGGTTAGGGCACTTACCCAAAACGTAGAAAGCCAGGTTCAGTTCCCCTGCTCTGGCTGATGTTGAGCAGGGATTTGAACTTAAGTTTACTCCCTCCTAGGAGAGTGCCCCCCCAGGGTATTCTGGGATAGAAGTCTCTCATGTTGAAGCTGTTCCATTTTGTATCAATAATTAAATAGTCTGTGGAGCGTGAGGACTGGAACCTCCAGTGAGTGCCCCAACCACCAAGCTAGAGAGTCATTCTTACTCTCTCTGGCCCAGTGTTGGCACTTAAGAGAATAGTCCCCCACACGACAGTGGTATCAGCAGCGAAGGCGCTAGGAACACAACTTGGTGGAATCACTGCCGGAAGATACAAATAGTGTTGCTGAATGAATAATCTCTACCAGATGCCCAGAGGGCACAACAAGCCATACTGCACAGTCTCTGTTGGGACTTATTTACTATTGCTGTGCAGGAAAATAGACATTCCGTATACTGAGTCACAGTAGTGAGCACAATAACTCAGTCAGAACTGCAGCCAGAAAATCCACCCAATAAGAGGAACCCCTCCTTAACCCAGAAATAGCACATGTGTGTTAAAAAGTATGGCGTTTCTGCCCTTTTCCCATTAGTGTTCAGCTGCCTTCTCTGTCCATATCATGCAACTAGCTGGGGCCATATTTACAAAGATATTTTGGCACCTAATGATGCAGAGAGAAGCCCAGAGGGTTTAATAAAAGCACCTAAGCAGAGTAGGCCCTTAATTCCCATTGTCTTGAATTAGAAGTTAAACACCTAACTCACTTAGGTGATCTGGGTTTGTCTGTGCACGTGAGTTATGCACTAACTTTGGTTTGTGCATGTTAAAATGACCTGTGTATACACGACATAATTCTTTCAGTTAGATGTAGATCTTGTCTGGCAAGCCGGGGTATGACTGCTGTACAGTACCTATCCATGTGCACCCTGCTGCTGTGCACTAACAATTCCCTAGTGTGCATTGATCCACTCCCGTTTCAAAGCAGGGCAACTCAAAGCGCGCTACCAAATTCTTAGCGCACGTCCGCAGGGTCCACATGGACATTAACTGCATGACAGGTTAGCATGGAGTAGTTTTACACCCCAGCTTGCCACAAATTAAATGTTCATGTAGGCAAACCCAAAAGCTCCTGGTTACCTACCTAACTTTGAAAAATGAGAGGTAAGTACTTTCGAAATTTTTCCCCTCAGTCTTTTTTCCAGCTCACTTCAAAGTTACAAAGAATTAAAATGGTTGCTAGAGGTTCATTGTTTAGTGAGCAGTTTTGCAATATAGATAGAGGCAATGTCACTCACGTCTCTGAGATCCCTGGGAAGGCAAAAGCACAAGAAAGGGAGTTGGAAAAATGAAAGCACCCCTCATTTTACAGATGTCTGCTCTGGTTCAGAGTCTTTAAATATTAAACTTGTTTGCAAAGAGATAGCAGATAGCCAGTGATTTTAAACAGCAAAGGGGAATGGTTTTGTCGAGCATGTATGTAAGGATTATATTGGTGTCATTGTAACAGTAGTGTCACAAGTAAACTTAAATAGATTGACCTGATTTTCCTTATCTCAGTATTTAGAACAAGTAAGTCACTTAGTACAAGGAAAATGCTTCAGCGAGGTGTGTGTGGGGGGGTAATATTGTATCAAATGAAAAAAAAAATGGATATGAAATCCCAAAAAGCCGTTTGAGAGCTTTGTTTCCGGAAAGAAAGGCAACACCTCCACAGTCAGAAAGGAGTAGCAAATCAGACACTGAAAAACTTTCCAGAGACTTGATACAAATTGGCAAGCTTGGAGGAAAGTTTTCTTTGTTTAAACACTGGTGCTGATTTTCAGCTTGGATCCCTGCACACATATAGCAATGAAGATAGGGGGCTAGATTCTCAGTTGTGCCCATTTTCCGCTGGCCAGAGCTGAAGTGAAGCTGCAGGGGAGCTGGCTGCCTCTTTCTGATTCTAGGGAGTGCTCTAAACTATACTGGTTGGTTCCAGCCCACAGGGGCTGTTACTTCAGTAGCGAATGGCCAAATCAGGGTAGAGCTCCAGCCATGACCCTTTTGCCCCAACACGTCACCCTCCTCCAAGGCTGCAGGTGTGGGTGGTACAGGAGCCAGCAACATCAACTCCATCTCATCTGTGGACTCTCCCATGCTGAAGACATTTCCAGCGGGTAAGATCTGATGGCTTTCTGGCCCCTTAATTCTCCTGGAGCCAGCCAGAGTGGCTGGATCATGGGAGAAAATCTGGCCAAAAAAGCATAAAGTACAGATGGGCACAAATGAACACCCCAACACTTTGAGGATGTTGGATCTGGAAACTGCACCTGAATTGAATTACTTTTTCCTATCTCTATAATGTGCCAAGCCAACACCCTGTCTCCAAACACTCCCCAGCTCTGAGCAGAGTCCAATTTTGGATACAAAGACAAAATTACAGTGCGGGCCCCTCTCTAGGGTAAACTGACATTTACTTTTAGCTTATAACACTAGTAATTAGTAAGCATTGTGTGGCTCTGTCTGCCCCTGTATTTTGATATAGGCTGATTTGAGAGAAAGGTACATTTTATTTAAGCTATACCGATACAATGCAAATAGTAAGGCAGTGTCTACAGATACAAATAGAGGAGCAGTGTCTACAAGCCATCACCAGAGAGAAGTTGATAACCCATCAAAATGACAGGCTACTATTGCAGGGACCGTGTAATCAGTCCCCCCAAAATACATGTATTTGTGTGCGAATAATACTGGGTGAAGTGATATAGCTAAGAAAGCTCAAGTGGTGTATATCAATGGTTCCCAGCGTGGGGGCAAAACCCCCTGGGGGGCACCAAAGATTACAGGGGGTCCATATTCAGCAATATTGAGGTCATTTAGTCCCCTGAGCTCCGTGCCAGGCGCAGCAGCCTCGAGCTCTGCACCAGCCGGAGTGGAGGAGCAGCACCCCCAAGGGAACAGCAGCCCTGAGCTCCACTCTGGCCGGAGCAGAGGAGTAGCACCCCCGCCCAAGCCTCGCACCAAGCCAGGAGAGAAGCAGCCCCGGTCAACCCACAAATGCCTGCCTCCATTACCCTCAGTCCATGAAGGATGGGAAGAGGTGGGGGCACGCAGTGGATGGAAGGCTTAGCTTCTTACTCAGGTAAAAGTCATTCGTTATTAATTATTATTATATGTGTTTATAGGGGTTATACGTGTTTATGGCCAGTCGGGCGGGAGGGGGAGGCGTGTGTTTTGCCTAGTGTTAACTAGTGGGGCTTCCACTCAAAGAGGTTGGGAACCTGTATCTCATAATTAACCTCAGCTTCCTTTTTCCCTTCCATTAATGTTCATAGTTGTAATTCGGTGGTTTTCAGATGCTTGACATAAGTAGACATGAAAGCATATTAGTACAAAGGCTAGAGAGTACTCAATAAAATGTAGATAATTACACAATATTCTCCTCATACCCTGAAGCTATATGAGGAGTTTATTACTAAGAGCAGAAAGCACTGAATAGCTACCAAGATAAATTTAGCCTTCCAACACTGTTTGGCAGCTGATGCATTTATTTGGTATTCTTTTTAAGGAAACGGGAATTTGTATGTCTTTATTTATTGAAGCAGAAAAAGGAGGAAATTCTGCCCAGAGGTCCTCGAGTCTAATTGATTATTGAGGTGTCTGTATTATTTGGACTATTTGCCTGGCGTGTGCTCTCTCTCTCTCTGAAAACGCGAGTCATCTGTCTGGAATGAAACAGATTGTAAACTCTTCAGAGGAGAGAACATGTTTATATGTATCTGTCCATGAGGCACCCACCACTCTTTGGGGCATGGAATACAATAATAAATTGCTTGCTACGAAGAGTAATGAGAATTCCAGTGGAAAATCTCAGGCTTGTTGTGTCCTGTGGCCCCAATCTTGCCAGGTCCTAGGAGCAAGTGCCCACACGTAGTCCCACTGATTTCAGCAGGGTTTTGCATAGGCTCCAGAGTCCATTTTTGTGCCTACTTTGAAGGATCAGGGTCACTTTAAGAAACTTTTTTTTTAATTTAACAGTGAAACAGGTTTCACAGTAAATTGAACAAATCGAGCATACAGTGTAACTGCATAGAATTAAACATGATGTGTTCCTGAAGCCAAGCAGGAACAAAAATAAGGTCTAGTGTTAAATCTGATTAGGTAACGAGGCACGGGATGGGATGGATGTGGATAGGCCAAATCCTGAGGTACTTACTTAAGATTTTACTCAGTCCTTTGTCATGCAAACTCCATTGATTTTAGTAGGGGAATGTAGAAGTGAGGAACTGAGTAAGGATCTCGGGATTTGGCTCTATATTTCCATCCCGGGGATACTGTAGTATAGGATTCCACACTACTGGGGAAACTTAGCATCAAGAACAAGTTTAGGTGCTGCCAGGGGTTCCCAAGACCCCCATGTTTAAATTCTGCCACACAGCTGAAGGGAAGGTTGGAATGATTTCCTTGCCTCCAATGTAATCTCCCTATCTCTGGGTGTTAAGTCTGCACCCTTCCAGAGAGTACTTACAAAAATACTTTTGAAGAGGAAATCTTTTGGCTAAAATCTTTAGAATGGACCAGATCACATCAGATGACAGCTATGGTCCAATATTTCCTCAGGAGAAGACATTCCTGAGCCCCAGTTCTCTCCATTTCCCTTCATCAGACTATATGCAATGAAAATGATCAGTATATGCCAGGTATTTCTCAGGAGGAAAGTATGAATTTTCGAACATTTCTAGCAAAGAGTAGCATAACATAAATTTATTGCCTCCATCTTTCATTATGGTTATGAGAAAGCACTTTTGTTTAAATAGGAAAACGGATTAATAGATTTCCCTCACACTTCTGTAAGCAGATTCTATTATAGTACTATAGTACATAGGGTTTATCACAGATCATTAACTAATTAATAAGCTATTAGTGCTACCCTGCATAGCCCCAGTGTGACTAGATCTGGAATAACTTATGCTGTTTGAGTCCATATTTTAAAGAGGAATATAGAGAAACTAGAGAAAATACTAAAAATGAACAACAGATATTCTCCAAGGACTTTAAGGGATGCTATATCAGAAGTGCTTGGGAAACCTAGAATGTGTATCGCCTGGCAAAGATAAGAGTCCAGGGAACATGATCAAAATCTATAAATATATTCAAGGTGGTAGAAATGAGAGAGGATAAATATTCAATCTCTGAGGAGGGCAAGATGAGGCAATGGCTTGAACCTAAGAAAAAGTTTTGGGGAAAAGTTGGATGGTCAGTAGCATGGACTCCTAAGGGACGTGATCAAGACACCATTGCCATCATATAAGAACAGGTCTGATCTATCATTGATAAGAGTGATGCAAAATGAAGGAGTCAGAGACATGGTCTTTTCTGACTCCAGAAACTGGAAAGAAAAAAATCAGTACTTCCACTGTCATTCTTCTCTGAGACACTGATTAAGATTAAACTTGTAGGTCTAACAGTTTAGTTAAAGGTATTGATCATCAGCCAAAGGATGCTTCAGCTGGTAGCATGACAGCAGCATCAGTAAAGGGTATGACGCCATTTAAGAAACACAGGTTTCAGAACAGATTTGGACATAAACTCCTTGACTTTTTTACTCCTTGTGGAAGATTACGGATTTGCACAGGAGGTCTACTTTTCAGGAAGCTGTTTGTGTGGTATTCTGCAAAAGAGGTGGTGTGGAAATTCATAATAGCTCAAATTGTGTGTGCAGAGGACGATATGGAAGTACCTAGGTACAACAGTCAGTGGTGCTTTATAAATATCATAGAGAGTTTATAGAGTTAAAAATGGCTGCAAGAACAAAGGTGCGGAAAGGGGATAGGGAGGGTTTATGAGGATCTTACTTCTGATCTGTGGGACTATTTTAAAACCTTTTTCTAATTCTCCTCCTCTGAACAGCTCCTAAGAGTTGATGCATACATACAGGCCCTGATTCAGCAAGGTGATTAAGTTCCATGTTGAATTGGGGCCATAATGAACAATTTTACCACAGTTTCCTGTGGTAACATATACAGCATAATTTGCATGCCATCCTCATTTTGTGAGGTTTGTGTTTAGGCTTCTACTCACAAGAAAACAGCTACAAAGGTTCACTCAGTCTCATTCTCCTGTTTCTTTTAATTTGAGTACACACACAGATTTCTGCCAGCTACCGCCGGCTTGGAAATGAGAGCTTGTCTTCTGAGGAGGCAAAAGTAATTCTGAGGCAGGATCAATGGATCTAAGTGGGAAAGGGATCTGTGGACCAATACAGTTTGGATCGAAGAGCCTAAGGGAGCACTGCCAGTGAGAGCTGGAGTCCACCACAAGCACTTGGGAGCAGGCAGTAGTATTGGCAGGGCAGTGAAATAGGAATGCCATGAGCAGTTTTGTACGAGCTTTATTTGTTTATGAGCCCTTTGGTTTGCTGGTGACCCTTTGGGTGGATTGGGTCCTGGCCCCATTTCGTGTTAATGGACCACTGGAGGAGTGTCTGTGAATATATGTCAGTGTGTGTTGCCCATGACTTGGTTGGTGGTGTTAGGGTTCTGTTTTGATTATCAATTAACAATATGTCAGATAACTCGACTCAATGCATTTATTAAACATAGAGAAATCGGCACAAAAAGAGGTTTGTACTTTACCAACTCAGGAAACAGGCTTGCAGCAATCACACCTTACCTCTTTCATCCATGTCTGCCAGAAAGTATGAACTTAATTTGACTTATATTGCTAGTACATTTGGTTCTGACAGACAGAAAACGCACCTTACTCCCTTTGCCTGTTTTTCAAGGTACAAAGGCATCTGTACCAACCATACACAACAACATTCCAAGGGTTAGTAGATTGGCGAGTGGAAATTGCTGTAGACAGTAGAGACATTAACTATTTTGTACTAGCGGTGCCCAGCTCTCACTTCATATATGACACTCTTTATCTGAATAGGCATCTTATTTCTGACAGATTTTGCACAAAGAACAAATGTTGGAACAGTTTAACTATTAGTAGATTTTCACAATAAAGCTTAACATGGTTGCAAGGCTTTCTGGGAATCCCGTTCAGAGTTACACAATTTAGCATAAAGGCAAAGCATATTGGTTCATATATGATATCAGCTAACAGTATGAAGTAAATTAATAACCTTATGTATGAATTTGATGTAAATCTCTTCAGGATTAAGCGTTCCTATCTCCTCCTTCCCATTTGGATCATACAACTCATCATTCCTTTCTTTTCAGCATTACTGGGTTTCTTGCAGGGTATGGAAAGGATAACATTCTCAATGCAGACTGAACCCTTTTTGAGTGTGGAAACATTAGATAGTTTTCCTACAGTTTAATAGGATCATATCCCTCTTTTCCCATCAGCCTGTCAACCACCTGAATATTTTGATGGAATTCAGTCATTAGCTGTTCTATTTTTCTTTCAGATGTTTGGAGTCTATGCTACTTTAAGAATTTTCTCAGTATATCAAAAATCTTATAAAGCTCTTTATAAGCTCACCGAGCTTTATACAGGAAAGTAAGTATGATCATCTCCATTCTACAGATGGGGAAACTGTGGTTGAGAGAGGTAATGTGCTTTTCCCACGGTCACACAATATGACCAAGGTAGAGCAGACAGTGGAACCCAGGTATCCTGACTCCCAGTCCAGAGCCCTCTCCACTGTCCTCTCCCAGCCTGTAAAGTCCCTGTTTACAAAATGTCCTTTCCAACTGCACTGGGTGGGGGTCTGTGGCTGAATTAGTTAATTTTTGTACATTGCTTGGAAAATAAAAAGCACCATGCCAATGCTAAGTCATAGGGCTATAATTGCAGGGTAAAGTTGTAAATACTGAGGCCTATCCTACACTTACCCAGAAATTTGGCAGCAATCGACAGGATTTACACAGGCTATGCAGAGTAGCTTGCATAACTCCCGTCAACTTTGTAACTTCCCTTTAGCGCACCATCTCCACTGCGCTGCACCTTTTCACGAGGTGGTTTAATTGAATCGGCTTCCTGATCGATTGAGCGGGTCTTCACTTCCACTCAATCGATCCGGATAGATTGATCTGAGAGTGGCGAATTTGCCGCCATCAGTGTGTACATATCCTAAGTCAGCAAGCAGTAGAAATAACTGGACATGTTCAGTGTGCAGAGAGTTTTACACTTCATCCATACAGCTTGTTCTGATGACCATATCATTTTTGTTGTTATTTACTGCTAATTAAATCTGTTTTTAAAAATATTCATTCCACTATTTTTCGGAAGGGCTTAACCCTGGGGTGGGTCAGTCCCTGAAACTAATCAAACCTAATAGCAGAGCAAATTATCCCCCCAGAAACTATTAAACTTGGACCTCTGAGACATCTTAAATGTAAAATTATACCATGTCCTTTTAAATAATGTTAGCATTTCTGCAGTGGCTTTCATCCAGCCTGAGTAACTTGAAATAAAAAGGAACCAAACTGAAAAAAAAGCTTGACATAAATAGGACTTATTTTTAGAAGGTAATATGATTGAAATGGAAACCAGCAGTACAGAACTGCAAAGTTTTATCTTTGTGTCACTTCTCTTTGAATTGAATATTAAAGATGAACCAGCCAATTTAAAATCTCTGCACACACTGTTCCACCTCTTTTCTTCAAAAGCGATGTTTATCCTATCTATAGTTAAAGGAACCATTATATCAGGGTGACATGAATATTAAATGCAGCATAGATATGAGGCATAAATAGTGTGTTCAAATCATGGAATGAATTGGTTTTTAGTTCCCCATTTAAAGCACTTATAAATCATATAACGTGGTACTGTGACATACAGCTGTGTTAAATGTGATTAACCTATGCTACAATTCCAAATAGTCTTCTTAAGAATACTTCAAAGCATATTATACAAGAGAAAGCAGCTATAAGCAGTGACAGTGTGAACATTCTCCTCCTCCTCTATGCTTTCTCTGCACAGCTGGCATCTTTTCCCTGGTTGCTAATCAAAGGGAGGTATTTATGGTCCTGCCTTCCAAGCCCTAACTTTTAACCATTTCAGTGCTGTATAATGCACCTGTAGTGTTCCCTGGGAATGTGGTACATCTCTGTGCAATTACTAGTTTCCAATGGAATGTGTGCATTTGAAAGAATCTTGCCATAGTCTAGGGTAGTAGACACCCAGAGTTAAATCACGGTGCCACCTGCAGAAATGTTTAGTTAAATTTCTCTCATGAAGCAAGAGTACCAGAACTGGCTACTTTTTTCTTACTCTAGAATTCATAGTTCTGATCTTGCAAGCCCTCCATGCATAGAACTTAAGGACTGGCAAGCCCGAGCAAGTTCTGCATGCAGACAACTTGCAAGACTGGTCACACTTGTTAATTATGGTTGAGATAATGATTGTTTCATACTTGTCCTTGCTTCGTAACCTAGATAAGGTAGCAGGGTTCAGTATTATTCTTTAGTTGAGTCCTCCTCTGTTTTAAAATGTCATGAGGCTTGTGCCCTAAACTCCTCCTGGAAGGAAATAAGCCTTCTGCTTTTTTAGCTCTGCTTTGTAAAAGCTCTACAGAGCTGTTAATGTGTCCTCAGATGAACTACTGATACATTGTGATGACTTTCTGTGTTGGCTTTGTTCACCACAAAAACCAGAGAGAGAAATATCAATAGAGGCACATTTTCACATTATTCCAAACCTCAGCACTGGAAACAGACAATCGAAGTCTTTTTCTTTAATACTGGTGTGTGTATATGTTTACTTGAGTTCAGTTCAAAATGGGAGCCACGATTCCTTAGAGAAAAAAGTTCATCCCTTGCACACAAAAGCAGAAAGGGCTCGAAGGGCCTCATATGGGGAGGGATGGAGAAAGACCATATTGGGTGAGGGATGGGCTGTGTTAGCAGAGGGAAAGTCTAAGGGTTTGTCTACAGTGGAGTGGGAGGTGTTAAACAGGATTACGTCAAATTAATCTGGTTTGAAAACGCTTGTGTACACATGACACAAACACCATGTTTATCATGAACTTGGGAGTCTCCTTTTAAGTGAACTAACTTTGCTGCACAGCATCAGTCCGGTTCATGGTTTGTGTGCACACTGCATTGCTGCTCAGGACTTGGTCAATCCTCCAACAGCAGACCCATACTGCTTTGCAGGTGGCCATTACTGACTGGTTTGTTTACCTACGTGCTCTCGTCTGCTCTGGGCTCAAGTTGACTGGATGCCCCCTCCCCCATTTAAAAGCTAGCACAAGGCCAGATTTTGCCCATTTGCTCCTGGAATCGAGTATGTCACAATAGCTGCAATCTTACTCCAAAACCTCTGCAACCTGCCTCGAACAGCTGCTTGGAGCTACACTGAGACTTTAGATATCATTGCCATCTAGGGAGAAGCATCAATGCAGGAAGTTCTTGTGGCCAGCTAACAGAATAAAGATCAGTTGGTGGACATCTGCTTAGCATGAGGGGTCATGACCAAAACACCAACCAGTGCTGGATAAAAAGTAAACCGCTCAGGAGGACCTATATTAATACCTGGGATGCCAGGAAGACATCCAACCTGTCAATTTTTGGAGAGCTGGACATGATTTACTCAACTAAACTCAGGAAGATTGTGGCATCTGCTGCCTGCTCTCTTCTCCACCACACAGATGACCAGCAACTCTCATTGGCCTGAGGAGGCCTGTGAAGAGATCACCCAGGATCTCTTTAGGACTCAGGACCCTGTTGCTGGCCAGGTAAAGGGAAAGCAACCGACCCCAGTTCCTGGCAGCAACCCAGGCTGGACAGAGGAGTCTGATCCTGTGGAGGGAAATCTCTCTCTTTACAATTTATTATTATTGTGCCATACTGCCGGGCTGCCTTCTATGCCAGGTGCCCCATGGCTGCAGCCATTGTAAGCAGATGTCAGCTAGAAGCTTGTCTGAGTCTGAGGTCCAACTTCTCTCTTTCCCTTGGCCCATGTGGTCCATTTAGATCCCATGTACACTTTTCCAAAATGGCAGCTCCTCCAGCTGGGCAAGTGGCCTCTGCTTCATGCTAAAGCCCCACCTATTGACAGTCTTTAGGCCTACATCACAGAGGATAGCTGTAGCTTGTATCCCAACCTGCTCCAGGGGGAGATTTGAAGAATGAAAACATGCTTTAGTGCAGAATGCAAAGGTTTCTTGAGACAGCGCTTCCAGGAAAAGAAGTTTGGTTGGTGTTCAGACATTACATGAGGTAGACATGAACACTGCTTGCCCATAAAGCCACAGAGAGCACCCCTTCCCACTGAGGTATAAAAGCCATGTACCACGTGATGGTATAAAAGCTTTACCACAGGGATAGCAAAACTCTTTATGGCTTTTCACAGGCTGGTAACAATGATTATGCTTCAGATCAGTGCAGAACCCTAGCTATTTTCCACTGCACTTTCATCATGTCTGCAAGGGAGATAAAGCAAAATCCAAGGCTGAGAAATTGCTCAGTTTTGGTCGGGACATTATGGGGGAGAGTTGCTTTGTAATCTCCCTTCCCCTCCCCCCCAGTGTAGCACATAACCCTCTTCTTCTACTCCTGCAGCACTCCTGTGGGGACTGTCCTGGGGGATAAATTCACCATGTATCTTGCTGGGCTGCTCTTTGCCTTTCTGAGTGAGGCCATTTTCTGCCTTCTACTTACCACCTCAATGTCTCTGAGAATCAGGACAGCCTAAAGGGGATGTAGAGGGGACAACTATCCAGCAACTAGCACCTCTGACACCATATAGGATACCAAAATTGCAAAGGCAGACTGGGAACATAATTCCCACCCACCTGTCCTTGTGCCCCCAGCCTCCAATGCACAAGGGCCATACCAAACAGCACTGACAAAATCCCAGTGCAGCCCTCTTCACGCACACCCCTCTTACCATCTCTGAGATTCCCCCAAGCCTGGAAAGAATCTGAGGGGTAAAGTCAAAAATGCATATAAAAAATGCCATCACAGCCTCTTCAGAAAATGAACAGTAACCTCTTCTGGAGTTATTATTACCCCACAGCAACAGCACCTGCACTGGCCAGACCCTCAAGGACAGGGCTTCTATCGATGGCCAAGCAGCTGGGCAACTTGAGGGGGAGAAAACTGGAAACTTGTGATGAAATGTTCACAGTCATCTTTACAGGATCCCCAAAATAAGGCAAAGAAGTGAAGGTAGTGTTTGAGGACAGGGAGCTCTCCAGAGAAAATGTCCGAGTGACCAAGGACAGCGTGGAAATTCCCAGGGACAGCGTTTACAGCATCCTACAGACAGGGACAAGCAAAGGCAGCTCCTCAAGGCAATACAAAGCCCAAACGCTCTGCACCAGCATATGCTGTGAGATTTAGCCCTGTTCTGTAGCCCGTGGACAATACAGGATACTGGGAACATCGGCAGCTCCTTCTGTACCCCTGCAAGAGTGCTCCCAGAGGCCATTCCCTTTGCAAAGCCAACCTCAGGGCACTGAAAACAGTTGCACCTGAAACCCCAGCTGTTTTGAGCCCTCTGATACCAATGAGCCTCACCAGTGAGTATCAAAGGCCCATAAACAAGAAGCAGAAGCAAGAGCACATGCTCTCCTGTGACTTTAAACTCCCTTCCTGCTCTGTTGCACTTTGATGCTTTGTTTGACTAGATTAGAGAGATTCTTGAATAACAAAAACATTGAAAAATTCATTCAGCAGGAGTGAGCAATGCATTTAACATAGAAACGCATTGTTTTGTATAATTCATAAGGTTCTACGAAAGTATCTACTCAAAGGCATGAGATAAAATAAGAATTGCCACAATGTTGCACCTCCCTTGCCCATAAACAACACTGAACGGCTCACAATCCATCCCACTCCCCTAGCCTCACCTCCATGGTTTAACAGCTGGATGTACAGCGGCACAGTTCCAGGCCTGAGACTCAAAATCGAAGCAATAGGCTTCCCTAACAAGATTGTGCTATTTCCATTTTGCATTGGACACCTTGCTGGTTGCTCAAATCTCTGAGCAAGTCTCTGCCCCTCAGCCTCCCATTCATCACTACTCTGACAAATATTGTGCAGAATACAACATTGTGTGATAACCTTTGGCGCTTTTTTTTTTTTTTCTGGCTGCTTCCAATCTATTCTACAAATAGCGCCACCTTCCTTCCTTTAAAACAGCTCAATGTATTCTCCATTGATGACTACTGAGACGGTAGTTAAACAGTTCCTTCTTTCTGTCCAGCTGGTTTGTGAATGGCTTCATCAACTAGGAAAGCAGAGGGTAAGCGAGGGCTTCTGGGATAACTGGAGCAATGGCCGCATTATTAATACAGATATTGCTTCCGGAGGCAAACATCCTTTATCCATTCAGATAAAGAGTGCTGAGATCTGAAAGATCCAAGCATCACGGACCCTTCCAGACTGCCCAGCACTTATGTCCGTAAACCTGCCATGCCAGCCCTTGGAGAATCATGGAGAAATATCCCTTTCTGTTTATGAATTCTGATCCTGGATGTAGGGTTGCAAATAATAGGTACATGGGTCCCATCAATTGCCCCACTACAGTTTGGAAATCCCATGCGTGCAAAGCCATAAATAATCTCCTGCGTATTACCAAACTTTAAAACCTGGTGCAACAGTCCCTATTCCATGGCATCACACACCTGCATAACAATGAGCCAACGACAGTTTCCCCATGCCAAATTGGTTTGCTACAGACCAGTAACATTAAGGGGAGGCCAACTTCCAGATGGCAGTGTTGACCCGCTTGTCCCTGGGTATGGGGCACCACCTGTTGGCATGCTGCTGCTGCAACTCCAGGGCTACTTCCGGATATATCTCCAAAAAGGTTGCCTTGCCCATTCTGAAATTGTCTCACCACTGCGGGTCATCCCAGACCTGCAGAACAGCCCTTTGAAGATAGACTCAGATGCCAATTAGCATTCAGAAGTTTGGCTGCTTATCTGAAGCTTCAGCAAATTTATTCAGAGCTCAACACTCTGGAAATCTCCTGGAAATCAAATGACTTACCTACGTAATGATAATAATCATACTTATTGCTTTTCATCTTCCCAGAATTTAAGCTCACTTTTTTTTTCAGAAAAGTAATCCATAGGCCTTATTGAAGCAGTGCAGCCTATGCAGGGCTGCTTGTTTGGAGCACACAGACCAAAACAATAGCTCTGAGTAAGCGAGAGGTTTTCCGTCTCAAATAAATGGGGTGTTAACATGGAAGACAGAAACACAGGAATTGCCACATTGGCTCAGAACCAATGTCCGTCTCCTCCAGTACTGTCTCCAACAGTGGCTGGCACATGATGACTCTGAGGAAGGTGTCAGAACCTCTCCATAGGCAGAGGGGCGACATTAGTTCTCATCCTCATGTCTAATAGAGATTGGCTTAAACATGAAGCATGAGTAAGAGGAAACAGCATTGATCCCGATATGATGGCAGAAGCCCATGTCGATTGTTAACTGTTTCACTGCTGATCAAAGCAAACAAGAAAGGAGAATGTCAATCATATTAGAAAGATGTGCACGATCTACTGCATGTGGCATCTGAGCCTCACCACCAAACCTGGGTAGCCCATCAGAATCTTGCTTGATTGTATTTGGAATATCCGCATAATTACTGTGAGCAATGCCTCGTTTTTGGTATTTGAAGAGGGCACTTGAAACAAGGCAATAGTTGCAAATGTTCGCTTCACCCAAGAGCTCATATGGTGACACTTATGGCCAGATTTTCAAAAGAACTCAGCACCCAATACTCAGAACGTTTTTTGAAAAAATCTAGCCCCAATTAGGAGTGCTCAACTTTTCTTCCAGCCACATTGTGACTCACTTTATCCATTGCTGAAATGCTTTCACCTCTGGGCTGGAACCTGACTTCTGTTTAACAGTACATCACAACAATCTTGTAGTAGAAGGGAAGAAGAAAACCATATCAAATTGAAACTGCAGGAGGAATTTAGGCAGCCAAAATGGCAACTATGCCTCTGTGACCACTGCAGCATAAGAATCTAAAAATTCCATCTGCTGCAGTCAGTCTGAATTGGAGAGAGATTTCTGTCATAGATGATGCAGCCATCTCCCTTGTTACTTTATCTGTCACAGGTCATCTGTAAGCCGCTATGACAGTGTCACCTTGATGATCCCTCTTTTCAACAATCTGTTCTAGCATGTCCTAGTGGACTGCCCATGGGACTGAGTGTCAGGAATAGAGGAGTTCTGTTCCCAGCTCTGACAATTCGTTGTGTGGCCTTGGACGAGTCATTTATTTAACCCATCTATCTCTGTTTCTGAAATAGTATTTAGCACCCAGGGCTATGATGAGGATTAATTGTGTTTGTAGAGCCCGTTGCAGATTCAAGCATCAAATAATAATATGTATTATTATTTATTATTAAATGAGTGGCAAAGTGGTTCATAGCTGAGTGTTAGTTGTCAGTATTGGGTCAATGGCTGAGGTTTTTAAAGTGTATTTGTGTTCTCTTTTCGCTTGAAATAAAATAAATAGAATGTTCTCTGACAGTGGATTTTTTTTTTGTATTTCTGATTTAATCCTAGGTATTGTATAATGCATGCACTACCTAATGATTTCTTTCATAGACATGTGTGATGAAAACAAATTTAGAACATATTAAGGCATCTCTCATTCTACTGAGTAAATACCAGGGGACGAGATCCTTAGCTAGTGTAAATTAGCATAGCTCCACTGACTTCAAAGGAGCTATGTTGATTTACACACAAGCCCGCCCTCCAGCTGAGGACCTGCTATTTTCTATATGAAACAATTACTGATTGATTGGGACAGGTTAAGTCTCTGGGTTCCTACCTGTGAGTATTCATTCGATGAGGGTATACACTGTTTTCTGAGGATTATCTAAGTTTCCCTAAACTACGTGAATAACGCTATTCTAAGGAGAAGTTGCTACTAGGATCTTTTTCACATCACTTGTAATTGGAATTTTTCTTTTTCTCAACATTTACTCAAAAATGTGCACAACAACTGCTGGCCTACGCTCTGAATGTTGACATCAACTTAAATGGGTGAACCAACTCTTGACAAGTAATCAAATCACTGAGGTATCCTCAAATGTAAACCACTGATCTCCACAATAAATTCAAATGTGTGCTACAGTAGATGTGTACTAATAGGTATCAACGCTAAGAAAGTCAGTGCTTTCAAGAAGTACTTAATTATGAATGAAAATTGTGTTACATCTATACCATGTACTAGTTCTCAGAGAGAACTACACATATCTTAAATATGAAGCCTTAAGAGCCAAAAGTTACTGAGTTATGCGTTTGTGAAAATGTCTCAATTATTTTTTCAGCACGCTGTTATTCTAAAGTGCATCTGGTAATACCCTCAGAACTTCCCAGGGGAGGGGGAAAGTCTCTTCTGGCCCTGAAAAATTCAGGCCAAAAGATCTTTTTTTTTTGTAAAATTGGGCTTCCAGTAGAATGGGGCTTATAACATTAGTTATGAAGTCCCAACTGAGACTGCACAGTAAGGATAATTTCCTCTAATTATTTTGTAATTACTTTTGTTTCATATTTGTCATTTACATTTAAGAAATGAAGAACCATTTAACATTCAGCACTGAAAGCAATGTCTCAGCTGGGCAAGTGACCAAGCCTCTTTGACTGACAACCCAAGTGTAGCAGGTAGAAGTGTTGATGAGAAATAAACGACATCCTAACAGCAGGCTCTGCTTGCAGGGGTGGCATTTAAGCAGCAGGTATAATGTTTTCCTTAGACCTGCTGTCTAAAGACTAGAATTTAGATGAATTGTTATGCTCCTGTACAGTGCAATAGATGTATATATGGGTTCAATACAGAAAACAAGTATTGTCCAAGCAGTTGATGTTTTCTTCCTACAGTGGCGGTGATCAGAGTTTGGCCTGAGGGCCAAGTGCACTCCCTGGTCATCTTCAAGTTCAATATGGTATTGTGGCCCACAGAGAATAATGAATACAACAGGCCACAGCTCAAGTCTATTATACCTCCTGTATGACTGTGAATGTCTTTCATAGGTTAATCAGCAATGACAACATATATCTGAAAAACAATTTCTATTTATCTACTAAGAGAATGCAAATACAGGCCAGTGTTATGGCTGGGTGCATTTATTTTTATGGCACTTTTCAAGTAGCCATACTTGATGGACAAATAACACCCCTTGTACCCACAATTATGGTCACAAAGTTGCAGGCAGAAAAAGGAAGGCTGGAATAAGGACTCATGTCTTCAACTTGCAAATTGGGCGTTGAGCCATCTGTTTTCTGGCACATTGCCAATGTGGCTCTTGGTATCAGAGAACTTTTGCTGTCCTGTCCTAGAACAATGATCACAATATTTAATGTTAATACATTTAAACTAGGTTTGCTGTATTTGGTGATGGGTGCTATCAGCCTGTGTCTTACTGATCTGTGCTTCATTTATTTCAGATAATTGATAAGAACAAACGAGACCCCTCTGAAGAAATTGAGATTCTCTTGAGATATGGGCAGCATCCAAACATCATTACTCTGAAAGATGTAAGTACATGTGTTTTAAACAATTCTATGAGCACATCATCTTTAAACAGTTCTCCTTTTAATATCAAGCTTAACTGCTCTGTAACTGAGAACTCTCTTGCTTTAATTTTCAGTCACAACTTAAAACTAGAGCCATTTGAATCCCAGAAAAAAAATATTAATTGAATAAATGATTGGACACACAAAGGGCAAGATTTTTAGACCATGCATTCAATATATGCTATTTGGCCAGCTCAAATAGTTAAAAGCGTATTTGAAATGGCCCATAAGGCTGGAAGGAATAGAAATTAATTCGATTTTACATGACTTTTCATAATCAAAATCTTTCAATCTGCTTTTCAAAGTAGATTATTGAACACTAGTAATGACGTTTCTGTAGATAACTGGAACTGCTACATCCTGTTCAGTAACTGCTGACATACAGCCTTGGGTACTTGATTTATTTACTTGTTTGTTTGTTTATTTATTTACTTGTTTGTTTCCATAGACAGAGACACACAGACATTACCCGTAGTCTCTACACAAAGGAACATAGAAATTTCCATATTGGATCAGACTTATCTTCATCTGGTCCAGTATCCTGTCTCCAACAGTGGCTAGCACCAGATGCTTTAGACAAAGGTTCAAGAAACTGCTAGACATATGTAGTCCCCAGAAAGGTCTCATCCTAATCCCTAATAGTTAGAAATTGCCTTAAAATTGGCAGCATAGGGCTTTCTCTCTCCTCCAAAAAGCTTAGCATCGATCATTACAAACATTGGATATTCTTGTTGTCCATATAAATGCCCAATCTAGCAAAGGCGTATGAAATTAAAATTTCTATATTCGTTTGCACAGAAAAACTGTCTTTTTTTTTCTCATTACACCGTTGACATGAAAATGTAAACATACATTGCAACTGATGCAAACAACTTATTCACCAGAATAACAAGGCACATATAATATGATATCATGGAAAGTAAGTACTGGCTGATAATAATGCAGTTTGTTTGGCTGATCATGAGACAAAGGATATATTGATGTTTAAAATGGCAAGTGAGATCCTTTAGAACTGGAAGAGAGCAGATAATAGTGAGGAAGTTTGGGCTAATGCTAAAAGAAATTTCAGGCTGCATTTGGTGGCACTGTTTCTGCAGCTTGGTTTAATATTTTGGAGACTTGATAGCAAATTATGAAAACGGGGTTTCTATACAGATCAAGGTAGGATGGATGGTTGCTTCAGAGATGAGAAGGAAGTAGAGATTAATGCCTTTTGTAATATGTTTGCTTTTATGTTGTTAAAAACAAGGAGCATAAAATTCACTTTTGTGTCATCTCTGTATTCTTCTTGCAACATCTTGCAGTAAAGTACCAATGTATTGCAGAGAGACCACTGCTTATTAGTCTAATGGATCAGTGATGTATGATTGCTTCCTCTGCTCTTCCAGGTGTATGATGATGGGAAATACGTGTATCTAGTGATGGAGTTAATGCGAGGAGGAGAGCTGTTAGACCGAATCCTTCGACAGAAGTGTTTCTCAGAACGAGAGGCTAGTGCTGTCCTTTGCACCATTACCAAGACTGTGGACTATCTGCATTCCCAGGGAGTAAGTATTATTACCTCTGTTCTCCATGTCAACCTTAGTAAAAACTGACTCTTAGAAAAGTAGCTTTGACATTGCTTCTCAGGAAATAAATATTACATGGGGGGTTGCCTAAAATGATGCAAAGAAAGGTGGAAAATATTTTTTAATATTTAATAATGACATTTAAAAATGAGTGTCCCGTTTGTGAAATGGAATGCAAGTCACTCCTGTCATTTCCCAGCCCAAATACCTTATGTTTATATAATGCCTTTCATCCTAAGGATTCTAATTTTCAGATCGGTCTGGGGTGTTATTATTTATTCATATCACAATCATTGTTGTAGTATCCAAGCACCATGTGGGCAAATACAAGCTCTTCAATAAAATGTCAAAATCCTACCCCTTGGACATTCAAATCAGCATTTAGGTGCATCAACAAATGCAAATTTTTTATGCCTAAAAGCTGATTTAAGCATCTGATGGGGCAGGTTTTTGACATCCTATTAAGAACACAACTTTTGAAATTCAACCCTCCTATTTATAGCAATTTGAAGAACTCTCCTTTCCCATTTGTCTCGGGCATGCAACATTTTGGATGGGCTGGTAAAGTACCTTTTCCTTATCATCATCATGCTCAGGAGGAGTTCATTTTGTACCAAGACTGATACATTTTCATGACAGTTGTGCATGCCTGACATAGCTTATATCATTTATTTACCTACCACTGAAATGCAGCCACTTCTAGTGAAACACAGCAGCTATTTAACAGCTGATATCAACACTACACAAAGAATTTATAGGAAGGGAAATGAAAAAAAATGAAAATATCCCTCTTCAGTTGTGAGCCACTCATGTTAAGAGCATCCAAAGGAAGATCCTCATACTCAAAGGAGTCCACCCTTTCCACCTTTGGTAGTGTTCTTTGTATTTTAATTGAAGGATTAAGACATTCAGATTCAAAGAGTTTCCTCTACTTTTAGAGGGATGTACTTTAGTTGTACAGTAATCCCCTCTGCTAACCCCCAAAAGCGATGCCTTCCCAGATGCAACTGGTATTATTTCTGATCTTAACAAGTGCAATTCTGTATCCATTCTCTCAGTTCACCTTTTTTTTTTTTAATTATGTTCTTCAGAGGCCCATTTTTTCAAGGCAGAAGCCATTTATTTAACTTCCAAACCACAGAGCTGATTTCCCTGCATACCAGGAAAAATGTGGAATGGTGGTAATGAAGCCTGCAAGCTTTCTAATCATGCCCTTTTGATGTGTGTCCCATGAAGGTTGTGCATCGAGATCTGAAGCCCAGTAACATTCTCTACATGGATGAGTCAGGAAACCCAGATTCCATCAGGATCTGTGACTTTGGATTTGCCAAACAGCTGAGAGCAGAGAATGGACTGCTCATGACACCTTGCTACACAGCCAACTTCGTAGCCCCTGAGGTAGGACGGTGTTTCTAACTATGGAAACAGAATTTTATAACAAAAAGCATGTTTTCATCCCTGTCCTCCCTTTCTCTGCCTTCAAAAAAAAAAAAAAAGGAACAAAGCAGGAGTTAGAACAGAGACAAGTTTCATATACCTTGTTACTGCTCCTTAGTCCTGTCATTCCTTGTGACAGGCTTTCCCCATCTCCCTACTGACCTAAGCAAATCCCAACCAGATACTGATTATGATGGACCTTTGGCCAGTTACTCCAGGATACTTTCCCCAGCTGCTTCTCCTACAAACTCAGAAGGTGGTTTCCCCTTCAATGTACCTCATCCAAACAACATTAAACTCAAAATGATTATATTGAAACCAAGATGAATTAAGAATTGAGAGAGAAAACGTCATGGAATGAAATCCTGGCCCCACTGAAGTCAATGGGGGTTTTGCTAATGGCGTCACTGGGGCCACGGTTTCACGATTTCCAGGAGCTTAAAACAAAAGAAACAGCCTGCAAAACCCCTGTCACCTTGAGCTCCTTAAATAGTAATCCAGACAGATAGAAACTGTGTGGTTATAATGAAGATGAAAAAAGCATTACAGGTTTAGTAAACCCTCCTCCTCAAGCTTAGCCCATCTTCCTCTTTCCCTTTGTGTGGCAGCATTTCTGAATCCCTTCTTGGCATCACATCTCTCGGCTCATTTTCCACATCAGGACCAATTTTTGATACCCTTATTCATGACAGATAGTACCTCCCACCATGAGTAGTCCCACTGAAGTCAATGGGGCTATTCATAGAGTAGCATGCTGTTTGGTGTGAGGAAGAGTATCAGAATCTGGCCTTTAGGTTTTCTCTTCTTTCTTTCAGTGATATACTTATATGGCCTCCATCACATAGTATCTGAGCACCTCCTTGTTTTTAATGCATGCATCTTTACAACACCCATGTGAGGTAAAGAAGTGCTATTATCCTCACTTCACAAATGGGGAACTGTGGCAGAGAGAGGCCAAGTGACTTGACTGAGGTCACAGAAACTGGATCCCCTGAATCCAACACTAGCACTGTAATGCAAGCTAGTGCTTTTCCTCTTCGTTGCCCCCTAATCTTGTTGGTAACTGTGCCATGGCTTTGGGTCCCCTACCTGTTTGGATGATTTACGCTGTTCACCTTGTTTCACCACTTGAAAGTCATTTCTGTCCTTCTATGCAGCATCAACAAGTTTATCTCCTGGATGACTGTTAGTTATTTCTTACAATTATTCTTTACTAGCTTATTCAAATCCCTGAATATACAACTGTTTGTCTACCTGTGCTGATTTTTACCCCATAAGAGAATGATTACACATCACAAAATTACATATCAGTGCACTATCAAATACCATTTTCCCCTCACATAGTATCTAATCTTCATCCCCTTGTGCCCCCTAATTCTCTTACCCTCCTGCCCCAAAAAGTAGCAGCTTGGTATCAGTCTGTGACTATGAAGTAAAAAATTGGATCATCTTCCTGCAGACAATACTTTTGGGATGTTTTTTAAAATGTGGATCATAAACCCCTACTGTCAAAAATTGACTTATGTTTAATTGACACCATCTCATCATCATATGATGTGGCTCATTGTGTTAAACACAAAGTCAAGTCCTATGACACACATCACAGCCATGATCAACATATAAAAATGCAGATATTTTATTGTCTCTTCCGTTGTCAAGTTACATTTTGGTCAGTTATTTTGTTGCTGTTGGTCTGAGTTTTCCATTCTGGAAACCAGCTCTTTAAAATATCAGAATAAATGAAAAATATACTGTGACACCATGACAGCTTAATTTTTAAGGTGAAGATTGACCACCTGATACTAAATATTGTCATTTTCTGAAAGATGTAACATGCCTTTCTGACTTCTCTTTTCATTATGGAAGATCTTTTGTGCACTGTCCCTAATCAGAAACACTGCCAGATCAACACATTGTCGGATTAGACTTGAGTGAGCTGAATTCATACAAAACATCACTCCTTGCCATTCTCAATGAGTCAGGCAAGCCCTACTAATGCAGAAAACATTAGAGACCAGTTGAAACATTGCCACTGACAGTTCGCATAGAAGTCTTAAGTGCTGCTTCTTCATTTTCCCTGTGACATAATGCTGCCCTTCAGTTGAGATTTGTCTTTCACTGTCTCAGTCCAAGCTCCATTTCCTCCAATATGCATGTGAAATTAAATAGGAAGGAGACTGAGCATATGATACAGGAGGATATCAGAGGGACAATGGCACGTTTGCTTATATAAATCTCATTTTATTTTGGAAACCATTTAATTTTTGGTATTAGATGCTAATGTAGCTATTGCAGCAAAACATCAGACATGGTAAGATGTCTAAGAGGAAGAACCAGCATGCCACCTAGTGGGAGCAGTGCTCTCTGTTAAGAATAAATAGCATGATCAGAGGAAAAAAACCCAAAAGCACCAGATGTTACATGACAGAGAATACAAGAAGAACATTTTGGATAAAATAAGGAGCCTTCACAATTCTTCAAAATTCAACCAAACTCTAGACATAACCTTTTTTGGCATGCAAAAATGTCAGACTTTTTAAATTATTATTTTTCCATTCTTGTATACTTCCTAGTTCCTGCTACAACCAGAAGCAGAAGTGCTCAAGTACCCGAGAGAACCTATTTTCACAATATTTCAGCCCAGTAATGCAAACTGTAGAAGTTAGACGATTTTGGATAAACTTCTGAACTTCTGGGCGGTAGTCGGAAATCAGAGGAGCCATCTGAAGTTTGCCCACCAATGCAAATGATCTGCAGTATGTTACCTAAGGACCACATATGTACATTTGAAACCACATTCTGTTCCCTAAGCAATCTCAGCTCCTAAATATGTGACAGGACCTCTGGCTTCCATTGGGACAGGCTAGCACACCTTCTCTTGTGAAGCCCTTTTAACAAAAAGGTTTTTAGGAAAGTTATGAAAAAGAATCGGTATCTGATTTTAGTGTAGACACCTATCATTATTTAATGTTATAATTGTGTCCAGAAGCCCCATTGTGCTAGTAACTGTACAAACAGAAGCATCGTGTATGCTAGGCCTTTTTGCCAAAAATGTCCCATGCTGTTACCACCGGTTGAGTTTCACTATTGGCAGCCCGAGTGTAGACAAATTGTCAGTGGCTGCTGGCATTTAAATCACTGTTATTGTAGACTGTCATTGGACACCATGCCTAAAACATCAGTGGTGCCTAGTAGCTCTGACTAGCCCTCCCACCACTGCTACCATCAGTGGCAGCAATAATAGGGAATTTTTAGCAAAAAATCTCTGCATAATTGCACACCTACATTTTGTAGATTCCCTACAGCATAAGCTTGCACAAGGGTGGATTTTGCACCAGAAACGTGCAGATTTTCTATCTGAAGACAAGGCTTTCAGTGCCCAAAGAGGACACATTATTTCAAGGGTTCTCAACCTTTTTCTTTCTGAGGCCCCCTCAACATGCTATTAAAAACTCTAGAGCGTAGCAGGTCAGGGCAGTGCCTCGGGGCTCCTAGCTTCAGCCACCGAGGAGAGGGGGGGTAGAGGAATGGCTCAGGGCTTCTAACCCTTAAGGGTTCAGGGCAGGGCTCCGGGCTTTAGACCTGCAGGGGTGCTGGGGCTGCTGGCTTCAGCCCTAAAGCTCCGCTCCTGGCTTTAGCCCCTCGGGTACATCAGCCTTCAGCCACATGGGGCTCCCCCTTACTCTGCTACCTATTTCAGCCCCACAGGGGGCTCCGGGGCTTGGAGCTTTGCCTCACATGGGGCTCCAAGCTCCCAGTTTCAGCCCCATGAGGGTGCCAGGCCTTGCGGCCCCCTGGTTGAGAACCACTGCATTATTTGAGATACTTTGGAACCTCTCCGTTTTATTTCATGAAGCTGTGAAAAGTCAGTAAAATGAACTATTAAAGTTCTTTTGGAAGCTAAACACACCCCAATACCTGTTCTTATTTTATTAGATGTTAAAATTACTATGATGCAGTAACCAGCCAGCACAGTCAATACTGAACACAGACATACTTTTAAGCTCTTTAGAATTTTTTTCTAATCTATTTTTCCCAAGTCGTGACTGTCTTGTGTAAAGTAGATTATTTTCAAGACAGCAAATGCACACTCAGCACATCTGTCAAATGGAGAGATGGTTTTTCCTTGGGATTGGTATTTACTAATGTTTACCTAGTCAGGATTTTCTTAAACCATTTTGTTTTTAAAGATTCAAAGGCCAGAAGGGACCATTGTGATCATCTAAAGTAAACTGACTTCCTCTATAACACAGACCATAGCACTTGCCTCCCAAGAATTCCTAGTGCGGACCTTTTAGAAAAACATCCCATTTTGATTTTAAAATTATCAGTGATGGAGAATCCACCACACCTTTGGTACATCTAGCAATGTGTGACTTTTCTGATGTAACCTTCAATGAGATCAGATCACCAATCAGTGAACTGATCTTATATAACAACTGAAATATCAAAATGTAAGCAGAGTACTGACTCATTTTTAAAGCAGTAGGGAAGCAAATACAAAAATAAATTAATTGTTCTTTCCCCACTCAGGGTAAGAATGCTCTAACCTTCTAGGAACATCAGGAATCCCTCATTCTTCCCCACCTTGAGAGACTCTGGGTTTGTGATCTAATATTCACTGGATTCACACCATTGTAACTCCACTGACTTGAATGGAGTCACTCCTGATTGACACCACTGCAGGTGACATCTGAATCAGGCCCGTTGTGTTGTGCTATAGGTCCATGCAACCAAAAGTACTCAGTACAGCTCCCTTGCTATCATTTTTGCAACAGTATTAAGTCAGCTGGGCAGATCTCTTCAGAGCATCTTAGGGCTGGTCTATGTGAGGAAAAGTGGTCATGTTTAAATTGGGCTTTGTTAACATGTGCTTGTTAAGCCCAACCTAAACTCGATCACTTTTCTTAATGCCAGTGCAGGGTAACTTTTTAGCTCTAGTTTAGGAGATAATGTGTTACTCTTTATCAACACTAGAAAAAAGGTTGAATAAGCCTGACCTAAACACAAGCTTTATCCTAGCCTAGATAAAGACCAAGAGCTTTCTCTCCTCCCTCATATATGAGCTTGCTGCATCTGCAACATTCTTTGTTACTTCTACCCCAGGAGCCATAGGGCCCTAAGGGCCTGTTTAGACTAGGAAAATAGATCAAGCTGAAAAATGTCTTAGCTAACACCTTTTAACAAATATGGTGTTACACATATAGCAGAAATGGTTTTCCACCTTTAAAAATGCATGAGCTAGTCAGAATGAATTCTCAGGGACCTTAAGGTAAAAACTATTAACCTGTGTCATAATGAAGGCAAAATCTCATTTAGGTTGGGGTTAGCTGATACATATTAGCTAATCCTGATCTAATCTTGACCTCTCTTCCTAATTTAGACCTATTCATTAAAAGATGGAACCCCATAATGACATTTTTGCCTAGTCACTTTTCAAGATATAACTGCACTTTAAATTAATCTTAGTGTATTAATTAAATGCTCTTTGTAATTTAGTACATAGTTACATCTTCTTGCTTTGCAGAATATTTATTGGTTTCCCAAAGAACCCAAACAATACATGGTACACTTTTTTTCCCCCTTTTGGGGGTGCGGTGGAGGGGAGAGGGTACTTTTTAAACCACATTGTAGATCGAGCAAAAATCAGAAATTCCAGAAACAAATTACCTATCACAAAGCAAAGCCTAGAAGATCCATAATCATTTTACCATAAGAAACATAGAATTAGATTCTACCACCATTCCTCCTGCTGTAGGCCTATTGACTACTGAGTGTAAGTAAAGGTGTCAGAATCTGGCCCTTAATGATTTCTAGACCTTTGGCATGGAAATTCCTGATAGCAAAAGCTGAGACAAGTGTATTAGGAATTTTACAAGGGCATGAACAAGAACAAAACCAAAACCAAAACACAATCAATCCTGTCTCCAAAACCTCCAGCAGGACATGATTCTGACTTTTCTGTTAGGTCACATAAGATAAGGTATCATGACTTGATCTAATACAGTGTAATGTCCATGTATCACATTCCACAAAAGAGTCCAGAAAGTAACATGTATTTCCTTTCTCTTTTGACATATACAAACTAGTTGTCATACATTACTTGGTTATTGATGTAAAATGAATATTGCTGTGACCCCACAAATTCTTTGGTTACTTTACAATCTTCCTGTATGCCGTAACAGCTTTACTGTAAATTTCAGAAACTTTCCAGCCCTTATTTTCCAGTGTTCAAATGTGCATGTGATTTTGCATCACTGGTACTTGTATAACTACATGTTGGGCACACAGCTAATGGGTGTGGGTGGGTAAACTGGATTTTGGTCTGAAAATGATTAGTCATATGTATTTCTGGCAATTCATATGTACAAATACCTGATTTGCACACACAGGACTAGTAACCACGTATGAATTTGTACAATAACCTTTTAAAAAAAAAATCAAATCCTTAGGACCCAGTTCCCATTTATACCATGGCCATTTTACACTGTTCTGGCTGCTTAAAAGCACCCTGAAGTGTCTTTAAATATACACCCACTGCAAGGCCATTTCCTTTGCCTGTGCAGTGTATTTGGGTCTTCAGTGTAAATGAGAATCTGTTTTCTAATGTCCAGAACCATTTTAATCAGGCTCTGTAGAGAAACTCACCTTTGCTTCAATATTAAATCTAGGACTATGTCTGCCAGTCCCATTATTGCTTTCTTCTCTGACGTCTTTGAACGTCATGGGTGACAGTAACTAGACTTACATTGTCCAGAGTATTTACATATTTTCTGCATGTATGTGAATATTTGCTTGTATTCATTGCTTTTAAAATCCACTTTATTTCCTCCTTTCTGGCCCCTCCATCTTATTTGGCTTCTTTAGAGTTGTGTGTCTAGGCCCAACTAAATAGATTTCTATTATCTTCAACAAAATAGTAAATATACTCCCTTTCCATCCTATAGTTGCCCACACAAACAATTACTGCCTATTTTGCTGCCCTAACCAACTACCTATTCCACCTGTACACTAGAGCAAGCCCTGCAAAAATGTTAACGAATCACTGCCACAACATCCACATTTCCCTGAAATTCAGAAGTTCAGAATTCAGGACCAAGAATGAACATTCTGTGTCTTTTGATTTCTTTTATCTAGGTCCTCAAACGACAAGGTTATGACGCAGCCTGTGACATCTGGAGCTTAGGGATCCTGTTGTACACCATGTTGGCAGGGTAAGTATGAGATTTCCAATAAGAGCAGTCTCTCATGGAGTAGTTCAAGGACATAAACAAATACAATGTAATAAGGATAAACACAAATACAATGCATTTTGAGAGATTAAACCAATTGCAGCAGACCAAAGCAAAGCCCAAAACCTAGAAGCCACATAGTATGCTTTGGGTAATATCTTTAGAAGCACCTAAGTGTCTTTGGCACTTTCAGAAGTGATTTAGGCACTAAAGCACCTATGTCCCATAGACTGTCAATGAGACGTAGGCTCCTAAATGCCTACATTACTTAAGCACTTTTGAAAATTTTACCCTAAGTGTATAATGTAGAAAGAGCCTATGAAGAACCAGATCCTGTTCACCTTGTTCATGAGAGGATTTTCATTCATTTCAATTAAGGTGTGTTCTGTTGTATTCAGATTTTTATACCATGCTCATCACCAAGGCATCTGAGCACCTATGCAAAGGAGAAAAAAATGTGTTTTCTGATACAATTTGAAAAATAGATGGAGACTCCATGATGCAGACAGAACAGGAAGTTTCCTTCTGATGGCGAGAGTTGCAATAGAGAAGGCTCTCCTACCAACAATGATAAGATTGTATAAATGGACAGACTAGCAAAAGGGGGAGCTCAGTGGAGGGAACTAGAAAGGAAAGGGAGATATAAATGTAGTGGCTAAGGTTAAAGACAGACATAAGATGGCTCAGAGCAAGAAGGTAGATTGAAAGAAGAGAGTGTTGAGACTGAACAGTTGTCAGTTTGAATCTGAAACTCAGTGTAAAATTCATAGAACATAAACCAGAAGCAAAAGTTGTCAAACCCCTTGCAAACTGAAAATGCCAAGTTTCTTATGGCTCTAGTAGAAGAATAGTTGGCCACAGTGTAGAGTACGTGGACATTTGTCATATTTAATGACTGTTTGTAGCCTTGCAACGTCCTTTAAAACACAACCTTAGACCAAATCCTCTCTGCTTCAGCAGTAGAAAAGAACTTGAATTCCTTTCTCTGATTTTTATGGAAAATGCACACTCAGAGCCCATCTCTCTGTCACTCAAATCTATTGCCTCATCCATTACAAAAAAGAAGCCAGCACTTCCAATACTAGCTATTTAGTTTCTGAACAACTCTAATCACTGAGTTAGATATGATAAAGACACTTCAGGAATAGTGTGCAAAGCCTGTCTGGCCTGCACTGCAAATCAAGTCAATTTCTGCTCTGAACTAAAGCAATGTCTTACAATCCCTCACTTCATTGTGATCTTTGAAAAAGGCCGTCTCTGTTTAGCTAATACCACAGTTTTACAGCAGTACATGGTGAGAGGAGATAAGGACTACGTATTACCTGTGATCAGTTTATTTTCCAAGTTACATTAATTAATTGCTTTTTTAAAATGTAATCCTTAAAACAAAATCTGAATACCCATTGTACAACTTCATATGGGCCCTGCCATCTGGCCAGGAGTTTGCCCTCTGAGCTTCATACAGTAGTATGAAGTTCTTCCAACTGAAAAACCCTCTCCCAGGTGTCTGTGTTATAGTTTTGAGCCTGGGTTTGTTGAGCACGCAGGAGATTCTCTTCTGCAAATTGTTCAACCTTTCAAGATGCTCATACATTTGTAGGACCTGCTATAACATGGTTTGAGAACATGACTTAAAAAATGACTTCCTTAAAAAATATCAGGGAAGACCAAGATTCCTCAAGGCTGTCAGCCATATAAAAGTTCAAAAGGTGAGAAACACCTGTTGTATTCCAAGGAGGAGATAGCTCAGGAGTGGGGAGACAAGCTTTTCCATAACTCTATCACAGGTGATTTGTTTTGCAATCTTTTATGATGACTAAAGAAGGCCTGAAAGGTGGGCTTTTTAATAGTGTTTGTTTTCCTGCTTTCTTTTTTGTCTCAGAAATATCAGAGCTTTTACCTCCTGACTCTGATGTCATAATCCACTACTACTCCAATCACCATAGCTCTAAGGTAGACAAGACTTGAACTTTTAAGGTTAAATAAGGGAGAAAAATCCTATACAATTTTTTTTAAAACAAGAATCTTTCAGCCCTTCTTTGTAAATCAAAGAGAAAAAGGAGGGGGACAAAGGTGCATTTCTTTTGTCTTTGCAGGACACTTTAAAGTAGATGGTGCAGCATTTGTCCATGAGAAAAATTCAGCCATAGCGGAAGGAAAATGAAGGGCCTGTTTCTAGAGTTTTTATTATGGATTAAACTCCCATTGATAGGACCTGCAGAATCAGGTCCTATAATTGTATGTCTAAAAATCTGAAGTACATATTACATAAAGGTATGTCTTTTTACAGTAAAAGTTATGTTTGTTTCATAGATTCACCCCTTTTGCAAATGGACCAGATGACACCCCAGAAGAGATATTGGCCAGGATTGGCAGTGGGAAATACGCACTTGCAGGAGGAAACTGGGATTCAGTATCTGATGCTGCCAAGGTCAGCAGATTCTTCACATTATGATCTTGCTTTCTAAAAAAGGGTCATTCTGCAAGATGTAAGTTCTTTCTAAGCAACAGGAGAGGAAATCAGCAGCTGTATTAGTGTCACTAAAATAGAGTTGGTCAAAATGGTTCCATGTGACTTATTACATTATGAATATTATATCCTAGTTCAAGAATGCAAGACATAATGCAGCATCGTACAAAAGAGAAATGAAAATATTGAAGCCGAACAAAAAATTGGGCTTTTCAGTTTGGTTGAACTTTTCAAACAATATATGGCATCCCAAAACCACAGGTGTCCATTTTAATGGTGGATCACGGTTTGATTCCCAAAGGCAAACCCTTGAAGAGGCAACCCATAAACCAATATTTTTAACACGCGGTCAGATATGTCTGTTTATATGGCTTTGTATTATTAAGAATACTTTGCCCTGGCACAGCACCTTCCATTCAAGTATCTCAGTTGTCTTTACAAACAATTTCTCCCTCTCAATCACTTCTGAGGAAAGTACATTTTTTATTTCAGTTTTCACCAAAAAGTTTAGTAGCAATTGGACATCTAAAATAGTGATTGTCAGTGAAAATGAGATAGAATCAGAGGCTAAAATAGGGGAAGAACAAGTAAAAAATTACTTAGACAAATTAGATGTCTTCAAGTCACCAGGGCCTGATGAAACACATCCTAGAATACTCAAGAAGCTGACTGAGGAGATACCTGAGCCATTAGTAATTATCGTCAAAAAGTCATTGAAGATGGAAGAGATTCCAGAGGACTGGAAAAGGGCAAATGTAGTGCCAATCTATAAAAAAGAGAATAAGAACAGCCTATGGAATTAGACCAGTCAGCATAATTTCAGTACCCAGAAAGATAATGGAGCAAATAATTAAACAATCAATTTGCAAACACCAAGAAGATAACAAGGTGATAAGTAAGTTAGAATGGATTTGTCAAGAACAAATGATGTCAAATTAATCTAACAGCTTTCTTTAACATGGTAACAAGCCTTGTGGATGGCGAGAAAGTGTAGATGTGGTATATCTTGACTTCAGTAAGGCTTCTGATACCGTCTTGCATGACCTTCCCATAAACAAGATAGGGAAATACAACCTAGATGGAGCTACTATAAGGTGGGTGCATAACTGGTTAGAAAACCATTCCCAGAGAGTCATTATCAGTGGTTCATAATCAAGAAAGGACATATCCAGTGGGTCCCACAGGGATCAGTTCTGGGTCTGTTCAATATCTTCATCATTGATTTAGATAATGGGATATAGAGTACACTTATAAAGTTTGTGGACAATACCAAGCTGGGAGGAGTTGCCAGTGCTTTGAAGGATAGGATTAAAATTCAAAATAATCTGTAGAAATGGTGTGAAGTAAATAGGATGAACTTCAATAAGGACAAAGGCAAAGTACTCCACTTGGGAAGGAACAATCAGTTGCACACATACAAAATGGGATACATTAGCAGGAGCATTGTAAGCAAGACCCAAGAAGTAATTCTTCTGCTCTACTCCATGCTGATTAGGCCTCAACTGGAGTATTGTGTCCAGTTTGTGGCACATTTCAAGAAAAATGTGGACAAATTGTAGAAAGTCCAGAGAAGAGCAACAAAAATGATTAAAGGTCTAGTAAACATGACTGATGAGGGAAGATTGAAAAAACGGATTTGCTTAGTCTGGGGAAGAGAAGACTGAAAGGGGACATAACAGTTTTCAAGTACATAGAAGGTTGTTACAAGAAGGAGGGAGAAAAATTGTCCTCTATAACTCCTGAGGATAGAACAAGAAGCAGTGGTAGTTAAATTGCAGCAAGGGCAGTTTAAGTTGGACATTAGGAAAAACTTCCCCTCAGGGTAGTTAGGCACTGGAATAAATTGCCTAAGGAAGTTGTGGAATCTCTGTATCACCTTCTCTTAATGATGAACACCTGTCAGGGATGGTCTAGATAATACTTAGTCCTGCCTTGAGTGCACAGGACTGAATTGGAAGACCTTTTGAGGTCCCTTCCAGGCCTATCATTCTATGAAATATCCTTGTCCTTATTTTACAAACGAGAAAACTGCAGCACAAAGTGAACATGGCCAAAATTTTCAGAAATGGCCACCCAAATTTGTGATACCTTGGGTCTGCTTTTCATAGGTGCTGAGCACCCACAGCTCCTCCTGATGATAGCTGAAGTGAGCTCTCAGCCCCCTGCCCTTCGAAGAATCAGGCCCAAAGTGTTTCAAATGGGGGCACTCATACCCTTCAGTATTGGTCATGTCTATACTTTTGGGCCAAAGCGACAAAAGAAATCTGTGGAAGAGCTGGAATTTTGATAAACTAAACAGATTGTACTCTTTAAGTCACTCATTGTAAGAAATTTTCTCCAACCCTCAAATAATTGTTGTGACTCTTCTCTTTCTGCACCCTCTTCAATTTTTCAAAAACCTTTTTAAAATGCGGACACCAGAACTGTCCATAGTAATCCAGGAAAAGTGTTACCAATGCCATGTATGGAGGTGAAATAACCTTTCTGCTCCTACTCACTACTCCGTTTATACATCCAAGAATTGCATTAACCCATTTTGCCACAGCATCACACTAAGGCTGGGTCTACATTGACGGCGGCTAATTCGCCGTCACATCGATTGCTCTGGATCGACTAAGCGGTCTGTATAGACATGCTCAGTCGATCCAGGAAGCAATGCAGGAAAACCACCTCGGTAAGTGGAGTAGCGCTGTGTTGAAGGGAGCGCTGTTCCCTTCCACGCAGCACAGTATGGACACCGCCTAGAGGAGACACTGCAGAGTCGACGGGAGAGACGCAAGTGATTTACGTCACTTGCGTATCTCCCGCCGACTGCCACCGAATTGCAAAGGTAAGCATAGACCGGGCCTAAGGCTATTTCTACACTATCACTTATTTTGGTATGACTTATGTTGCTCAGGGGTGTGAATAAAACACCCCCCAGACAACATAAATTACACTAACATGCACCGGTGTGGATGGTGCTATGTTGGTGGGAGAGTTTCTCTCACTAACATAACTACTGCTTGTTGGAGGTGGATTAATTATGTCAACAGGAGAGCTCTCTCTTGTCGGTGCTCTACCAATGCAGCTGCACCACTGTAAGCTTTCTACTGTAGACATGGCCTAAGACCTCATGTTCAGTTGCTTGTTCATAATGACCTCTAAATTCTTTTCAGAGTCACTGCTATCCACGATTCAGGCCCCCATTGTGTAGGTATGGTCTGGATTCCTTGTTCCTACATGTAGAACTTTGCATTTTGGCTATATTAAAATGCATTTTGTTTAAACAGGGACAGTTACCAAGCATTCCCAATAGATTGAGCTGTATGGATTGATCTGACTGCGCTATCCTCGTGGTTATTTTCCAGCCCACCAATCACTGTGTCATCCGCAAATTTTATCAATAGTGATTTTAAATTTATTTCTAGATCATTGAAGAAAATTTTGAATAGCTCCAGACCTAGAACCAATACCTGCAGATCTTCACTAGAAATATTCTCCATTGATGACTACTTTTTGAGATCTGTCAGTTAGCCGGTTCTTGATCCACTTAACTCAGGTCTGAAGAAGAGCTCTATGTAAGCTCGAAGCCCGTCTCTCTCACCAACAGAAGTTAGTCCGATAAAAGATATTTCCTCATCCATGTTGTCTCTCTAATATCCTGGGACCGACAAAGTTACAACACCACTTCATACAACTCTTATTGTAACAATTAGTTTGGACAACACAACAGGTTAAACTAAACTCTGAAAAAAATACTTATTAATTTAACTAGAGCCTTTTTAATTAAAAATTATGTTCTTCATGCTTGTCAGGAATGTGAAAATTGTGTAACTTAGTATAGTAAAGGTTGACTGGGTGTAGTTAATGAGCAGTCTCAAGCTGGTGATGTAGGGAAACATTTTCAGAAGTGCCTAAGTGACACAGGAATCTAAGTTCCACCTTCAAAAGTGATTTAGGAACTAAGGAGCTTTTAATACCCCAGTTTTCCTTTAGGAAACTATTTTTCCCTAGTTGGTTGGTTTTGGTTAGTTTGTCTTCTCTTTTTTAGAGAAGCAACTACTTGATCTCACATGTGCAGGCCCATTGTCAAACGATGATATATTAATAGGGTATCCAATTTCATATTAAGATGTTCAGATGGTTTCTTATGTGCCTAAATGTCTGTATGAGATATGGATGTTCTGTTAGGTGTCCAACTTTGAAAATTTGGTTTTACTTCTGAAAATTACGAAGGATTATAAATGCTTGGATGCATCACGTCTATTTGAATACTGCTGATGCAACTACCATGAGGAAAGGGAAAATCTAAGTAAAATATTTCCAAGGAGACTCTGAAAACCTCAAGTGATGGTTTTTATGTTCCCTCCTCCCTCTCTTTCCTTCTCCTTCAACCACAGGATATTGTGTCCAAGATGCTTCATGTAGATCCTCATCAGCGCCTAACAGCAGTCCAAGTGCTAAGACACCCATGGATAGTGAACAGAGACTATCTATCTCAAAATCAACTCAGCAGACAGGATGTTCACCTGGTGAAGGTACACACAGCATCTTTGGACTTTCTGGTCCTGAGAACAACTGTAACTTTGAGTAACAGTGAAAAGATGGGATTGGAGATGCAGGAAATAAGGGGGTTATTTTCAAATAAACCCAAGTTACAGTATTACATTAAATGTGAAGCTTTTACATACATCATCTGCTAGTTGTAACTTTCTTCTGTGGTGTAAGGAACTAGCTCGGGTGTGTACCAGTATCTTCTGCTGGGTGGCACTGGAACCACTCAGCTGTGTGCCAGAATCTATACTGCTAGCATCTAATAAAGATTCTCCTTTCTCTTGATGATGGGAACTAGGAAAGGGAGGGGAGTAATCAAAGAACTGATCTTAAGCTCTCTATTTTCTTTTTTTTTTATTTTACAGGGTGCAATGGCAGCCACCTACTTTGCTTTAAACCGAACACCTCAGGCACCAAGGCTGGAGCCTGTATTGTCCTCCAATCTGGCTCAGCGGAGAGGCATGAAAAGACTTACCTCAACAAAGTTATAGCAGTCCCCAAAAATGCCTCATTGAAAACCACAGTTAGCTGAACTTTGGACAAGTTGCACATGAAGTCACCGGGATCCGCAGAAGTCCAGCATAAGGACAAATAAGGACTATTGCTCTTCTTTCTTTTACATTTGGGCCAGGCTCCTGAATCAGCAACTTCTCAAAGATGTGCCAATTTTGCCAATTGCCCTACTTCCTTATTGACTTAAAACCAAATAAAATAGGTTCCCTCCCAGCCCCAAGTGCTATTTTTGGAATCTTTAAGCTGGTGTATGAGATCACTTTTTTAAAAGCACTTTTCACAGTGAAAACAAGAAGTTGGGTTTAACAGTTTTCAACTATGCCAATATCTGCCTCATGGTGAATTGGCTCAACCAAGCAGCAGGATAGATCTACTGATCATCAGCTGCCCTGAAACCCATCTCAAAGGGATCGAAGGTTGGAGAGACATGGTGCCGAATGCCAGACTTAGAACAAATGCTGTACAAAGTGCAGGAGAAAAAGTGATCACTGACGAGCACATCTCCTGATTCTGAGAAATCTTGTGAACTCTCCCACTCTCATCTGCTGTTGATTAAGGTATGGAACAGTGGTAGCCCCTTTAAGAGCAGGTGTAACGAGCCCTAACATATTGAGGTTTGGCAGGGAACTGCAGTTTCCAACAGATTGTTAGGTCTCATGTGACTGAGGAGGTCAGATGCCTGGCTAACATTGTATAAGTAGGAGCCTGTGGCTCTCAGAAGATGTATGCCCTAGGTTTGGTTTCTCCACACTAGCAGGCCTGGGAAAACAAACTGAGGATGGCTGGTGGAACAGAACCAGGAAAAGGCTTGAGAGAGGTTTATGAACAGCACCCAGAAAGACTCCGTGAAGGGTTATTGCCACAAGGAAGAAGCCTGGACAGGATAATGGAGAGGGGTGTTGAAGTCAGTTGAAACTCCCAGTTAGGGAGCCAGACTCAATCTTCCAGCAAGGGTGGCAGGAAGTCCCCCTTTTATAACGCTGTGTCAATGAGGCTGATGGATTGTTGAACCCAGGAGGGGTTGAATGGACTGCCATTCTTTTCCCACAGGCCATTTTCTGGGTCTATTCCACCAGCTCTCCTCAGTCTGCTCTTAAAGAGCCAAACCTTCTATTGTGCCTGGGCTCACAGCACGCTCTCTTAAAGGAGCTGAGTCTTTCAAGGTATTTAAATAAATAAACAACGCCACAGGATACTGTGCTCTATAAAAGACAAAATCATCCATACTCTGCTGTCTAGGTTTTCCAAGTGCAGGGAAAGAAAACATCACCGGAAAAGTCTTAGTGAAACAAATCTTCTTTTGCATTTCCTACTTTCAGAAGAAAATGGGCAAGGTTTGTCATGCTGGACTTAAGACATGTTTTATTCCTTTTCTTATCCATGTTGGCTCTTCATGGTCACAAGTTGGCCAGGGCTGTTGTTTATAGTGCTTTTGTTAATTTTTGTTTTCCAAGTGAATTTCATCACCTCAGATGCTTTGCAGGAGCAAACAACATACAACGTTGGCTTTTATTTTCTGTTGCGTAAAGGTAAAAAGAAAAAAATGTGAACATGGAGCACTGTATCCTAAGAAGTGTTTGTTTTGCTAGGTAGCCATTCTGTGCATCTTGATACTCAACTGGAATCAGCAGATTCACATTCTTTGCAGCAGTATGTCCTGAGGAACAAGGAGTTGCATTAGCTACAGCAATGCACTTCCTAGGATTACATTTTCCAGTGTTGTTCTGAATTTTGTTTGTTTGCAGTAGTCTATTTTAAAATTTATAATTAATCTTAATTTAAACCAATATTTAATGTTTTGTTTTATGTGCTGTGCACACAGGACTGCATCAAAGCAGCTCTCCTTGAAGCTCTATTTTTTCTTTTTTTTTTTTTTAAGAATAAAACAATACTGTGAAATGACAAGGTGAATGGATTGGCTCGAATTTATGTCCTTGTATATGTGTATGTTTATATAATATATAAACACATATGGCCCTGATTCTCTGGTCTGGCCAAGCTGTGCTTGGGACAGGACTGGACACGTAGGTTTTATGCCACTTTTGCATTCCCTTTATTAGAAGTTAGAGCAGCCTCAAACACCCAGCTGTTAACAGTCTCATGAGGCTAGTCCAGCTGCCGGGGATCACTGGGGCATAAAGATGCCCTGGCCGCACATCCTTTTCTCTAGGAATGACTCCTGTGATAGGGGTATGAGAGGATGGTGGTGCAGAGTCGCTACAGCAGCTGTACACCACCCAGGGATGCTGCGTACACACGGAGCACCTGAGTGGATTGGATCTACTGGCTCTCCACCTGCTTTGTGCTGCTTGAGCAGACTCAAGAAGTGGGCCGTGTGTGTGTAAATGTATTGTGTATGAAGAGAGCCTGCACATATGTTGTGTACAGTTTTTGTTTCTCCTAAGTTTTCCTGTTGATATTGCAGTGCTGTAATTTTCCTCTCTATTCAGAGTACAGTGAAACAGCAAAGTTATTAAAATCCCATCCCCTTTTGATATTTGGTTTTTCATTCTTTCTGTACCATTTTCCCCATCTTAAACCTGCAGTGGGCCAACTCTACTGCGTTCTACGAGCCCTGCTCTGGGCACTGCTTAGGGTGTGATTCTGATCTTAAATATACGAGCATAGTTCTCTCTAACTCACAAATTATCCCCAGGCTACATGTGCAAAGAATGTGCCAAGTATGGAAGAATGAATGTTACCTTGTGCTAATTATTTTCCTGTACAAACTTAGCAATCATGTTGAATGAAGTTTGCCTAATAGGGCTTTGTCCGTGTATCCAAAATACAGAAATCCCAATTTAGCCAAGCTGATGCACTCCGTGTTTGAAACGATAGTACGGAGAAGTTCTCATCAATATAATGAACCTGGACAGTAATCTCAGGTAAAGCAGCAGTACCTGCTATAACTACTACAGCTACTTCTTTTATTAAATAGTGTTTTCCTTTCCAGGCTCCTAGCTACAGAGCTGCATAGCTCAGCAGCAAGCACTTGCTCTTCCTAGGAGGAAGTTTAGCATACAAAGGCTTCATGTATTTTTTAAACCCTATGGGAGATTAGTAGGCATGCAAACACCCACTCTCTGAGTAGGTTTAGATGTTTTGCACTCCTATAAATCTAAAATCACTCAATTAGGAGATACCTGATCACAATGGTACCTTCTGGCTTTGGAATCTACACCGTATTACGGGCTCTTAGTCTGCACAGTGGCCTAATGCCTTTCCATATTTAAAAATAAAAGGATTAAATGCCTGAACCATATAAGTATATAAAGAAATTACAGTGTGATGTATACATATGCACATTAAATGGATCTATTACAGGCCCAGAGTTCAACAACTTCAGCTGGCATTCAGCTCAAAGGGAGAGGAGTTGAGATTGCTCAACACCTCCTTGGAGTTTCTCAACAGCTTGCATATTTGGGCCCAACCTAGGAAACTACAACTTTACAACTGGTTTTACAAATACATGTTTAAGCTAATATAAGGGGCCAGATTTACTAATCCTGGCCTCTGTCTACATGCCCACACAGTCACCAAACAAAAATTTTTTGAGTACTAAGGATAAACGATTGCACACACACAACCCACTTGCAAATACAGCAGAACCTTGATTTTACCAACACCAATCTTATGATGACCAGTTGTACACACAATTTTCCTCTTGGGAAAAATCACACAAAGATGATGTTGAAGAAGAACAAGTTGACATCCTTTCATGTTCTGATGCATTGGAAATTGCTTTGCAGTGATTTGAAGGACAAGAAGAAATCCATGAAGTGTACCATACTGCAACTTATGCAAACCACCTGCTCTAATTTTGAGATGTTTCATTTTATGACTTTGATTTTATGAATTCAGTCCCCAATTAGTTCACAAATTAGAGGTCCTACTATAGAACCCTGCTGCTCCAGAAAGACATCTTAACCAACTTGTATAATGGCAACCCCAAGGTGACACGAAGCTAGCAAAGTGGCTGTCTGCCAACCCCTCTCAGTCCCTCCTCCCCCGGCATAGTCCTACTGTGCTCCAGCTATTCCTAGCTGTTCTAATGTTTTCTTGGGACTATAAACAAATGGGTTTATGTTTGAGCAACTTTTGGACTGATTTTGGAACCTTGTGTTTTGGATCTTAAGCCAATCTCAGAGATCAGGAGGAGAACCTTGTGGGGGCCATCCATCTGTGGGGGCCATCCTTGTGGGGGCTCATCCATCTGTCTACTCCAGGGTTCTTATATCATCTTCTGAAACATGTAGTACTGACTGTTGTTAGAGACAGAATACTGGACTAGATGGACCTTGGGTCTGATCTAGTATCACAATTCCTGTGTTCCTATGACTTAAGGTATGATAGGGACTAGATCAGTCCCTAGCTAACCCCAGCAACCAATCCCAGGTGCTACAAAGGCTCTTTTTCCCTTTCTGAGCAAAACAAAGGCTCAGGTGCAGCTCAGAAACAGAGCCATAAATTCTGTATTTTTTGTGCAGAAGCGATTGGCATATGCAAGGATGTGGGCACAGAAATGGAAGGTAGGTAGTCTCTTTGAAAACACGACCCTGAAGTTCTTACAAACCCACAATGGCAAGGAGGTGCACAATTACAGGTAAGAAGCCAAGAAAAAACAACAGAGGTGCTGCACATTTTGCCTCCACAAAAAGTATTAAGGGGGCATGAATGAAGTTTTGTTTTTAAATCAGACCCTTTTACGTGAGAAATTCAGGTATTATTTGCTCTGGATTTGTGGTTCATGGTTTGAATTCCTGGAGTACTTGTAGGGTTAAGACATAGAAATCATGTAAGTGAAACCTTTTTAAATTCAAGGGGAAGTGATTTGTAGTCAGACTATTTGGAACTTTGTTTTAAGGCCTATGTAACTTAAATAGTTGGAAGAAAAGTTCTCCTGTTGTTAATTCACATCCCATTGCTTTTTAACCAAGGGCTAAGCAAGCTTCCCAGTCACCTGCTTGGGTCCTAAAAGATAGACAAGCAGTGCAGCTGAGACCAGTTTTGACATTCATTAGGTGAAAAAGCAATCCTAAGAAACTTCAGGCCACCTTTATGTATCATAAAGATGAAGAAATGTACACATCCAACATTTTTTCTTTTGAGGTTTTGTACAACTTTCCCCAGTATGGTCTAAAATCATAGAGCACACATATGTAACAGGAAAGCCTCTTATCAGAGCTACAAGAATTGTCAAAATGGGTATTTAAACATGCAAAAGTCAAGTAAAAGTGTTAAGATTTCTGTTGTTTTCTTAAGTAAGATTCTTAACCTAACTCTAAAGTAGGGTTTTTTTTTGGTATGCTAATGTGAAGAACGTTATATAGTAAAGTCAGTAATACTTGGAACCAAATATTCAGCCAGCTTGTGAAATTGTGTTTTGTGAACACAACAGCTGCATTTGTATGTGAAAATATTGAATCATGACAATCAAATAGCTAACTAGCTACTTGACTGTGCATGTAAACACAGGCAGGCACATGTGAATATTTCAGATTCTAAACTTGGACACAATTGATCTATATTTGAAAATTTGGCCTTTACTGTCAGCCAGTGTGGTACAATGCACAGCGTTCCATTTTCAATAACACAACCAATTGTTTGTATCTAGTTATAGCTTATTAGTCCCATAAAATGCATTGTAGAGGTTCAATCTGTGCCCCATTATGTGTCCTAAATAGATATGATGCCCATTATTTTCTGTAATGTCATAGAAAGCAGGACAGGCAGAAGAGGGTACCACCTGCCCCTTTTGTTAAAGATGAATTTTGAAACCAGAGAAAGAAAAGTATCATAAAAGCTGTGAACCAGGAAAGAAAAGTCAGCTGCTCAAGGCTGGTTCTTGATTATAACTCAGGGCCAAATCTTGCCACCCTTAGTAACTTACTCTGCAAGCAGCTCCTATGAAATCAATGGGACATCTCACTCTATGTTAGGGTAGCAGAATCTGGCCCTTAGGAGATAGTGTGTGAGGGGTTTTCTGTGTTAGTATTTAATAAATTAGTCTAAGTTTAGACCATGATCTAGCACTTCATTTACACGATCCATATCCATGTTGACAAATAACTCTTCCCCCCCCAATGTTCATGCCTTTTACAGTTGCTATTTGAAATGGGCAGCCAGTGCACAGATCTATTATGCTCAGTTTCTGAATTTTAACATATACATGGTTTTATGACATGTGGTATTTTTATAGCACAATGATAATCTTTTGACTTTCTATATTGTTACCTACAACTGTTTCTTGCTCCCTTCTGTCTGTGCACTGTACATTAGTGGTGCTGAAACTGCCACCACTCCTGGCCACAGCAGCTGCCGTGTGACAGCTGTCTGAGCTACACTTCAAAGCAGCAGCGATTGTACTGAAAGGCAGGCTGCATGCTGGGGGAGAGTGGCAGGAGAGAATGTTCAACTGTATTGCGATGGGGTAAGAGTTTACAGGGACAGGCTCCTGAGAAGAAACCTCAGTGCTGATCTCCGTCAGTACTCTGGCAGGCCCCTTCCTTAAAATAGGGTTTTAAAAAAAAAATTTCTTTATAACCCTATTTTGATTTTCCATATCTGATTCTTTGTTGGTAATTAAGCACTTGATCATATTTGGATGTGTACATAAGTATTGTATGGTTTTTTCAGGACTCTCAACCAATAACTGGAGATGTTCTCTCTTTATAGCCTCAGCCCCCAAATTTATCATTTGACCTGCTATTGGCTCCCAGGGGAGGGTCAAGTGAGCCTTTAATCACTCAGCCTAGACCTAGCCTATGTTGCCAAAATATATGTAACTCAGTGGTGTGAATATTCCAGCCCCGAGAAATGCAAATTACACTGACATAAGTGCTCATGTGCACAGCCCTATGTCAGCAGGAGACAGCTTCTCCTGCTCACGGAGGTGGTGTTTTTTTATGTCAACAGGAAAGCCCTCTCCCACTGGCATCGAACATCTTCACCAGATACCCTGCAGTGGTGCAGCTGTATCAGAACAGCTGCAGTGCTGTATGTATAGACCTGGCCTGAGCCGTTCAGTGCTCACCCCAGACAAGCCTGGGATTTCATTTCTGTTCAAAGAAAAGCTTCCACATAGGGTACCTTAAATGAATGTCCCCTCAGCAGTAATCTGCATATGGGTGCTGCGAGTGACCTTGGCAACTGGCATGCAGCCAGCATAACAGTTCTCTGCCCGTCAGCAAAGTTATCAGTGACTACCAAGTAACATCAGTCTTGCCCAGACCTGCAGCAAGGGGATTCAGTTCTACTTTTCTGGAATTACTCAGCCTGATTCTCCCCATTACACCAATTTTGCACTAGTGTACTTCATTGCTTTTGAAGGAATTGAACTGGTGTAACAGAGAATCAAGCCCACTCTCTATGCAGGAGCAGTTTGGGGTCTCCAACACTACGTAAATAGATTCTGGCCCAGGGGAGTTTAATCCTTTGATTTAAAATACTTATCCTTAGTATTCTGCACTGAATATACTTATCTTCGTATCTCTTCTCCTTATATCCCTCCACCAATTGCAGTGCTGGCATCCTCTCACCCTCCCACCTCCCTGGGTCCCCTATCAGTCCCTAAAACAATTCTACTTCTCTCACACTGGCCTCTGGCCTGCTGCACCGTAACAGCCTCTTCTTAGCGACCTTCTCTTCCCATTGCCCTCTCCAAACTGCTTTCTTCTCGACTTGGGCTGGACTACCAATTCAACCTCCATCCCCCCTTCATGGCTCCTGGCCTGAGGGGAGACTGAATAAAACCAGCAACAGTGGAAAATGGATTATGTTGAGAATGCAGGCTGGAGAGAGGGAAGGCAGGAATTACTCCATACATTGTGTGTGTTTATAATGAAATAACCTCTTTCACAGCACAAGATACAGAAGAACAAAGACAGGATAGTGGTCCCTTGCTGGTCATATAGACAATGTGATCAGGCACTGTGCTCAACATAGTGGTAATGAACTGAAATAATTGAAAGCATAAGCCACAAAATGTGTTGCGGAGTTTTCAGACAACAGACCTACAAATGTTTCATTCAGCTGGCCACTTTGTTAGAGACAGATGAACCCCACACAGACTAAAGTGGGGGCACATTTTAGTACTCTGCATGGGAGAATACTTAAGTGGATGAAATCTGATCTGGGAAATGGAATTCCATCATGTCACCCATACAACCACAGGTTGGGAAGAAAGAAACCCTGCAGTTCTTTTCCCTTATATTGCATACCATTATTGTAAAAGTGGTCATTATCAACTTATTTCCACTAGATTTGTGCATTTTAATAACCCACAAAGACAATATTTCCTGGCCAGCCTAAATGTGCTACCTTTTGTGTGGTGTCAGCTTGCCCCCCCCCACCCCTTTCTCTCCTCCACCAGTCACAGATATGCAGTAATTCACACACTCATTGGGGAGTACATTTGGATTCTAAAAATCTGACACTCCCGTGCTGCAGAATGACTTGCAAAATGGGGCAAGTCTACAGAAAAAACAGCAGAGCACAGATTCAGGGATTCCAATTACCTTTTTATTGAGAGGTGTTTGAGAACCCTTGGACAAAGCATGGGGCCAGAGTTTAGTCTCTGTGAAGGTAAAAGATCTTCTTGTGGCAAGAGTGGGTGGGGAGGATGGCAGCATTAATTAAAAAGCTGCAATAACCTGAGCTGGACATTTAATGGGGCAGGTCATCAGCTTGTGTAAATTGGCACATCTCCTTGGAAGTCAAGGGAGCTACAGCAACTTATACCTGCTGCGTATCTAGCTGCACATCTAACAAGAGGGAAATTCAATACAGCCCTCCCTTAAACCATCTTGACTAGGCATTTTATTAACGGTACCTGTATTTAGCTTCTCATAGCTACAGCAGCCTTGACCTTTCAAACATTAGCTATTTCACTAAAATCTTGAATATCAAGAATTAGAACCACCCTATAATTCAACAGCCTCTGCTCCACTGGTGACACAATGGTGCCAGATATTTTTTTCAAGTTGCTGACTGGTTGATTAAATCTGGTCTCTCATTTTAGGCATCTGTGGACAAGTTTAACAATACCACCACTGAAATCTGTACAGAGCTGGGTGTATGGGGCAGCATTGTGCTTTGTATTAAAGTTCATATTACAATACACACAGAAAAAAAGCCTGTCAGGAAACTAAGTGGTATTCACTACTATTTGTACCCAAGAAGGAATAAAAGCAGAATACAACGCTTGAATATATCCTTAAATATGTCCAAACTATTCTTGAGCAAGCGTAAGGAACATTTCTGTTGACAGAGTTCAATTTTGGTTGTTGATAAAGTTACACTCCTGAACTACAGCATTTAATTAAATCTTTTACACACACACACCCCTTTCACAAGTCCTGTAACTGGAGACTCTTCTAAAGAGCCAGGCTCTTGACTACACTGTTCATCACAGTCTGTCCTTTTCACCTGTTCAGTCCAGTTCCAAACCTTAAAGGGACATGGTCTAGAAAAATATTGTCCTGACATTCCATCCCGTTCTTAAACAAAAAAAATACATTGACACTGACTTATACTACATATAATTTCAGTGCTACAATAACATAGCAACTAAGAAGGGATGATTCTAATCTCAGTTAGTGATTTAAAACAAGAGTAACTCTACTGAAACACCACTGGCCATCACCTACAGCCCCCAGCTAAAATCTCTCCAACACATCATTAAGGATCTACAACCTATCCTAGCAGATGATCCCTCACTCGCTCAAGCCACAGGAGGCAGACCTATCCTTGCTTACAGACAGCCCCCCAACCTGAAGCAAATACTCACCAGCAACCGCACACCATACAACAAGAATACTAACCCAGGAACCTATCCCTGAAACAAACCCCATTGCCAGCTCTGCCTACACATCAACTCGTGACACCATCACAGGTCCTAACCACATCAGCCACACATTCACCTGCATGTCTACTAATGTAACATATGCCCTCATGTGCCAGCAATGCCCCTCTGCCATATACATTGGCCAAACCAGACTGTCACTACGCAAAAGAATAAATGGACACATCAGACATTAAAAAAATGGGAACACCCATAACCTAGTCGGAGAGCACTTCAATCTCCCAGGACACACTGCAGCTGACTTGAAAGTTGCCATACTTCTACCAAAAAAATTTCAAAAACAGACTTCAGAGAAACTGGAGAGCTGGAACTCAGCTGCAAACTTGACACAATCAACCTGGGTCTGAATAGGGACTTGGAATGGTCATCTCATTGCAAGAAGTTATTGTTACTGTTCACACCTTCTCACCTTGTAATCAATGGTTGTGAATAAGCCTCAGCTACTCTAACTGAATGGACTTTGCTAACACCTACCTTCCCCATTGTTGTTCGTTCCCCTTGGATGTATATATGCACACACTTCCTATCTGATTTCTATTCCTTACATCTGACTTACTACAGCCCACAAAAGCCTTATGCCGGAAGAAATTAAATTTGTTAGTCTTTAAAGTGCTACAGGACAAATTTTTTCTTCTGCTGAAATACAATCAGTAGCCAAGAACAGAATTTGAAGAAAGACAGTTGCTCCCTCACCTAAAGAAATCTCTAGGGTGAGGAGCCCCTGTGGACCCATCTGTATTCTACCCTGGTCCCCCAGCCCAGTGGGGTATTAGTTGGTAGCTCCTTCACAGAGCTCTGAGCACAGGCATGTACCTGGCACAGTTCATCCCACTCCCTGACACGTCCCTTCTGCAGAATGGGGAGACCATTGCACACATCTACCTGAAGGAACCAAGTCGCAGCCCCTTCTCCAGCTCCTCTAGAACATTCTCAGGTTCTGATTGCACTTCTCCCCACACCTCCTAATATTCAGACACCCCATTTGTGACCCATGAAGTTGCAAGACCTCCCCATCAACCTCCTCCTAGCATTGGCCAGGGTGGCCATTCCCTATATCACAAGGAGAATGCTGGACAGGGACGTGGTCTGCAACTGTGGGGCCTATATCTGCTTTCCCCTTAAATTCTGTATCTGCATTGGTGGCAAGTATTAAAGGCCAGCTGCTGTACCACTAAATGCATGCCTCTTCCCATCCCCATGGGTAAGCAGCAGGTAATGAAGGCACAGTGAGCTGGCCCAGCCGGGACTGCTTTGCTCTGGGCCAGATCCACTGCCTCCCTGGACGCTGTCTGAGATTCTCTTCTTGGTGTTCATTTCTGGCTGCCTGCTTCTGACACTGACACTCACTCCCCTTTCTGTTTTTTCAGGTATTATCCCCCAAACTTATTTGAGCCCTGGGTTTAGTATCTCCTCCACTAAGGCTGGCAGAGGAGCCTTTAGAGCAAGCCCATCCATTCCCCCCAACCCATCCTGGAACTCAGGAGGTACGTAAGTTTCTCTCTAGATTATGGTTAAGACATGTTGTTAGGACTGCACAGCAAAGACTGCAATACCTCCATCCATGTGCTAGTATTTAAAACCAAACACTTTGTCTTCCCAGGGCTTTCAATTTGGAAATTGTCATTAGTACTTAATTCCCTTAAAAATTAACACATAGGCTGAAATCTTGGCCCTCCTGAAGTGAATGGCAGTTTTGTTACTGACATCTATTAAAACTATTGTACATTTATGTAACCAAATGACATCCAAAAACAGACCCCCATGCCCTTAATTCAGTGTCGCCATTAAATTATGTTTATTAAATGAAACACTTAAATTGTATCACTTGATGAATGTTGGAGGAGTGCAGCTGGGCAGCAGAGGAGTTGCCTTTGTTTGTTCAGCTTGTTTGAAGAAAAGATCAGGGATAAATACCACTTGTGCCCCGTAGCACAATGAAATAACTGGTTTTGGATAATGGGTAGCAGAGTTAGCAGTTAGCCAAATTTTGATAGCTCATCTCTGAAGCTTAAAGTGTCAGTTGAAAGATCCCAGGCAGCCACAGATAATTAAAATAACCATCCTGAGCCCTTATAAAAAGGCACAGTACCTGCATTCTCTGGTCTTACTGAACCTTTGCTCTCCTGAGAAGCCTTGTCAGTGAAAGAGGTGAAACTGAACTGCTGTTCAGAGTTGTCACCATTAGTTTTTAGCGTCCTCTCGTACATGGTTTGTGCTGTATTGACATAACCAGTGGTGAGATTGTATTAATGTTGTTCCCATAAAAATTCTTGAGACTAAAACCATAATAAACATTAGTGATGTACTAATCATATGAAGTACTACGGGCTTAAACCGAATATGTGAAACATGAATAAAAAAGTTTCCACTATAAAAACAGATGACAAAGGGCTACCTCTTGAACAAGCTGTCTAATTAGGCCACCTGTTTAAAAACAGAGCAAACCAAATTTATCCTTGATGCTGTCCCCCTGACTTTATGAGTAAGGGGACAAAATGAGGTTTTAATTAGCAGCTGGCCTTTTTCATACCAAATTCTTGTTTCTGAAATCAGTTACTCAAGAAAGGAAAAAATAAGCAGGATTTTTTTCATAAGTGATCTGATGGATTGGGAAAGACTACAATTTAAGCTTTGTTTTATTTAAAAATCAAGATCCAAATCCCAGCCTGATTTAAATTCAGGGGTAAAGGTCACAATGATTTTGATGGGACTAGGATTTGACCCCATACTATTAAAGAAAAATTCCAGTAGAATATCAGAAGTTATTCTAATTAAGGTACCCAATTCTCTTCTCACTTGAACCTGTCTAAATCAGGAGTACTTCTACAGAAGTCAATAGCTATGAGTACATGAGTATTGTCTAGGCTCCCAAAGGTGCCAAACATCTGAAGCTCCCATTGAACTGGATGAGACTTGTAAAGTTTTCTGCATCTTTGAAAATTGGGCCATAAGCCTTAAACACACATATTCCATCCTGAGAGCCATGTGAGGCAAAAGGATATGGCTGTGATATTAGAGGACATCAACACAGCTGTTGTGTCTTCTTGGTATAACAAACACTTGACTTGTACTTCAATAATTACAGAAATCTCATTTTCAACATTTCTGGAGAAAGTAAACTAAAGTATTTCTTGTTAATCTTTGAGAAATGATGTCAGGTGGCAGTGCCACTGCCACTGGTTTGGAATAACCAGTAACTAAGCACAAGACAGACTCATACTTTCATGGAATGCTGTTTCAAACTATTCTGATGGCAGGGAGGAGGGAGAGAGATGTATTGTAGCAACTGGAGCTAAATTACCTCCCCCCCCCAGGGATAATCACTAATCAAATCCCAGGTTTTAAATTGAATCATTATAGAGATAGGGACAAGCTGTGAATTTCAGATTTGGCTCTGTTCAAACTCCAACCCCTGCTTCTCTCTAATTCATGTTATAAATGAATGTGACTGTGTGGGTGCCCTTGGAAACTTTTACAAAAATACAGAGTATTAGGTGGGCACTTTTTCAGATACACTTCCTATACATATAAAATAAATGTACTATGTTGATTCCCCAGTGACCTTGCTGAAAGTCTAGCAGCCTTGCCTGTAATTCAGCACCTGGCATTTCTACTTTGATCCCAGTAACTTTGGAAAGTACCTTGGCACATTCACCTCACAAGTTAATCATCCAGTGAGTTTACAGTTTGTTTATCCACTCTGATTTAAATCATCTTTTTTTGCCCTTATTAGAGAATTAGGTCAGAAGTGATTTAAGAATTGGGTCAAAGGTAATATAGTTAAACTTATCTGGGTAAGCATCAACTAATTTCAAAGAGAATCTTGGGCTTTCTCTAACAAGTCAACAGGGTCCCAGCTACCTAGCTGGCTCAATTCCTCAGATCATCAAACTGAATATCAGCCCTCACGTAACAAAGTTTAACTCCACTGAGGTTAGCCTAGTTATGCCTGCCTCAAGTTCCCGTACCTTGAGATGTTCTTTGGGCTTAGGTCAGAATCCTCTAAATCATCCAGAATCACCTTGATTTCTTCTCAAAAATCATGTTTCTCTCTCTCTCTTCAGCCCCCCTTTTTGAATCCAGTTTCCTTCTTCCTAGGCTGCCTGGTCAGCAGTTACATCAGACTCCTCTGCTCCAAAAGCACACCTCTCTGGTCCACTCTCCTGCACAGGTGTTTTGGGTCTCTAAGAGCTAATCTACACTTAAAACTTACAGCTGTGCTGTTATAGGAGCACTTGTGTAGCTGCATTACAGCCACAGGAGAGAGCTCACTCACCAACACAATAAAGTCACCTAAACGAGCAGCAGTAGCCATGTGTGCAGGAGAGCCCCACCTACCACCATAGCATCATGCACACAAGCACTTATGCTGGCAAAAAATATGTCACTTAGGGGTGTGTTTCCAGGGGTGAAAAAACACACCCTTAAGCAACATAAGTTTTCCCAGTATAAGTGCTAGTGTAGACAAGGCCTCACTCCCTCAGAGTCCCTTCCCACCAGCCCTCCCCCAAGTCTCTAAAAGGTATGTTTATGCTGAAAGGGGGAAAAAACCCCACACATACCGCTATGGCAATGTCTCAGTTATCTCTACACAGACAAGAAAAACCCACAGTTGACCTATGCTAGCCCACTTGGGCTCACACTGCAAGGCTGTTTCATTGCAGTGTGGACTTCCCGACTTGAGCTGCAGCCCAAGCTCTAGGGGTGGGGGGAATGGTCCCAGAGTCTACACAGTGAAACAGCTCTGCAGCCCAAGCCCCATGAATCCAAGTCAGCTGACGCACACCAGCAAAAGGGGGGTGGGGAGGGTGTTTCTTTCCTATGTAGATATATCTTCATAGTCCCTATGTAAAGGGCTCCACTTCCCAGAGATGAGCCTTGTGGCAAGGACTAGGAATTCACATTTGCCCATATGACACCCCATCACTGGTTACTCACAGTGCAGTCCCACTCAGACTTTGAACTCAAAATACTCCCTCTTCAACTCAGTCCTTCACACCTACCCCTTGCCTTCCAGGGTATCGGTCCCCCCAAACAACTGTCTGGATAGCACCTCAGACAGCCTTCTATTCTACCTCTAGAGCAGGGGTCTCAAACTCGCGGCCCGCGGGCCAACTGCGGCCCGCGGGCTTGTGTCATGCGGCCCGCAGTCCGAATCCGGCTGCAGGCTTGTGCTGGCATTTTTTTTTGAGCGGAGCTCCGGGAAGCTGTGGCCGTCTTAAAAAGGAAATGGCCGCCGAATGTGGGCCCCACAGAGAGATTTGACGGCGGACAGTGGAGCCTGCAAGTCCCTGTGAGAGCCTCTCTCTCCTACTGTGCCGCCGAATTTTACCCTGCGTGAAGATTTTTTCGGCGGAGAGTAGAGCATGAAAGGTACAGTAGAGTAGTGTGTGTCATGTGCGGCCCCCCTGAACTCCACTCAATGTAAATGCGGCCCGCCACAGCAATTGAGTTTGAGATCCCTGCTCTAGAGCTTGTACCACTTCCCAGTCTCTGTTGCTGTTTCCCTGGGCTGTTTCCTTCCCCACCTTTGTATCTCTGGACTTACCCCTGGAGCTTATTCTGTTCCCTGCAGCTATTTCACTTCTCACAGCCTCTTACCAGACTCCCTGGGACAGGATCCCTACTTTCTGTCTCTAGCTACTTCCCTTCCTCCCCTGTTTTTACTTGCTCATTTTACAATCCTAAGCCAGTTTCTTCTCCTTGCTACAATTAGGCTTTATTAAGCCCTGGCTCCCCTCCAGGTGCAGCATATAAAGTTAATTAGCCCCTTCTGGCCCACATTAACCAGCTCAGGGCTTGTGTGGGGAGAATATCCCCCCATCCTAGGTCAACTGACTTGTGTTTTAGCTATGGGGCTAAAAATAGCAGTGTAGACAATTCCTGCTTGGGCTGGAGCCTAGGTTTTGAGTCCCTTCCCCCACACTGGGTTTCACAGCCCAGGCAGGAATGTCTACAGTGCTAATTTTAGCTATGTAGTGCAAGCCCTAGTCAGCTGAAGGGACACTGAGACTTGCTAATTTATGATATGCCTGGATTTTATGGTTGCATTATTAACAGTGTTAGAGTTTATCTCCTTACAGATATTAAATGGAAAGCATCTGCAAGAGAAGCAATCCAGACTTTCTGAACCATTCATTAGGTGTAATATGCTCCACACAAGTCCTAGTTCAGCAAGGTATTATGTATGTGCCTAACTTTTAGCTCACATCTAGTCCCATTGACTAGTAATATGCTTAAAAGTTATCCATATACTTAATACTTGCTGAACTGGTACCTTAATGCAGAAGCCTCGTAGATCAGGAGACTGGTTTTTAATATTAAAAAATACTGAATACATATAGGCTGAGAAAAATTACCCTTTTTCTTGTTAATAGTCTCCTTCAAGGGGATGCAGTTGATGGATTAAGAGTTAAACTGATATTGAACTGTTTCTTCACCTATCATTTGTAGTTACAGTGAGAGGACATGCACAATAATGATGATAGCCTGCTTTTTTCCTACAAGTGGCAGCTGAAATATCATAATGTGTTCATTTCTCTCTTTTTTTTTTTTGGTAAAATATCAGTAGACTTGATTATCTTTTTTTGGATTGCAAATTCAACATCAGGAAGCACAGCTTCTTCTTGCATCTGGGCAGAAAGAATCTTGACCTTCCTAAAACAACAATTCAGACAATGTTCCAAGTCATGAACGTGATCAACTTTGTTCTTTAATTCTTTTTGTTCATATGTCAGCCAATTCATGGATGGATCTACCTCCCAAAAATAATCTGCGTATAGGTAAGCAAATAGACAGGAATAAAGGAAGGATGCACATTACAACACAGCTCCCACTGTGCCACACTATTGCCAACTCTAAGAATTTAAAAATGATGAGGCAAAAGGATGAGATGGATTTAAAAAAGGATGCAATGGATTTAAAAATCTTGAGATTTAACAAAATAAATCTGTGGGTTGGGTTTTTTGGTTTCTTATTGGGTTTTGTTGTTGTTTTTGTCCTCTGGTTTCTGAACCACTAGGATACACTCGGTTCCTCTCTTGGTACACATTTACTTACTCTTCTCCACAACCAGGAAGGCTAGAAACTTATGTGTTCTAGTGAAAGCTGAGATGCTCACCTACCCATATCTCCAGGAGCTGGGAGTTGTTCTTTTTCTTAAATCCAAGTATCCTAAAACTGCAGACAAAAAATCAAGAGAGTGGACAATATAGCTTTTCCTCTGGGTAGAGCTATTCCCTTGCTGTGCTGTAAACTGCTGCCAGGAGGCTGTGTGTGACTTTTCAGACAAGACCAAGTACGCAGAGTTAACGGGCAGGTAGGCGTTATGGGGTTGATCACCCTCTGCCTCAACCCTGCTGGAGCGGTAGGGCTGCCTACAGCTGCCTGGAAACTGACGCAGCTCCTCCCCCTACAGCACCAGCCATTTCTCGTGCCCTTCCCTACCCTTGGGTGGGCAGGTGACGGGAGAGGGAACAATGAGGGCGGGACAGGCTATCCCAGCGACCAATAGGAGGCAAGCAGCCTCCTCCTAGCAGCCAATAGCGGCTCAGAGAATCACTGCCGTGCTCCTCGCCTCCCTAGCTTTCGTCTTTACGACGCAACGCTCTCTCCTCGCGGTGCGCTGCTTTACAGCAGCCCTCCTCTTTGGCTGAGCGGGAGGGCGCGGTGGCCGTGGCCAATGGGCGGCCAGGGCGCCATGGCGACGGAGGGAGCGGCGCTGCCGTAAACCGGGGCCGGGGAAGTCACCCGCCCACGCCGGTGTGACCCCGGCGCCGGGACGCTGTGGTTGTCATTGGAGTTAGGGAAGGGACGCGCTCCCTGCCCTTTTCCCAGCCCGGCGCTCGACTCCCGCCCCCCCCCCACCAGCCGCCATGGCGGGGGCGCTGGTCCGCAAGGCCGCGGACTACGTGCGGAGCAAGGACTTCCGGGACTATCTCATGAGGTGAGAGCGGCGGCGACCGTCGGCGCGCGCGGGGACGTTGAACCAACCGCCCTTCTGGGTGCCCGCGGCGTGTCATGCGCTGACAGTGGCGCGAGCGGCTCCTGCCGTGGGGGCGCGAGCCCTGGCGCGAGGGAGCTGCTCCCCTCCCTCCCCCGGACCGCGGCCGGTCTGGGGAGCCCAGGCCGCGCAGCGACTGACCCTGGCCCGCCCAGCGATGCGCCCTGGCCCCCGTGTCCGTGGAAGAACGATGCCTCCGCCTCGCTCGTTTCGGCGCCACAGAGCAGAAAGCGCGTCCCTCTGTGCAAAGCGGCGTCTGCGCTGCTGGGGTACGGCCCCCACCCGGCAGAGCGGCCCCAACGGCCGTCGCTGGGCGGGGGTGTGGGTGCCGCGCCGTAATCGCGTGTCCACGGATTCGCCGCTCCCAAGTGGCCAATCGCGGCGGGGAGCTGGGCTCCTCATTTGCATCGGTTTGCAGGGAGATCTCTGGGCGCCGTGTGGTTCACGAGAAGCACCCTCCGTGCCTGCTTCGTTGTCTCGGGTGTCGGTCTGTTGTCATCTTGCGTCATGCAGCGCTCAAAGGAGCCCAGGGTACACTGTGAACACAGCTTACGGAAACTGCAAAAAGTTCTGCTTGCCTCCTTAAATGGCTGGGTAATTTAAGTGTTACTGTCATTGTCCTGGCCAAGCGGGGAGTAGACTTTGTGTTTGGGCTATGACTTGTCCTGTCAGGTTTAGAAGGCAACAATAGTATGTGCTTATATTTTGTGAAGTAGGCTTTAATTATAAAAGCAGAAGAAGGCCAGATAAAATTTTAAAGGCAATCTTAATCATGGAATTTCCTGGATTTTATTAAGTGATTTGACTTTGCAAACTTAATGTTCTTATAATGTTGGTTTCTATATAACTTCCTATCTTTTTAAAAAAAAAAACAAAACCAAACAAACTCCAATACCTGAAACCATATTGATCCTCATCTTGGGTCATCAACAGAGTTTGGCTCTTTAGAGCCACATTACATACTTCTACCACTTGAGCTAATGAGTTAGATGATAAACAGCCTACAACATCTTTGTGAACCAACCACTAGAAGGGGTGATACACATTTTGCCAGGGGACTTCTCAGCTATTGGCTGATAGCAGAGGAATATAGAACTTGGGTGTTATGAGTTCAATTTCAGGTTCTGGAGGGGAATGTTAAGGTTAGACTCCTCTCTGCCCAACCTGTTCCTCTTGGAAGCCACTCAGTACTGAGTGGCTACTCCTCTTCATTACCTGTAGCTAGCTGAATTTAAAGGGAAGAAGAATGTCTCCATGATCTCAGTTCCTGTGTCTAGTGCTACAGTGGCTTACAGCAGCTGGGAGAAGCAATTTCAGGGAGATCTTGCTCACTCCCTGCAGTTCTAGGATGGAGCATGGCTAATACAAATGGAGTCTTCAGAGCATTTAACTCCCAGAATCTAACAAGTCTCTCTTGAGCATGTGTGAACTGAGGGTTTTGGTGTTTTTTACCCCAGAGGCTCATAAATTGGCCAAATTTAAGTGAATCTTCATGGGGACAGCATAGGGCATATATCCCTTATATCAGCGCAACCTTGTCACCACTTTTTTTTTAAATGCTGGCAAAACAGTGAAGTTTTTTTGTATTAATCTTCATTTCAGAAATGACTGAACGTGTTTAAATTCATAGTTGTTTTTTCGATCTTATACCCCCAATTCGCTTTTGACGCACAAATTTAGTGTGTTCTAAGTATGGAGTCAGTTGACTCAACAGGTACTGTAACGACTCTAGTTACAGAGTAACTACTACTCTGGTTTCTCTGAAATGATGATTATATAGGGATCTAGATGCCTGTATGTCCAAATCATATTTAAGCAATTAACCATCAGTTTGTTGCCTACATTTTTTTTCAGTACAACTATAATAGGAATGTGAGATCCAAATAGATCTTTTGCAGTACTTGTGGATTAGTAATAGTCTTAGATTTGAAGACAGCTGATTAGCTTTAAATGTTTGGTGACTGAAACCAGCTGGTTCAGAACTTACTGGTGTGATTATATGTATCTGAACCACTGGCAGAAAGATTCAGTTGCCTAGCATTTCTTGCATCACTGCAGTGAACATTGCAGGAAAATGTTCTAAATAAAATTGTAGCTTTTAATTTCTCCACTACAAATGAAGATGCTCTGCAGGTGTTGTAAATACAGATGGATTTCCTCACCCCCAGCCCTGGTTAGGACTCTCAAGTAGTTGGGATCCATTGTACAGGAATATACTTTGAAAATCTGAAAAGTTCTGGAGTGTGTGTCTCTTCCTAGTAACTCAGCATTGCAGTAGCAGTCCCATGATCTACTATAATGAGGGATTGTTTTGAAGCAGGTGTATTCTACTCCTTGCAAAGCATGAATAGTTTTATTATTAACTCAGGTCATCTAAAATATGACTAGGAATACCAGTGGTATATTTGACTTGCATTTAAACAAACAGAGGGGTGCAATCCCCTTTTTAAGAGACTGCTCTTACTTTCAGTGACAAAATAATGAACTGGAACTAATTATACTTGACCCACAGTCCTCCTTGTTGCTAAATTTTTAAATAAGAATTGTACTTCGAAGTAAGCTCTTCAAGATGAGTATATACAATGTGTACACTTTGGGAGAAATTGAAGGACACTGACTTCTATGGCTTAAAGAATCCCTTTCTTTCCTGTCGTTTAGTTGCAATCTCTATCCATTTCACTTTTGTTGTAAAACTAAATTCAGAGAGATTTGGGTGGTCTTAGCTGTTGGAGGACCAGCCCATCTCCTCTTCTGCAATGTCTCCCTAATGCTACCCAACTACTATTCAGATTTTTCTCACTGCAGTAGCTGTGTAATATAAATCCATATAGCAAAGTTCTTCTGGATGGGGCAAACGCAACTTGAAAATGTTTTTAGAACTAGTCATCAAGGGCTTGAAGGATTTCTTTGTTGCCTTTGCAAAAGGCTTAAAATTTTTCCCACATCCTTAACTTTTAGGTAGGACTATTTTTATCACTCCAAAAAGACTGTCCTCAGCCTTCCCGCTAGATAGATCAGCATTTTCTTTCAAAGAATGGTACCTCTGCCCAAAAATGGTCACTGGGATAAATCCTTGTAGCACCTCTGGAGGTTGCAGTATCTATAATCCCAACTTGTACAGACCTGGAACAAGGAGTTAAAAATCTACTGACAACCCAGATGTAAATGAGAAGGGCTGAGACCACTAGTGTTCTCCTCCTGCAACTTAGGAAACTGATTGCATGAGAAATGGAGGGGTGCCAGTTCAGAGCCACTTTATGAGCTGCACCATTGCCTCATCAAGAGCTCAGAATAGCTCAGTGTGAGGAACCATTACAAGCCAGCAGAGCACCACTGGTTGTCTAGTAGGATTTTATAATACACTATTATTTATGATTGATAAAGTGGCTCCTAATATACCCTTTTCCCTGGCTTTGCTCTCATAGATCATCATAGCTTACAGATGACCCAGGACAAACATAGCAGGAGGGGGGAGGAAATGACACATTTTCCATCTTTGCTTGGCCAAGGCAGGTGACAGCTGTTGGTGAACGTGGATGCTGGCTATAATCCTTTCATGCCTCTATCACCTTGACTAGTCCACTGTAATGTACCAGGAAGCTTAAGTTAGTACACAATGTGCTTGACTATTTGCCAGTCTTACGAAATGCACCTATTGCCCGTGCTCTGAATTGCTCTGGCTACCCTGTTCATTTTAATATAGGGCTTGCCTACGTTAACAATTAGACCATGGCAAGCTGGGGTGTAACTATACCCTGCACCAGTTGTGCCCTGATTTAACTGTCCTGCTGACGTACATTAACAGTTAGAGTGCTTTCCACAAGACCTCTTTGAAATGGTCAAAGCGACTTAACAAACTGTTAACACACATCCCCAGGACAGTTAAATCATGGCCCACTGGTGCAAGGTAGTCACACCCCAGCTTGCCATTGTCTAATTGTTCGTGTAGACTACCCCTTTAAAAATTCCTAAAAGGAGTAGCTAAGAATCTAAGCCTGATATATTGTGGCTAACCATACCATTTTCTCCTCAGGAGAAGAGGGGTCCTGGGTGCTTTTGAGGGGTTTCGCCTACCTTTGTGGAGATGGGGATAGAACCATTACATTGCAGGAACAAGCATATATTTCAATCTAATTATATGTAAAGAATGGAGAGATTACAACATCTGTTGATGTAACAGATTTATTCTTGGCTGCAAAGCACTGTGCTAAATATGTGCTTGCTTCTGAAGATAGTTTGCATAACCTTGGTTTTTCATATTCCTCCCACAGTGCTAACTGTTCCAAGGGCATGAGAACAAAAAAAAGGATTTAGTTGTGGGGAAAGAATCTTCCCCCATCTGAACAGGTAGCTAGCTCTACTGTTAAAATAGAAATAGTATTTTGGATCCTCTTTCAGCCTGGGCTTAATTGGCATTAAGTGAAACCAACTCCCATTAAAATATTAAGACTTAGTCATAGATAGTTTTTGGGTTTTTTTAAACTGCCTTGATTAGCAGTGTTTTCACAAACTTAGCTAAACTTACATTGTAGTTGTGTTTTCATTACAATGGCACTAACGCCATCACTGCAACTTCCAAAAAATGGACTAGACTCATCCTGAAGTAACTTCTTTTTGGTGGAGGCTGCCTCAATGGCTGTTGATTATGCATGAGTTACACTGTCCTAAAGCTAACAATTTTGCATCATATGTACTAAAATGCAATATATGAAAACATCCAAGGGGTTTATGAAGCATTCTCTCATGTCATATTTTACAAAGCCTTATACTCATCAGCCCAATAACAAGTTACCATGGGGCAGACCTACAAAAGTGCACATGCAGCATCTTGAATCCACAGTGAACATGGTTACAAAATGGAAGAACACCAGAAATAATGGTGAAAACTTTCCTTTGGCAGTTATACTGGATATGCATTCATAAGCAGAGGCTGACAATTTAAATATGCACATACTTGTGGTAAGATACTGCATCTAGACAGATTGTGTCTCAAACTAATAAAATCCTCATTGGTAACTTTCTGTGAACTAGAGGGTCAATTTGATTATTGGTTTCTTTATCAAAAGCAAATGCACCATCTTTTGTGATTTACGTTAATTACTGCCTGTTTGAATTACCCAGGATTAAACCCTACACTTTATTAGATTTCTTCTCAGTTTATAGTTACATAGAAGAGAGAGTCAGCCACATTACTTTTAGACCTCAGATAGGCTTTTGCCACCATCTTGATTTGAAATACAAGAGGTGAAATCCTGGCTCCATTGAAGTGCATGGCAAAACTCCCACTGACTACAGTGGGACCAGGATTTCACCCTAATATGTTAAAGTGAAAATATTATATTTAGAGGGTAAAATTTGTCTTATCGGGACAGTTGTTAAATACTTTCAGTTCTTGTATAATACAGTAAAACCTCAGAGTTACAAACACCTTAGGAATGGATGTGTGGCTGACCATTCAGTTGGTAATTCTGAGTCTGGTTCTATTGAGGAAAAATTGCTACAGCCTTACTGATGTCTTCCTCTCTTTCATTCAAGATTAGTAATTTGACAATGTTTCTTGAAGGAAGCCAACTAACTCTCTTCTTTGCTCCTCTTTCATGCATCATTTGAATGGTGAACTATGATGAATGCTGACAATACAGTACGGTAAGAAAAAGCTATTTCTACTTTATATCAGCCATTTGTAATTTTGCTGTACTAGCATTGTTATGAACTGACCTGACTGCCTAAAGAGGTGTAATACTATTCTTCCTAAACATTTTCCTCCTCTCTACTCCCATGTGCATCAGGCTAACAATCCCCTCATCTAAGGAAGACTAAAGCAGCTATAAGAAATCACTTGAGAAAGATAAGGGTTTCCTTCACAGCCTGCTCAGTCACAGTTTGCTAGGGGCATTGGCTAGATCTAGAGTTCCATCTCTAACTGCTTCACTGTCATGTATTGTTGCTAGATGAATTGATTTTTTTATTTTTAACTGTTTGCTTAAGACTGTGAACAAACAGCACAGTCCAACAATTTTTATTCTAGACTCTCTCTGATGGTCCTCCGTTATCTCCACTGCTGAATCTGGAAATCATGGCTTGCTCTATTGAGGGATTCTGTGCTTAGTGCTGTACTACGTACATACTGACATAGAAAGCTATCCTAGTTTACTTTTTCTGTAGCCTGAAGACAGCCTGTACATGTGAAGTTGCACTTCATTACCCTTCTGTTAAATCCCTCTTACTTTCTATATGAAAAACCTAAAACTTCTGACAGACGAAGACTGAATACCTCTGGGGATTGGAAATGGGGTTGTGGAGCCTTTTACTTCTAGGTCTCCAGTTCAAATGTGGTCCAGATCAGTAGTGACTGAAAATTACTATTTGATGGCAGTTTAGTGACTTATGTGAAACAAGCTGAGTGGACTGACTTTTTTTTCTAGTGAACACCCCCATGTCACAACACAACAATCATCAGACTTAGTACCTTTTTGTAGGCAGTTTAATAAGGAATTAAGGTTGAATGAACATGAACTATGCTTCAGAACAAGAAGCTAGCATTACATCTCCCAAGGCTAAAACTGTATTGTGGATAGATGGACAGACACTTTCCAGTGCTATCATTCTCACTTCTCAAGCACTAAATTCCACTATTTTAAATGAATCCACAGAAAAGTGTGGAGGTATTTAAAACAGTATTCATGACAGTGCAGTTGTGGTTCACTCAAACTTACTTAAAGTGATACATTAGCAACATAAGCTTTGTTAGGATGTGGGCAGGAATGTACCTCTAATCTCATTAAAAAACTGTATTTGTAAACAGATTATTTAAACTATGAAAATAACTTGGTTACACACAAGCCCCCCCAAAATAACAAAATTCCACTGTTGCTGAATTTCTGCTGCTGTGATTCTGGCTTTTACAGTATGTATTCACTTACAATGGTGTCTCAGAACAGTAAGTGTCTACCACATAGACATTGCCAGTAATGTACAAATTAAATGTCATAACAGCTTTAACTCAGAATTTTATTTCTTTTGTGGAATTGTGAGTAGTAATGGATTGGTTAGCTTTTAATTAGTGATTCTTGGTGCATTTTCTTTTCCTGTCATGTTTCACATTTTCAGTAGTAGTATAGAAGTTATAAAGACTTCCACTTCTATAATCTTGCACAATACTTCACAAGTAAATAGTGTCACACTATTTAGATTTTTTTAAATTAAACTGTTTTTGAATAAAGTTTTCAGAAGCAGCCAAGTCCCATTGTCAGGCACTTAAGTCACTTTTGGTAGTGTTACTTTGTGGTGCTTGCAACCTTGAACATGAGGTCACTTCTCACTGTAGTAAGGTAAAACTGCCGACCTTACTACAAAATAATGCTTAACTCAGCAAAACTCATCATGAGGGTTCTTTTGGCTGTTTTTTGTAAGCTTTCTATCTCTTTTCTCATACATGGGCATCCATTAGTCTGAATACTACTGAGTTAGATCTGCTTATTCCATCACAATAGAGACAGTTTAGATTCTATCTTCCTTCCTTTGAATTGGGGATGGAAGCAAAGATGTCTCTATTGTGCACAGGTATAATCCATGACAAAAATGCTTAGGGGCTGGAGCACAAGACTTGTGAGGAGAGGCTGAGGGAGCTAGGATTGTTTAGTCTGCAAAAGAGAAAAATGAGGGGGGATTTGATAGCAGCCTTTAACCCCCTGAAAGGGGGTTCCAGGGAAGATGGAGCTCAGTGGTGGCAGATGACAGAACAAGGAGCAACGGTCTCAAGTTGCAGTGGGAGAGGTCTAGGTTGGACATTAGGAAAAAGTTTTTCACTAGGAAGATGGTGAAGCACTGGAATGGGCTACCTAGGGAGGAGGTGGCATCTCCATCTTTAGAGGTTTTTAAGCTGCGGCTTGACAAAGCCCTGGCTGGGATGATTTAGCTGAGGTTAGTCCTGCTTTGAGCAGGAGGTTGGACTAGATGACCTCCTGAGGTTCCTTCCAACTCTAATATTCTATGATCTCATGCCCAGACCACTGGATGATCCTCTTCAAAAGAACTATAATTATAGGTAAAGAAACCCATTTTTCTCCCCCTTTTTGCTTCCTTGTTCTGAATCACTGGAATATGTGTAATGTTAATATTAAAATAGATGCAAGAATGATATTGACTGGCTGCAAAGATTTCCAGTTTTTACTTGCAAATAGGTATTTGTTGACCTGAGCAATTAACCAACTTGCAGGTCTTGTGGGTAGTTTCTGTTAGGAGGAGAAATTTATGATTGTCAGGTATTTACTTGTACATAGTCTTGTTTTTCTGAACACAGGAGACTGTTTCTGTGCTCACAGTTCTAACTCTTTCAGCCAGCTCTCTACATCAATGCTTTCTCTCTTACCTATTTCTTAGAATCATGCTCTGAGTTCTTATCTGAGTTTTTGCTGCCTGTTCTCTGTTTCTGTGGTGGTTCTCCCCGTTTCTGTCATGCACATATACAGACGCACAGTTGCAATTAAATGCAGGGACGAGGGTTTGACTTATTGGACCCCCAGTAAACCCCTTGAACAGCGTGGCTCAGTCACTGCCCCAGCTTGAATGCTGTCTAGTCCTTGGGCAGTGCTTTTCCATTGTTTCAGCTATCACTAAACAAAGAGCATTTAACTGTTCTCATTTACTTAAATGAAAAATGAGTATTACCCAACAGCTCCAATAAAGTAGCATGATTGCCCAGAGCTCAGATGGGCTTGTTGGGAGTCATCCAGCCTCTGGCATAATGCTAAAATGTCCTCTTAAGTTATTCACTTAGGTATTTTGTGCTGAGATTTAGTTTGCCTTTATATTGAATGGTGGTTTGGAGAATTCTTTGCATGAACAAAATGCACTATTAGTTTGCATAAGTTGGCTATAGACTCTAGCATAAACCTGAAGTTACAGCAATGACCACAAAGTGGTTCTATTGCCACTTGACAGCCTGAGAAGAATGTGTTTTGTCCTTGTCCCCCATGGGATGAGCCATGCCAAATTCATCATTCATAGGCTTAGGAAATGGGGGAGGATTTTTCCCGTTAGTGGAGAAGATGACTCCTATTTGACAACAGCTGTATTTTCTTCTCCACTTAAGTGTGCTGGAAAGCTGTTTCTCTTCTAACTCACAGCTTCTATCCATCACACTACTACTCTTCCAGAACTTTCTATCTTAAAAACATGTAAGAATAACATGTAGCTGATGATAGCAATTTCATAATTAGAGGATAAACTCATTGCTTCCTTCTCTACTTTATTTACAGCACTTTTGGGGACCAGTAGCCAACTGGGGACTCCCTATTGCTGCTATTAATGACATGAAGAAATCTCCAGAGATCATTAGTGGCCGAATGACATTTGGTAAGAAACAAGGTTAAAATTGGAACAGAATTAAAATGTCAAACTACTTAAAGTTCACTTAAAAAAAAATTCCAAATGCTACACTTCAAGCACTAATTTTAGTGCAACACATCTATAAACTCCCTTGTTGCATCTAAAATACTGTGGATGTAAGTTTTGAAAAGAAACTAACTTCTGGGTACTACTCTTTTTTTTTGAGCTGACCAAATTGAAACATCTCAAAGGGGGCACTTTTTTCTGAAGGGTGGATACTGAATAATTAGTGTAAATGGAGGGGGCCTCTTAAAGGTGTCTCAGGGTACGTCTTCACTGACGGCAGAAAATTCGCCACCATCAGATCGATCTGTCCGGATTGATTGAGCAGTCAGTGAAGATCTGCTCAATCGATCCGGAAGTCAACATGTTAAAACCACTCCCCCTCTCCCCCCCCAAGTGGCATAGCGCTGCGTCAAGAGGAACACATTTCCCGTTGGCGCAACACAGTGAAGACATGGCATAGAAAAGGAGTTATGAAGTCGACAGGAGTTACACAAGCTACTCTGCATAGCTTGCATAACCCCTGTTGACTGCCTTCGAATTTCAAGGTAAATGTAGACCGGGCCTCAAGTATGTGCACTCAAAATCAATAGTCCTTTAGAAAATTTAATTCCTTTTGTCCTACTACTGTTCATTCCAGAACATTTTCCTAACTTATTTCCTATGTTCGCTTGCTACTGCCTCCCTCTTGAACCCGAGCTCTCACTGATGCTGCTTCTGTTAGGTATGGGATTTAAGTTGTAATACTTGCCAAATGGAGAACTGAAAAGGAAAGTGTTCTGAAGTTCAAGTGCTGCCTGCACCTTAACAGAATTAAATTGCCTTTAGAGAGTACAGCTGTCTGTTAGAAGGTTTTCTACAAATGCAAGAGAGCTGCAGTCGCTCTTGAAAATTTCTCTCTCTACCGTTCATTCACTTTGTGTTCTGTTCAAAAGATTTGCTGGTTGGAAATGCAAGAAGAGTTTCATTAAAACACTTGTTTTTCCTGGAATGCAGACCATTTGCCGAAGTCTCTGCTTTCCTTCTGACATCATCTTCTTGCATGATAAACACATCCCTTTTAAGTTTGATATACAATTGTTACATAATGATATTTACATTAGCCAAAGTACAGTGCTTTCCACTTAATTTGTTCAGTTGTCTTTGGAGCAGATTTAGCAAAAACTGCTAAATCGCTGTTTGTTATAATACGCTCCAGTGATCAACTGCTCGATTCAACCAAAGTGAGGCACATCCAGTTGAGTGTTGGCATTGGCTAGCTGCCCCACGTACTTACTCACAGGGGTCTGACAGCTTTGTACTCAGGGCTGCCAGCCCATATCAGCACTTGCTTCTATCCATGTTACTATGGCTACACTATCTTTAGCGCACTAGCTTGATGAGAGCTGGTGCAAATATGTCCAGGGAACTGGGAATCACACCCTTAGCTTAAAGTGTAGACAAAGCCCCACATCTGAATATCCCATAAACCAGTGGTTAGGGTGCTCAAAGATGGCAAATCCCTGCTCAAACACTTCTTCCCCTCAATTGGATCAGGGACTTGTGTAAGATCACCTACAGAAGCTTAAGCCAGTATGCAAGCTCTGAATTACCAGATTGAGCCCAGCAGGCAAGTTAGGCAGAAAAATGCCTGTTTTCCTGCAGATGGTAAATTGCTATAGGACTTAGGCATCAAGAGGCCTGGTTTGAGTCTGCAGTGCGCATGCTCAGCAGCAAAAGCATAGTTGTCCAGGGAACTTTTACTGCAAAAACTTAGGTACTGAGCAAGTTTAGGTGCTTATAACATCCTGGGGACAGATGATTGTGGGTTTTGTGAATCCCAGTGGGATTTAGGTGTCTAAAAGTGTCAGTTTCCTAAAGCCTCTTGAGAATCTATCCTATGCTGCAGACATTGATTAATAAAACACTTGCCTCCTTTCCATCTTCACAATGAAATTGTGCCAAGATTAAGTAGTCTTTTCCTAAGCAACTATTGAAAAGGGTTACTTTGAAGTGTTACTTTGTTCAGCCTCTAGAGTCCCCTTACTACATAGCTGATGCTGGGTGACTGCTTAAAAGGTTATTGCATTTATATGTTTTTCAGGGTCTTCCTTTTGGTAAGTGTTGCACAGGTAAAATAAATGTTTCAGGTAGTTTCAATAATGGCCTATCTTCTCCATATGACAAAAGAGCACATTCTATATGGGATGGAAGCTTAAATGTCCATTTGGTTTTGGGAGAAGGATTTTTAAATAGTCAAGTTACACAGCTCTTCAAACATTTTGCCAAAGAACTTTGCCCCATCAAATATATGTACACTACAACACAAATGTTTAGTTAACTAGTTCAGTTTTCACGTAGTGCCTGTTTCTAAATAGAACGCCATGTGACTGTTCAGAAATAGTTCTATTTACAGTATTTCATGCTGCTGCCGCCATCCTCCAACACTATTACAAAGGTTAGTAGGTGAGTGTGTGTCTGCAAAGGATTTGTTGCCACAAGTTTGAAATGAGATCCTTTCATTCTATACAAAATTTAAAAAATTTCTTCCAAATTTTCTGTTAGAAATGCAAATGATTCTCTTAAATATAAGGCTTTCCCTTCTGAGACAAAGTCTGTTGTCCTATTGATACCAACAGCTATTTCACTAGAGTTCACAAAAGGCTTTCTTGCATCTAAATTTCCATCAAAAACTGAACTACACTACAGCAAAAATTAATTTTCTGCTCCCTTGCCCTAAGAGCACTTAAATGAAAATGAAAATTAATTATTTGTGTGCCTACCTTAAGTTAGGCTTCCACTTTTAAGTTGTCTATTCTGGAAAATTTATGGCTTTGGGGGGGGGGGCGGGCCGGGGGGGGGGTGGGAAAGAGGAACATTTGTCGCTTTTAAAAATACTACTTGTTCAATCCTAGCCAGAACCATATTTAAATAAGGTAAGAGTAACCTTTTAAATAACGTTCCTGCTAGGAATGTGCCCATAGTGTCAAATTTGTAAAAGGGCCTTATTTATTTAGGGCCTGATCCAGCTCCCATTGGAATCAATATTGACTGCAGTGGGAGATGGCTTTGGACCCTGAATTGGAAGAAGCTTTGTGTAACTTGTCTGGTTATATAGGAAGATTCACAGATCCACAGCTATTGCAACTACGAAGCTTCTGTGTTGGATCCAAGCAAAACAGACAATTTGTAGAATTGTTTGCATTTGTTGAGGTGCTGCCATTGTAAAATAGTGGTTTAGTGTAACAAATAGGAGAAGTTTAAAATCTTAGGTAGTAAGTTTCTTAAACATAAATCAGAGACTTTGGGTTTTTTGTTTTTGCCCTTCCTCTGCAGTATGTGCGTGTAGGTCACTTGCCAAGATTATATGGGTATATCTCACTTAATTGTTTCCCTGCCACTGCAGGGGCCTTGGTGCACCTTGGTCCCTGTGGCACATAATAGTCTTGTCTCCAGTGGGCTGTAATGCTCTGGTCTAAATTCAGTTGTTGAGTTTAGTATGTGGGTGGTGGTTATGGCCTGTGATACCTGGGGATCAGGCTAGATGATATTGTGGTGCGTTCTACATCACTGACACTGTGTTGCCTTTCTTTTACAGCACTGTGTTGTTACTCTTTGACTTTTATGAGATTTGCCTACAAAGTACAGCCCAGAAACTGGCTTCTGTTTGCATGTCACTTAACTAATGAAGGTGCACAACTTATCCAAGGAGGACGACTAATCAAATACAAGTGAGTGAATTTTATAATCTGGGTGGGGAAGGTGTAGCAAACTGGTGTTTGGTAGGTATGTTCTCTTGGTGTGAATTCAGGTTAGAAGGGTTGCAGTTTTTCACATCTATAATCAGCAATGGCTGTTAGTTGCCAGTTATTTTTGGTGCCTCCTGCTGTAACATCCAATTGCTTAGTTGTTCATCTCTCGCAGCTACAGAGAGCAGCTGCTGGGGAGAAGGCTTCCCAGGAAACAAATGGCAGAAAAGCTAAGCAAATGCTGAACGTTTCATTGCCTCCCCACATGCTGACCCAATAGCTTGGGAACCCCATCTTTTGGGACACTTTTAAAACTAGACTGCACAAAACAGGGAAGTTAAGGGGCTAATTTTGCTTCAATAAGATGATAAACCAGGTAATAAACAATAAGTTCATGCCTTAGTCGTTAAATACTAAGATGCTCACTGAATTTTCCTGTTTTTCTTGGTAGGATGGAAAAGAAGAACTAAATATTTTTAGGATGGAAAAACAGGGAATGTGTTTCTCATCGTGAATTACAAGAAAGGAAGACCTCTGCCATCTACAGCTGCTGTGATGCAGATTTTTGCTTTTTCATTTCCATCATAACATTCATCATGAATACAAAATCTCGCCATTACAAAACACACCATCCTTCCCTACATTTTGTAGCTTCCCTTTTTTGTAAAGTATTCTTCTGCAGTGTAAACAATTCCATCTAACTCTTTGCTGCCTTACAAGTACTGACTTTTTACTTTTCTATTAATGAAAGTACATATCCAAATCACATGTTCAATGATTTTTTTTTTAAAAGATGAGAACTTTTTTGGTTTTGTTTAAACAGATTAATAACTGAATGGCACAGGACAATTTCATGCAACTTAAGCCTGTAAATCAATATGAACTTAGGTCAGTAAGACACAATTGTTGGTGTAATTGTTCCGCATATTTAAATGTTTTAAAAGCCATTTAACATAGTTTGGGAGCATCCATTCCTGACTGATTGTTTCATCATTAAAATTTATACCACACTTTAGCAATATCTTGGTGATCTAAAAGTATGCATTTGCAGACTTGTGAGTAGTCTAAGTTGCCAGGTCACTCACTGTATGTCTGTTTTCAGTAATATAATTAATGGATTTTTACCTGAAAGGGCATGTTTGTTTGGTTGGTTTTTAACATAATTCCTGCTCCCTAGAGTCACCTTGAGAAAAGCAAGGACTTCTTGTAAACTGAAGGAAGGTAACAGTGGTTACAAGCATGCATATTTAAGAACTTTGTAACATTACAGATTTCATAATTTGTTAATATACTCATTTTGTGCACTTGGGCCTCTGCAGATTACACCCTTATTCAGGCCCAAAACTTCCATTTACTTCAATGGGAGCCTTGTTAGAGTAAGATCTGAAGAATAAAACTCCATTGTATGGTTGCCTCCACATTGTGGCAGTCAAGCTTTTTCTACTTAGTTCTTCATCACACTTGCTTGAAATTGGCATCAACAATTGGAAATAATGCATACAATATAAAGAATGTATGTGATAGACATCATTTTATTATCCATACAATTTTCAGACAGTAAAATCTGTGTCCGAATGAAGTATATCAAAAATTTTAAATCAAAATAATGGCAATAAATAATTTTGATAAAACTCTGATGCAAGTAGTCTCTTCACAATAAAAATGGAACATTCTTCTTGTACTCCAATATCAAATCTTAAAGGAAATCACCTACCTAAGGGTGAAGGTCAAGGCCTGTCAGATATAGGGGCCATTTTCTATTGCAATGAGATTACGTTAAAATTAAAGTGGTGTATGACAATAGTGTTGCTGTTTTTACTGACTTCTTTATATAGAGAAAAACTTTATCCTTTATATAAATGGGATTTGTTGGATTAGGAAGGAGATGAGGAAACATCTCTCTAGAATTCTTACCATGACACTCACAGGGCTAATGGTACTAATGACAGAGCAAATCAATCTCATTAGTTTCCATTTGAGGAAAATAATATTGAGATAGTGATGGCTTTTTAAATTCCAGGGATCAGAAAACATACAAATGGCCCCTGAAGAGGAGGTTACTTGAACATTCATTTTGGGTGGGGGAATCTTTAACTTAACAGTACAAATTATTCAACAAGTCTCAAGCAGATCATATGTTGCTGGGTAGTTATGCAATAGTTAAACTTTCTCCCCAGCCTGTATGCCCTTGTTCCTATTCACTTCATGTCTGTAACCTCTTCAAGGCAAAGGATGATCTTTCAGTAGTGGCCACAACCAGGTGCTTCAGAGGAAGGAGTGAAATTATAATGCATATAGCTACTAATTGAATATTGCACATGTGGTGGGGAGAAAACCTTAAAAGGATCATTAAGAAGGGAATTCATTAGTCTGACCTTATTACAAACAAGGATAAGATGACACAATTCTAAGACAAGATTTTCAGTTATTTCAGTCTCAGCTGTTGTGTGCTCAGCATTTTTGTCAACAGCTGGAGTTAGGTGCCTAAATATGGAGTTAGGAGCCAAACATTAAGTACCCAACTATTTTATATAAAGAAGGTCAAAAAGGAAATATGTGGCAGAGATGAAAAATAGAGCTTAGGTCTCCCAGCTCTCACTCTTGTGCTTTAACCACAACTGATTATTCTTTCTTCAGTAACTTGCCCTTCTCCCCATAGGGTTAAAAATAGTTCACACCTCTCCTTGTCCTCCCACAAAAGTTATCTATCAAATGTCAGTTGCCTGATTGCCCCCTGCATTAGTCTGGTTTGTTAGAGAAACATTTGATTTTTAAATTTATGACAGTGCAGTCGTGTAAAACTGCAGTAATGCAATGGTGAATACAGAAACCAGAACAGGGGTCAGCCCTAGCTCATTGGCCTTTCATAAGGCTCTGTCCAGGCACTTTCTTCATGTTGAATCTGTATAGGTTCCTACTTTGTGTGTGGAGTTCAAATAAGCATAAAAAGATAAAGCCAAACTGTTAATGTGATTTTTGTGTTTTAAGGTGAAAAAAATCCCCACTGAAAATGCAAACTTTTGATAGTTTTAACAAAGCCATAACCAGTCCCAGATTCATTTGAAACGTTAATGAAAATTTTAATTAAATTGGTCAGAATTTCACGTTTCTGATGGACCTTGAAACAATGTGGGACTCCCATCTTTGCAAATGTTGAGCGTAGTGTTCAAAACTAAAAACCATTGGGTGGTCACGCTTGTTTTTATTTCCTGTCTTTCTGTAACTTTGGCAGAGCTCTGTTAAAACAGAAGCATAAGTAAAAAACCTTGAAGCAAATGTCCTTGAAGTGTTTCCTGATTATCTACACATCTTTAATCATCCCAAAGCTCAAATGCCTACCCAAAGTGGGACTTCTTGAATACAGTATTTAACATCAGAATGAGGAGAAAATATGGCCATTGACATCAGTGGAAGTTGGGGTGTGTTGCCATCTCAAAAAATCAGGCCACTTAGCTATGTAAATTAAAGAACCTAAATCCATATTTATGTAGGCTCCTACATTTGAAAAGTGTTGCTAAAATGTGGTGTTTTACCAACCTGGGGTTTTTCACAACTTACAAATTGTGTGGTCTGCAGCAATAGTGCCCTCTATGTTCATACAGTGTCTAACACATCATGTGAACTTTCAGAAATAAGGCAGACTTCAGAATTGCTAATCTAGTTAGTGGGTATTCTGGTCAGCCCCACAAAACGAAAAATACAGCAACTGCTGCATTACGTTACTAAACAGTTTTCAGCATAGCTGGGGGAAAACATCTGCTTCCCATCCCTATTGTATGGTGATCAGCCACCAGTAGGTGGTGGCAGATGGGCTATGTGCTGCTTGTGTCAGGAAGAAGGGCAAACTAATGAGGCCAGCTAGCCTTAACAGGCTGCCTGTTTGGTTATGCCACCTGGTTAATTGAAAGAGTCAGCAGATCAGATGTTAACTCCAGCAGCAGGAGTTATCTAGGCTGCTCAGTCATCTGGCCTCAGTTAGTTCCTGTCTTGTTCCCAGCCCTGCTCTTGCCTTGCCTTAATCCAGGTAAATGGGTCCTGACTTTTGGCTTTGATGTCTGACTTTGGCTGTGAATCTTGGTTCTGGAACTTGCTCTCTGATTCTGCTTCAGACCCTGGGCTCCAATTCCTGAGGCTGACTCCTGTTCTAACCAGTAGACAAGACTGCCCACAAACAGTTTGCAGCTTCTCTAAAATAAATGTTTGTATCAAATGCAGTCCTAGCCAGAGCTTGGACAGAGAGTGGGGATGCTGGCAGATTCCTTTGTTGCTCCTTGAATGTCACTGGCCAGAGCAGCAGTTCATGGGGCAGACGAAAGCGCATAGTTCTGTTTCTCTGAAAAGAAGCACATGTGAGCTGGACAGCTGGAGCTGCACAACAGAGCATGTATGTTAGCTTAGGGGTGGTTGGCTGTGCCTGCCAGCTCCTTAGGACTGAGGGATGGATCAAGAGTGAGTTGTACATTGTCTCTCCAGTCTCAAGAGAGCACTAGGAACATTGTACCCTGCTCTTTAACTTTCATGAGGTGGCTGGGAGGATAAATGACTGCCTTGCTCCAGTTTGTCCATCCCCTAGCTCACCTGTGCCACAGATGGCAGGAGCTAGCCCTGCTTATTCTATAGACTATGCATGTTATTGCACCATGTTGTAACACAAAAGCATACTGCTTGGTTTTCATATGTGAACAGACCCCAGTTGCACTCTGATATTGTACCATAGACATGGAAAGACCAGGTCCCTTTATAAATGTATGCAGAATAAATCCTTAAGGTGATACAGTAGCCTGTCTCTTTGAAATTAAATCTCTGACCAGCTACCTCGGGGCAGCTACTAGAAGATGACCCTAGCTCCCGGCACAAGGAGTCCTGTTCTGGATGAGTCAAAGAAGCACATCTGGTGTGTTCTAGCTCATAAAGTGATTCTTGCTTTACTTACTCTACTGTGTTCTTAGTATGATTCCTGCTGAGTACCAGTCATTGCAGCTTGTTTATAAAGAGTAACCCCTAATGGCACCTCAGCATCTGCAAGAACATGACAATCTTGCAGAGACAGGGAGAACACAACTTTATATCACACTCATTGGTCTCATGCACTGCACTGTTCGAGTAAAGCAGGCCTGTGTGCCATTGTCTATTTTTATTCTTTGGCTATCCCCTTACAGAAGGTGGTGGAAAGAGTGGAGGGTGCAGCTCCTTTCCTTTGCCTTACCTCCAAACTGTCAACCATGTTAGTGGAAGAGGAGTGTGGTGTTTACACTTGCTGCTCAGAAGTAGATAATTTCACTGACATCACAAAAGCTAGATGGCTTCTCAGCTGAGTGATGGAATGAATCAGTTAATGGGTAACATATATTTGGATTTACAAATATGACTCATACTTATAGGCCACTTCAGTTATCCCCTCTTCTGCAAGTGGAAGTAATTCCAGAATGGACATATCTAGGTTTGGGATGTTGAAAGTGGGGAGTGCTGGCTCAGTGAACCTCCCCAGGTACACCACAGAGGTGTGAATGGCTTGGGTGGGGATGAGGTGGCGAGAATGGCTGTGGTTAGTAAATCATCCTCTCTGCAATGCAGTGTGGAGTCCCATGTAAGATAACGCTGATGCTGTCAGCATTTTTAATGTGAGCTTCACTGAGTGAAATCCTGCTCAAGTGATTTTGGGTGGGCATTGGTAACTTACAAGGCCATAGCAATGTGCTACCCTCAGGAGCCATGCTGCTTAATGAACTAAGGGGCCTGCAAGCTTTTTCTTTTTTTATGTTGTTTAAACATGGCTTAGGCTCACCTACAGAGGCAAGATCAAATGAAAAAGGGAGCCCAGTGTGCAAACATTCTGGAGTGATTTCATTTGGCCTGATCCTCAAGGAACATAGTGCAGCTTGTTCCATCGTACAGTCAGTAATGCGGCAGGGTGAATGTAACAATGGAACTGCTGACATTGGGTCACATGGTATTGTACAGTAGGTTATTATTTCAGAGGGCAGAGAACTTGTTTGAATTTGGCTTTGATGAAGTTTCACTTGCTCCCAACAGGATTCTGAGGGGAGCATCTAGTTTTAAATTTACTTCTAATATTTATACAGTGTGGAATAAGTAGTCTTCTAGGTTGCTGGCTGTCAGTTGTAATTGCCTGAAGCAATAATGACATTCAGTACTGATTTGAGGGGACTATTGTGAATATACTACCAACTACTTTTATTTAAAAGACTTGACCTGTAAGGTGCTGAACACTCTTAATGGGAATTGAGGGTGTTAAGCACCTAATGGGATGAGGAAATGTGATCTTTGGGACCTGTCAATCTTTTTCTTCTTAGCATATAGCTTATAGGGAAGGAGCACCACCATGTGGCCTGATGGCTTCTTTGATGTTTTTACTAGCCAGAGTGACCAACCATGTAGCCACTAGTTATTCTCCTTCATTTGCTGAAACAAAAGTGCTTGAAAGAGGGGCTATTTGTAATGTTGCCCAATCTGGCTAGGGATAAATAACTGCATCGCTATAATCTCTCTGTCCCCCTGCACACAGTGCATGAAATTCATAAATGTATTGGCATTTGGGAGGATGTTGTCTATGGCAGCCTGAAAAACCAGAAAAAAGTATTTTCAGTAAGAAATGCTGGAGTTAATGGCTGTGCATTCAATACATAAATTTCATTAAGCTTTTCAAAATCATTAAGGGTACATTAAGCCAAAAGAGGAGAGATGTGCTGTCTTAAAGAGTTAATACTGTTGGTCTCACTACAACTGAAATTAGTGTGTATTAGCTGACTATCTATGTCTTTTCTGGGTTATATAGGGTTTGTCCACACATGAAGTTATTCCAGAATATCTGTTGCATTTTAAAGTCACACCGTGACTTAATCCAATTTAACTTTCAAGGACAGATGAGCCCTATTAGCAATAAAGCACTTATCACTGTTGTAACCACATGTACCTCTTGGTATTCCCTGCTTCTGCTTCACCAGAATAGGGCAGAGGCCTTCATGGCCTCTCCTGTCCCTCTGCAGTGCACACTGGCAGCTTCAGTCACTCTCCTCTTTCATGTTTTCAGACAGAAAAGAATGTCTCACCTTTTTCAGTGAGTGTCACTTTACTGCTGCTAAGGAATGTTGTGCCAGTGGGAGGGAATAACTCCATTCACAGAACTATAGAAAATTTGCAGTGGAAAAGACCTAGTGGATTATTTAGTCAAGATGACTGAGAATTCATTAATGCGTTAAGGTGCTAAAATAGCTCACAGACCTTGTTTTGTCCTTGCAAGATTAAAGCATGGCTTCTGTGTACACCTGATTTTGGAAGCTTGCCATTTTGCAGTTCACACGTAGTGATCATTCAGACAGCACAAGAACAAATCACAGAAACAAGCACAGTGGGTAATGGGAGAGAAAGGAGGTTACCTCAAAAGACTCCTTTAATGAAAATAATAAAGCAGTTATCCAGAAGATGTTTGTGATAATTTGCCTCGTACGTTTTCTTTTCATTTTGCTTCTCTTGCTCTCACTTTGAATAATGGGGTTCTTCCCACTATGTGGCCAGCAGATGAAGATTCCCCTCAGCTTGATCACTGAAAATGCAGCCTGCCACCTCTTGTAGAGAACACACTTCGGGCTTGTCTATGCTGGCAAAACTTTTGTCGCTCAAGGGTGTGAAAAAAATACCCTGCTGAGCGACATGTTTTGCTGGCAGAAGTGCTAGTGTAGCCAGTGCTATGTCAGCGGTAAAGCTGCCCCACTGACATAGCTACGACCCCTCCTTTAGGTGGTTTTATTATGTGGGTGGGAGAGTTCTTTCCCGCCGACGTAACGCGGCTACCCTAGCACTTCTGCTGGCAAAACTTATGCTGCTCAGTTTGCCAGCACAAGCACCAGTGTAGACAAGATCTTAGTAAAGTACATTTGTTGATGCCACAATGAGGAGTGCTTTGTTCTCCATACAAAGCACGATGGCAATATCTGGGGCAGGCAGAGTGGAGAAAGGTGGAGGAGATAGAAAAGAGACTGAAGAGAGGCTCCAGAATGAGACAGGCACCAGAAAAGGAAAATTAACCCTTTGGAGGCTGCTGAGATTAGATATATAATAGATCATAGAAACTGCTGAACTAAGTCAAAGTAGTGACCCAGTTACCCACTATCTTGTGTAATTCCTCTCCTAGGGATGTTGAATTTAATTTTATTATGATCCCCATTACTTAGTGGCTCAACTACAGATACTATCTGAACCAATTTCAGTGTATCTTAAGGTACATACCTAAAATGCATGTCCTCTTAAACACCTATGTGGCTGCAGTCAGGAAAATGCCAGTGTTTAGTGTGCTAGTAGAGGAAAAAAAGGAGTAAAAAAGGTGGAGGAAGAGAAGTAGAGCATAAACAAAATGCATGAGTGAGTGAAAAGGGAAAAGGCCAAAGGACCAAGGAGGAAAAACAAGTGAGCAAAGAACAACAGGTACAGGCACGGAAAAAAGGATAAAAAACATGAGAACAAAACCTACATGAATGTAAGGAGAGTGCTTTTCTGCCCTGAAAAGTGACTTTACAAATGGCAGGGTGGGATCCTACCATTGTGCATGATTTCCATATAAAAGGCACTAAGGAAAAAAACCCACCTTTGTACTAACTGCCAGACCTGCAACGTCTGTCTGGACTCTGGGAGACAGGCTGACTTACTTCCTTTTTTGCATACCAAGTCCATCACTAGTAAAAACAAGAGATGAAAAGCCCACTTGCCTCTTCCTCCCCTAAGTTGAAATTCTGTCTAGTGAGTGGGCTGAAGAGCCATGTAGGCCCCAGCTGAAAGCGCTCTCCGCAGGAAGATGCCTTCTGTCTCCCCACTCCTTGGCTGAGTGAGTTAAACAGTGTATGCTATTGTAAATAGAGAGTTGCACACATTTGTAAGGGTGGTGGGGAGAACACTGTAACTAAATTGCACAAGGGGTTTGACCGGAAGAGGGTCTCCGAGCTGTTTGTGGCTAGAAAAGAGACAGGAGTGGGACAATATCCTGTCACACTTCGTAAAATTGTGGTTTGTGCCATTTTGAACATTATGTACTATACATTACTTTGAGTGGATCATAGACATTAAGGCAAGAAGAGACCATTATGATCATGTAGTTTGACTTCTTGCATAACACAAGCCACAGAATGTCACCAGTAATTTCTGCATCAAGCCCATAGCCTCTGTTTGAGCAATAGCATATCTTTTAGAAAGATATCCAGTCTTGATTTAAAGACTATGAGAGATGGAGACGCCATAAGGTCTCTAGGTTGAAGAAGCTGCTTTCAGTAGACAAATGTGTTTTAAATATCACTCAGTTAGCTCTAATAGAATAGTGCCTAAAGAATAGGTAGAAAGTCAATAAAAAGATGGGTGGCAATGTCTTTCCTTTATGACACTGAGTAAAAGGTAATGTGTTTACAGCAAGTTGCAGTTGTGTTCTCAGAGATCTAATTTGAATTGAAGACTAGCAACAAAAAACACCATCTAAAGACATTGAATTATGTTTGACACCCTAGGAGCTAAGGGGTTTTGAATTTTACCAGCAGGTGACTGCAGCAGTTTGTTGGTGGAGAGACAAGGTAGAGGAGGTCATATCTTTTATGTGCTTGTTGGTGTCATTTTTAGTAATGGCCTTAATAAAAAGGTGTTTTTGGTGTCCCTGTGCCAGACTCCTGTGAGATCATCAGCAGGAACAATAGAGTCGTTCAAAAGGTAGAGAACTGGACCCATGTTTCACTGTTCAGTATGCAGCAGCAAACTGCAGAATAAATTGCAACAGTTGGTATCAACAACAGTGAAAGCAAACAGTTCAGCCAAATCTCATTTTTGCATAGGGCATTAATAAATCTGAGGCTGACTTTGCACAGGGAGCAGGTTGCAAGATGTCAGGGGAAGTGGATTACAAATTATATTGTAGTGTTATCTGGAGAGCAGCGGGACATTCCAGACATCGGAATCCAAAAGTGGGTTGGGTTGTGTGGGGGTACAGACCCCCCCCCCGCCGACTTTCAACCAAAGAACAAATGTCTAGGAAGAGTCTGAAGTTGGTTTAACAGCAAGTCATTTTGAGACAGTTTTATTATGAACCAATGACATTCTGTTGTCACAGACCCAGCACTAGACTAATCTAAATGCAGCCCTAGGATTTTGGTATTTTGGCGGGAGGGTGAGGGGGGGTTGTTTGGAAGAAGGGGTGTATTTTCTGACAGAATCCTGCCCTGAAGAGAATATAAGGCAATTACCAATAGACCACTATCACTAGGCCACTAGTCCATCTCCACTACAAG
>ML675604.1:16166244-16216955 GCA_007922155.1 Mesoclemmys tuberculata
AATTAACTGTGCTAAGCGAATAGTCCTTTTTACCTTCGAAATTGTTGCAGTTTGCCTTTATTTAACATTGGACAACTATTAAGAAGTCTCGCTCTCTGGCACGCTTTGCTGGTGTAAGAGCTGTCGTACCTCATTTTATCATTGGGGTAACCCTCTATAAATAAAGAATGCCAATAAAAACCAGCACTGTAGCAAATAGACAATGCATGTCATGGAACTCTATTGTATATGAGCAGAAACACTTAACTTGCTTTCTGGAAAATGCACAAAGTCTTTATCATTTAGACCATATTTCCTGATAGCCATCCATACTCTCCACATATCACATTGCCTGTCTCTTAACATGGTTCTTCATTCTGCTTTACTCCCCCCTCTCAGCCTCTTCTTGCTGCAACTTTCAGGTAACTATGGCAACAAGCCTAACAATTTTCAGTCAGCTGGGCTCATTCTGAAATCTGGGTCATGTTGTTCTCACTAAATGAAGCTATTGTACTACAAACATTGGGCCAAATTCAGTCTTTAGTGTGAGTGGCTGCAACGCCATCCATCTTGGTGGTGCCACGCCTACTTGTATGACAGCTGAGTCATACATTGTTTAAAATGAGCCCATTGTTTAAAAACTTGTGATTGTACGGAGTAAAAGAGTTATGGTTTTGGCAGAATTTAACCTCTGCCCTGGCCTGGAGAACTGTGCTGTAAGTATGGTTAAAGTTTATGGTTGCTGATTTTAAGGACTGAATAGGAACAGTGATGCCACTTTGTGAAACTTACTGCCAGGGGGAAGCATCAGTTGGGAAAGGGGCCTTATCAGACTGGTACTGGGTGATATTAGTGAGAATGGAATCCTCATGCTTACTCCTTGTGGAGGGTGACTATGTTTCTGAAATCCTACAACTGTCTCTGTGCAGGAAAAGGAATTAGTGCCTCCTTGCAGCTCTCACTTCGTTGGCTGACTTGAACTGAGATCATGGTTGCTAAGGTATAGAGGTTCTCAAGCTTTTTCATAATGCAGACCACATCTTATTAGAGAGATTTTTCTCCTGAACCATTTCCTTCTCCATTCACAACAAGGCAGACCACGTTCCTTGGCATCAGTGATCACTTAACATTCCTGTGGCAACTACAGCAATTGTTTACATGGAAAATTAATATTAGGAAAATATCTTAGGGTATCTTTAGCTTTCTTTAGCGTGATGTGACACTACCATCAGCGTGTTTATGACTGCATATTTACCAGTTTCCCTGCTTTTATTGCTGCTACTCTCCATATCTGGAGGGCGTTCCAGCATTGGCAACCCATGGACATGCTTGATGGCAGACAACGCTGTTCCTAGGAAGATGACCCACCACTCAATGTATGATGAAAATTCTACAGATGCCCAAAGACAGTACTGGACATGATGTATGTAGGTCACCATCAAATAAACCTGCAACCAATTACAGCCTGTGGAGGCACATGATTGGCCTTTTAGAAGCAATTTTGGAAAGGTGGAGGAACCATGAGGGGTTAACGGCATTTACAAGGAAAAGGAATTCTGAACTTAAAGCTAGATCCATGGTTATCACCCTACTTCTTGCAGTATTCTGCTCCACTATGGCACATGGCTTGCATGGATGAGGGAGTCGGACTGGAACTGTACATGCCTTTCCTACTATAATCCAATCACAATGCAGGTGATTCAGCAACGCAACACTGAAAAGAAAAAAAGTGTTTGCTGAATCCTCATACATCAACACTGACGTGATCATCATCCATCATCAGCATGACGTAACATTGGGAAACGAGCAGAGCCAGTACCAAGTGATCAGCTACCTCTGTGGACTACGAGCTAGTGCTTCATAGATCATAGGCAGAGAACAACTGGCAGAGGGAGGAGAAGGAGAACCAGGTCTCAGCCCACTTCTCTGGTAGCAGGCAAATTTCCAAGGCTCAAAAATTTGGTTAGGCACCCAAGAGTTCAGAGGCTTATCCAAACCTCTGAGATACCACATGAACAGACTGTCTCACAAGATTTTTAATACTTCATGGTTTCACAGAAACCAAAAATACATTATAAACAGTTATTTTCCTCCATGCTTTAGTTGAGTCACCTCCAACTCTAGCTGACACTGCAAATGGGAAGGGAAACAAGCTAACTACATGTTCTAGAACCTCAACAGTTCAGATTAAGTTCACTTGAATTCTGGGTGAAGATCTAGGTTGGTCTTGCTTTTTCTGCATCCCTTTGCCTATCCTGGTTAATATCCTGGGTCATTGCCCTTCATATGGGATGGGCTTCTCAGCAGAAGCCTGGGTGTGGAGATAGATGGGATAAAGGAAAATTTGGCCTTGTAATCTTACCAACCCCTTCACCATAAAACTGGAAAGCAATCCTGAACAGGGCATTAATAATACACCTACTAAACAAAAGAAGAATGACTTTTTCAAATGCCCCTTTGTGCCATGGGTTAAGAATATTTAAGAGCTTTATAGAGACTAAACAAAACACACCCTGTAAACCCAGAGAAAGTGGCAGAACAGGTTTTTGTCCCTAACCTTTTGGTTCAACTGTCAGTTACAGCAGACACTTTTGTTCCTCTCTTCTGTAGGGCCTGTCTTAGGGACACAGAAGAGGGTAGAGACCTCATTACAGAGGGTAAAATTTTCCAAAGTACCTAAGGGACTTAGGAGCCAACATCTTTTTAGAAAGTTACTCAAGCACTTAAGAGCTTGTGTCTCATTGAAAGTCACTGGGATTTAGGTTTCTAAGTGCCAAAGTCACTTTTTAAATAAAAGATGACAGACTCCTAAGTCGCGTAAGCACATCTGAAAAATTTAACTAGTGTCTTTCCACTTGCTAAGGAATTGACAAAGATCTATGATACAGTCAACTTACTACATAACTGAACGGCATGAACAGTGTTTTTTGTTGTTTATTTGAGCTGAGTTAGAGATGATGGAAATAATTAACAGCAAAATTCAAAATGCTTAAAATTTGAGCATATGCATCCATTTGTTGCAAACTTGATATTGAGCCAGGTTTTCTAAAATTTCCACACAAAGGTCTTATCTACACTAGAAAATTTTGTCAGTATATGTTATGACGACTTCCAGCCACAACTATGGTGGCTGATGTCTACACTGCTCTCTTTAGGTCAGTAGAGTACATCCTCACCAGGATCACTTCCACCAATCTAAGGGGCAGTGTGGGGGTAGCTGAGAGACCCATCCCAGCCGGGAATGTGGCTGCAGCCACCCACATCCTGACAGATCCTGGCTTGAAGCTGGGAGCTGGGAACCTGCCACCCTGGGCTTGCAGCAGCTGGAGGTTCTCACCCAGCTGGAGTGGGCCAGGACTTTCTTGTCAATTTCACTGCTCTAATGCAGCACTGAAATTGACAAGTATGACAGCCCCTCCATGCTTCTAAGGGGACCCAGTGTCTACACTGTGTCATCCTAGCCCTGCGAAAAAAAGCCCTACACCTCTTGTGGAGGTGGTTTTATTTTGTAGAAAAAACGAGTTTTGTTGGTGGGAGGAGAGGGAGTGGACGACTGTAGTGTGTACACCAGCACCCTTCTGTCAACAAAAGCTGACTTTTATCTACAAAACGCTCTAGTATAGACCAGGCCTAATATAGAACCATTTTTAATGGAATTGCTTTCACTGCAAAGACAAGGAAAACCTCATGATTTTCCTTATCAATGGAGCTAAATTAGAATTTTTACAAAATGCAAAAAGGCAAAACGTCAGGGTCAGGAAAAGTGGTGATACTAAATTGTGGATAATTACCCCAAAATATTTCCTTACTATCACACAGTGATAATTACATGAGCTCTTTGCTCTCAGGGATAGGTTTTACAATCTCTTTTTAGGCCAGCCACTATAGGGCAACAATCCACATGCAAAACAGTCATCGCACACTCTTCCTTATTCAAATCGGTTTAGATTTTCATTATTCTATTTTCTTGCTTAGAGCAGGAGTTTCAGTTGCCCAACATCATAATAATAGGCGCATAATCTCAGCAGGTGGTCTGTCTAACCAGGCGCTTATATAATCATAATTTGAAAGCCATTTCGGAATCGTCTCCAGGGTGAGTGAAATTAATCCCTAGGGTAACTGGACTGAAGTCAGTAGAATTGCACCACATTGAATGCGGTTGCCTTTTGGAGGGAAGCTGATCTGGGGTTTTGTCTTTGGTCCTCTTTTTATATTTTGCTTTCAGGACACCCTTCGAAAGTAAGTTTCATTTATCAAATAAAATCCAGGCAAATATCTGAAAGGTCCCCATTCTTCCAGGTTCAGGGGAGCTGTTTTTAAGTTTGGTGGTGCAGCTGCCCCAAGTTGTCCAAGGCAGGGGCACAACCAGAACTTGCCTAAGGAGGGGGCCCAGGGAAAAGACCTCGCTCCAGTCGGGCCACTGTCCAGGCGCGAAAAGCTGGCACGACCGCCCGCCGCGTGCGCGGCAGGGAAGCCTGCGGGCGGTGGGTGCCACCCTACACGTGCCGCCGACGCGCCCTGGAGGGACACAAGAAAAGGGGCGGAGCCACGGCCGGCAGGGGGCGTGGGCACGGGGAGGCTGCGGATTCGGAAGAGGGATCGGGCTGCGAGCGAGCGGCGCGCGTACCCGAAGGGGGCGTGGCCGGGCTCGGGAGGCGGGGGAAAGGGCGGGGCTAGGCGCGGGGCGCGGCGAAGCCGGGGGAGAGGGCGGGGATAAGGGACGAGGTCGGAGTGGGGGGAGGGGCTGGACCTGTCGCGCGGGCGGGCCGCATCTGGCCGGAGTCTAACGGTCGGGTTAAAGTCTCGAGACGGGGGCAGCGCCGCTGCTTCCGTTTGTGGCCTCGTGACTTCCGGGCGGGGCGGCTCACCGCGGCGGGGGCTGCTGGGGGTCCCGCCCGGTGAGGGAAGGGGACGGGATGGAGAAGCTGCGCCGGGTGCTGAGCGGGCACGACGACGAGGAGCAGGGGCTGACGGCGCAGGTATCTCCCGGGACCCCCGAGCCCGCCGGGTGCCCGAGCGCGGCCCGGGGCGATCAGCGGGTCCCCGAGGCCGCGGGGACGCCTGTCGGTAGCGGCGAGTCTGGTTGCAAAGGGGGGCGGTGGGTGGGAATCAGGCCCCTCCCGGCGCCGTCTGTGGTGAGCGGCCTGCGGAACTCACTGCCACTGGGCAGAGCCGGCGGGCGGGCTAGATGGGGGGGGCACTCGCGGCTCCTGTGACACCCGGCCGGTCCCTGTCTCCAGCAGCGGCGGGTGTCTCGCGGCCCAGAGCCCGTGGCCAGTAAGGGACGCGGCCCGCGGGGAAGGTGCTTCCCGCCCCCGTTATCGGTTTGTTTGTGCCCGGAAGCAGGAAGGCTTAGGCTCCTCCAAGGGCTTGTCTGGAAGGGGAAACTCTGGGGCTGGCTCTTCCGGATTAAATCCCTGGGGGAGGGGGCACTGCTCGGGAATAAAAATCCCTTTGTTCCGCCGTAGTTAGTGCGCGCCCCACAGCGCCTGTTCCAGGCGGTTTCCTCCCGTGGATTTCCTTCTTTTTTTAATCCTATTGGAAAAACTCTGCATCTCCTAGTTACCCATAGAAGTGTCTGATTCTTGTTTGACTTCTGCAAAGCTGTGAAACCGTGAACAGCAATATGTTTATCTGTGTTAAAATTGCTGCCTTTCAGTCTGTGAGTGTTTCTCTTGTACAACTGAGGGAGTAAAAAGGGAGCACCCCATTTATGTTTTCTGTAACTTATTTTGTGCGTGTCCTATGTTCCCTCTTCGTCATTTTAGTTGTAAACTAGTTTCATTCTTTCAGTTCTCTTTGTACAACAATCTCCTCTTACCTCAATAAACTTTCATCACTTTGAATCGTCTGCTTTTCCTCTCTGCTGGGTGTGTTACCTGGTTACACCATCTTATTTGAGCTGAATGCATACTGAAGACTTGTATTTTGTCATTCTAACTTCAGTATTTTGTGTGCCCTTTAGTTTGTTGATGGTGACAGCATACTGAACAGAGGTTTTCATGGTACTGGTCACAATAGTGCCCAGGTTTCTTTCCTGTTAATCTAGCAGTCAGCTAATTTAGAACTCAGCATTGTGTCAGAGTAGTTGACATTATTCCTTCCAATGTGCACTACATTACATTTGCCAGCAGTGAATTTTATTTGTTTTATTGTATTGTCCACTTACCTAGCTTTGTTAGATCTCTCTGAAGTATCTCACATAAGATTTTAAAAAATGAATATTTATATCCCTTACGCTTCAGTCTATAAACCAAGCATGAGCTTCTGAAGATTAGGAAGAAACTTCCCCTAGGGAGGGGTTCTTTTGTAATTGTCCTGTATAGGGTTGTGCCTTCCTGGGAAACATTTGGTATCTGTCACTGTCTGAAGTGGGATAGCAGACTGCATGAACCATTGGTTGGATAGGGCAGGTTTTTTGTTTAAAAGCAAACAAACAAAACCCCCAACCTTTAAATTCTTAGAAAAAATAAATAAATAGCATATATACCTAAAACCATCAGTACAGGAGGCTTCCTAAATCTGCCGTCCTATGGCAACTTTCACATTGGATGGAAATATTGTGTAGATACAGATATAACTCTACCTTACTGGACAGTGAAGAATTCATTGTCGTGGGGTGATCATAAAATGAGTGTCTGAGCATTTAACTAACTCATACTTGTCAAGGTATGTGTCCTCAGAATCTACTGGGCAGCTAAAATAATCTGACACTAAACTACAGCATAAATACCTTGACTGTATGTTGTTAGGGTGGTTTAGAACATAATCAGTTTCTCATTTATAATAAAGCTTTAAACTAGCTTTGCAAATCTTACTTGCCCAGTTTCATGTGATAAGTAATTTTTTAATGGGAGATTTAACTGTAGTTTTCTTGTTAGCCTGGTAGAAGTAGGTTAGTAGGTTTTGTACCTGGACTGGTACACTTTCTTGATTCTCTTAATCCTCTAGAACTACCCCTCCTCCACACCTGCTTCTGGCTGCTACAGCCATCAGCCAGTACAAGCTGTGCTTTTCTGAGAGGATGCTGCTTATGTCTACACTTTGAAATTGCATTCCTGTCAACTATGTCAAGACAGGATCACTGATGTTTTCGCCATGGATGGTTATCTGGTGCTCATACTTGGAGTATGGCACCCTGCAGTGTGTGTGCATTTGACTGTGTTGTCATACAAACCTTGGTCTTGTTTGCACTGGCATTTTTCTTAACTTCTGTTGTTACACTACCACTGGTTCAGCTCTACTGGTGGGAGTCTTAGCATAGATAGGTTGCAGACACTTTTACCACCTGGTTTGGTAGGCCTCTTCGAGTAGGGTTAGGTGAGGTGGTGTGTAAAGTCATGATCTGTCACCACTACCACCCTCACCAGTGAAACTGCACCAATAGGGCTTTCTTTGAGAATTTGGATTCTCTTTTGGGCCATCTTAAAAGAACTATTGCTACCGTAGACACAGTGTTCACTTTTTTGTTCAGAAAGCATGCATTTGCAAAATTATTTGCATCTTGGCATCATGTTGTGGTTATGTTGGCAAGACTCTCAAGCTCTGCAACAAACCTGGCATGTTTTGTCCAACGCTACACTTAAACCTGCTGAAGCTAAATCCTGTTCAGACATACCTTCAGTGACTCTTGTATCAGGTATTGAATAGCTTTTTAAAATGGTAGTAAGGTTTAACATGTGAATCCATAAGTTGTTGCATACCTTCATAGTGTAATAAGGGCCTTAGACTGACAGGCTTATTCAGAAAGCCGTCCTTAAAACAATAAAATAAGATTGTCTATGTAGGAGATTGAAATCTCTTCTGGTGTTTTGAGAGAAGGCATAGTGTAGAACTTTAGAGGGCGATGTGGAAGTAAAAAATCTAACAATAAAACAAAAACATCAAAACTGTCAGATCTTTAGGTAGGTTCCATTTACCAAAGTGTTAAATGTCACTAAAACTGACATTGACTGGGCTTAAAAAATTCCCTGTTTTATGTCACACTACAAAAAGGCATTGAATGATAGCATGCCTTCTACTGTTTCAAATAAAGGGATATGGAAGAAAAATAGCAGACAAGAATTAACTTAATTAAAATATGTTGTACTAGGTAAGCTTTTGGAGGTATCCTATAAATGACATTTAGCTGTAAACAGTTGGTCTCTCAAGGACAGCTGATAGTTATGCAGTAGATACCATTTGTCCTGTTGATTTCATGTATGTCTCTTCTGTCCTGTTAATTCTGTTTGGCAAGTTGATCTATTTTCAATTGAATAATAAATCTGATGTCTTATGATGATTGTCTGCAAAAGCTAAGCAGAAGAAATTGAGAGAATTCTCTGTCAAAAAAACCCAGGCTTCTAAACTCTTGAAATACCAAATTACAATGTCCTGGTGCAATATTTGGGAGGTACCAGGGATGCAGTTAGTACTAAAGAAATGCATGAGTTTTCCAAATAAAATGGTGTAGCAAAGCATATTGCAATTTACTGGTGCGTTTAGGATACCACTGTGTCTGCACACCATTCAGAATACTTGTATTAAAACAAAAGTGAAACTAACAAAGTAATTGGGAGTGGGGGAGGAGAGAGAATTGAAATAGCTCTTTATATTTGTCTCTACCAAGAGAAAAACAGAATATACAGAAAAGCTCTTAAATTCTAGAGTACATTTAAAAGTTTTGTCATTTGATCTTTAAGCAATATTTTGGGGTTTTTTAGTTCTATGGTAAAGCTAACTCACTCCCAGGAACAAAAACCTTTAGCTAATAGCAATATTTAAATATTTTTCTAACAATGTTTAACCAAAATTAACACTTCAGGGAGGGAGTTGCATGCTATCATTATTACACTTAAAGAATTCCAATAAATAGACTTGTTCCTCCACTTTTGTCTTTGCTTCCCTGGCAATTGCAGCAGTTCGAAACTAGCACTCCAGTTCTATATGAGATATATTCACTTGGCCAGTACCCTTTGCTTTTTTCTTGTTGAATGTAGTATTTGCCTTTTTTACTCTGCATTTTAATAAGTTTTAGTTGTGAAAAGTAAGCAAGATTTTAAAATTCTCTTACTCTAACATGATGATAAAAGTGCAGGTGAGGAAACATTGAATAAAGACTAACATGTCTCTCTATAAACTTAACAGCAGTGCTAACTGTGACTTAACAGTAATGTAAAAGAAATTTTAAAATAGCACACATAGCATTCTATATTTGATTATGTGGCTGAATTAATGCTGCAGAAGAAACCCTTACTTTGAATTTCCTGACTCTCTAATGTGTAACTTTGTTAAAGTTGCCTTCTCTCTTTAAGATGGAGATGTTCAGGGGCTGCTGGATTCTCGCCCCTTTTCTGACACGTGGAGTTTAGTCTAGCTTCAAAAACAGCTGGAATTACTTTCTTCAAATTCCCAAAATTAAAACAATCACCTGTGTGCTGAAACTTATGTCTGGGAAGTTTTTAGCCCAAAAAGAATCTACAAACTGTCAGTGTCCACTGAAAACATTACTTACTGAATGGAAGTATTGAAATAATGGCAGGGGTTTCTATCAAATCTTATCAAGCTAGATCTTGCAGTGTGCTGAGCACTTTCTGGGAGCTGAGGTTGCTCAGCTTCTTGCAGGAGCAAGGCCTTTTGTCTACTTGTTGTTTTTGTTATTCAGAAAATATTTAGCTATTGTAGCAAGCTGCCGGTATCTTCCTTTAAATGCTCTTCCAGAGTCACCAGGAAACGTGTACCCATTCAGATGTGTATTATGTAGCTCCTTTTCTAACCTCTGTTCGTTATTTGTTTTTGGAAGCTATTTGAAATACATCTCATTCAGACTTAAATTTACTTAGCCTTTTTGAGAGGTGAGGTGAAAAATAAGTTAGAGACACTGCCACAACAATGTCTGGTGGAGACGTGATTCAGGATATTCGGAGGAAACACCCTTTACACATTTTTTGGCCATGTTTAAAATAGCTTGATCTTGTTGGTATTTTTAATTAGTGCAGAAACTAGCATGGTTCTTCTTGTTTTAATTTACATAGTGACTTCCATAATATCTCGTTTTGGGTGTTTGGTATCAAGGATGTTAGCAGAGCTCTAGGAAGAATTCAGCTTCTTCTGCTGACCCGGTAGAGGAGTATGCAGCACTTACTGGTTTTACATAATTAACCAAATCCACAAACTATATATATTTTCATATGACCTCTTAAATTGTAGCTATCCATTTAAAATGGGAAGAATTTTTCTCCAGCAGGTTATTTTTTAATATAACTCATATTTTAAAGATGGAAACACTGATAATCCCTTTCCAGTCTTTTAAAAAGTCCCTCTATCATTGAGAATCCCTGCCCTAAAAGATCAAACCAGTTTCTTTAAGAAAGAAGTAGTAGTCTCTAAACTTGTAACTTGCTTTTCATTAGACATAACTTTAGTAAAAGTTTTTAAATTAAAACTTCTTCTTAAACTTAAACTTCCTGAAGAAAATGGGAACTACATAATCAGAACTAAGGTGACAAAAGAAGTCATGAAACGAATCCCATTTTACAAAAACTTCAATTACAGGACCATAATGTAACTAATTTTATTGCTATTTGCCAAGTTTGGTATTCAGTTTCATCTAGTGTGAAATACTAGACAGTTGTGACAGCAAACTATCATCTGTTAAATAAAATGTGTGCCTTTTGTACTGGAATTCACCAGCTCTGTGTTAAACATCTGCCAGACAACTTGCTTTGCTGAATAGTTTCTATTTTAAGGAAAAATATTCCTTTGTGAACCAATGTGCTCACTTCCTGGCTGACTCAACTTAATAAAGGTAGATGTGGTGCTTTCCCTTTCCCAGCACTTCCCAATGTACATACCATCTGGGATATTTATTACTGACATAAATGTGTTTATTACTGTTTGTTCTAATGAGCTTCCCAGATAAGGATGGAAATCTTGTGGCTTCCTGGCAACAGGTAGGCTGATGATACCTAGCCTGTAATATTAATCATGTTGCCTTAATGTTTTGATGATCTGAAGTTGTAAAAAGTACGTTACATAGTGGGGAATTGGGATGTTCCCAGATGCCCCTTTATTTGGGCAGCTCTTGTTATGTGCTAAATGTAATGAAAAAAACCACATCCATTTGGTGGGGGAGGCATGTTCCATCAGAGGCTTAAACTATCACTTTTAATGATAACTTAGGCCTTGTCTACACTAGCACTTATGCCATCAATTTTTGTTGCCATAGGGATGTGAAAAAATGTTGCTGGCAGAAGTGCCCATATAGCTACCTTATGTCAATAGGAGAGAGCTCTCCCACAGCATGATAAAACCACCTAAATGAGCAGCGGTAGCTATGTTGGCAGTAGAGCGTCTCCCACTGACATAACGCTTGCCACACAAGCACTTATGCCGACAACACATGTCGCTCAGAGGGGGGGCTCACACCCCTGAGTGACAAAAGTTTTGCCATCCCAAGTGGTGGTGTAGAGAAGGCCTTGGTTAAATAGGAAGAGATTTTTTCAAATCCACTACTCAAATATTACAACCCCCTAATTTGTGCACGTTACAGGACATGTTACATTGTCTTGATCAGTCTTTTAAAAACAGATTGTGAACTTTATACATATTGTGGAATCTCTTCAATTTTAAGGCATCTATGTAATGCTGAAGTGGAAAAGAAACTTATAACTGTATGGCTGGTAGGGCTCCTGCACAATAACATTTTATGGGGATTACAGATAGGATAATACTCCTGTTCAATTCTGATCCTCAGAGTCTAGGAAGGCTTTTAAGGATGCTATTAAATAATACTTAAATATTAAGGCTCTTCAGAGACATATTCCCTCTTTTGGATCCACATGCTTTTATTCTTTCCTTCCCTTTTCATTGTTCAGTTTTACTTATGGCTGTGAACAGTGTATTTGTAGCTATGTTGGTCCCAGGATGTTAGAGACAAGGTGGGTGAGGTAATTGGACCAACTTATATTGAGAGAGACAAGCTTTCAAACCACAAAGTTTGTCTTTCACAACAGAAGGTAGTCCAATAAAAAAAATACTTTATTCACTTTATTTCTTATGGTTGTGAAAGCAGTTTAATTAAAAGCCCTTTTTTCTCCACTGAGTGTTTGAAAAATATTTTTGGGCTCACACTTTTTCATGCCTGCTCTGAACACTTACATTTTTTTAAAGCTTTGAAGGAATCTGTTTAATTGGTGTGTGGGTTAGTGTTAATTAGCTGTTTAATTCTACAAATACACTTTTTTTGCATTTGTATAATCCAAATTTTCTTTATTTAAAACTTCAAATCAACATCAATTAATTCTCACTGACAGTTGAAACCTCTCATGTGTTGGAAGAAGTTATTTTTAGAAATAAAGAAGTTACAAAAGTGAGTGAAAGCAGCATGCTACATCCACAGATGGTATAGAGCTGACTACTAAATGTTTAACACTGCCCTGAAGCATAGCACTGTAGAGAGAAATGTGCTTGTGTGGGGTACCAGGCAGTCCCCATGCTTTGAGGAGAATGTATATGCATGAATCATAAATATCAAGCCCCAAATCTGGAAAGTCCTTCCACATAAAAGAATCTTAAGATCTCAATTACTAATTATTTTGAGGCATTGATTTAGATGTTATTTTAACAAGTCTCCATTGTGGCATTCTTCATACACTTTTGAACATTTTCGCTATGGGTGACAGGCCTGTCACCATATGAAGTGGACAGCTTTGTATAAATTGCAATGATTTTGTCACATGGTGTTGTAAGTGAAACTGGAAGCAGCAAGACAAGGCTAATGGAATCAGACAGTTCAACTTAGTAACATAAGAACTGACATATCAGATCAAATCAGTGGCTCATCAAATCCAGTATTCTGTTTTGGACAGTGGCTAAAACAAATAGCATCAGAAGAAAGTATAAGGAGTCCTATAGTAGGCAATCTTGGAAGAAGTAATTTTGGAATAAAGGAAACTTTTTCCCAACTCTCCTTAATTACTGCCTTATAGAAGACCCATGAAACAATTTGGAAAGTGAAATAGATGTGTGTTGTCATCAGAAAGGCAACCTTGCAGATTAGCGATGACTTGATCTGTTGGGGTGTATAGCAAGCTTTGCTGTCATTCTGCAGTGATGAAATAAGGTGTTTTCTTTCACAGGGAGTTTCTACATTAGACCATTATAAAACAAATTGTTTCAGAAAGCCTGTCCTCCTGATTTCAGTCTTTTACTATGCATTCCCTTCTGACTTCCAGATGGGCAGTTCATCTCCTTGACATGTCTCTATCTGGGAGTCTTCCATTTAACTGTGCTTCCTGTCAGTGTTGTGAATTAAACTTTAATTATACAAAGCTGCAGGAGAGGATTATTTGTGTGTTCCTTTTTCCATTATGGAATTTTGACTCCCTGGGAAGTGCAGTGATGATCATCTTTGGCTGTACTGCCATTTGAGGATGTTTGCTGTACAAACTCCCTTCTTTCCTATGCTACAATTCTCCTGCTAATCTCATTCCAGAAATGCAATATGCACTGCTAGCCTTATCTGGTCTTCTACTAAGCAAAGGCTGCTAGTAATGCAACTATTATAGTGTGTGGTATGATGCTACAATCTTGCTTTTGCTTGTGTTAAACTTCAATCTTAATAAAATAAGACACTATTGCTGTAATTTTTTGAGGTTCCTGTGTCTTTCATATCCACCTGTTTGACATGAAGGACAAATTAGATTGTAAATATTTCATAGCACGGACTCTCCTTTGTTTTGTACAATGTCTAGAATGATGAAGGTCCTAGTCCCTGAGTGGGTCATTTGGGTGCTGCTGCAATACAAATAAACCAGTTGGTGCCCTTGGTGGCAGAGGAGACATGAAGGTGCATGAAAATTGAACTATTTGAAGGTGGTCCTTCCACATCCAGATTCACGCTTGCAACATAGGTGGTGTTGAACCTTTTTCTACCCTGCATTTGTTGGGTATAATTAGACTGAATTAGTTAGACGAAGGGTAACAAGAAAACATTCTACAAGTACATTATAAGAAAAGGAGGACAAAGGACAGGGTAGGCTCATTACTCAATGGGGGGGGGGACAATAGAAAATGTAGAAATGCTAAATGACTGTTTAATTTTTTCACTGAAAAGGTTAGTAGCAATAGGACATCTAATATAGTGAATACCAGTGAAAATGGAAGTAAGATCAGAGGCTAAATGGGGAAAGAACAAGTTAAAAATTACTTAGACAAATTAGACATCTTCAAGTCACCAGGGCCTTATGAAATAATCCTAGACTGCTCAAGGCGCTGACTGAGGAGATATCTGAGCCATTAACAGTTATCTTCAAAAAGCCATGGAAGACTGGAGAGATTCCAGAAGACAAAAAAGGCAAATATAGTGCCAGTCTATAAAAAGGGGAATAAGAACAACTTGGGGAATTGCAGACCAGTCATCTTAACTTCAGTACCCAGAAATATAATGAACAGATAATTAAGCAATACATTTGCAAACACCTATAAGAGAAGGTGATAACTAACTGTTAGCATGGATTTAACAGTTCGTCATACTAACCTAAAAGCTGTCTTTGACAAGGTAAGCAGTAGATGTGCTATACCTTGACTTTAGTAAGGCTTTGGATACCGTCTCGTATGACTTTCTCAAACAAACTAGGGAAATACAACCTACATGGAGTTGCTATACGTTGGGTGCATAACTGGTTTGAAAACAGTTCCCCTAAGAGTAGTTATGTGGTTCAGTCAAGCTTGAAGGGTATATTGAGTGGGGCCCACAAGGATCAGTTCTGGATCTGGTTCTATTCAAATCTGTTCTGGAGCTTCATCAATGATTTAGATAATGGCAAAGAGTACACTTACAAAGTTTGTGAATGATACCAAGGTGGGAGGGGTTATCAGTGCTTTGGAGGATAGGATTAAAATTTAAAATGACCTGGAGAAATTGTCTGAAGTAAATAAGATGAACTTCAATAAGGACAAATGCAGAGTACTCCATTTAGGAAGGAATAGTCAGTTGCACATATACAAAATGGGAAATGACTGCCTAGGAAGGAGTACTATGGCAAAGCATCTGGAGGTCATAGTGGATCACAAGCTAAATATAAGTCAGTGTAATATTGTTGCAAAAAAGTAAATATTTTGGGATGTATTAGCAGGAGAGTTGTAAGGAAGGCACAGGAAATAATTCTGCTCTACTCTGTGCAGACAAGGTCTCAACTGGACTAGTGTGTCCAGTGCTGGGCACCACATTTCAAGAAAAATGTGAACAAATTGGGGGAAGTCCAGAGAAAAGCAACAAGTGATTAAAAGTCTAGAAAACATGACTTATGAGGGAATATTGAAAAAAACTGGGTTTGTTTAGTCTGGAAAAGAAGACTGGGGGGAACATAACAGTTTAAGTACATAAAAGGTACAAGGAGGAGGGAGAAATTTTTTTTCTCCTTATCCACTGAAGATAGGACAAGAAGGAAGGGGCTTAAATTGCAGCAAGGGTGGTTTAGGTTGGACATTAAAAAGTTTTTCCTAATGTCAGAGTAGTTAAAACACTGAAAGAAACTGCCTAGGGAGACTGGTTTAGATCAGGGGAAGTCAATAGGTGGAGTGTGGGCCATATCCAGACTGCCAGATGCTTTGAACAGACCCCAAAATCATCTTATTTACTTATCATTGTTTTGTTTGATTATTTTCTCTGGAGTCTGGACCTTGGACTATACCTTGATCAAGAAATTTGGACCTTGACAAAAACTAATTGCCTACGTCTGGTCTAGATAATACTTAGTCCTGCCATAAGTGCAGGAGACTGCATTAGATGACCTCTCAAGGTCTCTTTCAGTCCTATGATTCTAGACAGCTTCCATGAAAGGTGCCAAAGTGACTACAGCAAAAGGATCTCATTTTCCTTCTCAAATTTACTGCTCAAGTTTGTCAATGCAGAACGTTTCACAAAAAGGAAAGTCCTAAATTTGTTTTTAAAATAACTTAACATATTGCAGGTTCAGTTTTTCATTGTGGGGCTGATTTACATACCCTACACACTTTCCCCACACAACCATGACAGAGAGGCAACTAACTGGAACACAAGTGGCATTGTGACCATATATGCCAGGTCACAATGACTGGAGTGTGTAGAGTGTGCACACATCACAGAGAAGTGTATGTTTTACAAGGTTGGGGGCCAGTGGTGGGTTAATCCAGCCCTGTACTTGGCTACCCATTTGGAACCTTCATGTGATCCACTAGTGGGTCGGGGCCCCCATTTGGGAAGTACTGGCTTAGTAAATCGGAATCCAGTTGTGAATACAAACTTCATTCTCACTGCTGTTGCTGTAGTACCTTCCATGATTGCTAATTTGTCTTTTTTAATTAAAAGCAAAAGACTGTCAAACCTGCCCTGTTAGCTTGAGTTGGGAAGTTCTGATAAGCAGAGTTCCAGAGGGATAGCCATGTTAGTCTGTATCCAGTAAAAAAGAAACGAGAGTCACATTCTTACCTTCTAATCAATGGTTATGAATAGGCCTAATCTACTCTAACTGAATGGATTTTGCTAACACCTACCCTCTCAATTGTTGTTCCTTACCCCTGAATGCGCGCGTGCGCACACACCCTTACCCCCCTCCCCCCAATCTGATTTCTATTCATTGCATCTGATGAAGTGGGTTACAGCCCATGAAAGCTCATGCCTGAAGAAATTAAATTTGTTAGTCTTTAAAGTGCTACAGGACTCTGATAAGCAAGGCGCTTCAGCCTTGTGACCAAGGCTTCCCTCCTGCCCCCTCACATCAGCTTAGTTGAGAGCTCATAGACTCATAGGTCAGAAGGGACCAATATGATCATCTAGTCTGACCTCCTGCACAAGGCAGGCCACAAAACCCTACCCATATAAATTTATAACAACCCCGAACCCATGACTGAGTTATTGAAATCCTCAAAAGTGAGATTTGAAGACCTCAAGCTGCAGGGAATACACCAGCAAGCGACGCATGCCCCATGCTGCAGAGGAAGGCGAAAAACCTCCGGGGCCCCTGCCAATCTGCCCCGGAGGAAAATTCCTTCCTGACCCCAAATATGGCGATCAGCTAAACCCTGAGCATGTGGGCAAGACTCACCAGCCAGCACCCAAAAGAGAATTCTCTGCAGTTACTCAGTTCCCATCCCATCCAACATTCCCACAGACCATTGAGCAGACTTATCTGCCGATAATCCAAATCAATTGCTCAAATTAAACTATCCCATCATAACATCCCCTCCATATACTTATCAAGCTTAGTCTTAAAGCCAGATAAGTCATTTGCCCCCACTACTTCCCTCGGAAGGCTATTCCAGAACTTCACTCCCCTAATGGTTAGAAACCTTCGTCTAATTTCAAGTCTGAATTTCCTAATATCCAGTTTGTACCCATTCGTCCTCGTGCCTATATTAGTACTAAACTTAAACAATTCCTCTCCCTCCCTAACGTTAATCCCCCTGATATATTTATATAGAGCAAGCATATCCCCCCGGAGCCTTCTTTTGGCCAGGCTAAACAAGCCAAGCTCTTTGAGTCTCCTTTCATAAGGCAGATTTTCCATTCCTCGAATCCTAGTAGCCCGTCTCTGAACCTGTTCCAGTTTGAATTCATCCTTCTTAAACATGGGACACCAGAACTGTGAGCTGGCCTGAACTATATGGTGGTGATAGTTAAGAAATTTCATAACTTTCAGTTTTAATGAATTCTAAAAATATACTAAGGAGCACTTCTTGATAGAACTGGCTTGATGTATGTTTTTGACTTCACCTTATTTCCAGCTGCTAACTGCATTGAAACAATTCAAACATACATTAAATGGTCTCAATGTTTTCCATATAACCAGTGTTTCTAGTTGATACAAAGTTATATAAAAATGGCATGTGGGATTGTTAATGGTGGGGGGAGATTAAGGTGTGAACTAAACTACAAGAACTTTGAGAATCCAGCTCAAAAGCAAACATGATTTACTTCATGATGAATGTCCTCTGCTATTTTCTTGTCTTTCCCCAGTGGTTCACTTTTTTGAAAGCTTGCCACAAGACAGCTTCTCTTCATGCTTTAGTGTGTTAAGTGAATTAGAAATATGTATATGCTTCAACCAGGAGCTTGTGTGCATAAGAGCAGTGATTAAAGCAGATCCTGAATGGTAAACTTATTCAAGTAAATGGGTCTGAATTTCAGAAGCCAATAGTTCAAGTGATTTGGGGAAGAGGATGAAGTAAGAGGGTGTTGCTGATATTCTTTAGAGCAGTAGTTCTCGACCAGGGCTACACGCACCCCTGAGGTACACAGAGATCTTCCAGAGGGTACACCAACTCCTCTAGATATTCACCTAGTTTTACAACAGGCTACATAAAAAGCACCAGCAAAGTCAATACAAACTAAAAATTTCATACAATGATTTGTTCATACTGCTCTATATAGTATACACAAATGTAAGTACAATATTTATATTGCAATAGATTTAGTTTATTATATTGTAAAAATGAAAGTAAGCTATGTCACAGCACAGTACTGAAATTTCTGATTTTTGTAAGCAAGTTTTTAAATTAGGTGAAACTTGGGGGTATGCAAGACAAATCAGACTCCTGAAAGGAGTACAGTATCGTGGAAAGTGTTTATGTGCACTTGTGGTTATTTGCATGAATTCATGTACCTGACCGTGTGATTCAAATATGTATCTGCAACTATTTGAATGTTCAGACATTTTCCCTCAACCTCAGTTGATTCTGTGTTCAACAATGTAATCACTACACACTTTCATTTTTTGAGACACATAGTTACTCTTTTATCTACTTCCTTTATGCCTACATAAGGATAAAGAGTTGGATCTAATAAGGTAAGCAGCATATTCTGTCTTTTGGAAGGGCGGGTTGTAATTGCTGAATACGGGAGAGAAGAACTTGGTATTGTACTTACTGCATCGAATCTGTAAGCAAATGTAAAACATGAAGTACCTGAATAGTCACTTGTTTGATTTTTAAATTGAGTATCATGTTTTAATTAGGTTAAATAGGCTTGGTATTTCATATATTTCAAATTCAGTTTCTTTGAAAAGTCTGAGTGGTGTTCAGTTCAGTTCACTGTTCAGTTTTAGTTGAAAGATAAATTTTATGCTCCACAATCAGGTTGTAACCCAACAAAGTACTTAAACATGTGTTTAACTTTGAGTATGGCCCCATTGATTTGACTGACATTTCTTATGTGCTTAAAGTTAAGTATGTGCTTCAGTGCTTTGCTGGATTCAGGATCTTAGAGGTGCAGTCCAATTCCTGTTGAAGTCAATTGTAGTCTCTCCATTGACTTAGTAGGAATTGGCATTTAGGCCCCGATCCAAAAAACACTTATACATGTCCAAACATCCAGTAAGTCACAGCAAGCTACAGCACTATACAGTCATACTGTAGCTTGCCACTTATGAACTCTGTGTAGACAAGCCCTTAGATATCAATATTGCATTTAGTTCTCTTTTTTACATGATCTGACTTAATGGCAAATAGTGACTTGCAGTGGTCCAGATGTTTACCATGCAAAAAATTCTTACTTTTAACTCAAGGTGTTTTCCAAGTCTGAGTTGAAATATCAATTTTATGTGTATTCTTTGACTTTTGTGTGATGGAAATGTCTTTCAGAAGTCTGCTTTATTGAAACTCTTTCTAGGTGGTCAAACCAGATTAAAACAAATTGCCTTGCTAACGTCATGTTCATTCATATTATATCAATTTTACACAACAAATTCACATTGTGAACAAGACTTCTTACTTTAAACAATCCAGATCTGTTTAACTGAAATAGATTGCAGTGGATCTGATAGTGGGTAAAAATTTCAGAAGTGCCTGTGAGCTTAAATTTAATTGAAAGTCATTGGAACTTAGGGGGACATAAGGTACTTCTGAATATTTTATCCCCCCACTTTTTTTTAACTGCAGTATTATGTATAGGTAAAACCACATCATGTTAAATTATTTGAAATCCTGGCTGTGATCAAATGATAATTTTCCTCAGTGACTTTACTGTGTTGTAATTCTATCCCAATAACAAGTTTGACAGTTTGAGCATTTCCTGTAATTATTTCATTACGATAGTCTCCTTTTTGCCAAAAAAGATTTTTAATTTGTGTTAGAATTTGGTTTAGCTCTTTGCTTTAAAAAAAAAAAAAAAAATCATGCAAACCCGACTATGCAAAACCCGACTATGCAAAAATTAACAGGTAGGTTTAAAATAGATTCTGAAAGAAAATAAGCGCTCTCAATCAATAGTGGTATGAAGAGTAATGATACTCTTACACCCCTAGCCTTGGCTCTAAACCTGTGTAAAGTAAACATGCTGTATTTTCAGGTATTAAAGATTCAAAATGCTGTGCAACTAAATTGAAAACTTTACAATTTTCTGAACATCATGCTTGAAGAATCTAGCCAGGAAATGGGTCGTCCCTGTAACACAGAATGTGAAATCACTCAAGTGAAATAACTGTAATGTGTTATCATAATGATATCTCAAAGTGCCTACAAAATGGAAAGCAAGGACATAAAAGAAGAGGCAAAATTTGAAGGTGTGGGTTAGCATAAATTGAGATGTAATTCCTTTATAGTCAGTTTAGATGAACTGGAGCTAGGATTTAGTTTGTAGACTATATGACCATGCTGCAATTGAGTGCAAATCTAAACTCTCTGATTCGGTCCAAGGAAAACTATCCTATATTGTGCTTCTTGGTTGCCAAACTTCAAGCACTAATGGAAATAGGGATTACTGCCTCTGATGTGACTCTTCCTGATTAGTCAGTATGTAAAACTGTGGGCCTGAGATTTAACTGATTCCTGTTTTTTTCATAAAAACAGGAATTGGTGTGGTGTTCAAAGGGTTAATTGCAGAAAACCTGAAGGAGACACCGAGTAGAGAACCCTGGACAGCGCCCACTGCTCCTTGAAAGTGTCTAGGGAGCCAGCAGACGCTGCCCAAAGGAACTCTGGCTGCATGAACGATTGGAGGAATGAAAATAGGCTCCACAGTCACAGAGCACACCCTCAGTCAACCTCTTCTCCCTGGTGTTCTTCTTGGCCACTTTGGCAAGCGCTAGGAAAAGGTTGATGAGGAGGTCTTGCAACTTTGTGGGGCCATGGATGGGGTGTACATTGATGGGAAGATGTGGGAGAAGTACGGCCAGGGATGGTTATAAGAAGGTATGCAAATTGAGTAAGAAATTTGGTATGCAGATAATACCTGAAGTTATGCAGGATAGCAATGTCATTAAAACGAATTTTGGGAATGGTTTCTCAACAAACAAACTGGACGGTATCAAATTTTGTTATACCTCTTCACACATACAATATCTTCTCAATTCTCTGTTTAGTACACATTCCATTTTGCTGTTCTCTTTCTATAGCAGCAAAACGTGACTGCTTTGTTTGTTTTTCTGTCTGGTAACCAAAATGGTAGCTTTGTTTTGTTTTGTTTTTTTTTAAAAAAAGTACAAAGCTGTATGTTTAGAATGTTCATTTGCAAACTCCTATAAGATCATTCTTTCTTTCTCTTCCATGTACTATAACAGCTGTCAGCTAATTTGCTCCTTTAAACACTAGCTGCTCACTAGAGTGAACTCATACAGAAAATGGGTTCACTAGTTTTGCATGATTGTGGCATGATTTAGTTGTAACTGTTTGGTGATGGGTGAGTCTGCTTATTGGTGGGGGCAATATTTATTATTGAATGCCATGATATGCATATAATTTTAAAGTGAACTTTTTAAAAAAAACCCTGTCTAATGAAGTTGCTAATGTCATCTTTACATTGGAACCAATTAAACATCAGATTTCTTAGGCAAGCAAAGTAAAATGTAAATACTTCTTACGGGGTGAGAAATCAAGACTATTAGACTTACTATAAAAGCTTCTTTAAGTGCAAAAGCACTATTTGAATTTAAGTGATGTTCAAAATATATTGTTCTAATCGTCAACTTTCTTTTTCCCCAAGGTCCTTGATGCATCAACGCTTAGTTTCGGTACTCGAGTGAAATGGTTTGCCATATGTTTTGCAACTGGCATTTTGTGTTCTGTTCTTGTAAGTGAATTTTTTTCTACCTTTATAAAGATGCTCTAGTGGAACCTTACTAATCTTCATTCTCTGATCCTGATCCTATAGTGGTGCTGAGCACCTTCTACCAGATTGTTACAATTGGAGATTAAAGGGCATTCTATATTTTGCAGGATCTGACACTTTATATTACACACTATTGGCAGTCTTCCTCTAATTACAGTAAATGGTCTAATGACATTTCTTATTAAAAGGATTAAATGTTGACAATTTCCTAGTACATTATGTACTATTCTAAATTAAAACTAATGTACAGTAATCAAAATAGTTGAGCAAAATTTTGACTCATTTTTTTGATCCACTTGCTAATTCACAAAGTTAGTTAACTTGCAACTGGTCTTACAGTTGTTGATGTAACTTTATGATATTTTGCTAGATAATGTGTATGGTTAAAATGACTGAAAATAGATTCTACCACTAAGTTTGTATTAAGCTGTATACCATAATCTGACAGAGTGAGGGCAGTGTTGGAAGGAGGTAGTGCTCACTTTTGAAAAATGAGCTGCATGTGTTGCAAAGACCTTCAAACTGTGTACAAAAGAGCTACATTTAGAACAGTAATTATTGAAGTATTTACCTCTTTATTTAATCCATCTATTTAATGTATAAAGCTATCCACCCATTATGTAGCGTAGTGAAGTTCTTATGAGTGTTGGTGCATAATTGTAACATTGCTCAAAAAGCACGACTAGTCAGTTAACCGGTAGCTTGGAACAACTATTTGCAAAACAGGATGGTTTAAGTGACTTCTTTTTGATGGAGTGTGAATCCAATATTGATATAATGTGACTTCCTACCACAAATGATAGAAACACTTTACAGGCAAATGTTTTCTATACTATGAAAATAAAGTAAACAAGTCTGATTCTTTTCATCAGAGTCTTAATAGAGTATGAAACACAAAGATAATTTAGCAGCAGCGACATTCTTTCATATTAAGAAACAAAGCACAGTATGTGACTGGAAATAAAACCTTCCTTGTCAGGTGCTTTAGACTTGCCATGTGATATCTTTCTCCCAAGAGTCAATGCCTATACTATGGGCTCTGTTTTATTAGCCATAACATAAAATGGTAACTAATGGTTCTCCTGTTTTTAATTTGGTCCTTTTTCACATTGAAGACCTACTCAAGCACGTGGCTGAGCAGCTTTTACTGATTGTCACTTCAGAAAAGATATTTTCTGTGGTGTTAAGTGGAGACATATGGTTGCAAACGTTACTGTATCATCTCTATGCCATTGATTGAAATCTATTCCTGGGCAAATCCAAGTGATGCTGGTTTATGCAGTAGTTCTTACATTGTTTTATATAAATCTAAACATTTTGAAAAATGCACAGCAACCTGTTTTCTTTAGAAAACAGAAATAGCTGTGAGCTGAAACATTTCCAAAAATTATATCCAGGAAATAACAGTTAGCGTAGTTAGCTGGACATAACCACTAATTCTACATAGTCCTGTGACTGAGCTGTTCATGGGGTTGGTTTGAGGCATCTCCAGTTTCAATACAAACCCTGTGGGGAAGGTGTCTTGTAAAGTACTTAAAGCAGATGTGATGTTGACTAATAGTGAAGTCACTTTTTTTTAATATTACTGGCGAGCAGTAATAGCTCTTGCTCTATCTTTCATAGAAGGTAAAGCAAGACTGGGACATTTAATGATTATTCTGTACACTGTCAGATTCAATACAAGACTGATCGCTGTAGTGATGACTACAGTAATGTATTACCACCTCTATTTGGTTCCCTTTGCATCCTTTTACCAGTTCTCTCAATCTTTGAATTATCTGGGGTGCTGACACTAGGCTCAAATTCACTTGGATTACTGCTAAAAAGTTGAGATTCTGTTGGTTGGTTATGCCTTTTTAGGCATGAAGCTGGTAGTGCAAAGCAATTTTGGTCTGCCTTGAGAATTGATATGTTACCCACAATTCCACTGTCACCTTTTCTGTTCCATATTTCCATCCCTGACTGCTATTAGCAGATTTCTCCAACAGCCAGATATGGAAAACTTAGATGGGGAGGACTCCGAGTTACTACCAAGAATTCTTTCCACATGTGTGTCTAGTGGGTCTAACTGATTACCATATTTGGGATAAGGAAGGAATTTCCCCCCCCCCAGGTCAGACTGGCAGAGATCTTGCAAGTTTTTAATCTTCCTTTGTAGCATGGGGCATAGGTTACTTGTTCGTTTGAGCTAGAGTAAATGATAGAATCTCTGTAACTTGTAAATCAAGATTTCAAGACTTGTTTGGTAACTTGGCCAGTGTTACTGCAGGAGTGGGTGGGTGAGGCTCTATGGTCTGCAATGTGCTTGAGGTCAGACTAGATGATCATGGTGGTCCTTTCTGGCCATAAAGTCTATGAGGCTGTTGGGGAAGGTAGTGAATGAATTAGGGTGGGCTGCAGTGTCTCAATATATGGATGATACCTAGCTGTACATTGCTCTTTTGCAGATCTGGTTGGTGCAGACAAACAAATTATGCAGGGTATAGCTTACGTTAGGGCTTGGCTAAGAGAGTTAGCTGGCCATGGCTCAACCCAGATAAGACTGGGATGACCCTGGAGAAAGTCCATGCCAATTATTCCAGAGGCTATCAGCACCTTTAAGAGAATGCTTCTGTTTGTCACGTTCACATCCTGGTAGTCTTATGGTATTCTTCACAGCTTCTGGATGATCAAGTAGCAGTGGCCATGAGTGCTTTTTTTTTTTTTTTTTTTTTTTTTTTTTTGTCTGAGCTTGGCACGGTTTTATCTGGACTTAGCCATAGTTATCCACTCTTTTGTTTAGAGTGCTGCACGTGGGGTCTCCATCATAAGATCATTCACACTATAGTTGATGCAGAATGTGGCTGCTTTCTTAAATTATACTTTTCACATAGAACACTTTGCTTATGCTCTGGTCTGTGTTGGCTTCCCTTTGGTTTAGGTGATGATTTAAAGGTGTTGGTTTTGTCTGAAAAAGCCTTAGGTGGTTTGGCTTCTAGTTACCTTTAGAATCTGTCTCTCTTCCATATTAGTCATGGCAGTTTTGATTGGCAGAGGGTTTTGAATTATCAACCCACTAGTTTAGACAAGGGGGCTGATTCAAACTTTTCCTCCCCTGTCCAAGCACATACTTGGTCTGCCAGCCTAGATTTGTTGACTCAGACTTCTTTTCTGAACTGTTATGATTAGAGTGTGAGTGGGAGAAGTGAGAGGGGATTTTCTTTGTAGCGGATTTGGAGGGATTGTGGATATTAGTCCAGTGTATCTTCATGGATGTCTTTTTCACATAATGTATAGGCGCTTCTAACTTGGAATTATAGGTTTTAATAAATCTGAAAGTCTGTCTGCCATATAATAACATAAAAAGTAAACATCTGTACGATTACTACTAAAAGTGCTTGTACAAATATTGGATATACTAATATGGATGGGATTTATTTTCAAACCTCTGTGATATTAGGGAGTCTCAGTTAAATACATTATATCATTACATCTCACTTGCCAGTAGAGGGAGGTATTAATCTGCTGGATAGTTACTGCAATCTCTGAATACAGTACGTGATCAGTGTAATTCATGATGACTTTCTTTTGACTTAAATTTTACAGTTTGCATTTATTTTCAGATTCACTAAACTGGTTGGACTAGCAATTGAAAATATGCAAATATTCTTTCTTGTGCAGGGGACAGCATTTTTATGGCTTCCCTCAGGGCTGAAACTTTTTGCAGTGTTCTACACCATAGGAAATATTGCTGCATTAGCCAGGTATGTGTTATTTTCCTAGCTATTGCTAATAAGTTCTATGATTTTGGAATCTGAATTTCTAGCTGATTGTGAGATAACTATAACCTTGTGTGTAACTTTAATATAATAATCAAACATGAAGAACAATGCTGTTTATAATTTCAGGTCATATGTATCTTGCACTTCAGAATTTCATGTTATAAATACACTAATTACGATGGGAATATACCAGTTATTTATTGACCTCCCTCTTCTACACAATTACATTGTGGGTTTTATGTTCACTTCATAAATACATCCTGGATTCTATTTACTTTGTCTGGCAGGTTGTAGACTGTAGGTTTTAGACTTCTGTATGCTTCTAAATCCCTCTGCCATCTCCTCACACCCCAATTTCAGTAATTAACCCCTAGTAGAGGCATCTCAGAATGGGCATATTATGATGGGAAACATTTTACCTTCAACCAGAGCTCCTTTAACTCTCTTTTAAAATGGAAAACCAGTCTGGGAGACCCCTAAAAAGAAGTTCATGAAGAATCTTGGCTAAGCATAAGACTATAAGCATGGTCTTCTAAAAATTGTTTAACTTTAAAATGTAAAACTATTGTGTTTTGTCTATTCCCACCACTCCTTCTTGCAGGCAGATAGATGTCTTGCAATGCTGCTGAGATGGTGGATTTTGAAGCTGTGTTCTCAGGAAAAAGAATAGCAAACTAAATTTTCTGCTGCTGCTGATAAACTATAAAAGAGAACTTTGTAGGGTTTTGCTGATTTCATTCTCCGATCTGTTTCATGAGGATGAAAGTGCCAAACTCTATGAACATGAAGTGTGAGTCCATAAAGTTATTTCTCAGTCCTGGTCCACCCTCCCCACTTTGAGTAGAGTGTATGTGTAAAGGATTAGCTTGGGTTTTTGAACTTTTTCTTCTTTTACAAACCCTGTACATAGCAAAAAAAAAAGTATCAAGAATTTCTTACCTTTTGATCATATAATGTCCTGGGTTCTGTTTGATCCTTTCTGACATAGAGCTCCGTAATTGGGGTCAGTTGTTGAGAACACTGCCTCTTGCCTCCTCTGTCAGTTGTCTATAGTTCCATGTCATCAGCTGCCTCGCCCCTGTGAAATGCAGCTGTCTTGAAGGGTAAGACCACTGAAGTAGTAGCCAAGTTGCAAGTGTGTGGGTTTTGCAGACTAGAATCTTGAATTTGCATCTAAAGCAAACGGGGAGCCAGAGTTTGTGAAGCATGACATTGGGTCTGCCTTTATGGCTTGTGAGGCTTACTGCTGTTTGCTGCCACTATCTTTAGCCCTCTTGTGGCAACTGTCATCTTCGGCTGTAGTCTAACCTGAAACAGACAAAAGCATGTTGCTATGCTATCTGATAGGAAAGGGTCCAAATGGTTGTGGAAGATGGAAGAATGCATTCCTTCCCATTATGGCAATTTCTGTGTCCAGGCAGGGATGAGTAAATGACTCTGAAGCACGTTATCCCCTTCTTGCAGTCTGATGTCTTTATCTGAGTTTGGTAACAGTATTGACAAGCTTTACTGTTTTCCTACTCCCCTCTTGTGACACTCTGTGTCTGAGAACAACACTGCAGAAACTCCACATTCACCAATGTCATGTAATTGTAATCTGTTCTGTACAAGGTGTGTCTTGTTTGATATTGTTTTAAAGGACCTGATCTGCTCAACATTGCTCTCTTGTCAGATTGTGTGCGCTACCATTGTATGTGAGGTTATGAAACATTGTTGAATATGCTATTAGAGCATGTTGCAAGGTGGGAAACTCCCCCAAACAGTCTTTCAGGCACAACAATAGAGTGGCTGGACAGCATTTATGTCTATCTTTCACCCATTCAAGAATAGATTCCACCAAGAGGAATTGTTTACAGTGAAGGCTTCCTGCAGCAAAGCCCTTTTGCAATGGGGCTGGACTGACCAATGAGGGTGATCCCACAGGTCACCAGCTTGATTGTTCTAGCAAGCTGGCTGAAACAGCATATAAAAGGGGAGTCTTTTCATCACTAGTCTTCACTCCTCACCAGTTTGACACCTGAAGATGAAGGAAGTAAGGGCTGAAAGACATAACTTTGAACTGGGGGGGGGGGAGTTCCAGTGAGGAAAGCGGGACTGGTAGCCTGCATGTACCATCTCTCCGATTGAGAGAATTTTTAGTTTAAAATCCTGTTAGTGTGTAGAATTTAGACTGTGATCGAACTACATTTAATCTCTTTAGACTGCCACTTATAATCACTTCACCTATTTTCCTGTAGTGAATAAACTTGTTTAATGTTTTTTCTCAACCAGCGTGGTCTCGAATTGCAGTGTCTAGAAATTTTAGCTCAGTAACAAAAGCTGTTGCGCGTCTTCCCCTCTATGAGGAGGGTGTGGACTTATTAATATATTTTTGGGAACAGGCTCCTTTTGGTGTAGTTCTTACAAATTGGGTGAGGGGATAACTGGCTGTTGCCTCTCAATTGTTAGTTCGTGAGTGGCTAGGCAAGGCACTCGTATAACTCAGTTGGGTGTGTGGCTGCCTGTAGATGGCTACGTAGGTGTAGCCTGCTGACAGCATCAAAGAGTGAGAGGCAACCAAGGTTTTAACGTTCATGGGATCTAGTTGAGTGTGGTGCTCTGCATGCTTGCTTTTGGGCTAGGTGATAACAGTGCCTGGAGGGGCTTGCTGCTTGTCACTAGCAAGACGTTGTGAGGGACAGCTTAGGCTGGAGAGTGAAGAGGGCTTGGCAGTCCCACAGTTTTCAGGTTGCACCCTGGGGGACTCCGACACACCTCTCCTTCTGCTGAGATCACGTCAGTCTTTTATTTATTGAGTTTTGACTGACTTCTTCCAAGCATTAAGATGTTGGTAGTGGCAGAGGATGTATTGATGACAAAGAAGGTGGATAATTGTTTCATCTGCATATTGGTGACGCGCAAGTCTGCAGCATCTTACAGCCTCTCTGGGACCTTCTTTAAAGGTGACAGAGGAAGAACTGAGTCTTATGGGACACCATATGCTAGGGATTGGGGTGATGAAGAGCAAGTGTCACCTCTTCATAACTTTTAGACGAACATCCAATCTGTTACCAATATTGCTTAGGACTCTTACATAAGCAGAAGAGGTGATCATATCCTTTCTTGTCTCCTGCTTCAGGAGGCAGTGATTGACGGCACTAAAAAGGAAGGGAGTGTGTGAAGAACATTGGATCTGAGTGGGAACCCTTGTGCTCTGAGTGTGCCTACTCCTCCAGACATCCTCTGAAGCGCAATTACAGTTAATATTTCTGTGCTGAGTACGCTGCACTATGCCTCATTGTTCTCAGCAACAGACCAAGGCATCTGTCTGCAACAGAACTAATGGCAATAGATATGTACACATGTGATTTAAGGAGGTCAATATAAGGTAGAAATAATCTTTTAAAAGACAAGATTGGTCTTCTACTGTAACTGTGTAATGGTAAACAAAAAATGTAGAATATTTACTCTAGTATTATTTATAGCCCTAATTATCTAATGCACAAGTTATTTTATGGTGACATCAAGCTCATTGTTCTGCTCTTATGTCTTGGTATTGCAGCATAGATGACGCATCTCATCACCCACTATTCTAAGATTTCTCAATATTACCATATCTTGCAGTAGAGTTTGGGCATTTACTTTATCATTCCTGTTTCATTGTTCTAAAACTACAGCTGTAATACTTGATCTTTTAAACGACATAAACAAACTTAATATGCTGAAGGGAGAAGGATCTCATTGAAATAATCTTTCATTATCAAATCATTAATGTAATATTGATGTCCTTGAGATTTTTAAATGCTTTTTAACCACTGTGTGCTAGTTACTTCCAAACATGAAATATACCTATTTAATAAGTAAACACTGCAATAAGTTGCTTAACATTATAAATAAACCTGAGGTGCTTGAAGCACAGAAGTGGGATTCAGAAGACATTGTGGTTCTAGTCCTGGCTGTCACTGACTTCATGCAACCTTGGTCAAGTCACTTACCTCCCGTAAGCCAGTTTTCTTCTCCATATGGCAAAACAGCGAGGAAGGCAGTATTCACCCACTGTACCTCACTTGTAGTGTGAGCTAAATGTTGATAATCTGAGGTACTCAACAGTGCTGTAGAAATACAGTGTGATTAAAATAATTTTGTTTTTACCTACCCGTTAATTTGTCTGGCTCATCTGTTTTAGTATCAACTGCACCTCCTAATAAAGTGGTGGTGATGCCACATTCTCTCCTTTTGTATAGTTATACCATCTAGTCTACCTTTTAAAAATGCTGTTTGATTTACACGGGAAGTAGGTAAAACTGATCCTTCCCTCCCTCATGTACTTAATTTCTTACATCCTTTCATACAGCAGAGGGAAATACAGTTTGTCTCATCATCTCAAGATATATTTTCAGTGCTCCAAGTTAATTTAGTTCTTTGGCTGCCATTAACACTAATGAGTAATACTAATTCCCTGTGAAGCAAGATGAATACTTTCCAGGATTCTTTTATTTCTTTTAAAAAACATTGACAAATTAAAAATCACACTTACTTGGATTCTTACTTACTTACTTACTTACTGCTCTCTTAAAGTAGTCCCTTAGATTAGGAGGAAAATTGCTTGTCTCTTTCTCAATTTACTTTGTATTTTTTACTCTTTTTGTGTGGCTCTTGCACACAGCAGCAAGGAAGAGAAACATTGAAACGTGGGGAAGATGTAATTAAAATGGCAAATGGGCAGGGTACCTGTAGTTTCTAAAGCTGCTTTAGATAATTTTACAATGCTGTTTGGGGTTATATTTTTCAGTTACCACCTTGTGCTAAAATCTACTAGCTTGTCCTTACCATAATCAATACATGCACTCTACCTCTTCCTCCCCCTTGAAACACGTTTACCTACGGCCTGATTCTCTGACAGATGAAAAGGGCCACGGACCCTTTTTTCCATCATGCTCCGTGGATTCATTCTCATCCTTCTCAAGCCAGTTGCCATGCCTGTTCCTCTCAAACACCCCACACTGTGCTTGCTGCATAACCCCTGGCTGCCTTCGAAATCCTGAGTCTCTCTCAAATCTGGCACCACTCCATTTGCCATTCACCCCGACCTCATCAGTTTTCTTCCCACCAGTTCTTCAGGTTTTTTTACTCCTTTCATCAGCTCTCCTCTTTGCTCCTGTGAAATCTCAGTAGTGCCTCTTCAGTACCTCTCCCTATTTCAAATCTCAAGTTTTCTATGGATAACAAATGTCTCACTTTTTTCCCTGGCAACTCAGCATACAAATCCCATGAACTTATTTTCCATGGAGGAGTAGGGAATTCTGTTCTAATTGCACCCTCATTTTTAGGCACGGAGGAAGTGTTATCTTTGGGTCTCCCTGGAGAAGGAGCTTGGATATCGTCTGTTTCCTGTCTATATCTAGGCGGGGAAGGCTGAATCCAGCTGCAGAGTGGCAGAGCAGGATTATTCTGAGCCTGTCCTCTGCCAGACTACTTGAGGAAGGAGCAGGCCTGACCTAGGGAGAAGACCAGAAGAGCTACTGACCTTCATTGCCTTTCAATTAGGCTCAGGATAGAGGAAAACTGGAGGATTCAGCCAGGCTGCTGCAGTTGTTCCTCAATTTGATGTGGTGCTGAGCTCAGGCACAAAAAATGGAGTTCCCCTACAGTCCTGACTATAACAGCAGCAGATACTTTCACTGCCTGGCAGCAGCATCAGTATTACTCAGTTGAGATTTCATAGTTTCTTTGCAACTGTTAGAGCCAGAAACTTATTTTTAAATGAAAATGTAAGTTCTGTACAGGTTTGGCATTGGTCATACTCAGCCTGATAAATCTTCCTGCTTATAATCCTTCATGTTTCCTCAATTCAGGTGAATTTCCTTTTAAGGCAGTCCTAGATTGACTAGACTCAAACTGATGTCCCTTTGGTATATCTAGGAATATTTTGGAAGGAAATGGGGAGCAGATACATATGTAGGCTGATTCCCAGGACAAACCTACAAAGAGTATTCATATTTCACCCTATCAGTAGCCGTTGTTGAAGTGTGTTGCCTTTCTCTAGTTCAGCAGTTCTCAACCAGGGGTACGCACACCCCTGAAGGTACACAAGGTCTTCCAGATGTACATCAGCTCCTCTAGATACTTGGCTAGTTTTACAACAGGCTACATAAAAGTACTGGCGAAGTCAGTACAAACTAAAATTTCATAAAGACAATGACTCATTTATACTGCTCTATATACTGTGCACTGAAATGTAAGTACAATATTTATATACCAGTTGATTTATTTTATAAATATATGGTAAAAATGAGAGAGTACACAATGTTCCAGTAATAGTGCGCTGTGATGCTTTTATTTTTGTCTGATTATTGTAAGGAAGTAATTTTTGACTGAGGTGAAACTTCGGGTATGCAAGACAAATCAGACTCCTGAAAGGGCTATAATAGTCTGGAAAGGTTGAGAGCCACTGATATATTGTCTTGTTAAATATTGGATCGTTCTATAAGTTACCTATTTTGATCCTTTGCAAAGATTATTTGAATGTGCCTTACTGTTTTTTCCTTATTTCATTAGTACGTGTTTCTTGATGGGACCAGTGAAGCAGCTGAAAAAAATGTTTGAGCCAACAAGATTAATTGCTACAATTGTTATGCTGGTAAACTATGTTTACTAATTTTATTTATTTATTTATTTTAAACTTTAAAATCTTAATGCATGGGGGGGAGGGGGAGAAAAGCAAATCTGAAGCTTTTGCTGGAAAGAGGTGTGCACATTAAGTTTTTATTGGATGATTATATGCTGGGCTGGTAGCACTACCTTTTAACAGTGCCTGGCATTTCTTATCAAGACTATTTTTAGTTGCTTGTAAATTTTGCCAAACTTGAATCGTTCGGGATGAAATTTTCCATTCCAGGTGTGACCCTTAGGTTGAATTTCTTAAGAAGACTTCACCCAATACACTTCAGCTGTTTTGAGATCAAGGCTGGGGGGGGGGGAAATTTGTCCTAATGTTGAAGAAAATTCTGTTCTTTCCTTTGAAAAGTTTTAGCACTCCCATACATTGGAGCAGGTATCTGAAATTTGCCAGGTGGTGTTTGTATTGGAGTGTGCCTTTGGCCATCCCTATGACCCCTACTCCCTCCCTCCCCCCCACCCCCTTGCGCAAATGTGGCCAAGTTATAAGCCTTTGAGAAATCTCACATTGCATGATCAGTGGAGACTTGCTAGCACATCATAGCTAAATTCACCCAACATTGTCTGTGAACTGGGCATGCTTCAGCCTGGGGCTGAGAAGAATTTTCTCTGCATTGTAGCTCTGGACTCCTGCAGCCTAGGCTGGGCAGAGTACCAGAACTAAAAGAAGGGAGATGCTCCTGTGCTTTCAGTGCCCTTTGTACTGGGTTCAGGCAGTACAGAGTTGCCTGATACAATGCAAAGGGGATAAGAGCCACACTGCAGGGTGATGGGGAAACACATCTGGTGAGTCTGGATGCAGGGGAAGAACTAAGTCTTGGTGGTCAAAGAGACTGTGACAAGGAGTTGTTGGGTGGGATGGCTGGACAGAGAGCCTGGAACTGGAATGAAAAGCCAGGGAGGGAGGGAGACAGAACTGGGACAGGTAAGCTTAGCTTCCAGGGACCAACAAAAGCGCACAATCCTCCAGGATCTGGAAGGGAATTCAGGAGTCTTGAGTCTCACCAGTCCTACTGTCATCAACTATCTGTGAAACTCACTGGCAAAATGTATGTCTCATTTATTCCTCCCCTCCACCCCCCCGCCCAACCTGCGCAATCTGCTGGTCCATAGTGGATGACAACCTACTAGCAAAAGTGATGTAGTGGATCTAAAGGTTTCAATCCTGCTGCTGACCCATATGGGTGTAAATGTGATACCACATGATGGAATTTGATTTTTGTTTGCTTTTTTTAAAAACCTAAGAAAGTTGCAAAGTCAAGCACTCAAAAGTTAGGAAATGCCAGAATTAAGGTTGCCCGTGTACCCTTAAGTCAGTTCCCTAGTGCCTATGCATTATTATGCAGTCTTGAAATACACGATCATTCTATTTTTTTCCCCCTGGACATCCGTCTTATCTATTGTACAAACTGAACCTGCTCTGGGGGTGAAGCAGGGTTGTGTAGTAAAAGATGCTGTCTGTAAGACCATACTTTATTGTTGCAGCAGTTGGAAGGTGTATCATGAATGAGGCAGGGGACTGAAAGGAGGAAAAGGACAGTCTCATGGTTAAGGCATTTGAATGCAGCCTTAGAGAATTGGATTCTATCAGAGCTGGTTAAGAACTTTGTCAGTGATATTCTGATAGAAAATTCACTTTTTGCTATATCAAATTTTCCCTGGGGAAGATAGTTGTGTGCTCCTTAGTAGCCTGGGATGCCTGGCTACCTGAACTATTTGGTTCCCTGCCTGGTGGGTTTCTGGGGCCTGGGCAGCTTAGGGAGCCTCAGACCTTCAAAAAAGTCAATATGGAACAAAATATCAAAATTCCCAGTGTTCAGGAAGCTTCTGTTTTTGTTCCATTTTTAAATGTACCTTTTTCTGAAATCGCTTGTTTGTTTTTCTCCCCTCCCTATCCCCAGTGGAACAGGAATTCCAGTTTTTGACCAGCTCTAGATTCTGTCCCTGCCTCTGCCCAGAGTTCTTCTGTGATGCAGGGCTAGTCACTTAAAAATAAGCTTTTCACACATGAGCACCAATTGTGTATTCTGGGGACCTGACTCAAAACCCTAGGGTCTGATCTGCAGAAGTACTGAGCGCTTACAGCTGTAACTGAAGTCAGCGGGAGCTGTGAATTGAACATATAGTGTTATCTAATGCTAAGACTCTGAAAAATCAGGTCCCTGGGTGTTTCAGATTGGGCACCCAAATTAGTGGATACTTTTGACCTTAATTTCTCTGTGCCTCAGTTCCACAGCTGTAATATATAATACCCACTCATCTCACAAGGTTTTCTGAAGATCAATTCATAATAGCTGTGAAGCACACAATAGAAAGGCCCATCAGCAAATTAATTCTGTCTTCAGAAGTGAGAAAAGTGCTCTAAATAAGGCTGGGGGCCACACATTGAACCATGAAATTAAAATATTAAATACTGCTCTTTTAAAGAAGCATAATCCATTCTGTACACTGAATGAGGTAGATTTCCTGTGCAAGGGGAAAAGCATGTAATCATGTAATTAAGAGTATATCAGAATGCAAATGCACAGAGGGGCCAGCTTTAATTCTAGAATTTCCTAATTTTTGAGTGCTTATCTTTGCAACTTGAAAGTTATTTTAATGTCTTTTTTTTAATTTAATGTGTATGTTACAGTCATCGTACATTTGCACAGGAAGATAATCCTTGTCCCAAAGAACTTAAAATGTGACAAAAAAGGTGGGGAAAAATGGAAATAGAATAGTCAGAGTGATAACGGCATACACTTTATTTATTCCATAGCGGCCACATAGAGCTTGTCTATTTGAATGCTTAATTTGCTGCCAGATGACTGCAAATCTAACCCATGCTAGTCTGCCATGCACTAAGTGTCTATGTGGACCTTTCTGCCATGCACCAGAAGTTTCCTAGTGTGCTTTATCCAGTTTTGAAATGGGGTAGATTAAAGTGTGTGGTAAAATCAGGTGGGATTACCTCAGGTCCCCACTGCCAGCAGAGACTACTGCCAACAGGCAAGCCCCAGCAGGGGGGCTGGCATACCACAAGTGCTTTAGGGAACTGTTAGTGCACGGCAGTATGGTCTACACAGATATTTAGGTACTCAGCAGGCTAGTGTGGGGTCAGTTTACACTCCAGTTTGCAAAGAACTAAATATTCATGTAGACAAGCCCTTAGAAGCCTTGGTGAGCACATTTTCAATGGAGTGGAGTGAAGAGGTCAGAAACCAGATTAAGGGAAATTTAGTTGGCTGAAGAACTCAAGGCAAATGGTTAATTGTACATTGCTGAATTTTATACTTAATAAATTCTGACACTAATCTGGGATTCTAAACCATTTAATTTATAACCAGTTAGTTGTAATGCTACACCAAGGAAAAGTGAATACTGCAGGAAGAACAGCTGGAAAGCATAACTGTGTAAAACATGCAGGAAAAACTATGTGTTACAACCTACTCTGTTAATAAATCTTGCCCTTATGCTATTTGGCATCACCTATTCAAAGATACTGAAGCTAATTATACTTGGTATCCACCTTTATCATATATTAAAATGCAAAGTGGCAATTGATAGGAAATAACAAAGAGCCAAATAAGTAGCTTGAATAAAGATTCATATGAGCTTTTCTTATTGAATACAAAACAGCTGCTCCCTAGTAGGGCTCTTCTCACTATTACTGGAAGACAAAAACATTGGCAGAAACCAAGTCTCCCTTTGTCAGATATAATAATTATGAATGGATGTTTTTAACAATGGATTTTCCATTATTGTGCTAGTGCCTGTCTTGTCAGAAGATGGAGATTGTGAATTCTAGATTCACAGTGACGCTGTCTATGGCATTAATACTTGGGATTAAGTTCAGAATGTTGACGCTGTAGAGCAGCCTTTAGATTTCCTTGTTTCAGATGGTGCATTTGAAAATGCCGATGACTTATTGAGAACTTGTGTAAACTGTTTGCTTGATTGGATATGTGCATACTATACTATTCACTTCCCCCTCTTCTTCCCCCCCCCTTTTTTCTAGTTGTGTTTGATACTCACTCTGTGTGCTGTATTCTGGGTAAGTGATACTAACTCAAATCCTTTCTGTCCTTTTAAGGACAAGCTGTCTTGGATAGGTTATTGGCTTTGGTTGCACTCTGTGCTTCATCTAATGTTTAAGAGCAGTTTTGGGATTATATCGTTAAAATAAAGTGAAGTCAGAGGGTTAGATGACCTTATGAATCATTTTTTTTAAATTGCTTTTTTAATGGAAGTGTGTAGCATTGGTATTTGCATTGCATTTAGTTGGTGGGTCGCATTGAACATCCTGGCTACAGAGCAAGAGTACTCTTACAGCTGCATATTGTGGGGAAGGATTTGCAGAACATTAGCCCTTAAAATGAGTAAAGGAAAACAGAAATTTATAAACTTCTGTATAACAGTATCTTCAGCCGTCTGAGTGCTATGCTTTTGTAATTCAGGTATCAATACGTGGGATGAAGATAAACGTATACCTGAAAAGAACATACATACGCTGTAATGTTGCACAAATCAAATATGGATAGTGAACATGAAGGAGATAGTTGGAATTCTTCATTCTGAAGAGTTTCAGAACTAGAGAAGACTTTTATGTAGCAAAGAGACTAATTAGCTCTCCTCAATTGGAATGATGACCCTGTAATACTATAATCATTTTTTAAAAGGGGAGGGAGGTCTGGTTAAGCTCCTAGCCCTTCCTAGCTAAGGAGATGGAGCATCATGGTTCAGCTAAGGTTTGGGGTTGAACTGGATTGAGTAGGCTAATGTTTTTAGTTGCTAAATTCATTTATTTTGTACAAACCAATTTTAATCTGCAGTATTTCTTTTGTTTCGTTTTAGTGGGGTAAAAAAGGTTTGGCTTTGCTATTCTGCATATTCCAGTTCTTAGCAATGACCTGGTAAGGCTTTTTTAAACTTATCTTGACTTGTTTATCACTTGCCACATAAACTTGTCATGTGAATAAGAAGTACATATGTATGTACAAGTAGGCAGGATTTAGCTCAGTTACCTTGCAGAAAAGTGTCTGGTAGCTTTAGCTATATGCTAGAAAATGTGATCCTTAATTCACTGGGTCTGAGAGTGAGTGACTCTAGCCTGATGGGTGGGGTGCCCACCTGGGAGGTGGGACACCAAGGATCCAGTCTCCTTGCTCTAATGAGTATTTAAGTATTAATGTATCTAAAGTGCACCAGCTTCAATTAGAAAAGGCTGACTGAGAACCACATCAGAATATCCCATAGTCCAGTGTTTAGGCCACTCTCCTGAGAGGTAGGAAACCCCTGTTCAAATCGCTTCTTTCCACCAGGCATGGGAAGTAATTAAATCCAGGTCTTCCACATCCCAAGTGAGTCTTCTAAGCAGTGGTCTAAAAGTTATAAGGAAGGTACAACTGCCTACTCCTCTTCCTGCAGCAGGATTTTTACCAGGGAGCAATATGATAGGCATGCTCTGAACACACCTACTGGATGGGGTGAGATAAGTTTACAAATGCCGATTTTCCCGACTTGTGGATCACATTGGGGATAGGCATCTGGATGCGTAGAGCGAGGCATCAGTGCATGTGCTCAGGGGCAGAAACTTAGGCACATAGGGAACTTTTTCAACTGAAGTGAAGGCACAGTGTGGGATGTGTGTGACGGACCGAGAGAGAGAATCACATTGGTGCCTAAAATTGGGACTTAGATACGTAAGTTCCTTTGTGGATCTGGGCTGTGGTGATTTCATATAGGACAATCAGGTATGATCTTGCTGTATTTGGAACAGGGAAGATGAGCACATTTATCAGACACTGGTCAATGTGTGGTTGGGAGAACTTAGAGATTGGACCAAAGGGAGGTAGGTAGTGGGCTTTGGGTTTGGCTGTAAGGCCAAGCTATTTGTTGGCATCCCTCAGTGACCAGTGCAGGGGTGAGGCTCAAAATGGTGAGCTCCCAGAGATAAACTGAAGAAAACTTGGAGCTAACTGGTGCACCTTATTAGCCTGGAGGAAAAAGGGGAGACGGTAAATCCCTGCAGATAGGGATACCTTTCAAGTATACCCTAATGTCCCCTCTCATAGGAGGGAGGATTCAGAAGTAGGCTGAATCTCTAGAGATTAGGCTGAAGTGGCCAATCCTGACCATTTGTTATTTGATAAGGAGGCTATTTAAAATTGCACTGGACACAGGTAAGTACATAGTACTTGGGGACTGGTGCAGGTTAGGACCCTATAACTAAAATTAAAAGTGAACAAAGTTGTGGTCTTCTGATACTGAATCCATCCCCATGTCTGACCAGGACAATGAAACACAATGTCTTAATTGTGAGAGTAACTTTCAGATGGTAATGGCACATCATGTATTAAAGCAAAGTGCCATACAATACAGCAAAGTGTTTGTGTTTGTAAGACTAGAGTACAAAACTATACACCCCACAAGGTACATGCATACATAAATTACTTTTGTTCTATTAAAACTTGACAAAGATGTCTTCTCTATCTTGATTTCTGGGAGAATTGTACGTTTCATATTGTTCAGTAATCCGTCTTCAGGAGCCAAAGTTAAGAATCCCAAAGTGATAGTAAATGTCCATAGTCTGTTTTGTAGTGGAATTCATATTCAGTGGAAGTTATGTACTACATAGCAACAACATTCAAAGAAAAAGGGAGAGAATCTCTTGGCAGTACACTCTAGTTCTTGCAGAGCCCTTCTATTTTCAAGTGTCTAATTTGAATAGATAATCCGGTTACAGGGTTTATTACACCAGTCTGCTTTCATTAATTCTGCACTAAAATAGTGAATTGATATCTAGAAAACAAATGAAAGCTCTCAAATAACCATTTTTCCTCTCCTTTTTCAGGTATAGTCTGTCATATATTCCTTATGCAAGGTGAGTCACACTTAATTGCTCTATTTTATAAAAATAAAAGTTGGCCTATTTAGTTCTACAATGTTTTTCAAGTATAATTTTATTGAAAAATCACATCTCTTAACTTTCTAATTTTGAAAAGCCACATGTAATATCCTCCTATAATATTTTTCAGCATTTAGAGGATAATTGTTTGAATTCAAAGTTGTACAATAAGTACTCTTAGAAGGATAAGATTTTTATCAGTATGTCTGTAAACATTCATTTCATCATACGCAGATTACATTTTAATGGAAATATTTTCTACAGCTAAGCAAAGTAAGAAATGCTGCTTGAGAATTTACTAGTGATTTTTTTTAAGGCTATTTACTTCGTATGTTTTGATATGTGATATTGGCAATTTTGCATGTTATAAAGCTTGAACTTTTTTAAAGTCAGCATCTGTTATTAAAAAAATTCTGGCCTCCCATAATTTCCTGCGACTATGAACATTTTAAATCAATAATTTAAAAAATGCTTAAATAAAAATTTAGATTATGGGTCAAAATTATAATTAAAATCTGCCACACATAATTGTAACTAATGCCTATTCTGAAGTCTAAGTTGTGTGCAGTGCAGATAAAGATACCCAGTATTTTACTTATTAAAGCATTGTAGCATTTTTTCTACATTTTAATCACCAAAATAATTGTTGATTATAATGTCCTTAAATTAAGCATTGTTGAATCGTATTTCCTACATCAAGTTTCATGTACATTTGACAATATTTGGTAGCTTAAATGGACACAATCAACTTGAAATCTAGTCAGTTTTAAAAATATTAAATAGTTTTGTTGCTTAAAGTTGTTTTTGAACAAGCTACCAATGTGTGATTTTTGCCATTTTCCTGTTCTTAAAAATCTGTCCCTGTTATTCCTGGGTGAAAGACCAACATGCACAGAGGAAACTGGCAGAGCACACAATGCTGTCAAATGCATGATGTACATAACTATAAGTCTAGTTTTTCTCTACCCTTTCAATTATAGTGCAATTTGGTCTTTTTAACAATAGTATAGTAAAGCACTCCCCTCTGATTTTTTTTTTTTTTACTTTGACTGACTGCTCCTATAAAATATATCTTGCCTTGTTAAGTTTTTCAGAGTATTTGAAGTGTATTCTGTACCTCTCCTTTCATCTTATATTTTCTCATTGCATATATTCCAGTAAAACCTGATTTAAGCCACAAAAGTCTATGCTACAGTCTCTTAGGTGTGGCAGGATTAAACCATAATATAAAATTAGTTGTAGCAATAGTTGATCTCATTACTTCTAATAAAATTGTGACTTAGTTGCAAGCAGTGAAATAATTCATATTTAAATACTATAAAATGTCATCTTAAATTCAGTGCATCCAGCTTCCCCAGTCTGATTACTAGCATTCTAAATTTCTACATTTCCAACAATCGTGTCTCATTTTCCAAAGGCTTATTTTTGTTCAAATTAATTTAATTCATACTACTGTGTTTTTAGTATGGCCAAAGATGTTAACAATCATTGGTCCCTCGCTGTTTCTTTCCCTTATGTGAATGCTGGTCTGATAAAACATGAACTTACATGCTTCAGTTCAATTGTTTGGATTAGATCATATAAAAGAGTCTGTGTAATAAAAACAAAGAAGCTCATGATTATTTTTGACAGGTAGTTGGAGTACTGTACTAGCCTGATTCCTTTTCAGGTAACAGAGGCATTTGCTAGTTTAAAATGCCATGACAAGTAAAGCTTTGTATGTTGTCTATCTTATACAAATAGTTGGCTGAGCTATTACATAGTGCCAGGAAATGGTATCACATAACTTGTCTAAAGTTCTCATTTGTTTTAATTTATGCTAGAAAATTGTAGCAACAAAAATATCCTTATGAGGCTTGTTCATTTTTATTAGGATGTGGTCTATTCTATTCTTAACTCTCATTTTATTAAAATTAGGACAGCAGTATTGGGGCATATGGTAATTTATTTCACCTAACCGCAAGAATATGGGGAGTGTCCCTGAATTTTCAAAATGGCTAATAGCCAAGTACACAAATTCTACTGACTAGCCAATAATTATTTTGGGATGATGATAAATGAGGCTGAATGAATTAAAACTAATCTAAATGGATGGTATACAAACCCAATCTACAGCATGTTCATAAGGGAAGCAGCACCTCTTTAGACTTTTCAAACTCTGCAGTTTCATGAGTTACCAAAATTCTGCATCTGACATGGAATTTGTATGTTTTATAACTAATTTTGGGAAATGTAGTATAAAATATTGCATAGTCTGAAGGATATAATTGACCTGAATGTGGCTTGTAAAAAAATAAATGTTAATTGTTTGTTTGTTTGTTTTTTGTTTTTAAAGGGATGCTGTGATTAAATGCTTCACATCCTGCCTGGGTTAGATTAAACAAACCAAAAACTAGTCATCTTTTAAAATCCAACTTTATATTTTTGTGAAGTTTGCTCAGAAAAATTGTTATAAACTTCCACTCCTGAAACATCATCTGGTGACAATTTATTAGTATCTTCCTTGCCTTTTGCACACTGGGGATTAAATCATTTTAGCAGAACCAAGTTTAAACATGATCCAGGTAAGCAGTGTTTTGTCCCTGTCTGAATCATTTGAAAACTAGCATAGGTTTAATATTTTATGCAAGATAGTCTTAAAACTGTTTGACTCGGTTTCTGTTAACACAGTTTAATCCTCAATGTAGACAATTCAGGATTCTGGGTAATAGATGTTTCGTATCAAGTTTTGTTTCATATTTGTTATGTGCCATTACTATTCGTTTGTTGTTCATTGTATGCGTTTCCCAAAGATCAGGATTTTGTAATTAATTGTGGAGAGATTTTTTTATTTAGCTAGTAGGACTGCTTTGAAATGTTTATACTTGTGCAGTATGGAGAAAACTTGGTGTGAAGAAGAGGTCTGTTAAAAGCTTGCGCAGTTTGTTACAATGCTTACATTTTAAGCACCAATTTTTTTACTTTGACTTAATACATTTGACTAAAATGGCTTATGCTTAATATATAAATCAATGATTACAAAATAAATGAATTATTTTAAAAGTGTCTAGACTGTGTAATTTTTAGACTTGAGCCAGATTTACATAGGCAGAAAAATTAAAACATTATGCTTGCAGTATATATTTCGTTTGGAAAATTGTCAACACACTTCAACTCTTTTGCTACCCACTATCCTATGTTAGAGTAAAAATAATTGTGTTGGTACATGTACTAAATGCTAACTCAAACTGTCTCAGAATACAAAAGTGACTTAAAAGCATCTTTAACATTTATTAGTATTTTGAAAATTTGCTCCTGCTGGTTGAGTTTATCTGACGTGAATATATAGCTATATGGAATACTCAAATATACTTTGCTTAGTTTCTGTGAAAGCAGCATTTTGGGGCAAGCCTTGGGTAAAATTATTTTTCTAACCATGACTATTCAGGTATCCAGTAGCAATGATACCTCTATGAGGATCCTGAAGCTACAGCCACCGTAGCTGTTAAATGCCTGATGTTGTTATGGTAGAAAATTCTTTGTTTCCCTTTTGCCCTCAGCAGTACCTCCATCTCTTCCAGGTTTAGCTTTAGCAAGCTAGTCTTCATGTAAATGTTGATTACTAGACATTCAGGGATGCCTAGGAGTTAACATTTGCATTTTCTGTGAAGGAAACAGCGTGGTAGCTACACTTTACTAGCATGTGCAACCCTGTGGTCTCTCAGCTTCATATAGGTGTTAAATGCAACAGGGCTGGGGGAGAGGATTCAGAGGTGACTGCTCTGGAGGCAGTCCTCCTAGATTCAGGGAGGCCAAGGAAGCTATTGTAGTGATTAATGCTAACCCCTCTATCTAAGACAGCTGCAGCATTTCACTGAAACTTCTCAAATGTGTTGGAGAGACCCTGCAATAAAGGTATGGTTTGATCAGTTTAAGGCATGCTGGCTTTAGCATTCAGTGTGGGGTTGCAGGAAGTGCACAACTCTTGGGTATGCTGTTGAAACAGTTAGCCAATGGGATAGAATCTGTAAGAGGACTCTCATGAGGTAGTCGTGGTCCCTTCAACAGCCTATTGAGTTGGTTAGCTGGAACACAGGGCAGTTGACATTAGCAAACAAGACACCAGAGGGCCTCCCATTGCTCTGGCCTTCCCATCTTTGGTGGTGGTGGTGGAGGAAGGTATTGTGTGTACTTCAGTTTCAGCTAGTGACTTTCCCCAGTCACCAGGACTGCAGCAGCTGTCCAGATACATGTCCAGATATTGATGGACCTGGAAGGATTTTCTGGACCACCTTGTGGACTCCTGTTGTTGGAATGGAAATTATAAGATAAACTAGCACTGGTTTTATTTATTTATATATGTTTCACAGGATTGCAGCTTTGAGCAGTTGGTTCTGGCAGCAGGATATCTGATTCTCCCAAAACAAAAGAAGCAGTGAGACTTTTTGGAAACACACCCCTCCTTTCCCTGTGACGTAGCCGTTAACATTCCTTGTAGACAAGCCTGAGCTATCCTATGAAACCAGCGCTTTCTCAGGCAGTAGGCTGGTCTGTCTGTAGGTCATGATAGGCATCAGGAGTAAATCTGGCTGTGATAAGGCCTTGGTGTTAAGCCCTGGGACTGGTGTGCTTGGAGTTTGAGCATCGAAAAAGGGTGACTGGGAGCACTGATGGCCTTTTCTCTTCACTGCTGGAAAATCAGGTTGCCCCATAATATTATCCTGTTCTGGAATTAGTAAGGTTGTAAACACTTGGCCAAAGATTTCAGATAGTTGTATCTGTCCTGATTAACCTCTTCAATTCTCAGTGATAATTTATAATTCCATCTATAGAGAAAGCATTCTTGGTCCATGAGAAAATATGGAAAAGGTAGATGAGACCTCCCATTTGACAAGTTCAAAGAAACTAGCTTTGGCTCAAAAATATTCTACCGCTGTTACTCACAGATGCTAATTCTAATTAGACACTTCAGTAGTCATTACCCCACTGTCTAAAGTCAAATGCTGCTGATCCACTTATTTTGTGTGTCGTCATATATTTTAATTGTCTTCATTAATCAGCATTACTGCTTGGTCTAGAATATCTTATTGTTAACTAGATCACTATCTAGAAAGTTCAGTTAACTTCTGGCAAAATCCAGTTAGTCAATGCACATTCTATTACTAGAAATGTTGTGTCAGTTATAACAGCATTCATCCTTTGTATAAGTGAAGTGCACGCATTTCCCCTCTCAAAAAAAATTTTTCAAAATATTTTCAGTCAAAAAATGTAACTGAAAACTTTATCAATAGTGAATTGAAATTAAAATCAAAACCACTTAGGCCGCAACTGCACCTGTAGGATCACTGTTCATCATGGCCTCTGTGTCAGCTGCTTTCCGTTTCTTCAGACACTATGCAGTAACTGCACAAGTTGTTTGCATATATAACTGGACTCAACTCCATATAATAAACTCGGAGTACTACAATTACTAAAATTTCCATAAATTTCAGGTATGAATATTATGAATGAAATGAAAAATGAATATTAAAATTCTTCAGAGAATATGTTGTAATAAGGAATCTCTCTAAGAACCAACTCTTAGTTTTTGGACCAATCATTTGTGAATGGTAGTAATCTCCAGCTGATAAAATCAACATATTTCATCCCTCGTATTAAGTACTTACATGGTCCCATCGCTATACTATCATGAGTATATTCACTGTCTTTATTGTATTGATCCTCCCAGCATTCCTGTGAGACAGGGAAGTACTACTCTCCTCCTTGGATGGGGAGCACAGACGCATGTTGAGTAAGTGACTTGTCCATAGTCATGCAGGAAGCCTGTGGTAAAACACAGAATGGCGGGTGTCTCAAGTCCCCTGCTAGTATACTAATGACCGGGTCAGCCTTATTCTCCTACTTTTAACATCTACTTTTCGTGATTTCGCTTTAACAGTTTTGTCCTTATTTCCACAGTCTCTTGAATTAAAATGCCATGTTCTAAAACGTTATCGTTGTCCTTGAACCACGTGATGTCACCCTTTGCAAACAGTCCTTGCAAAATATTTCTCTGGAGTGGTTGCCCGCAGTCAATCACTAGCTGTTGTGGACTGTCATACTAAACAATATGATAGCTACTTGGTTGGCCTACTTGATTATCTCCCACTGTTGCTCTGGCTACTTTTCTTTCTACTCTCTGGGTAATCTCATCCATACCCCTCATGAATGTTACCATGGCTCTTTGCTTCAGGCTAAATGTAGTACTCTATCCCAACCAAGCTTGTATCTCATCCTGTCTTACTGATATCTTCTCTAGCTGTTCTCCCACATCCTCTCACTAGCCTAACCTCTCATTTTTCCTCATAGGCCAGCTGTCTTCCATCGTCATTGCTAACAACTTCACCCTCCTCCCTATCACTCATGTTTCCAAACTGTTTTATGTCATTTTTTACATTGGTACTGTTAGCCAGTGTTCCTTGATCCAGTATCTTTTAGTCTCTGCGAGTCAGTCTCAGGAAGTAAACGAAAGGGAACGCAGTACCCCCACCTGCTATATGGCTAGTACGGACAAGTCAAAACCAAGTGCTCTTATCTAAAGCTTTTCTTTTATTAGTCTCCAGCGGTTCCCATTGGAATTACCTTTACTGGCAGACTCCACTTACTAGTCTTAAGTACATACAAATAGAGGTGGTTAGAGAACCCCCAAACCTGATAGCTATCCCACAGTTCTGAGAAGGTCTTGCGGGTAATCAATCGCACATTTCTGGATGGCCAGTCCTTCATTCTGTGCCTGGAGATCTTTTCAATGTGTCCATGAAGCGATCTGCCTAACTTGCTACCTCCCTCCTATGTCTCTAACTTTTGGGGTATGTCAATCAAAATAATATTACATAGCTGACCAAACAAATCAGTCATGGGCAAAAACAGGAGTTACAAAGACATCACTAGAACAATTGTTGTTAAGCAAGCAGTCTTAAGCTGTGAGTCTGAGAGAATTGTCAGTAGGGGAAATTTAGCTAAAATATATCCAGTTTTTCCACAGAGATTTGCCCCACCCTATTCAGAGAGAATGCACAGAACTAGTCTCACTTTACATGTTCACTGCGTACCCTCCCTCTCCTGGTTTGCCTAGTTATGGCAAGTTCCTACAAATGCTTGAAAATTGCTAAAAGCAGCCAGCAGAATAATTGATAGTCCATCCCAATAATTGGCAGTGGCTTGAACATCTGCCTGATTGCTAAATGCGCCTATACAGTATCATCACTTATAAAAGGATGTATTAGTTTCTCTTCTTACCCATCCTGTCAGTTGACTGGAGTTTAGTATTAGAATCATTGAGAGAGAGCTAACTCAAAACTGAGTATTTTTTATGAAAGCAGTGAGGTGAGTTGTCACTTCTTGGGTTGGAGACACTGCTTGTCCAAAATCACATTTTGATTGTCTGGTTGAGCCTTTTGGATGTCACACCTATGCAAAAGCTCCTAACAGCGAGCTTACCACTGAACAGCATCTCCCTGCTCCTACCATGCTGAACTGGTAGAGGTTAAATCTAGGAGCAAGACGATAAGACTTTGAAGGGAAGGTTTATTAAGAGGCTGCTGGCTATAGGGGGAAATGAATTAAGGATGAGGGGCTGAAAAAGTAACAGCTTCCAGTGTGCCAACTTATTTCAAAAGAAATGTATGGCCCTTTCAGCCATCTTTAAATTTACCTGTGACTGTAAAAAGTAATTGGGCAGCTATTCACTATTTTATCAAAGGTGAACTGAAAATAACTGGTAAATTATAAATGGCTGCTGCAAGAATAAGGAGAGCTTCTAGAGGACAGCAAAAGGGGGAAGTGAAGGTCTGACCAGTTGAGGGGAAGCATTTACCTTTTTTATATTTAAACAATATATTCAGCGTTCCTTTCTTTTAATTTATTAGGCACTAATTTTCACAATAGAAAAACATTTTAAGTGAATTTCTTAAAATGTAAAAAGCTGTCAACCATTTCAAGGGGTGTATTAGGAAGTTATTAGTTATATGCCTTAGGTGGTTGAAGGTACTTAACCTGTAGATGCCCCATCTCTAGCTTTTAACACATCCTGCAATGGTGTATTACTATAGTCTAATATCTTACAGATGTAAATTCCACGAGCTTGGTCAAACTGCTGTTCAAAAATGATGTAGTGGTAGTTTGATAAATAAGGACAAATCAATCTGTCCTATTTCTGTGAGATGTGGCATTTCAGTTAAAAGGGACTAATCAGATACTCTATGACAGGAGCAGTTGGGCAAACCTGGCAAGAATATCAACCAGACCCCCCCAGGCAAATCAGTAGATTTATTGTAGTAAAACTAGGGTGATCAAGATAAAACAGCCAAGGTTTGCATGTTGCCCCTAGCCCTTATCTCTCGTTGCCATGAGAAGATCACTGCCAGAATGCTGGAGATGTAAATTGTGTTTACAGAGCCAGGTGCCAACTGGAGTGGAGATGACACCCTCCCCCCCCCCTTCCCTGTTGCCCTTCTGTGCTTGTGAACACTGTTAGTCACTAGCACCCTGAACCTGCTGTGACCCATCTGTGCCTAGGGTAGCCACTTGAAAATGCATGGTCAGGGCAGGCTGCAAAAGGAGAGCAGATTCTCCCAACACGGGTGGGTGACACTGAACTGGGACTTCCTAATGAGCCACAAACAATGCTTTTGATTTCCTACACTGATTATCAAGAAACTAAAACAAAAATATACACAGCTCCCTTCACTGCATTTTGGTCTCTGGCTCCCAATCAGCTTTTAGGTCTAGTAAAGAGAAGTTATTTAAAACTCTATGCTCTTTATCAAAAAGGTTCTCCCGACCCTAAAATGTCAGCCACAGTACCAGATCAATATGTTTGGATCTTACCCAAAATACTATGCTGCCAGCCAATTCTTTAGTAACTAAAACTAAAGGTTTCTTATAAAAGGAAAGAAACAACCTATGAGAAATGTTAAATAATTAAAGCAATTAGACACATACAGATGATTTGAAAGTCCACATATATATATCAGATTTCTAATAGAATTGTGGAGTTTACAGCTTTGTATAGTCCCCTCTGGTGTACATCCAGTACCTGGATGGGTCTTAATCCTTTGATTTACAGCTTCAGTTGTGGATGAATTGACCCAGAGGAATGAAGACTAAAGAGTCCATGTCCAGAGTTTGTTCAAATTTTCCTATGAGACTTAGCAGGGTGATTCCAGGCTGGTGCTGCGAGAGTCAAACTTTCCCTCACAAACTTGGATAGATTTGAGATAAAAAAGGATCAGTCCCCTAGAGTCTTTTATAGATCCATGCAGGCTGGCTGATATTTCCCTGACAGCTGGTATATCTCCTTGAACAAATAGATGATTATTACTTGGGACTCTGAAGTACCATCTCCCATGTTCTAAGCACACCGGTAACTAGTTACATTAGCACAAGTAATTGGCCATTTGCAACCATTCAGAGGTATTTACTACCTAAACTTCAAAGAGAAATACAAACAATAGTATTGTTACATTCAAAGTTCCATCTCAATGTTCATATGTTCCTTTTGAACTCTTAGTCAATTAAACAGTGAGAGAGAGGAAAGCAGTTTATCTACCTTGCTAACCTCTCACAAGAGATACATAAATAACTACTCAACGTACATACACTTCCATACCAAAGCTCTAGTCTACTTATAAGGAATGACCCTCACTACCATTGCATTTTCTTCTATCTTGAAAGGTCAGACGTGGGCCATGCAACTTGAAAAGTTAATGGGCTTTTTTGGGTCGAGTGTCACCCCCCCGAACATGAGATTGGTGTAGGAGGGAGTAATCAGAGCTTCTGAATACAACTCCAAGCCCCTCCTCCCCTGCCTTCAGAAGGCATCAGCTACAAATTAATTACAAAAGTTATCAGCATTAATATTTACATCCAATTAGAACAAGTGTGTGCTTACAATCATTTTTATTAGTTTTACTTACTAAAGGATTGGCTGGCAGTGTGGTATTTTCAGTAAGAGCCAAACTTATATTGAGCTGGTAATGGGGCTGACCCTTTAGGGTCAGGCGAAACTTTTTGATAAAGAGCATAGAGTTTTAAATAACCTCTCTCTTTACGGAAGCCAGTGTCGGATTAGGAGCCAGACTCCAAACTGCAGTAAACGAAGCTGGCTGTAGTTTTGTTTTAGCTTCTTGCTAACCAGGGTGGGTTATCATTATTTATGGCTGGTTGAGAAGTCTGACTCCAGTGTCATCCACTAGTGCTGGGAAAATCTGCTCTCCTTTTGCAGCCTTCCTGACCATGCATTTTCATGGCTACCTTAGACAGGTTTGGTCACAGCTGCTTCTCCAAAGGGGGGTATTTTCACACCAGCCTTGGCCCTAGGTTGTTTGGGGTAGTGGCAGGTGCAGCTCCAGCCTTTGGTATGGTGGGCAGAGAGCATTAGCTGCTTTTCCTGAGGCAGGGCCCGGTGACAGCCTGATACACTCAGTCGCTCTATGGGTGGGGATTCAGAAATCGGGGGCGCTCCTCGGCTGCAGGGAATGGGCCTGACGCCTCGGTCTTCAGCGGCACAAAGGGCCCCAACCTGGCGCTGTACAGCAAGTGTCCAGTGAACGGGCGGGCATGAGCTGCCGTCCTTCTCTTTGGCCAGGGTAGGGGAGCGAGGGAGCCCCCCCACCCCCGGCAGGCGGGTAGCGCGCTCGGGGCTGGGGGGCGGATCAGCGCGGGGGGGGCGGCCAGGGAGGAGGTTTGGGGAAGGAGTGGGGGGAGCACTAACGAGGGAGGGCTGCGGCCTCCCCCCCGCACTCAGCCGGGCCCCTCCTCCCGCTCAGCCCCGCCGCAGCCAGCGCGCGCCTCATTCCGCGCGAGCCAGCGGCCGAGCCGGGCGCTCCCGCAGCCCGAGCGCAGCCGGGCCGGCACCGCTGCCCCCGCGGGAGATGCGCCGCCCTGGGCCGCTGTGAGGAGCGCGGGCCGCACCGCCGGCCCCACCATGTCCCTGCCGCCCATCCCCCGAGCGCAGCCCCGCACGCCGGCGGCCCCCAGGAAGGCAGCGCCGCCGCCGCCGCCCGCCGAGGCGAAGCTGCCGAGGAAGCCGCGGGGGGCGCCCCCGGCTGGGGCCGCTCCCTTCTCCAGCTCCTGGCCCTGCGCCGCCCTGCAGAGGCAGCTGCCGCGCGGCCCGGCCTCCCCCCAGCCCCGCGGCCGCTCCTGGGAGAGCCTGTGCGCGCCCGCCGGGCCGGGCCCGGAGGCTGGAGCCGGGGAGGCCGCGCTGCGCTTTTCGCTTAGCCTCCCCCCGGAGGCGGCCCGCGTGCTGCAGCGCCGCAGCCTGGAGAAGCAGCGGGGGCGCCCGTGCCCCTCCGCCGCCGGCGGCCCCGAGCGGCTCCCGCCGCACGAGCCGCTCGGGGCCGCCGGC
>ML675604.1:16217355-16414747 GCA_007922155.1 Mesoclemmys tuberculata
GGAGCAAGGCGGCCCCGGCGGCGGGGGGCTCGGCGCGGCGGGGGGCCCGGGCGGGCCCGGGGTCGGGCCCCGGCGGCGACTTGCGCGCCCTGCTGAAGATCTCGCTGCTGAACGAGCGGCACCGCTACGACGACGTGGAGTACGAGGAGGAGGCGGCGCCAGGGGCCGCGCTGGACGAGGGGCTGGTGCGCAAGTGCACCGAGTGGCTGCGCGGCGTGGAGAGCGCCGCCGGCCGGGACCGCGCTGACAGACTGGAGACCCTGCCCCACCTGGGGGCCCTCTGACCGCCCCGCGCACCCAGCTCCCGGCCGCTGCGCCCGGCCGCGGGGTGTCGCCTCCCTGGCGCGTGTGACCCGCGTAAGCGCCGTGAAGCGGGACAGCAGCGCGACCGGCTCTGGAGCATCTTTGCGCCTCCCCTGCCGAAACTGAGCGGCCTGGCGCGCACAGAGGCCGGGGGCAGCTGCGTGCCTGTGCGAAGCGCCCTGCGGGCCCGTGGGGACCTACTCCTGGTGAATCAATTGATAGTTGCCGGGTCCTGTCATTGTTGTCTTGGGGGGAGAGAAAAAACAGGGACTGAGTAATTGTTGTAAAGATGCTTCTGCTCGGATTGGGTTGCTGGATGCTTTTTAGCAGAAATCACGAGACAAGAGCTTCTAGCCTATGATGGAGAGGACGGGGAAGTTAAAGCCTGCACTTTGACGGTGTTTGAATGTGATCAGATGTGAGCAGAAACGAGACGAACTTTCTCAGCTAGTTAGCTAACACACTATAAAACGACAGGTGTTTCATCTGCTGTATTCACTTCAGTGTTTTTTGTCGCTAACGCTGACTCATGACAGTTGCAGCAATTGTTTACCATCTCTGGGCCAGGGTAGGGAGGGAAAGATGAGAAAACTTTCGTTAAAACTATGGAGCCTTTATCAGAAACGATCACAAAAGTGTCTTTGTATTAAACAACAAAAGGCAGTCAAGCAAAAAGGAAAACAAAAACATTACACAATAGAGGGACTCAAGACAAAGTGTTCCATTAGTGAAGAAAGATAAATGTATTGATTTCCTTTTTAAAAGAAACTACTTTGTAAATAGAGGAAGGGTACAGTGATTTTATATATAAAGGAACATTTTTATTTATTTGAATAAACAAAACCTTGTGTTGCAACAGCGGCACTTTTGTAACTGTGAATGGGGCTGTTTCTCAATCTGTTGCAGGCATCTGATTGTATTTAGTTGTGGGATTGAGAGGAAGATAAGCAATGATTACACAAAGATAAGGATGGTCTGATAGTACACAGAGAATGTGCATCTTATTTAGGATAACTTCACACTGGTTTAATTTCCTTCCGAGACTCAAATGGCTAGAAGATTTAAAATTTAAGGAATTGGGACCAAAACCATTACATGACTATGAATTAAATCTAATGATTGTGTTCAAATAAGCATGATAGTGGGGACTGAGTAAAATGGATAGCTGTCCATGGTGCAGGGAACGTGCAGAATAGAGCAGATTAAGATGCACCCTTCAACTGGTTTGCATTCAACACGCAGAGCTGTAGCTCTACATGTGTGTGATATATATGGAGCACTTACGTGGGTGTACAGTTTGAAAAAAAATCAGTTTGAAAGGGTAAATCTTTTAAGGGTATGAAAATGGGCTGATAACTGAAGTGTCTCCTCAGCTACATGTTGCCACAACAGTACTATAATTCACTAATTTATAAAATTCATAAGTAAATACTTAAGATCTATGACAAACTTCTTTCGTAAGAAATACATTTGCTTAAATATGTATGAACATGTTAACTTGAAGTATGCTGTAAAGTACTACTCAGTGTTAGACATTAAAAAGTATAAATGTTGCTTTGATGTTTCATGGTACTTTAGTAGGATTCAGTTTTTATGCAAATTAGTTTTAGCTTTTTTCATGCAGTGGATTAAGCTGACATTAATGCAGCAGAGCAGGAAAAAACTGTTTATGTTGGCAATGCCATGAACGCCCAGAAAATTTTGTTTTTACAGATAAATTGCTCAGAGTGGTAGTGTATTTTAAATTCATTTCAAATGACATATCATTATTGAAATATCTCTTTGACTTTGTTCCAGAAAGTTGGGCCTTTTCATACTCTCCTAATTTCCAACACAAAATTTACAGGTCTGGATTTCTCTGAATTAAATACCTGAGTGATGGCCTCTGCAAAAATAATCCCCTAATCTATCACAAACATAAAATAGTTGTGTTCAGAAGCCCAGAGAAAAAAGTGGTGCATAAGAGAAGTCAAATAATTTAAATTTAATGTTATTAAAAATCAATTTAGAGATTGCTTTGTAATATTATGTATGAAATGTAACTATAAAACTTAAAATTTCCTTTGTCTTTTAAATAATGCATTGCACATGCATTGCACATGGCTGTTTATGATTTAATTTACAATACAGCAAGAATATTAGCACCTTGAATCCATTCAGCCTTAGCAAATAGAAATTCATTATACAAATCTGATTTCTACTGGATCAGTCTCAAGACTTGTTCCTTTTATGCCCACAGTGAAACAAGAGGCATCAGTCGTTGAAGTTAAGCCTGATTAGTAAACTGAATAATGAGGGGATGGGCTATTTCATCCATTGCCCCCTTTGTTGTTCCTTAAAGAAAAGGAAAAAATAGGAAAAAACAGATCAAGGCTACTGAAGTGAGCTTCACCATCATGGTTGCTCCCTCCACCATTTCTTGGGACCCAAGGCCTTCATTACCCTAATCCTGAGAGGTGTCCTTACCAGACCGGCCAAAGAGAGGGACCCAGTTACATCATCCTGTACCTGCTCCAGCTAAATCCCAACCACCAGCTAGGATAAAATTAAAGCAGACTTTAACAGCAGCAGTGACAACAGCTCCAGCTCATGTCAATTAATTCCTCTTTTCTGCAAAAGGACAGTTATTCCCATCTTGAATACCTTCTAAAGAGACTGTCAAACCTTCTAAAGTCTCTCCAGCTAAAAGGGAAGGGAAGTTGTTAAAATGAAAGCCTTACTTAATACTTTACAATTCAAATCCTTTAACTGTTTTTACTTCTTTTCTGTATCTTTAATTAAAGATTTTAAAATATTTTTAATAGTGCGTTTGCCATAGTGCTAAGCAGCTGTAAGTCTCTACCAAACCTCTGACCTTGTTTAACAATGTTTAATGTTAGAGAGTAACTGACTAACAGGAACACCTTTAGCTCATATTCAATTTAAATTCATACAACACTGATACCTTGTCAGCAGCAGCGGTGAAATACCCAGACCTGTTACGTTGAAATTTCCCAGGATGAAAATGCCACAGATGAAAAAGCCTCAAAATTAACCTGCCTTGCCTCCCTATGAATTTAACAGGTCCCTGCTCTAACTCACTCATCTGGTGTCGCCCTGGACCCGATATTTGTCTTAGCAGACATCCCAGCCACTGTCTTAGAGAGGCCATCATCAAATTAAGGCAATAGACAGAGCTCTCCCAGGCTACAAGACCCACAGCCCTTACTCAACAACAAAGACTCGTACACATCAAATTCCAAAGCATGCTAAAGGACAGCAGCACTCCATGCAAAAACCAGGGTCAAGTATCTGGTGAATCCTTATTAGTGTACCATTGCCTCAGCCATGAATGCACTGGCTCCCAGACAGCCTCTCCCCCCACACACACACAGTTCTTCAGTTTCTGACCCTCTCTCTTCATGTGGCACATTGTGTCAGAAAAGTCCGCACTGATGATGTAAAACAAAAGGCTGAAACAGGCACATTACAAAGAACTTCCAAGCCTATATTGAAGCTGTTACAGGCTGAAAATCTTCCTATTAGCTTCTATTGAAGTGGACAAATTATGCCCTAAGGAGCTATGCAGGGGATTAATCAATCCTGAGTGCTTACAACCCACAACAGAACTCAGCACCAACCACTGAGAAGAACTATCATCCTACTTTGCTGAAAAGATCCAGCACATTCAGGAAGGCGTCTCCAATAGCATGACTCTGTTCTGCCTGAGAAACATCCTACCTACATACGTTCACTCCTCAAGAAGTACTGGACATCCCCAAAGAATCTCAACCAACACCTGTGAATCCAACCCAGAACTTTTGTGTATCATGAGAGTTATGAGCAACTGTTGCCACTCATGACCACAACAGCCAATACCTCATTTAGGGAAGGAATCTCTCCTTTCTCCTTCAAACACACAGTAGGCTGACCAACACAAAAAATCCAACCTGGATACACTAGTTCTAGCTAATTACTACCCATAATCAAACCATACATTCCTAAGCAAGCTCAGAAAGATGCTAGACGAGGGTCAACTACAAGATAATCTAATTAAAGTGACTATCCTAGACCCAGCATAATCTGTCCAGGATATGGGATGGAAACTGCTTTAGTGGCACTGATGGATGTTCTCCTGTGAATGGGTAGAAGGCAAACATCCATTCCCATTCTGGATCTGTCTGCAGTATTTGACACCATCAACCAGGAGACACTGTTGAGTTACCTGAGAGATCCAGAGATCCAGGGTAATGCACTTACAATGGTTTGTGTCCCTTCTGGAGGATGCACCCAAGGAGCAAGGATGGGCAAATTGCATCTCCACCACTGGATCCCTCACTTGTGGAGTCCAACAAGAATCAATTCTTTCAACAGACTTAGTCAACATCTATATGCAGTCCCTCGATGAACTGGTGAGGCAACCAGGGACGTAGCCAGAAGTGATTTTTTTTGGCAGGGCCTGTGGTTGACATGGATGGGCTGGCCGAAAAACAAGCACTTTCCAAACATCTGGCTTCCAGTCACGTGACTGGAAGCCAGATGTTTGGAAAGCAACCAGCCAAGAAACAAAGCTGCCCGATGCTCCAGTTGCCAAGGTAGCTTAAGTGGAGTGTTGGCAGCAGAACTTCGGCAACAGGTTGGGTAGGCCTGCTTTCAAAGTGGCCACCCAGGCCCACCCCTAGCAACACCACTGGAGGCAACATGGACTCAAGCGCCAGCAATATGCAGATGACACACAGCTCTACCTACCTATCCATCACCATATATGGCTATGAACCAAGGACCTCTTGATGTCAACTGGCAGAGGGCACAGAGGTGCATAAATGTTATAGGGTTCCACTAGTATTTGCATACTACTAGTTTATCAAAAACTGTCATATAAAGTCTCTACTGAAAGCCTGTGTCACATTGGTCATCATAATCTTTGTGAAATGTATGTGCAGATAATATTTAAGGAAACGTGTGTTATATACAAAATTCTGTTCCCTTGAAGTTAAAGGCAGATCACCCGGAGGTAACATATCTTACGACAGGTTCCACCAGACGGGAGGTGGAAACACCTACCTCCCTAGCTGACCATTGTGTATCTTACAACGGAAGTCTATTTGCATTCTGCGTCAAATACTAGGGAAGAGTGGGATGGGTTGTTCAGCCCCTGAAGGGGTTAAGGTGGCTAGATGGGTCAATTAAATGCCTAGGCTGGACCTGGAGGAGAAGACAGGTCACAATAAGGACTAATTAAAGGATGAAGCTCACCTGGACAGGAATGGGCAGGGCTTGTATAAAGCCAGGTAGCTGAGGGCAGAAAGGGAAGGGTGGAGGGAGGGACTCTGCAATTATTCTCTCTGAGGCTAGGGAGAAAAGGGAGCTTGATGGAGGAGCTCGATAGAGGCAATGTTGAAAGCAGTCCAGAAAAATAGCAAGTTGTGGATAGTGCAGACCTTAGCTGCTGGTTCTAGTGTCCCTGGACTGGAATGAATTGGAAGACTGTCTGGGACAGCTGGGACAGAGAAACTTGGGTACGCAAACTGCCCCAGAAGAGGAAAGCTACAGCGACCTGGCTGGAGGGCCAAGCCACGCCACAGCAGGAGCAGTTGAATCCTGAGAAAGAGATAGAGTAAGTACCCGCAGAAAGAGGTGGCAGAGCTAGTCCCTAGCTGCGGCCATAAGGAGTGCACTGGGGGTGAGTGGAGCACCCCATCACAAAGAGATTGAGGGGACTCAGAAATACATGAACGGGGGGTAGGGAGGTACAGATCCCTGCTTACAGGTGAAGAACAAAGAACTAGCCTAATAGATCTGGGGGTGCAGAGAGACGTTCTGGCATCCTACATGTGGCTGCCAAGCGGGCTTGGTCTCACGAAAGGAGGGCCTCCGTCATTCCGGTTGAAAAATGCTGACTGAAGGACTTTTGGAAAGCAGCACTCACTCTTGCTGTATTGCATTAACAGGATGTGACTTTGTGCCATCCCTATTTGGTATGGGGGGAGGGGGAGCAAGGGAATGTTGTCAAAACAAAGGGAGCTTACAGCTTCAGAGCTCTTGCCAAACTCGGGAGGAGTGACGGTCAAGCTGCAATTCCTGGAGACACACACAGACGTGAAGTGCAATCTAGCCATGAAAAAGGACAAGTCACTAGCCAAACTTCCACCATGTGAGGACAGTTTTGAAGAGCATGTCAAAAGAGCACCTTGGCAAACAAAGATTTGGATGTCATGGCACATAAGTAATCTAGATATTGGATTACCATTGCAACATGGGTGAAAAAGGGTGGATGATGAATTACTTTTATTTTCTTCAAGGGCCCAGTGGCATCTGAGCTTCTACAAGACTGTGGGGATATATACCAGGAGGGGGTTACTGCACAATCCACGGTATGCAGACTGTAGTCAGAACCATCTCTCCTGTCCAGAACTGTATATATTTCAAGGCAAGGAAGCCTGCGACAATCCATGCATTCTTGGCAGCAATCATAATGATGAACAAGATGATGACTACAAATGTCACCAGTGCAATTACATTTCAATACCTGTACAACAATCTAATAATAAATGTGTTGTGATGCTCTGGAATCACAAAGAAATCCAATTTCATGCCTTGAAATAATGCACAGAGCCATTAAACTAACAAATGTAAATATTTTAAAATGGTCACTTTAAGGTGTTGATGGTGTCATTGTTTACCTCTGTTTCTATGGTAACAGCACAATTTGACAGTTCTGCATCATACCTCATCTTGAAATAGACATAATAAGCTTTCAAAAGATGTACGATGTGCATGTGTGGAGAAAGGGTACATAGTCAACTAAATCAGTGGTGGCTGCAGGTCACCTAAGACTGCAGCAAGCCTGTCTCTTCTGTTCTCTTAATGACCTCCCTGCTGGCACTCAGCAACCTGGAGGAGGAAGCTGCTGGACTAATGGGGAGGAAAGGCAATAGAGTAGAACAAGGCATCTGGTGAGTGGGATTGGAGGATGTGTGCAGAAGAAACGGACCATCCGAGAGACTGACTTTAGGAAGGGGAGGCTGGAACTGGGAGCTGGAGGAGGGGATGCTGGGACTAGGAGTTGGGGGAAAGACTGGGATGGAGCCAGTGAGAGAAATGGGATTCCAGGGGAGGGTGCTTGTGGTAGGGAACACTGACATCGGATGAGGAACAGGCAGAAGCAGGGAGACTGGGATTGGTTGAGTAAAGGCGGGGCGGGGAGGGGAGAGGGAGAGAGAGATCAGAAAATGATTTGGGAGAGGGGAACTGGGTCTGGCTTGGTAAAGAGACTGGGATTGGAGAGGCAAGACTGAGATTTGGATAGTAAATCCAGAAAGGGAGACAAGTACTTGCTGGGCAAGGAGACTGTGATAAGAAGCCTGAAGACTCATTAATTCTAGTCATCTTGCCAGGGACAAAGCAGGAGGTGGGGAAGAGACAGGACTGGAGCAGGTCAGGTTGAAGGGGACAGAGAAAGAAGGGATCAAGCTTGAGGGGAGGGGAATAGACAGAAGACTCTATGCCTGCTAGAGCATTCTCCACATCACAGCCTGGAAAGGAACCCAAAATTCCTGAGTCTCCCCGTTCCACTGCTGTCAGCAAATACATGTGAAACACATTGACAAAATGTCTCATGCCCCTCTAGAGCTGGTCCACATAGAGGATGACGACCTACCACTGCAATCAGTTACTCTATTGTTCAAGTGGCAGAGGTCTGGGTGTTGGATCTAAAAGTTCCACGTTTGCTGATGACCCATGTAAGTGTCAATATGATGCCACATCATGGAATTTCTGTTTATTCAGTTTGCTTTTTAAAAAAACCTAGGAACTTACATATACAAACTATGTTAAAATTATTGAGATTGCAGTCAAGCACTAAAATATTAGGGAAATGCCAGAATTATGGTTTTCCCCTTTCAACCTTAAATTTTCTCCATTCTTGTCTGCACTATGGTTGTTTTTTAATTACATGATTACATACAATTCTTTTCCCTCCACAAGACCGCTGCGTCATTCAGTGCACAGAATAGACCTCCTCTGTGGATGAATCAGGGCTGTGTAACGAAAAAGACCCTAGTCTGTAGCATCCTTGCTTCATTTGTTGCAGAAGTGGGAAAGTGAGTAGTGAATGAAGCAGGGGATGTCAGGAAGAGAAAGGATGGTGTCATGGTTAAGGCGGTGGAATGCTGGAGTCTACCTCTACTTCTGACACAGAGTTCTTCTATGATGCTGGGCAAGTCACTTAAACTAACCTTTTCAGAGATGGTCACAAATTATGTGTTCATCACTTTCTGGGGTGCTCGGCTTGATCTGGGGTCTGATTTGCTGAAGTAGGAAGCAAGTGAAGTCAGTGGGAGCTGTGCTTCATCCCTATTAAGTGCTATAAAATGCTAAATATGCTGAAAAATCAGGTCCTAAGCATTTCTCATTGGACATGCAAAAGTAATGGAAACTTTTGACTAATCTCTGTGCCTCAGCTCCCTAGCTATACGATGGAGGTAATACCCCTCATCACAACACCTCTGTGAGAAGATAAATTGAATTAATATTTGTGAAGCACTCTGCTACAGTAGTGATGAGCACCAGAGAAAAGCCTATGAGGAAATTAATAATTCTGTCTTCAGAGCAGAGTTTTGAAAAAAATAAGGCCTGAGGCCACACACTGAATAACAAATATTGAATAGCTGTTCATTAAGTGAGCACCATCCATCTTGTGCACTGAATGAGACAGGAGTCCTGTGGGGAAAAAATAGTATGTGGTCATGTAATTAAAGACTGTATAATAACACATAGGCACAAAGAAGCCAAGGTTGCACAGGCAACCTTAATTCTGGCATATTCTAACCATTGAGTGCTTGAGTTTGCAACCTTAATGCTCCCTTAGTGTCATTATCTACAGTATATAGTAAAATATATATAGAATGGGTGAAATCCTGGCTCCATTTTGGTCAAGCAGAGTTTTATCATGAAATTCAATGGAACCAGCATTTCACCTAATATTTTACATGAGTAGCTAAGACCATGTAATTTTTGTGTTAACCTTTTAAGATATATAAGCAATAGCCTATGTGCATTACATGCAGAATAGCCTAGTTAAGCCTCATCTGTATTCTGCTTACTAGTCCACCTCTACCAGGCATATGTTTAACATTCCAAACCAATGAACAGCTTTCAAGCAACCCCCCAAGGAGAAAACATTGAGGCAATTTTTCTTTTTCCCTCACAAATACATATATATTTTTTCTCTCCACATTACACCCAGCCCATAAAAAATTATACAGGCCCAGCACTAGTAGTATTCTGAACTAATCTAGTCTCACAAGCCACGGAGGTTAAAAATGACTTATCTCATTGGAGAGCTATGAGTCTCCCCTACCTAGTGGTATATGATGTTTCTAGCCTTGACTACTCATACATGGTGAGCAATGTGGCCATTACAAATCCATGACGTAATGCCTTCTTCCAAATCTAATGTCGTTGCTTTTGCAGCATACAAAACATGGCTTTTGAAACTATCCAAGGCAAGAGAGATACTCAAACAAACAAACAAACAAACAAACGTTCTAAACATGGCTATAAACCTTAATATGGTAGAACCTTGGAATTAATTGTCTCTCGAACACCATAAGCAATGCTATAAAAGTAGGCCTTCTAGAACCTTTCAACTGTGTACTAAGGATCACTATTTAACTAATAGAACGATTTAAAGGTTTCTTGCAAAAAGTTTATAAAAAAGTTTATGGGCTTCTTCCATGTTTTGCTTTTTTATGATAATGAAGGCCTGAAAGGTTGTGTGGGTTTTTAAAAAGTTGTTTCTTTTTCAACTCTGAAAATATCAGAACATAAAATCTGTTTTGCAGGAGGACCTCTTGGAGCAGTGGTCTAAAGAGCATGTGTATTATGAGTTATTGCACCTTAGTTGAAAGCAGATGAGGAAAAGGGAGATCTATTTCTTTACCAAAACTTCCTTTCTCCCAAATGTTCATTAGTTCCCCTTCGAGTGCTTGCGCATGTCAATTCCAGGTTAGGTGTGTGAGCACCCTTGTGCACGGCTGTGAGATTATTTTGCCTTAGTGGTATCAGTGGGGCCACCGCTGGCACTCTCTGGAGCCCCACGCTCCAGCGGTGCTACGTAAAGTACAGCCAGCCCTGTGCCCCCTCATTTCCTTCTTGCTGCCCATGACGGTTGCTGGAATGGATTTCTCTCTTGTGTTTGCAAGTGCCTAGTGGTTCTTTCATAGATAGTTCTTGTAAGTTTGTTAGTTAGTAAGATAGAGATAGTGATCCCGTCAGGGACATTCACCCAGTGATGGGGCATGCCTCTGTCCTCAGGCTTCAAACCGTGTTATGTTTGCCATAAACCCTTGCCATTTAATGACCCTTGTGACAGTTGTTTAAAGTGTTTAGGGGAAATGCACGTGTGGGATAAGTGCAAGATTTTCAAAGGCTTCAGGCCATGGCCTAAGAGACAGGGACATTCACCCAAAAGCCCTGTTAATGAAGGCAGCACTCAGAGCGGCCTCGGAACCCTCCCGCTCAGACTCAAAGCTGAGTACGTCAGTGTTGGTACGAAGCTCCCCGCTGGCACAGAGCCCTTCTTGACGCCGCTTGCCTTTGCTGGTGCCAAAGAAGGGGCAAAAGAAACACTGTGCTGATCGAGGTGGTTCCCATTGCCAGAGAGGGATAGGAAGGCAGGGGCGGCACCGATCACCTGCCCCAGAGCGGCTAACGTTGCAAAATGGCACATGCTACTTGAAGAGCATAAACTGGTCGATTGAGAAAGCAGCAAGACTGGCAACAAAACAAGTCCTGTGGCTGCCAGCCATGGGTGACAGCAATGGGAAGACTGAGCACAGCATTAGCCACGATGGGCAGCGATACAACCAGACTGGCCCTGGCCCTGAACCGCTGAGTGCCAGCAGCCAGGACTGGACAGTAGGGGAGGGATCACTCGGTCAGGTGCCCGGGGCTCTTCACTCCCTCCGAGGTGTCTGCCCGGCCCCAGCCCCTCAGCAGACAGCGCACTGGGCGGCAGGGCGCACGGCTCGGGCCCAGGCCCTTTGGAAGCGGGCCCGCGGCCATGAACAAAAGCGGCTGAGGGCCGTGCGGCCGGGGTCGGCGGGCGGGTGCTGGCCCGGAACCGTCACCCGGCCGCGAGCGCGAGCCGGCACGGCAGAAAAGGCCAGCGCGCGGCACCCCCAGCCCGCGTGCCCGGCGCGCGGCCGCGCCGCTCAGTCAGCCGCCGACTGACGCCCGGCTCCCCGCGCCAGCGGTGAGTGCCGCGCCCGGGCCGGGCCGGGGGCTCGCGCGGCCCCTGCCCGCCACGCGGGCGGCAGAGTCCGGCACCGGCAGGCGCGCGCTGGGCTCCGCACAGGGGCGTGGGCCCCGGGGGCCGCTGCCGGGCCGCTCCCGCCGGGGTGGGGACAGGTTAGCGGGAAGCTGGTGCTGCGCGGCGGGTCTCAGCTGATCCCCGGCACCCGCCTCCCGCCGCGGCTTGTGGCGGGGGCTAAGCCTGGAACCGAGCCTGGGGGTGCCGGGTCTTTCTGCCCCCCTTGATCCGCCGCATTTGCCTAGGCACCCCCCTCCTGCCAGTCCTGTCCTAAACGCTGGCTAGATCTGGGTGTCATGCGGGGCGCATGCATAAGATTTCATACAATGGGCGTGAAGAAGGTTTGTGCTTCGTTGTAAAAACGCCACCTTATTCGAGTAGCTTTTAAACGTAGTGCCCACTTAGTCCGGCTGTTAAAAGCTAGGACTCTGCCCCTCATCGCAGAGAATCCCCTAGCGTTCAATAGCAAACCGTAGGCTGGGGTTACTTTATGCCCCACTGATGCAGCCCTCTCTGGGGTGTAGTACAGGCAGCAGCTGTTAATATTTTTAAAATCTCATCTTTAATAGCTGAAATGGAATCTATATTCGTCTCCCTCTCCTCCCTACGCTCACCCCCACTTAGCATTTTCTTTTACATTTGAATCACTCATAGAGCGACTCTGTTCTAAAGAAATAGTCTCCGCAGTCTGGACTCTGTTGTGGGTGGGAGAGGAGGCATGTGCTGCTTTGCTGTGAGAAACTTGAATTAATTGACGCAATTTCCTGCAAATGCTACTATTGTAAATGGAGTGGGTGGGGTTCGCTCCCTCCCACAGAATTAGGAGTGGATTTCATCTAATTTTGAGACAACCGTATCAGCTGGGGCAGGAGCATCCAAACAGAGGTTTGGGGTGAGATCCATGAAGGGATTCAGGCCTTGCAAGATAGAGCATCTTGGTGCCTTGGAAACCGTAGGAACAAGCCTGCACTCCACAGAGACTGCGTTAGGCACCTTGGCTTTCTGTGAAATGTTAGAGGAATGGAGAGGCACCAGGAAAGGGTGATCTGCAAAGCCATCATAATAGCCGTCTAATCTAGCCATGGAAGACACCAGTAAGAGGGGTGTTTGTTTAGTCCTGCTCCTCGTTCAGTTAGGTGCCCACATCCAGCCTCCATGGAGGCACCTTGTACCTCGACTAGCAATCCACAAACTGGGGAATATGGGCCCATTGCATGTGGGTCCTGAAAGAAAACAGGAGGATCACTTCCCTTATAATCTTTGGCCTAATAGATAGGGTACTCATCAGGTGGTTGGGGGACCCCTGCTTCAAGTCCCCCATTCTCCTCGTGAGGCAAAGGGGTTTGAACAAGGATCGGCCAACTCTCGCATCAGTGCTCTAACCAGAGATCATGGGATATTCTGGTGTGGGGTTCTCTTAGTCTCTCCTGTTGATGTTGTTCCACTTGAATTAAACAATGGGATTTGTAAATGTGAATTGGGCCAGAGGGAGAGTTAGAACCACTCGATAGCCTGGTGGGTAGGACACTCCGCTGAGCAATGGCAGGTCCTGTTCAAATCCTTTCTCCCCATCAGGCAGAGGTGGGGTGGGGATTTGAATGGGGATTTCCCCACATCCTGAATGACTACTTCATGCACTTTAGGCTAAAGGTTATAAGGGAGGTTGTCCTCAACCCATTCCCTCCTCCTCCTCTGCCCCAATTATTTTGTGTGAGCTTGCCTGAGGGTGCCAGTCTGGTAGGTATGCTCAGAGGCCACTTACTGGACAGACCCGTGACTAGGGCAGCTGAACATCTATCTTCCCTGCCTTGTGAATCACTCTGGGCTGCAGGCAGGAGACAGGTGTCCAGGTGCCTATAATGTATGCACTCAGGCAAAAGATGGGTGCCCACGTGCTGAGAGTGAGGCTGCAGTGCACATGCCTTGAGAAAAAACATAGGTGCTGAGAGAGTTTACGTGCTTATAGTGTTAGACGACAGACTAGCAGGAGGTTTATGAATCACACTGGTGCCTAAAAATGGGACTTATGCACCTTTTCATAGAATCATAGAAGATTAGGGTTGGAAGGGACCTCAGGAGGTCACCTAGTCCAACCCTCTGCTCAAAGCAGGACCAACCCCAATTAAATCATCCTAGCCAGGGCTTTGTCAAGCTGTACCTTAAAAACCTATAAGGATGGAGATTCCACCACCTCCCTAGGTAACCCATTCCAGTGCTTCACCACCCTCCTAGTGAAAAGGCTTTTCCTAATATCCAACCTAGACCGCCCCCACTGCAACTTGAGACCTTTGCTCCTAGTTTTGTCATCTACTAGCACCGAGAACAACCTAGTTCCATCCTCCCTGGAACCCCCTTTCAGGTAGATAAAGGCTGCTCTCAGATCCCCCCTCGTTCTTCTCTTCTGCAGACTAAACAGGCCTAATTCCTTCAGCCTCTCCCCATAAGTCACGTGCTCCAGCCCCCTAATCATTTTGTTGCCCTCCGCTGGACTCTATCCAGTTTGTCCACATCCTTTCCATAGCGGGGGACCCAAAACTGTACACAATACTCCAAATGAGGCCTCACCAGTGCCAAATAGAGGGGAATAATCACTTCCCTCGATCTGCTGGCTGTGCTCTTACTAATGCAGCCCAATATGCCGTTAGCCTTCTTGGCAATAAGGGCACACTGCTGACTCGTATCCAGCTTCTTGTCCACTGTAACCCCCCAGGTCCTTTTCTGCAGAACTGAGGCTTTTGCGGATCCAACCTTTGGAACACATGCACACGCGCAAAGATGCTGCAGTGTGGAGGAGGAGCTAGTTTGGGTTCAGCCAGCAGTAAAGTTCCAGATGGATAGCCACTCAGCAATTTTGTTGGACTTGAGGAGAAGGGAGGCATGCTATGGAATGTGGCTGTTTCCCTTCTTCCTTCTGCTCTGAGCTGCAAAGTTTCTACCACAGGAAGAGGTTTTCGAGGTGTTTGTGAGGAAAGGATTAAAAGCAGCAGGACTGCTACACCCTGCCTCTCTCCAGAGTTTAATTCCTAGTGAGCCACATCTTTCTACTCTCTGCATCCCAGTGCAAGGTAGCATATGGCCCCGTATTTAAAAGGAAGGCTATGCAGCTTCCCCCTTTAAAATCATGGAGAAAACTGTCTGCTGTTTCAGTAAACAGGAAATTGGAAATGGTCTAAAGATTTCATAACTCTTTGTAAAGCTCTGCCAACTGATGGAGGGTGGGTAACATTAATGGGTTTATGGGAGTCACAGTACTAGAGCAATGGTGCAAAGTCTGTATATCTCCCATAAAGATAGTAATACATCCTGTGAACCAATTTTTCAGAATTAGAAATGTCGTGTCCCAAAAAACCCCTTGGCTGGAAAAATCATGCTTGAGTGTGCTCATTTACCTAGTTTTTACTTTGAAGACAAAATAATTTACTAAAGCAGTTGACTTGTATACTAGTTAAATAATTTCCCAATAAAATCTAAGTGATGTAAGTAATAAAAATGATGTCAGTTTGTAATATAAAGCTTTATAAATATGTTTAATGTTTGCTTTGAAGTTTGGCTAATGTAATTAGATGTAGTAATATTGTCCTTTTATTTATACTGTCTTGTTTACCTTCTGTTTCATAACAGACTGGTAGTGACACTGTAATGGGACATGGCAACCAGTTTACAGCTTTATAAGGAGAGTACATTTCCTCCTCTTCTGAATATGTATCAACCACTGCATTGCAGGAATCAGGTAATCATTTTAAGAGATGTCAGAAGTTTATGTGAAATACTTCTTTAAAATGTGAGAAGTGTATTTGCATTCTGGGAAAATATCTTTTACTCAAAACATGTGGAATATATGCAGTAACAGGGACCTAAATGTTTTAGCACAAGCTCAGCCCATGAAATCCTCTTCTTTATTATGACTTGGTATTACCGTTTCTTGTGTATTTCCTGTTAAGGACCACATTTGTTTTTCCAAAGTTTGATTCAGATGAAAGTTACAAAACAAACAAGGAAAGGAGTAAACTACTGACTAATTGCTGCTCTGACTAGCTGCTTGCCATCAAATACAGGCTATTGTTTAGTTCTGTCTGGCACAGGAAGTTAATTGTCAGCACCAAAGCCTTATCTAGTAAATTCAAATTCTAAAGACTCTACAAGAGAGTGAGTTAGGGTCTCAGGCAAGTCTTTACTGGACATTCTTCCACCTCAAAAACCCACCTCAAAATTCATTTGGCGTGACTTGGAGTCTCTTCTCAGAAGAGGTCCAGAGCTTTAATACAAGGGGTATAAAAATAAAATTGTGATATATGGTGTTAAATATTTGTTTATATAAATGGTTTTTTTATTGGCCAAAGTCCTGAAGCAGTTATTCCACTTTGAATGGAAATATTGTACTTGTAGACATTCACATCAGAGTCCTCTGTGTCAGACGAGTATGTCTGCTGTCTTTATGCTGAAAAGTGCTATATTTTATAAATAATTTGGCTTGTTGGACATATACTATAATATAATACACCTGATACTGTTGGCAATTGATTCACAGAGGTTAGAAATAGAAAAAAAACATATTTAGCCAATCTGTCCAATCCCCTGACTACCAGATTTTTCCCAACAATACATACAATGAGCATCAATAAAATCTCAGTATTTCCTGAAATTAAAACAGGAGATATTGTGGTATGGCAGTCACTACAAAATGGCAAGTGTTGCATTTTTCTCTCTCTTCTTACATGCCTAGAAAAGGTTGACTCTGCAGAACGTCATTTCGCATCTCCATAGCTGATATAATTATGAATATAGTAGCGGTACTGAATATTTGCCAGGTTTACCTGAGATGATGTATTCTATGTGCGTTATAGACTTGTACAATACTTCCCTATGCTTACAGTACTCAAGATATTCCCTACAGTGAACACAGGGGTTAGTGAACTGCAGATCTTAGTCATCTAAGGCAACATACAAGTTTTTAACTACTGCCACTGTATGAACCAGAATTTATTACGTTAGTTTACTCAGTCTTTACATCCTAAGAAAATAAGTGTTCTTTGCTGTTTCTAGGACATCTGCTCCTATAATTTAGCTAGCATTGCTAAAAGTATCAGTGAAGACACGGTGGTGCGAGCTTTGGGGTGGGCTGTATAAGTCTGCCTGGACCTTTGGGTATGTGCTTATGTTGCTAGCCTATGCTGGGGTTCGTGACAGCAATACAAGGCACTCTTTTTCCTGTGGCTGAGTGAGCTGCTGTTGCCAGTCCTGGAACTAGAATGAAGGACTAGATGAGAGGAACCCACAGCTGAGCCTCGATGCAGTTCATTGTCTTCAGATGGGTCAGCAAATGAACCCAGCCCCCTGATTGGCTGAAGACTCCATCAGGCACAGTCTTAAACCCTGCAGCAGGACTGGATCTCCGGCTGCTCAGCAGCATTCCACATCCTGCTCTCAGCATCTTCCTTGTCCCTACCCCTGGCTTCAATTCCTGATTTCCTTCCCCTAGCACCTGCCACTGCTCTAGCTTATACTCTGGCTCTGATCCATGGCTCCTGGTTTCTGGCTGTCCACTCCAACTCTCTCCCTGGACTTGATATTTGGCTCCTGATTCCTGGCTTTCCGCTCCAGCTCACTCACTGGACTTGGTAACAGCTTTGGGTTCTGGCCACTAGACCTGGTCAACTCTGTTCCAACATTAGGCCAGCCTCCCACCCTGATCATTAGGCAAGGCTGCCCACAGCCCGGCCCTTAACATGAAGACAGAAACAGTCTTTCCCAGAGAACAACCAAAAATCATTTCGTTTGAGTAACTGTCCAAGAATCAGAAATGCACTACTAGAGGCCATTGTGTGAAATATCAACCCAGAAACCTATAACAGCAACAATAATAATATAGCACCCACTAAAATACAAATGATGTGAAATTCAGTGCCCTAAAAAAATCCAGATAGAAACTGTACAGGAAACAGCTAACAACAGAAATAAATACCTGATTGCTCAGTGCTCTGGAAGCCACACAGGAGAAAAGGACTGCTTTACAAAGTATTATTGCTGCATTGAACTGCAGAATGTAATGCTCCAAACCAGTTTATTTTCCCTAATAAATAACTGATAAAGCAATTAAACTATTGCTATGAGCTAATGCTTACGTTATAATATTACTTTATAATTCTATAGAGCTTTTCATATGAGGATGTGAAAACATTGTACACCTTTCACTGAATTAAGCCTCACAAACTCCCCTGTGAGTGAGGGAAGTATCCTCATTTTAGCAATAAGAAAAATCATGTTAACATGAGTGACTCATTCAAGATCACATAGTATGTCAGTGGTAGAAACAAGAAGAGAACCAGTTCTCTTCACTTCCTGCTCTGATCCTAAATAACACTGTTCCCCCACCTAGGAATCACCAATCAAAAAAAGAAATATTATGGGTAGAAGTATAAAGGACCCAGTAACTCTAACCAATAACAAATTAAAATAGAAATTAAACAGAACAGTCTGCAAGGTTTTGCTATAGATTTGTCTGCTGTCTTACATCCAGTCGAGTTGAACATGCTTTTTTCTTGTGTTGGGTTCCCCACCCACCCTAAGAACTGCATTCAGCTTTTTGACCTGAATTATTCTCAGTTTGTGTTGAATGGGAACAGAAGGGCTATTGTTACTAATAATGCACCAGCCTGCTTTCACCCTCATTTAGAGGCGTGGGACTGAATGCCAATTTTTTGTGCTTATCCATCAACAAAGCACCAAAAACGAATGTTTAGGTTGTTGCTAAGGAAACAATGGGTATGCAGGTGTGTGAATGTTTGTTCTCACCCTTGCCTTCCATAGTTAAGCAAAGGGGTTCAGTTTTGCTTTCTGTTCTCTTGAAGTATAGATATGCCAAATCTCTTCTGAAGGGGAAGAGAATATGGTTTGCCAGTTGCTCTGATAAGGTTGCTGGCATTTATTTGTCACACACAGCCCTTCAGCTTACCTACAGTTAATAGATAAAATTTAGAAAATAATTTCTTGTCTTGAGTCTTAGAAAAATTCAATCCCCTTTATAGTTGGTCACCCTCAAAAATGAAAAAGGAGTATACTGTAGGTACAGAGAGAGATGGCATTAGCTTATTGGTGAACTTCACACATAATATTGCCATAGTAACAAAGTGGTATATGTAGCTATTCATCAGAGAATGCTGAGGTACAACAGATGCTATCCTTATTTACTGTAATAAAATTAAAATATGAAATTTGAAGATCTCCATGATGAGCTAAGGAAAAACAGGTCTCCCTTATATGGCCCATTCTGTAAGTTGAGAATTAAGTGCCTCTATACATGATGAGAGGGTACATAGGGCATTCAGCAAACAGTTATAGAGCTATCAAACACAGCATTATATCTTCCACATAAAAGCCATGCAGAACTACAGAGTGGAGTCATAGGTAATGTATTCCGACATTTAATATATATGAGAACACCAAGTGTCTCCCTTCAACACATTCTTCTGCTTATTTTGTTTCCATAAGATCATTGTTTGTTGTTGTTTAAAAATTTTACTACAGCAGTGCCCAGAGATCCCAATCAGGAAAAGGGCACCATTGTGTAAAGTGCATGTGTGTTTGTAAATGGAGCCAGTCGTGCTGCCTATTAGTTAGGATTGCCCAACATGTTCCATTCTAAGACTCTAGTCTCAATTGCTTGTAACATTGCCATATTTTAATCATTTGGGCTAAAGTTTTCCATGTGAGGTGTTTGTCGCAAGCTAAATGTTTTTGAAAAGCTTCAGCAAAAATGGTTCAGCCATTTCAAGAATAAGGTGAGAAGAAAAATATGTTGTTTTGCCCAGGTGAAAAATATTCTCTCACCCATTTGGTTGAGAAGCTCTGGCACCTCCATGTTTTGGAGCGGGGACTTGACATTTGGCAGGAGGGTTGACTTGATGTCAGGGATTTGGCTTTGCTATTCTTGTGGAAAAACTGCCCATGTTTGATCAAATTATAAGCCTTAGAAAGATCTCATTTTACACATGCTCAGTAGAGTCTCGTTAGAGTTTGGCGGCTAAATTCCCTGAAGATCCCATCTGCACGGAACAGGCTCCAGCTTGGGGCTGCAGGGGATGTGTATAGCTTTCCTTGCAGTTGCTGATCCCAGATGCTGCAGCACACTGTGAAAGTGAGCCCAGGATCCAAGAGCAGGAAGACGATTGCACCTATTTTCTCTGCGCTCCCCCAGCTGGTAACCAGGCAGTGAGGAGGAGACAGCTGCTTGACTGGACTAGAATACAGAAGGGACAAGAGCCAGACTTAGGGAGATGACAATGGACGGAGTAAATAGGGACAAGGACCTTGGAGGGAGTGGGTGGAGGAGACTGGGACTGGGATGATGAGCCAGGAAGAGCTAGAAGTGGGACAGGGACAAACTGGAGAGGAGAAGGGAATCAGGCTAGTGGGGGGAGGGGACTGAGGTAGATGGGTTTCTGATCATTAGAGTATCCTGAATTAGGATTCCTGAATCTCATCATTCCACTGTTGTTATCAGCTGGCAAAGTGTTTGTCATCCGCCTCTAGTGGCTGGTCCTTGTAGAGGATAATAGCCTAGTACTGCTACTGGTTATGCTGGTAGCTACAGTGGAAGAGGTCTGTGTAGTGGATCTAAAGGTTTGAACCCTGCTGAGACCCATGTGGGTGTCAATATGATGTCACATGATGGGATCTGTTTATTCAGTTTCCTGTTTTTTTAAAAAGCAAAGTGCTCACAAAAAAGTTGCAAAGTTGAGCGCTCAAAAATTAGGAGATGTCAGAATTAAGGTCTCTTGTACAACCTTAATTCAGTCTCCTTGTGCACATGCATAGTGCGAGCCTTTAATTACATGATCACATTCTAATTTTCTCACAGGACTCCAGCCTCATTCAGTGCACAGGATTGACTAGCTCTGGGGATGAATCAGGTATAGGAGGCTGGTGGGTCCTGCCATGAATACTTGTACCACAGTTCTCTCCCCCAATGCCAGGAAACTTCTAGCAATCTGCGTGCAATTAGTGACTGGTGTGGTTAGAGAACAAATTTTAAATCCATTGTTACCATATCACTTGATATATCATATGCAGAGTTACTGCAATGTTACACTTACGCTCTGGTAAAAGTCTTATTGTGAACTGAGTTTTTGCTTGGTAGAGGGTTTTCCTTGTATTGGATCTTCTATAGAATTTTGAGATGGGAATAAATAAGGATCATGTGACCCATTCTCTTTTCACTACATTGAACAATTGCCTAAAGGACATTCTTATTACTTATCTGTAAATATTAAATACTTCTGTAAAATTATATTGTACATGACTTGCAGAGCCAGATATTCATAAACAGCTTCTAAATTTTTACCTGCAAATTTATTTGTTGTGTGCATAACACTAGGTATGTGTGAAAGAAGGATTTGTACAGGCAACCCCATAAAAATGCCTGACAAATTAGCATGTGAAAATTTGTCCCTTTTTCTTTTTCCCCCTGTTCAGAAACGGTTGCTATGTAAACTGTAGAGGCTGGATTGAGGCAAAACTGTAATAAGGCGCTATTTAAGGGCAAGGCAGGTTGGTAACCCCCTTTGGGGTAAGCGTTACTAAAGGGCAGGTGAGCAGTCTGCAGTAGACTTTGGGAAAGGAAAGACCTGCAGGCCTTTCAGTAAGAAGTACAGCAAGGGGATCTAATGCGGAGGTACAGTTTGTACAATATTTCTTTGTTTGTTTGTTCCTTCCTTTTTGTTGCTAGTAAACTGAGATTTGGCCTTGTATTCATTTAGTTCTTGGGTGCTGAGAGATGTCTCTGCATTACAAAATCTGTCCTGAATCTTCCTGTTTGTGAAATGGTAGCATAGCCTAACATAGTAAGGCTAAAACGAGTTCTACATTACTGTTTACTTACTCTGATATCTTGTTTAAATTCCAGCCATAGGACAGGCAATACATAACCTAAAACAAACAGCAGCAAAAATGGTGTAACAGGGACATTGGGCAATGTTGGTTCACGTGGACTCAATGTAGTATCACATCATGTACACCATGGAGATAGTTCGAAAGATGCATAATCAGTTAAAGGAAGGAGCTACATTAACAAACCAAGTGACAGATTCGTATCTGGTTTAAGCAGTGCATTTCCATTGACTTCATATAATTGCACTTATTTAAACCAGGTCTGAATTTGGTTTAGGCATGTTAATGTAGCTTTCTTCCCTTTAACGGATTATTCAGCTGTTGAAATCTGGTTTTCATGGTGTACATGCTGTGATACTGCACTGTGTATGAATGAATTATGCACAATGCCATCATTGCATCATCTATGCTAGGTCCTTTCCTTTTACTGCCTTTACAGACATACACTACTGTTCGAGACACCATTGTTTCCTCACCTACCTGCCTTGGGATTAAATCCGATTCAGCTGGCAGATCAGAGTTTGGAGCCTGTGATCACACCAAGATAATTACATATAGAATCTTAGGTGTTGCAGCTGGGCTGCCCAAATTAATGGTTTTAAAGGGGACCCAAACATTGCTTTGCTACCAAAAGTCCTGGTTATTTAATCCTCTTTAACACTAAGATTTTTGCGGTAATGGGTCACCACTTTTTCAAGATCTCTTGTTCTTGGGCCTGAACTCCAGAAGTGGATTTTCTTGTTAGGAGATAAATGAATGGCCACAGACTCATGATAATTGCTCCTCATTGAGATTTAGGTATATTGTTCCTATTACAATGTTATTTGCTGTATTATTAGTGCCCTGAATTGTGCCAGCCACCTTCCAATACAGACAGGAGCTTACATGAAGCTTATACATTAATTTTAGACACAACCTGGCGTGGGGTAGGGTTACAAGACAGTGGTGCAGGAGACAGGGGAAGGTAGGGCTAACATAAAAATATTATACAAATGTTCAGTGAAGACAAGTGCGTGCCGTGATGGAGCAAAGACTTTGCTCTAAAAGTCTTAGGTTCACAACTTCCTGTCAGAAAAATAACTGGCCAGTTTCGTATCGATATGGTGGAAGAGGAAGGAGATGATGTGGCTTTGGGGACCAACTTGGGAAGGGCATTATGTTTCGGGGAGAGGGCGGGGGAAGAAAAGCACAGAGACAGTATTGAGAGAAGTTGCCAAATACGGTGCCAAGGCTGATTTCCTTGGTGGAGCAAAGTTCCTGTTGTTACATTGAGAAGTGATGGGAAATCAAGAGCAAAAGCAGTAGCAATTCCCAAACTCTCTAGAAAACAGCTGTGTCCACACTGTCATCCAGTCAGTTCTCATAAATGCTGTCCCCCATCTAAATGTATCTAAGCAAAGTAATCTTGCATGCTTGGACCGTCTCTCAGTTTCTCTCTCTCCTGTGTGTCACTCAAGACTACCCCAGCATGGGAATAGATATATCTGCATCTGTAAAATAAAAAGTGTTCTGTGGCACCTTAAAGACTAACAAATTTATTTGGGCGTAAGATTTCATGGGCAGAAACCCACTTCGGTTGCATCCGACGAAGTGGGTTTCTGCCTACAAAAATTATGCCCAAATGAATTTGTTAATCTTTAAGGTGCCACAGAACTCTCACTGTTTGGCTAAAACAGATTAACACAGCTACTCTCTGTAAAATAAAGGATGTTCATTCCACTGAGTTTTCTTTTGATAGGGACCGCTGAACGTTTGAGACAGTGTGCTAACGATTGTCTCAGTTCTTAATTCAGGCAGCTGGGTTGTTAGCTCATCAAAGGCATTGGGAGCGCCTCCTGTGATGGTTTTGCCTTTAGCCCTTATGTGAGATTTTCTTCTCCCCTTCATATAGAACTGTCTGCATAGCAATGGCAGTGTTTTATATGTTCAGCACATTTTTTGCTACAGTGGCTGCATTTTGCGCAAAGCGTTGTGCTCAGTCCTGTCTCTCTCCTTCTCGCTTTTGTTGCAGTTGCTGTACCGTGGCAGTCTGCCATTTTTCTAAACTGAGTGTTCACACACAGACCTTTCTGCAGGATGGGAATGGCCAGGATTATGCATGTTTGCAGTGTGTCCTTGGTAGCAAGGAATTACTTACAATGCAAGGGGGATTCTTCCCACTGTGAGCAATGTGCTTATTGAGCTGTACCTTGGTCCCCATCCAGAGAGAGAGAGATTTTGTAAATAAGAGGAAAATAAATAGTTTTGGGGTTTTAATACAGATTCTTTTTAGAGGTAGTTCATTCTTATTTTTCTATATTTTTAGCAAACTTTGTCCTGCATGCTTTACAGTTTGTTTTATATAGTACTTTTGACTAACTATCAATGTAAATTCAGTGCTATCCTGAACATATTATTACAGCCAGTTGTATCACTGTGGAAGAACATGCAGAGCTGCACAAAGATGTTTTTTAAATACTACCAAATTTATTTCTGAGGTAGCAGTTTCTGATACTGACTTTGGTCTCCTCTCAGTGAAAGGGATGTGTTCACACTGAATCTCAAATAACACATTTTCACTGCCTGGAGCAAATGTACATAAATATTTAAGAGTACAACCAACCTACTATAAAGCTTGTTCTTCTCACCCTCTCAAGTTTTAGGAGCAGATGAATTTTTTTAATTTGGCTTATTTTAGCTCCTAGGCACTTAATTATTGCACTGTGTGTGCGCGTGCGTGTGTGTATGTGGTCTTGACATAGAGTTTCCTGGCCATCTAACATTTGTTGTTTTAAAATCACAATGTTCTAATCAGGTTTCGTTTTACTAAGACATTTGGTATAATTTCACCATTTTAACTCTAGATTAACTTTTTTTTTTTCTGTCTAGGTTTTTTTTCTTGTAAGTTCTGTAAGAATTTACCTTTGGCACCTTGATGTTCCAACGTTTTTGGGTTTAGAAGATTTTTGCAAAGTGTGTTGGATCCATCAGTGCACATTACAAGTCCCTTGATTTGGAACTTTTGGATCTTGTATGTGTGTGCACCTGGATCTAGCAGGCTTTGGGTTCTGGCAGAAATTGTGAATTATGTATGTGTGGGGAAATTTCTATGGCTTGGTGGTGCAGCTTGCAAAATTCTGTCCCTAGGACGGAGGATTTAGGACTGCATTAACCCAGGCGCTTGTGTGTGCTCCCAGTCAAGAGGAGCAGAAGTGTATAATTGTTGATATGAGTCTACAGTTTTAACTCGTTTCATGAAGGTGTGTGTTTCGGAATTGGGATTAGACCCTGGAAGTGTGTGTGTGTGTGCGCGCACATGTATGTTCCTTTCAAAATTACTTTTTTTTTTAAAGTGGATATAGCCATTCATGAGTCCTTTACACTTGAAGTGGGTGTGTGGTGATCTGCCAGTGATCTGGTCCAAGCACATACAGCGAACTAGTTTTTATACTAGTTTGTGTATATTCTCTGGAATACTTTAGTAACTAATATTATTACTGAACAATAACTGAATGAAAATATTTATGGATTAAGATTTAAAATAAATAAATCCTCAAACTGATCCAAGAGTTAGCTCCACACTGCTGCAATTCTGAAAGTTTAACTTTTCTATCATTTGGCTATTCTTTGATTTCATTGAAAGAGATAGAAAGCAGGAGTTCTATTATGCGTTGAAGAAGGTATATATGTGTGACCCTTCCATGCCTAGGGTAGCCACCTGAAAATGCAAAGGTCAGGGCAGGCTGTAAAAGGAGAGCAGATTCTCCCAGCACTGCTGGGTGACACTGAAGTCAGACTTCCCAACCAGCCACAAACAGTGTTCCTGATTCCCCACACTGGTTATCAAGAAGTCCAAAATAAAAATATACACAGCCCCCTCTACTGCATTTCAGTCTCTGGCTCCCCATTAGCCCCTAGGTCCAGTAAAGAGATAAGATATTTAAAACTCTGTACTCTTTACCAAAAAGGTTTCTCCTGGCCCCAAAGGGTCAGCCACAGGACCAGATCAAAGAAGTTTGGATCTTACCCAAAATACCACACAGCCAGCCAATCCTTTAGTAACTAAAACTAAAGGTTTATTATAAAAGGAAAGAAACAAACTATAAGAGAAATGTTAAAGAATTAAAGCAATCAAGATACATACAAATGATTTGAAAGTCCATATAAATCAGGTTTCTAGTAGAATTGTGAAGTTTGCAGGCTTGTATAGTCCCTCTGGTATACATCCAGTACCTGGATTGGTCTCAGTCCTTCGTTTCACAGCTTCAGTTCAGCTGTAGATGAGATGATCCAGAGGTAGATGGTAGACTGAAAGACAAAATGGTTGTGGGTGCAGCTGCCTTTTATGTCCTTTGGCTTTTTTCCATGCTGTTTGTGGAATTTTACAGGAACCAAAGTGGAGTCTAGAGTCACATGAGCAAGTCCTGGTGACTCATCAGGTATATCCCTGACTTCTCCCCCTGGACCTCTTGAACCTGTGAATTTCTTAATGGGCCATTAAGCAGGCTATCGCTGTAGCCATCCTGTGTGGGGAGCAACCCAGACACATCACAATTTGAAATACTGATATATCAACCATATCCATAACTTCCATTAGACATGTAACACATGCACATAAACATTATCATCTTACTTAGCACATTACAGCCTTTCTAACAGTACCTGACATGGCACATCTCATATGAATTATTATGATTTTGACATACTGATGTCAAACAATATAATAAATGCCCTCTTGCACCCCCCCCGCCACCTGCCCCCAATCCAGCCAGTGTGACAATATGTTTTAAAGTGTGGCACTTATCTTAGCCATGATTGATCTGTATGTTTTTGTCCAGAATGGCAAAAAAAAACCCCAAATGATCAAAGATGACAACAGGAAGAAGAGGAACAACAAATCATCGTTTAGTGATGAAGACAAAGAAGATGCAATGAAACGGGCCATGCTAGAACAGGTAATTCCAGTACGATGTTTGCAGATAACTTTAACTTAAACTACAGTGTGTAATAATTCCATAGAGTTAGAACACTTGATTATCCAAGAGTCTGAAGAGCTCTCTATTGTTATCCAAACAGCCTGGTGGCTTCTCTGGTTGTAGGGCTCATTCATTGCTTTGGCTGATAAAAGAGCAGATGCTGATGTTGGTAATGCCCATTTTACCCTTATGTTGTGTTCTGTTAATTTCAGTGGTGTTGCTTGTGACTTACCCCCGTGTAAATGAGAGAAAAATTGCATCCAGTTGTATCCAACTGCACAGTTCTAGTATTAAAATCTTTTCTCAAAAAGGCATTCCTGGTATGTATTTACTAAGGTGAAGGGAAATAGGAGGACTCATGTGAATTTAAGGTAGCTGTAATTATCCGTATACTTCCCAGAAGGGTCAGGTTGCTCTTATAACAGATGGATTTTTAGCAGCTTGCAGATAAATCATAGAGCAAGGCTTACTAATTATTTGTAAAGGCTTAGATTAGAATGTTCAGCTGTGTATCAAACAAAACGTTTAGCTAAAGTAAACATATGGATAATATTAGTGAATGTTCATTTCATAATGTGGCAGTATGATATAAGGTAAGGCTTTTTTTTTTTTTAAAGAAACTGTCACTTCCATTTGTTTCACCTTTATACTTCTATACATTGCGGTGTAGAAGTGACATGGCTTGTGCATACCTGGCGCGTTTACTGCTGCACTCTGTTGAATAGCAGCAGAAATTGTCAGCTGTGCATGTCCTAGCTCCAACATTGCTAATAGCTAAAGCAGGCTCCCCTTAAGCTCAAGTGCATATGTTGAGTGGCCATCGTATGTGGTAGCGTGCCAGTCATGAAGTCACAGAAGGTGCCAAAGGTTTGTTACTATATTCAGCTGAAGAGATACTCATTCAATTGAAGTCCCCAATTTACTTCGATTTAAGGGAGATAAATCCTATACATACATATTTTTTTCTCTCCATAATATCATTCTGATGGACGTCTCTGTGTGTCTGTACACAAATTAGTATATAATATATACAGATGTTGTCAATCATTACATCGTATCAATATACAGCTATGATGCTGTATAAAGTTCTTTGGATACTTGACAATCCAAACATACCTCTGTTGTCAGGGGCCCAAACAATTTATAGAGGAAAGCAGGCACCCGTACCTGCTTATCTGCACTTGAGTAAAGCACACATCTCTACTGAAAGTGGATTTGGGGTCTTTCAGTTTACTGAGGCACGGATCACAGGAATTCTGCTGTGGTAGGAGTAAAATAGATTATGATACGCTCCTCCTGCGTGGTCAGTGGGAACCTGGTGGTTTTGAACCAGATGATAGTCAACAGCACCATCTGCTGGGAACTCACCATTATATTTAGCATTTATTTAAATTCTTCTGCATAGCCATTAACCTGAGAATAGTTATATTCTGTTTGTAAATGTACAGAGTCTAATAGTGGATAGTGTAGTGACACTTTGAATGAATGCACAGAGAAGAGAAGAAAATAATTCACACTTAAGTTCCTTCTAATTTAGAATTAAGTACATCAGGTCATAGAAGTTAGAGAGAGAAGAGACCTGGTAGATTCAGCTGTCCCCAAACTCATGCAGCATATCATTCCCAGATAGAGCAGACATTCAACTGATATTGCATTTCCTTTTAGACCAAATAAAGCATGGGCTGTTGTATGATATTGAGTATCCAGCTTGAAGAGTTTAAATGGAAAGGTACATTGGATGTAAGTTTATTACTAGTATTCAAATGACTTGCTATGTAATACATAATGGACCCAAATTTTTAAAGGAGTTTTGAGGATTGTGTGTAAAGTATGTGTACAATTGTGCTTCTACACATAGGCATGCACACCGGGTGTGCCCAGGCACACCCTAATGCAGGGGTGCCAAACCTTTATGGTCTGGCCAATGGCCGAAGAGTAGTACTTGCGATGGAGAGTAAAATCCCACGAGATTTAGCGGCATAGAGTGAACTCTCCGCCGCAAGTCCCACTCTGATGCTGAATTGCACGTTGCCAGGAGACTTTATGGCAGAGAGTAAAAGGCTTGTTATTCTCCGTCCCACTGAACTATTTAATTAAAGTTCAGTTCGGCGGGAGATTTCATGGCGGAGAGTAAAAGGCCCAAGTTTGTACTGTATTGTAAGTAAAGTTTAGTTGCTAATTTAAAAAAAATTAAGTTTAGTTAAGTTAATTAGGTTCAATAAATGTTCGTCTTTAAAAAAATAAAATAAAATGAAATTCCCTGGGTGCACACCCTAATGAAATGTGCTGCACACGCCTATGCTTCTACGCTTGTATGCACAATTGGAATTTCATATGTAATTATATTGAACATGCAGTCATAGTAATTGCATGTATAAATGTAGGGGTGCAGTTTTGCTCCTGGATTTTTCAGCCATCTTTCTTTATTAACTAACCCCTAATGGCCTGTTCTTGAGCCACTAAAGTTGATGGCAAGACTTCAAATGACTTCAGTGGCCCAGAACTTGGCCCCAGGTATCCTACTGATTAGTATTCTAGGTTCCAGAGCACTCACTGAATGCTTTTAGTACAATGATGTGGCTGAGATCCACAGTTTTGTTACTTACGTTATCCGTTATCCAATTTCACGATATCCTACAGGAAGACCTAACTGTCTGATAAGTACTAGCCATTCAGGACCTACATGTATACTATGACTTCACTGCAGCCAACAGTTACTGGCAAGTCACTTTTCCATATGCAGTATATTATCTTTTTGTGAGGTATTCTGTATGGTGACTTGCTGGGTTCATATGATTTTCATGTGAAAAAATAAATAAATAGCTTGACTCATTCCTAGAGCGTCCAAATAACAAGTCTTTCTAGTGCAGCCTTGTGTCCCAAGTAAGTCTCAGAATGGAGGTTCTATTAAAACTCTTCATGAGAAGCCCAAAAAGTCCTGGAGCCAGGAGGAAGCATTTAAGAAAATGTTAACTCACCTGCCCTGTCATATGTCAGTTTCCTTAGCTGTATTTTATCATCATAAAGAAATTCCTAAATATATGAAAGATCTCTCTTTTGATGTGTGTCTCTGCTCCCCCTCCCTTAATTCAAAGATAGAATAAAGCAAATAGGGATATCCAAAACAACTGCTAAAATAGCTTTAAAGGGCTTTTTATTTTTTTGAAATAAGATTTTCCAGATACTTTCCAGAATGAGCCTAAAGTGAAACTGCTTTTTTATTTTTTTATTTTACTTGTGACATCTTCTCTTTCTTCCCTGTTCTTTTGGCTTTATCTGTCACTTCAGAAGCGTCTTTAAAGGAGCATTATTATGTTCTCTCTAATGCTTTGTGAAGCTAGTCCCTCTGAAGGTGTCTTCTGACAAGAATCATTGCTGAACTATGCTGCTTGCACTTTAACCCAGGGACTGCATAAAAACAGATGCTTAGATGTGTGGACGTAGCATTAGAATGCATCCACAGCTGGAGGTTCATGGGGGTGAAATGTGAAATCAGCCTCTTTCAGCTGGAACTGCAGAATAGGCTTGTCTGTTTTCAGGGCAGCAAACACCCCTCTTTCTGCTGAACTATTTCTCAGACTTCTAGGGCTCCTTCATCAAGAGCTTTAATAGATTTGATAGGTTTTAAATTCCTGTTTAAACTACAGTGGTGCTGCTGCTGCAGTCACTTCATAATTTCATTGGCTTTTTCATCCATCTTTCCAGGAGTTCCAGGGCCCAGGATCCTTTTTCTTTTCCCCCTTGCTTAGAGATGAGGATTGAATGCAGCTTCTAGTGGTGCCTACTAGCTTGCTTCAGGGACCAAATTCTGTGCTGATTTACAGCCTATTGAAATCAGTAGGGTTGCACAGGATATCGGTGCAGAATTGGAATACCCAATGTGTCTGCTAGAGTTTCAGGGAGAGGCACTATAGGCACAACCGTTAGGTAGATGAGAAGGACATATTCTTTGCCTACCCTCTCAACGACTTCTCTCCTGTTGCTATCCACCTCAACACAGTCTCAAGTATCATCCATTCTCACAGCTATTGGATGCCCATGAGGGCTGGATGTAGGGGCAGGGGACCAACTGGGGTGCCGGGGTTGGGTTTGGGGTACAGCTTTTGTTATCAACAAAAGGGAAAATAGAATGTTTGGAGTAAAATGTTTCAAGTACTCTGTATGTGGATTTATTTTTCACTAACTTCCCAGAATGTTCTGGACCTTTGTAGAATCTCTGGGAACCTTCCAGACTTTCTCAGAACAACATTTTTCTTGAACCTCTTAGAATGTTGTCAGCCAGGCCCTTGTGGGTATATAAGGGGTGGGGCGTCAGTCAGTGAGATATAAGATTAAACAGAAGTGAAGTAAGGGCCCAGCTGTGATATTGTGAGCCTTGTTTTATTGTCTAATTGTGAAAGCGTACTAACTTTTAAAGTTTTAAAAGTTTTAAAACTTAAAGTGTGTAAGGTATAAATCATTCATGCAAATCGTGCATCAGGCTACAAATGCAATAAAAAATAAGGTATTCAGAAGTTTAGCAAATGGGGGGAGGTGGGGAGAACACTGTTTGGTTTAGAGTTGGCCCTGATGCCCATATCATTTCTTTGAGAACAATGCAAGATGCTCTCTCCCATCATTCCCAATCCCTCCTGATCTGGGAGAGGGGCTCCTCTTCAGCACATGAATTCTGACTCTAGTCCCTGTTCCTGGTGATTAGAATAGAAATGAGTAGAGAGCTGGCTGGAAAACGTAGATTAGTTGAAAATGAAATGTTTTGCAGAAAGGTGTTGTCTTTGTCGAAAAATTCATTCTGAAATTGTTGAAACTTTCCATTTTAACCTTTTTGGAATGGAGCATTTTGATTTTCCATTTCAAAATGACTTTTTGTTTCAGTCTTTTTAAAATGTGTATTATAAAATGAGAGGAGTCAAAATTGAAGCAGTGTTCTGATCATCCCAAATTGCAGGGTTGTTTTTTTTTGGGGAACTTCAGTTCATGGGAAATTTCAAAATTGCAAAACTCTTTCCCTGAAACAAAAAATCTGGTGCCTGCACAGCTCTGAAAATGATCAAGAAAGTCCATCCGTGCTATTTTGGAAATGGAAGTGATAAGTGGAAAGGTGGAAAGAAAATATATATTAAAAAAAAAAAAAAGCTCAAACCCTAAATTCATAATGGCATATTTTCTTTCAGCGCCATCTTGAAAACTACAAGAATCTATACAGGCTGAGAAATGCCATGTATGTGCGTTACAGAGATTTATTGAATAAGAAAGTCCAAAAGCAGCGAATTCAGATCCAAATGTCTGATCTCAACTTCAAGCAAAATCTTGAACAACGAGGAAGAAAAAAGGTATGAATTTTTATTTTGAGGGAAAAGAAAGGGGATTTGCCTACTGAAAACATAACATTAGGATATGTTTAGAAATGAATGCAAGGCTTGATTAGAAAATTTAAGAGATTTTTTTTCCATATCTTTTTGGAGTTGTATTTGTTGTTCTTTTATCAATATGAGGGATTTGGGTGGATAACTCCCATTAGAATTAATACGATTTAACTATTAAATCCTTTCCTTTCATGAGAGGGTGGGCAACTTGATCTGTTGGTGGGGAATTACTGAATGTTTCAAATTCAGGATTTTCTGCTGGAAAGTGAGTTTGTTGCAAGAAGAAAAATGACTGACAAACTGTAAAATATTCTTAAGAGCACTATTTTTAAGAGTGATTAAAAATAATACTTTTTTGAAAAAAAAGTCCTTGCCCGAGTCACTAATAATAATTGATGATTAAAGACAAATGATTCTGAGAAAGCTAACTTACTTTTTGCCATTTTTGCTGTATGAAAACAAACTAGTACACTTCACTTTTTCTTTCACAGTGTCACTTGCTAGCATTTATTGACATTCAATAAAATGAATCCATTAAATGTTATTAGCTTCTATAAAGACTTTCTTCCCTCCCCCCCATTTTATGTAAAAACTAAAATTTGAATTTAAATTACCCGGCAGTGTTGCTTTAAAGTGATGGACGCTCAATCCCTAGCACAATCACGGACTGTGCTTTTAAATCTCGTTCTGTAACGTGAAACACAAGCCCCAAAAGTAAGATGGTGTGTCTATTCTGAACTTGCACACTAAGTACTCGCTCCCTATTGGTCCCATCCGAGGAGCTGAACTGGTGATGATGCAAGAATGGGAAACTAAGAAAAAGTTCAGAGTAGATAAGGCTAAAAAGTGTATCTGAAAAGGCGAGTGCTGTAAAATTCTTTGTATAGGACAGCCACTTTCAGAGGAAATTAGGACTAAAATAATTTAAGAAATATAAAAATGTTTAAAACAAATTATTTTTTCTAACTTAGCAATCACAAAATTCTAATTTGTGGAAAAAACCAGATGGTCTTCTTGCTCTCCTATGACACATGAAATTAAACTGAAATGAGGAGGATAGTCCTGCTTGATGTTGGAAGACTTGAGAGAAAGACATGTAAATTTTTAGAGGTTGGTTTTCAGGCATCAGTGGGAAATGTAATATCTCTGTGTTACTTAGTCTTCTTTGAGAATTGCCTCTGTGCATTCCCAAATGTGGGATATAGTGCTCTTGGTGTTGAGCTGTGGAACTTATTTGAAAAGCTGTGCATGTTGGTGGGGTGAGGATTGCACAAAAGAGATGTTGCATGAAGTTGAACTCCTTGCATTATTCTGCAAAGGGAATGCACCTCCTGACTGCCTCAGTTCCTTCTCTCTGTCTGTAGGCTCCTCACAATATATAAAACTTCAAGGCAGAGGGAAAGGCGGGTGTAGTATGAGTGCACGGAGGTGACTCTTGAACAATTACTGTTAAGTGTCCTCTCTTTTTCCAAAGTTGTTTAAAAGAAAAGAGGGTGATGTGAACCAATAAAATCACTTTTCTGACTGTCATGCAGCCATTAAACATAACCTACAGAGTAAGAAATGTGGGTTTATGCTGCTTTATTTATCTGCTTCTTTATACAGCCGAGTCAATTTTATTAGATTGCAGAAGACATGTCTTTTACGAATACAAAAAGGAAAGCATTCACAGTCTAAAACAACATCAACATCCATATAATACATTAAAATGTCAGTCAGACCTTAATACAAAAACTCTTCAGCACAATGCTAATAAGGCAAAAATTGCCACCAATTTAATTATTACCAGGGATTGAGGAAAATACTAAAAATATTATCTTTTGAGATGGTGACAAAGATTCCTCGTTTTATGCAAAAGAGGTAAAATTCAGTATGCTTTCAGAAGCTAGAAAATTCTACAATCCAAAAGGTAAGACAGTAGATCTTCCAGTGCTCCGAATTTACATGGGAAAAATGAAGAGATGAATGAACTTTTATATATCTACCTTTAAAGACAGCAGTTTCCATGGTTTGGAATTGTAACTGAGTATATGCCTTACGTAAATGAGATTGGATAATTCATTCAGATTCAGTTAAAAACACGGGCTATATTCAAAATAGAAAACCAAAAGACAAATCTAGAATCATGAATTGTAGCCAAATGTTCTTGTTGTTAAGACATACAAAGAAGACCTGAAAAGTTGTTTGTTATAAACAAAAAAAATTAAAATTAAAAAATATATAAAAAAATATAAACTTTTTATTCTGCTAGGTTTTTTACTTAGAAATATCATGAATATCAAGTCTAGTCACCCATGTTTTGATGAAGGATTCCTTGGACCACCCAGAGAGGTGGATTTAAAACTTTTTGGATTTTAATTTAAAAGATGGATGTCCAGAAATAAAGAGACCTTTTCTTCTAACTCCTTGTAGAATATTTGAATTAAAATAGCTGTTTACAACTTTTACTTTTAAAAACAATCTGGATTGTGCAAGCCTGAGAGAGACCAGCCAAGTGTGAAAAGAAGGCATGAGCTGAACTCTCTCTCTCATAAAATAATTCATAACAAAAAATAAAGGAAGACGTGATGGAGCCATGTGTTCAGGGGCTGCAGGAGCTTGGATGGGAGAGAATATATGAACAGACACAATGAGGTTGTCAAGCAACTGCATTGGCGTAACTGTGAACAAAAATGTAAACAAACCATGCATATTATGAAAGCATTAGGGAGAACGAACAGATTAAGATTTTAGGGGATCTGGCAGTTGCCACAGATCGAACAGTGCAAGCCAATAGGATAGTCGTTGTTGTAGAAGGAAGACTGACAACATCATGTTAATTGATGCTGTTGTACCAGCAGATAGAAACATAAAAATAGAAACAAGAAAAGAAGATGACAGAGTATGAAGAACTCTGCCAGGAAGTGGAATGATTATGGAAAACTAGAATAAAAATGCTCCCAGTGATTATTGGAGCACTCAGAGGGATTCCTAAGGGTGCAAATGAGCACCTCAGAAACACGTTAGAAGTGTTCACGACCAGTGACCTTTAGAAGATGGTGGTTTTAGGCACTGCAACTGTTTGAAACTGGAGTACTGGAGGTGCATTTGAGCACCTAAAACACAACAGTTCTGCGGAGGGTTAGCAACTCCTGACAACCCAAACCTATAGATTTTGTTCGTGGTCAGGATTTAATGATAACTCAAAGTGATACATTTTAGACAGTGGCTTTCTTATGCTTAAAGATCTTGTATGTTGCGAAGATTTAAAAAAAAAAAGTCCCCATGATGTAATATTGAGGGACAATAAAAAACTAACAATAATATCGTAAAGCCAAACCCCAGGAAGAGTGGCCATTTTGGACTCTGCCTTATTTGAGGACTATGTTTTAAAGTAAGGTAAGAAACACACCTACTTATGCAATGCAAACCCAGTTTTTCCATTGCAGATGACTTCAAAGGCTATGGCCAAAATTTTTGAAAACAGGCACATGAAGTTGGCATCTATATCCTTGCTTCGGCACCTAAATAAATGGCCTGTTTTTCAAGTGTTGTCGACCCAGCAGCTTCTATTAAATTCAAATCAGTTCTGTCAGCAGGGATTGTGCTGTGTGTGTGTTAGTGTAAGATTTACAGTATCATTATGTATTCATGATTTTGCTTTAAACTCTTGGGTTTGTAAATGTTGTAAGAACTAAATACATTCTTGTCAATTAGCAAATTTAACTAGACTTTGAAAACAGGCAGAATTAAGTTGCAATATCTAGAAACCGCATCTGGCCCACAAAACCCAGTTCTTCTTCGAGATACGTTGCTCATATCCCTTCCAGTATAGGTGAGTGCATGCCACCATGCACAGGTTCCCAGAACTTTTTTCCCCTTAGCAGACCCCATAGGTTCGGCTCAGGCACCCCCTGGAGTACCGCGCCCATGCCACGGTACATAAGGCACCGCCAACCCTACAGCCACTCAGTTCCTTCTTTCTGCCCGTGATGGTTACTGGAACAGCCTTGCTAACGCAAGTATCTTCTCCTTCGTTATTCATAGCAGTTTGGTAGTTAGTGATTGTTAAGTGTTAAAAAGTTAGTTACTTGATTAGATAGGAGCCCTTTAGGGCTGAATAGGGACCCAATCATGCCCGGGTAAGTAACCATGTTTTTCCATAGTTGCAACTCCCTAAATGAGGATACTGGGAATTTGCTATCAATCCATTGCTAATGGGAACTTCTTTTCTGGAGTCCACCTCTCTCTACTGTGGCAGTGTCTGCGAATTTATGTGAGAGGTTGTTGAGAGGACATAATTTCTTTTTTTTTTTTTTTTTTAATGAAATCTGGAGAGGAATATAGCCCCCTGAATCGTTACTGCTGAGCACGTCATGTTCACCATAAACACTAGAGAACACTGCTGCCTTGAATAAAAGACCACAGTTTATTTCTTAAGTCTGCAGGTCCAGCAGAGAGACTGAAGCTTGGGTGGCAAGTGAGTCTCTGGATTTTAGTAATCCTTCAGAAGTTAGATGGGGAAGAAGAATTGTAGAAGAAGCGTTGTAGAGTAACTGTTTATTCTCCACTGATGGATAATACTGAGGACTCCAGTACTTGGAAATATTGGATATTTTGATCTCAGGAACCAATTGGTCTTGGCTGTACAATTCGTACTGATGAGCACTTAGTAACATGAGGAGTCCCACTGAGGCATGTTTATGCTGTATTTTAAAATGCAAGTCTCAGAGCCCTCGTCTGCAGAGTCAGGCTTACAAGACTCATGCTACAACACTAAAAAAAGCTGTGTAGAAGACACGGCAGCTCAGGCTCTGCAGCACACCCCCTTACCGGTGCTTCAGAGCCCAAACTCCAGCCAGAGCCCAAATGTATGCAGAGCAGTTTTCAGTGACGCAATGTGAGCCCAGGGCTGCAGACCAAGCTCTGAGACTCACTCCTGAATGTAGACATACACTTCTTTTTATGAGGGTTCCACAGTCAGTAGCTTGTTGTTTTTCACATGTTGCAACACTAGATGATGTGTAAACCGTGTTGTGCTGTGATAATGATGTACCAGGCAGGGACTGTCTCTTGTGTATTTGTACAGCACCTAGCACAGTGGTTTATGATTGGTGTCCCAAGACATCATTGCAATGGGAATGAATAATGATACTTTTTAGGATAGCTGAACCATCCATCCTGCTAGCAAGATGCAGGACTATACTGATGAAACTGGGATCCTCGAAAATTTGAAACCAAATGACAGTATTGTACTAGGAAATAAGTATGTTTTAGTGTTGCATGTGAACTTGTAGCAATAGTTATGCATAGGGTTCTTAACAAATTGAAGTTAAAACAATCTGGCTGCAATGAATTCCCGTCCCCTTGTAACTGCATGATCGTGAGCTTCACTAGATGGCGCTTGTATGATGTTTATTTGGTGTTAACAGGTTAATATAGTGTGTGGGAATTTACCCTACTGTTTTCAAGAATATCTAAAGATAAAACATGCCTGTTCATGAAATTGCAATCCTCCTTATAGGAGTACATGACATTGTTATACAAATATGCTGAGCAATTTAAACGATTTAATCCGAGGTTTAGCTTTTCCTGCAACAGGTTGTATAATACTGAAATCCAAATTCTATGCTTGTGTCAATGGGCAAAGTGCCACTGACTTCAGTGGAGTTTTTTTTTTTTTTTTTTTGCCACAATACTCCAGAGTTATTTCCTTCCCTCAACCCCAGCACTCGCTGCACTCCCCTGCACATGCAGGTTTTCTGTACCATGTAAGAACTGGCACACTTGGATGTCTTCACATTGTAAAATGAAGGAAAATCACCTTTTTAAAGCACCAAAAGATAGAAGAGCTGAAGGCTAAGCACGAATATGAAAATGAAATAAAACTGGTTGGAAAGCTTTTTTTTTTTTCCATTGGAACTTTTGACTCTTTTCAAAAGCCAAAAAGACTTTGGATTTTCAATTTTTTTACAAAAAGCTTAAAATTATCTCTGGAAAACAGATACTTTCAGGGAAAATGTCTTTGCTTAGTCAGACTGTTTCAACGGAAGCATGTCAACCAGCCCAACAATAAAGTCTTAAAGGCAAATAAGTAAAAATAAAACTGGAATTTGAGCTTGTATTCCCCTGGGGTATTGCAAGCAGGTCTCAGAACACTTTATCTCTATTTTAACAGCTGACTTATCCAGGACTTATGTACGAGCCATACAATATGGAAATCAAGATGATTTTAATGTGCACACTTCACTTCGCTTTTTGTAACCAGATCCTGGTTGCCTCATATATGCCAGATAATACAATGGAAAATATAGGTCAACTTCAATGTTATGTTTTTGCTTTGTTTTAAGTAGAGTTTTATTAAATGCATTCTGGGTTAGCATGGAAGGGATTAATGAATTTTGCATTTCATTGCAAGAAGGCCTCTGAACAGATAGGTGCACCTATCTTGTAGGATCAGGGAGAATATTTCCTTTATGTCTGCCCCTTTCTGTCACCTTTTTAAGCATATGCTATTTTCTCATGGTAAAACAGAGACTTAAAGACCTCCTAGGGAGGAGAAAATGCAGAAATCCAAGATGTTAGGTGTAAATTCCCCCTTTTGGAGGGTTTTATTCCATCTGGTACGAAAATAAATCGCTCTTTAAGATATTTACACTGCATATTAGTGCAAATAACAAGTGAACCTAAAATATTCAGTAAATGATATGTATTCCCACCAGGGGATCTACTGAACATGGGTTCTTCTTAAAGACTTTAATCTGAACATTTCTTTCAAGCTTACAAACCTTTATCCTCAGCTTCTTTATAATATTTCAGGATAAAATAAACACTCCTTTTACCTGACAGCTGGCAGGGTCACACCTAGCTAACTAGCATTCTAAACTGCCTGTTGAACTATGCAGGGTGTTTCCAGAAGGGAGGTGATTTATGTACTCTTCCTCTGGTCCCATGTCTTGGTCTAAAATGAGAACTTTAGTTTTTATTCCCACTATCAAAATAATCACTGGTCAGTTCCCTGCGGGTTGTGGGAGCCGGTGGCCAGCAAGGTCTGAGAGGCGTGGTTAGCATGTGACTCCTGTGTGGAGCCAGTCCTGATATGAATAGCCTTTCGCCTGTTGGGAACCTCTGCTCCTGCTCTTATCTGTCTGGGAGCTTTGCCCCATCTCCCATTGCTGCTGAGTCCTGCTCCCTAAAGGGAAGCAGCAGTGAACAAGTGGCTTAAAGACAGGGCCAGATTAGAGCATTTGGAGGCCCTATGGCAATTACACCCCTTCCTTCCTGGGGGGAGGCGGGAGAGGGCAGGGCCAGCTGCTGGCTTTTGGGGGGGGGTGCTTTTGGAGAGAGAGCTGAGCTCCTCCTGTATGGCAGGACTAGCCTAGCTCCCCGCTCCCGCCTTGCTCTCTCTGCGCAGAGCTATGCCAGACTTGCTGGTTCTGGTTCACATGGTTTGAGCTGCACCTCCCTGGAGTTTCACTTTGAGCTCTAATCCCCCAGACCTCCCCTGATGCCATGATATTGCCTTTGAGGAGAAAAAGCTTGACACTGACTCTTGGGCTATGCACAGCTGTTGGTAGCGGAGGAGCGGGCTGGCCCTGTGCGGTGGTGCCTGGAGAGGGGGCACCACCTCCAGCCCTTGGCCAAAGCTTTTTCTAAATGGAAGGCAGAAATCTGGGGGGGTGGCGGCATATGGCCCTGCATGCCGTCCCCATGCATCACCTCTGTAGCTGTGGAACTTAGAATAGATTTGCAGGATGCCCCAAACTTGCTTGAGTCATCCCTGTTCTTTTCTTGCCTAGTCATAGCACTGCCACATAAATCATTAATTTGTGAAGTGCTTTGGGATTCCTTCAGCACGCAAGACAGCACCTTCCCTTTTCTCTCTGCAAGAGAAGCTAGCGGCTGCTGCACAAGAACCGCAGACAGGCATTTTCAAAGCAGGAGTCATTTCTAGGAGGCCCCTTGCTAGCTACAAGTGGGACAAACCATTGAGGATCAAATACAGCTAGATGTAGGAGGTGATTAACAGTAATGCGTATATCCATCTTCAACGTAATACTGGATGGTTCACTTCAATCCATGCCTTGTTGCTTGTTGGAGAGTGATTTGAGGGGGATTACATGAGCATACAAAGGCCTAGTGCATTTTGACTAATTTGCAATTCAATCTTGAAATCCAGCTGAATGGCTCTTTGACACCATGCCCCCTTCATCAGCTCCTTTGAGAGAGAAGTTAATTTTGCAGATTAAATTATTGTTTTAGAAATGCAAAAAAATCATCTAGATTAGTTAGTGTCTGAATTTATTAAACCATTTAGTAACTTCATAATTTAAGAACTATTTTAATTTTAAAAATTAAAAAAAAAAATCCCAAAATTTACCATGGCAAGTTTTGGCCTTAGAGGTAACTAACTGATGGCTGAGGTGACCTCCTTTTTCCCTGGAAAATAAGTTTATAAAAGAAATTTAGCTGTCGTCTGCACTTCAAAAATAACAATGTTTAAAAGTAAACGTACAACACAATTGTGATCTAGCCATGTTTTAGCAATCTTAGAACTGTGTTTTCATTTTGAGATATTGAAACCAAAACATGTTGATAGCATGGTTTTCCTCTGCCTGTCCTAGGCACAGTTTAACCATGGTTTATTTAACTATTACAATTTAAATTTAAATTTTATTTAACTAATACATTTGAATTTTAATAAATAATGTAATGATTTGTCTAATGATTCAATAATGTGGTTATTTTAGTAGTGTAGATGGAGATTTGGACACAATCTTAGAATTATTGATGTTTTCTGGGGAACTTTGGAAAACATTGTTTTGCGTTTGTATAGTGCACAGTGGGGCGGTGTTGCATGACTGGGGCTCTTCTGGCCTACCACAGTACAAAAACAATGATCAATAATTTTCATTTAAGTCCTTTAGAGACGGAGCTAAAACCCGAATTAAGGTTTAATTTTAAACATTGTTCCATTTTTGTTGCTGTTTTTTAATGAGATTTGGCCAACCAATGTGAATAGGGACAAATGTTGTTAGGACTCTTTCTTTTTTTTATTTTATGGGTGGAAAAAAGTCTTCTAGTTAGGTTCTTAGTAGCACAGAAAAAAAGGATTTTTCACTCAGTTCTAACACAGTTTTGCCCCATCCATGATGTCCAGCTGGATTAGGCCATGTTAGAAATCAGCTCAGTTAATAGTGGGTAAAATTTTCAAAAGTGCCTAACTCACTTAAGTGCTTTTGAAAATGTTATCCATTTTATTTAAGTAAATGTGATCCAGTATTTAGATTTTTTATAAAAAATCTAATACCAAGAGTAATGTTTTTCCATTATTTTTCTTTTATGCTCCAGTGAAATCATGTTTGTTTGTTTTTTAACCAATAAATATTTTCCTTCCTGTGTCTGAGAATCTGAGAATGAAACTGAGTATAAACCAAAGTGAAACTGGTTCAATTGATTTCCATTTTTTGGATGTTGAACAATGAAAAAGATAAACAGTATAATAGTGTTTAAAAAAAACAGTTTTGATTTGTAAAAATCTTTCAGATTTACTAATCTAAGATAGGGTTAGTATCACAGGTAAAAATATTTTTTATAGTATATTATTTTTAAATATAGTTCCTGAGTTCAGTTCTTGGACCACTGCAGAAGTGGATGTATATTTTCTGTGGCTTTATTTTTCCTTTGTTTTTATTGCTGTGGAAAAACGCATGAAAACAAGATCTTTGTTTCTGAAGATTTCATCTACTTCCTCTATTTATTCCCTTACTTGATGTTAAAATCCTGTCTTTGTGACATGACCATTGGCTTTGAAGAAATGATTATAATGCCACCAGAGAGAAGATACTGACATTCGCTGAGAAGTAACCAACCAGAATAAAATTAATTTTTGAGGAACAAAGATCCTGGTTTCATGTTAATGTCCCATGGGTATTTTAAGAAAACAACCAAAGGGAAGAGAAATCTAGAAAACATAAATAAAATTGTCTTTAAATAGAATATTTTCTGAAGTCTCATGGAAAACTTTGAAAACCATTTAAATACAGTACTGTGAGCTTCAGTGCTGAATTATTTTGATGTGTTTGTTTTTATGACATCTCTGACATAAGTAGTTTTGCTTATTTAGTCACTTTTTCTTGGTCATAATGTTATTGATAAAGAGAATATGCTACTAAAGCCTATTCTAGACAGACCTGGTTCCTCTGTCTTGATGTTCAGAGACCATTTTAACTGGTTAGTGACACCACTAAACAGCCTAACATCAGAATAATTTAATAGACTGCTTTTGCAAGACATCCTCAACTAAAAATTAAAAAGCATGATCTGATTCCCTCTTTGCAAGAAAGGAACAAAATGCTTCTATTTAAGAAGGTTATAATATCTGGTGCCACATATCAGGCTGTCTCTACAGATCCATGTTAAAGAAGAGTTGTAGATTTATTAGCATCCTATTAATATGTGCATAAAATGTAGTCTGTGTCTGAGCCCAAATACACAAATTGGGAAATCAAAGAGAAATCCTTCACACCTTTTGCTGGCTTCATCCTGAACTTTTATTTATCTTAAAACAACTTCCTTAAAAGAATTTCCTCTTCTAAAGGAAACACTTCTCCATATTTAACAGGAGAATACTGCAGTGAACTGTTTGCAGCCACATCACCATTGAGAGGAAAGAGACTGCTTTAATCATAATGTTCTCAATCTTAACTTTAACTTGTATAAAATAAGCATTTATCTTTTTTTTTTAAGTGCAACAGTTTATGTTCTTTTTTTAAAATGAAAAATAAATAATGAAATGTTCTTGTGGCAAAGTATACATACACTCAAAACCAGTAAGTATGAAGAAGAAAGGAATTTTAAAGAATTTTCACTTTGATAACTTTTTTTTGGTTATATGCCCAACTGTAGTAGCAGGTTTGTTTCTGAGAGCCTAATGCTTTATTTTCACAGAAGTTTGCCTCATTTTAACTAAATCAATTCTAAAAGATACTTGTAGTTAAACCAGTGCAAGTTTGTGAATATGCAAGACATGTAAGAGTTGTAAAGTCTCATACAGTCATCATCTGATGACTACAGCACAGCCAAATTATGTAAGAAAACATAATTTTTTTCCAGTCAGAAGTGTCACTTTCCAAGTTGGTTAACAGCATTTTTTAAAATTAACAATACATTAAAAAAAATTGTAAATAGTGTTCTGTCAACTTGTATTATTTTGTCTGCCTAATCTGTTTGCATTTATGTTTTATTCATCCCCAGTGTAACTAAGTATCCCTGTGGAGGTTGTTTCTGAAAGTGTTCTTGTATTCATCCTGCTTTCCTTTGTACAGTTGCTCATAGCTGATTCTGTTTTGCCATTGTCTTATTCAGAGCTGGATATATTTGAAGAGCGCAACTATTTTAGATTGCATTTACTGAAGCACTCTGTAATGTTTATGCCTGCGCAAATTAATTAAAATATTTCCTGGTAATATTTTTACACTAATATCAGAAGCATTTAGCAACTGGAACTCATGGAAATGCTGTACTAGTTCACTAATATCCCATACTTTCATTCCTTAACAGGGAAAATTCCCACTGACCTTTTCCCTGAGTGAGGACTATGCAGGTCTGTAGAATTAGTCATATATGTATTTTCTCAAGGCCAGCTGTAGCCTTAGCAGGCCTTATAGGTTCCCTTCCCTTCCTGGGGCCTCACACTTACTACACATATACTTCTCTGATCTGTCTGCCAGAGCATCATTGGATTTCTTGCCCTATGGTGCCATTTGACTCTGCTGGCTGGCTGGCTGCAGAAGAGAATATGAGTGTGGATATATGGAAGGTGGGTAAAAAGTCAAAGATGGAGTAGAATTTAGGTGGATTTATGCTGATGTCATGTTGCATGCTACCCAGCAAAGTCTAGGTCCATCCCTATATTTTTAAGGAGCCAGAAAAATTGTGGGAAATGATTTTGCACTGTAACAGTGAATGAGAATTTAAATTAGTTAAGGGAAGTGAAGTTCTAATATTTATTTATTTTTAAATAATCTTTTATTTATTTTATTTTTTTAAAACACAATTATTTCTAGCATTTTTAGCCATAAATTTCTGTTGTTCAGACATTCTAGAATCTTGTTGTGGTTTCTTACCTTTTTTCTAATTTTAGTAAATTAATTGCTAGTGAAAGTATTGGATGGATACAGACTGATGTCCTTTGTTTATCCACAGAACAAAAACAGTCTGGATTGCCCCAGTACAAATTCCCCCACACTGCCATGCCAATGTGCCTGAAAACCCATGGAAAGTCACTGCATCCAATTACTAAGTTGTCATTCAAATTTGTAAAACTATGCTAATGATTTATATTATGGGTTCTATTCACACATCAGTGATTAGGGGCTTTATGTGACTATTTCCTACTCAGTGTTAATGTGAATTAAGGCCATACATTTCTACTTACATCGACTGGAAAATATAGACCCTACTCCATGCCACTCCTATAGAGCTCAGTGAAAGTCTTAGGTTCTCAAATGTTGTAGAGTTAGGGTCCCAAGTACTAACAGTGGGCACTATGTTAATTTTCCCACTCCTAAAATCAATAGCTTCTTAAATATTTATTAAACTGGGTATATTTCTATACTGCCAAATGTATACATTTAATGAATACGGTTAATATGAAAGTGAACCAACAAAGAATGAAAACTCCTGGAAAACACAGATCTTCTGCATAAGAATATATGAATAATTAGAGGAGATCATATCTGCATATTCACTGTAAATTGTTTCAGCTTTTCTGTTATGTACTCCTGTGTTCATTGTCTTATGCTGTTGCATTAAAAATGTTCTCTGAGTTGAACTTCAGCACACACAAGGATAGGCAAAGAATGGGGTGTATGTATGTGTGTTTTGGGGGGAGAGAAACAAATTGTAGATAAAATAATTGTGGCTGTTAAACGTAAAGAATTCTAAAACCAAAAATTAATCCCTCTTCCTCGCCCCCCAGTTTTTAATTAGATGTAAAAATGTTCTTTTGTTAAGAATTTTCAGGCAGTTAATACCTTTTAGAGACTTAAGAAAATTGTTAAATGACCTGATTTTCTGCATTTACAAATTAACTTTATTTTTCATCAGAAATTTTATAAACATGCTCAGTATGAAGAATTAATCATCGTATCCACAGGTTAATGGATTAGAGGCTTCACAAACATGCTTTGGCACACAGTTGTTAAATTATTTTGTCAATGCTTTGCAGGTTAAGGGTCCCCTAAATACTTGATACAATAAATGGCAGTAATCCTGTAGAATAAGATGCAAAAATGTGCATCTAGTTTGTGCTAATTTCAATGCTTTTGAAGCTTGCGCTGTGTGCACATTAGACAATATTAAGTGCATGATCTATTGAGTCCGTTATATTGATGGAAAAATTTGTCAGGAGCCCATTGAAATAATATTTGGTCTTAGATTGAGTGATTAGTTTATATAATGCATTACCATGGGAGCAGCTCAGTATCTATAATATTTTTTTATTTTAAATAAATAAATTAATACACAAACTCTGGGCCATATCTTACCCTCCTGTGGAAAAACCTGTAGGAGGGGGACAGAGGTCCTCATGGAGTTTGTTTCTAATGCTCTCCTGGGTGGGTACAGGTTTAAGAGGCTGCAGAGAAGGGCTTGCTTTCAGCCTCACAGATCCAATGGTTGTGAATAGGCCTCAGCTACTCTAACTGTATGGACTTGGCTATTACCTACCCCCATCCCCCATTGTTGTTCCTTCCCCTTGGCTGTATATATATACCCCCTATCTGATTTCCATTCCCTGTGTGTGATGAAGTGGGTTACAGCCCACGAAAGCTTATGCCTGCAGAAATTAAATGTGTTAGTCTTTAAAGTGCTACAGGACTCACGTTGTTTTTACAGATCCTACAGTCTTTTCAGGGAGAGCCTAATGATAATCTGCAAAATGGTCCCTCCCCTGCAGTTTTAGGGAGCAGTGCTGGCCATTGGTTACTTCTCTGGTGCTGCTAGGTACAAGTGATAGAGGGAACCCTTCAAAGTTAGGCCCTGGTTTAGCAAAGTATTTAAACGTGCTTTAGAACCGATGACTTCAATGCTTCTCTGAACCAAGATCGTAAGGCTTTGTGTGACTCTACATTAGGGTCTGGAGGTGACCCTGCACAGAAAGCAGCTCTCCTTGGCTTTCCCTTTGCTATGCCACACTTTACCTTCAGATCCTCTGACCTGCAGCTTTTTGTGAGCTAAGGTCGTTCGGAATGATGCTGCAGAACTGTTGCATGTGTGTGCTGTCTCTTTTTTACAGCCCTGATCTTTTTGCTCTTGTCCTTAATCATTTGTGTTTCAATAACTTTGTTGGCATGACAGGCTGGTTACAAATGTGGTTAAAGTGATAGTGATGTATGTATAGGCTGTTGTGTGATAATGAGGTTTTTTTTATATCTTTAATAATTTAAGCCACTTTGACTTGGGATCCAAACACTGTGATTGTAGGTAAAGCATATAAACTGCCTCACCTAGGCACAGAAACGTGATTGAAGGCTCGGTCGTAAATTTACATTTTCTTTACTTTCATTCCTCTCAAATATTTATAAGGCACATCTCTGATTTCAGATCCACATCTAACTTCATTTGACGCTAACCTGGTGTATTTTTCCCCTCTTGTAAATATTTAACATCAGAAGTTAAAATGCTGAATTAGAAAATGATGGAAGCCTATAGAAAAAATAAACAAGCCCCTCTTCATTACTAATCCCTTTCTCAATCTGGCTTTGTGCGTGTACGTGCGTGTGCGCGCGCGGACACACTGCATTTTCGGTCTGAGTCACATATTCAGCAGGTCAGTGTCACACATTTAACGTAGGGAGGATTGAGCACTCTGCTTTTTATCAAAGGTCTGAATTTTCAATATTATGCTATAGATTGTGTGTATTAAGGGCACAGCCCTGAGTTAGAACAGCAGGATTGGACCCAAAATGAGTATTAATTTTAAACATCACATGTTAACGTAAGAGTTTCTACAGTCTCTACATTGAAAGATTTTCAGTTTCCCATGGGTTTTTTGGGTGTTTTTGTTGTTCTGGATTATGTTTTGTGGAGGATCTTCTTGCATTTGATTTACTGACATTGGGAGGGAGAAATAACTCTTACTGCTTTAATAACAAAGGTGAAGTATTGTTGAATTCATTATTCCAAATAATGAGGTAATTATTTTTTTATTAGGGACATGTTGTTGTACAAATAATATACTAAATCTAACCCAAAAGCTTGCAGCACTGAAAATAAGGAGAAACAAAGAGAAAAATCATCTGTGTGATATAGTAAATTGATAGTGTAATGTCAGATGAAATAAGGTAGCAAACAAAAGAGGGTTTAGAAGACAAAACTGGAGCTCTTAAAAGAAGTCAAACAATGATGGGTGGTATAGTTGGGATTGTACATATTTCTTCAGTGGCAAATTTAAATTTTCAATTCCTTTATGAATATAAAGAAATTATCTCATAAGTATGTGTGTATATCTGTGTATTTCTAGTGTGTGTGTGTGTGTGTGTGTGTTTAATTCTTAATAGTCTACTTTTATATAAGTATATGGGCTGTGATGTCTTTCACTGCATAAAAGATCTAACGTGTAGAACAAGAAGTTATCGTCTTAATTTGCAGCCAGGAAGATTTAGATTAAATATTAGGAAATATCTGCTAACTATAAGGATAGTTAAGCACTAGGATATGTTACCTAAGTAGGTTGTGGAATCCCTGTCATTGATGGTCTAGGTGGCATTGTGATGGATCTGCTAAGCAGGAGACTACAGCTCCCATCAGTACCCTCCCCACTGCACATCCCCTTCTTCCTGGCCAGGTAAGGGGAAAAGGTCCTGTACTGGGAAGCAGCCCGACTCTGTTTGAGGTTGTGGCTACTTGGCAAGCTGGGAGGGAGCTGCAGGGAAGCCAGATGCAGAGGACATTCTCCAGGAACTGTATGCAGAGCCATGTGTGGAATAGGCTGACTGCTAGAATCAACAGCTGGGTGTAGGTCTGTGTGGGACTTATGGGGGAGCAGCGTGGCTGGACAGGAAGTCCGTGCAAAGGGGCCCCAGTGAGAGACACTGATTGAGTCCGGCCTGGAAACCTGCAAACTTCTATTTGCTGGAATAGAGGTTGGACTGGAGAGGACACCCCTCGCACTAGACCGGAAGAGCCCTGACTCTTGATTGGGCTGCCTCAGGGACCCAGCAAGAACCCCCATTGCTCACTTGAACTTTAATTGGTTAAGCCTCTGTGCTGAGGGTGTCTGCAACCTTTCCCTTTCCTGCCAGCCCTGGTAAAATATCCTTTCGCTGTGTGTCTGCGTGGTTATTGTAGTGTCTACAAGGCCTAGTTGCCGAAGTGCCTACAACAGTTCTTGGCTCTGAGTTGCAGTATACCTGGCATGCTATGGGCACTTTAGAGGTTTGGTGTATTCCACACCATACAGCTATAATAATTACGGTGTATTTAATCCTGCTCAGTGCAAGGGGAATGACTAAATGACCTCTTGAGGTCCCTTCCCGCCCTACGGTTTTATGATTTCTGTGTGTGCACATGCTCAGTGTTAACAGGAGTTGTGTACAGAAATCCCTGTGCGGTGTAGTAAGACTGCATCCCCAGCTGTGTGTTTGCATGTTGCAACCCCAAAATCCTTTTTGAGAATATCAAGACAGAGGTGGAATCTTTGTATACTGCAAGGGAGCATGCAGGCAATGAGGCTTTTTTTCATGCTGCTAGATTTCACTACGGTTAGTACAACATATATCAGTACATGGGGTTTATGTAAGCCAGCCTGACGAGGAATAAGTAGTCTTAAGAAGGAGAAAAAACTCCCATGATGTCATAGTAGAGTGAGCAGATGTCCACGTTTGATAGGGACAGTCCCAATATTGTGGGCTTTGTCTTATATAGGTGCCTTCTACCCTCACCCATTCTGATTTTTCTCTTCTGCTATCTGGTATAGCCTTGCCCATTCTGGATATAAATTAAGGGAGCATGATCGGGATTGTGGTTAGGTACAGAGCTAGGCATTAAGAGCTCTGGTTCTATTTCTGGCCCTGTCATAGGAGTTTTCTGTGACTGTGAACAAATTAATCTTTCTGTGCCTCAGTTTCCCCACCTGAAAAGCATCTGCCTGTGTTTCCAATGACAATACCATTTCAATGCCTGGAGGAGGTCAGTATCTCAAACTCCAGCTACAGAATTCCTCTGCTCCTATGTGTCAGACTTGGCACCTCAAAGGCTCCCTAGTGCAGTTACCTGATGTGCTGGGAGGAACAACTCTCTTATTCACTAGAAGCCTTGGCACCTTCAAAGACTTTCCCAGCTCTGTGCTTAGGTGCACAGGGAGGCAAAGGAACTCAGGCCTGCTTGACACAACACTGAGGTTCCGACAATTTAGTGCCCATCTTCTTTCCGTTGCAGCACTGACTCTCTCTGTGCCTGTGGCAGCCAGGCCCACCTAAGGGGCTGACCTGCAGTGGTGTCAGCACCTCCTTAATGCGTTGCTGAAGTGCTGCTTCTCTGCGTGCTGGGCATAGTGCTCATCAGTGCTCGAAAGCCTGCCAACTGCATTCCATCTAGTAGTCGTCTGACACAGTGAGCCATCACTATGAATGGGATTCTGAGGTATCGAGTGATTATCCTTCTGCTAGGATGCCAAGTGCCGGGAAGCTTCAAGAGCATCTCTATATCACGTATCCATACAGTGGTTCCCGGATGTGCACCATAAGACTCTAAGCAACTACCATGCTCTTTCCAAATCCACCTTACATGAAACCTTGAAGCTCTGTTGAAAACTGGTTCCCACTGCAGCTGCTAGTCATGTTTTACTGGGACTTTTAGGTTCCAAGTCCTCTGCAGCCACCAGAGAGAGGGACTGTGCCTATAGAGCTCTGAGAGGCTAGAGTTGCAGACTTTCATAAAAACTGGCCGTGGGGGGCTCCCTGAAGTGCTACAAGGAACTTGAATGGGTGGTTTAATGTGAGACAGTGTTGGAAGCTGACTTGCTAATCTGTTGATATTGCAGATCTGATTTCCTGAAAAAGCAGAGAGGGGGAAGGGGGAGAAATGAAGGAAATTATTAAAGGAAAACTAAAGACAAAGACAGAATCATATCCTAAAGCATCTGAATGACATGGGGAGTTCAAAATTATTTCAGACTACAGTCACCTCTGTTATGTTGCTATTTATTTATTTATTTTGCCTGTCAATAAAGTTGAGATGAATTAACTAAGATATGAAGAAAGCATCAAGAAATTATCTGACTTTAGCTGATAAAAATGTTTTGATCAGCTTCCATCTGGCAGAGTGATGGCTGAAGAGGAAGTGCCTCAACTCTCAGGGTATGTCTTCACTGACAGTGGCAAATTCACCGCCGTCAGATCAATCTAGCCAAATTGATTGAGTGGTCAGTGAAGACCCACTCAATCAATCCAGAAGTAGACGCATTAAAACCACCCCCTCAAGTGGCATAGCGCTGTGTCAATGGGAACGCATTTCCCGTCAGGGAAGCGCAGTGAAGATGCCACATAGAAGAGCAGTTACGAAGTCAACAGGAGTAGCTTGCATTACTTCCGTAGACTGCTGCCAGATTTCCAGTTAAGTGTAGACCAGGCCTCATTGTGAGCAATGAAAAAGAAAATGGCAACTAATGGTATCAGCGGGTTGTTTCACCCACATCCTGGGGTCAGAATATACTGTGATGCATGCTAGGAGGAGCCCTCAAAAGCCACTAGCCGGATTCTGATCTCTCACTGGTTTTGCAGTGGTGTAATTCCAAGGGAGTCCCTCTTGATTCTTGGTACAGCTGACAGCAGAATCAAACACAATAGTGTTGGGAATTCCCAATCTCTCTTAGTCCCAGTCTTCACTTCTAATGTGTGCGGAGAGGAGGGGAGTGTTATGTTTTTGTTTTGTTTTTACCCTTGGGGTAACTAACATATACAAGCTATCCTGAGGTGAGAACACACTGAAGACCAGGCACCTTAGTTTTACCGTGAGGTAAATGAGGCACAGTACATAATGCTATGCCCCCCCACTTGGAGCTGACCTAGGCAAGATTACTTTATGGTAAAACTAAAGTGCCTGGTCTTCACTGCGTTTTTGCCTCAAGCTAACTCTCACACAAGTTACTTACCCTGAAGTAAAAAATACACTTTTTTTTTTTAAGCAGTGAAGATGAGATCTTATTTTGGAGGCTTGTGATCGAAGAGTAAAAATATATTATCTTGTATTTTTTGAGATTCTTATTTACTTCTGTCATGGGGCATTGTCTAAGGCCTAATTCATAAATATTTTTCCAGGGCTTGGATGGTTTTGGCATTCCTTGGGTGGAAGATACTATAGAAATGCAAAATATCTTTATAATTAATGCTAACATTTTATAATTGCATCTACCTTATTGATTATTTTTGGTTGTGAAAGATGTATTTGTTTTGTTATGCAAATACTTAGCAATTATTTAAGGCAATGGCTTATTTTGAGAATAATCATTTTCGTCCCCCTTTTTTTTTTTAACAAGCTGTGCTTTTTGAAAATTCTGCTTTTGTTTTTAAAACAGTGTCGATGGGTTGAGAAGGGGAAGCTAGCAAAAAATTCTCCTCATGAACAGATTTTCCTTAAATCAGCCAGTGTATTTTACATTCATTAGCAGGAGAGAAGTTGGAAATAGGAGAAAGAAAGAGGGATCACAGTATCTTCATTTTATTTTATTTCCTCAAAAGTTCTCCTTTGGGCAGACAGTAATTGCAGTTTCTAATGACACAAACTTGAAGGGAAACTGAAGAAGACTACAAACAGGTTTATGGGCCTATCAGCAGGAATATGTGGCTACAAATTGCTGAGTAAATGAAACAGCCTGTTGTTTCCTAAGCCTAAGTTTGTGAGTGTTATGTCAAAGCATTTGAGGCGGAGCTAGAGCACCAGGCGGTGTTAGGAATACCTGCTGGGCCCTAATTGGTGCCCACTGTTGTTAATGGCTTCCTGTGGCTGAGTGTTTACTTGTCATTTGTTTTGTGCTTTGTTTCCCAGCTACTGGAAAAAAAATACTGACCAAAACTTTATCTTTCTTTTAAGTGTATCCCTGGACATCAAGTGCCCTACTGCAAATTGTCTCACAATGCTAAGTACCTTGAGTCTATTCCACAGTCCAGTAATTACCTGGTATGCTGCAAGATTATATTTGCTTATTATATTATTATATTTGCTAAACACTTCTGAATTGTTTCAGTAAATGTTATACTATAAATATTTTTAAGGGTTTGGAGCAATTGTGTCTACTATAAATCTCTGTTTGGACATATTAAATAAGTGCATAATATTTCTCTTTAAAAAAAATGCTATTTGCCTAAAATTTCTATTCCCCCCCCCCAATCTCAATTTTTGTTGATTTTAATGGTTCTGAAAGGTGCCAAATTGAAAGCCTTGCACACTAAAAATCTCTAATTATCAACAGAGCAGGTACAGACTGCAGCAATTTGGGCTTGACCACATTACGCGCAAATACACCTTCACTCCTCCTGACCCAAGGGGACTTGATCAACAGAAGAGAAAATATTTCAAATGCCATTCCCATTCAGTCTTTGGCCTCCCAGCTGAGACTACCCGTAACAGTGACAGATAGTTCCGGCTGTGACGTGAATATTTACCCACTAGGAAAAAGGTGGAAACTACTGATTTAAAATAGGCCACAGAACAGCTGTTGGAGCGTAGCTGACTTTAGTCAGTATTGTTTTGGGAAGAATTAGAACTAGTGAAAAGCTCCCTATCATTCTCCCAAGTCATCTGCTCCTCCTACAGTAATTTTTTTTTTTTGAATTACAAATGAACCATAAACAGCAACTCACAGTCCCTTGAGAAAATGCATCTTATCTATGTCTCTCTTTAGGAACCGACCCTTAATCTGCATATCTAGAAGTTCTTTCTCAAATGCAGATTTTTCACTTTGGTATATGTATATATATTTTTATAAGGGGAAACAGTGTATAGCCACAGGGGATTGGATCAATTTCTTAGTGATAAAATTAAGTTTGGAAGACATCTATGCAGTGGTGACATGTTAGATTTCTTAACATTTGGTTTATTTCACTCACGGTGTCAATGTTCTATGATACAGAGCAAATTGATTGGAAAGGGGGTAGATTTCCATGTAATGTTATGCATTTTGTCTTTGTGATCCTTGATTTATTTGTGGCTCGTGCATTACCATGTGACTGCCAGAATGGGTGGCAGATTGTTTCAGTGTCACTCTTTTGCTAACTGACTGACAAAAATAAAATGAAGCTACATGTGGAAATGCAAAGAGTATTTTCTGGTGAGACTGAACGATTGAAAGAAGAAATTGACATCCAGTGGTTTTATTTTACTTTTTGGTCAATTTTATGCCCTCTGTTGGAGGAAAAAGCAACTGAATCCATAACTTACCTCCCTCCACACTTCCAGTGTGTAGTACTGACATCTTATTTTTAAACAGAAAGTGATTGTTTGAACTCATTTGATAACAGCTGAATTAGCGTACAAACAGTGTCATGGCTGAAGGACTCCTGAGGATTTTTTTTTAATTAGCCCCAGAGAGAGAAAATAAATTAAATTCCAGGATCTTCACTTGTCTGTTTCAACTCCATTTCATACATTTGTCACTTGCATGCAGATTATAATAACATCAATACAAATGTGCCTTTACAGAATCAGGCTCTTCATGGCATCATCACAGGCGAGCTGTGCCATGTGGAGGGAATCTTCACTGGGCACTGAATTGCTAAATCTGTGTAGTTTCCGGGAAGTTCCTCCAGTATTAAATTTGAAGTATTAGATTTGAAGTTCCAGGTTTAACCCCATGGTCTTCAGTGGTGGGGTACCAGTGGGGAAAGAAGATATAGAGAACCTCTTCCCCTGCAGAAGCAGCCAGGCAGGATACTTGTATAGTGTACACTACTCTGATGAAAGGTGCTCTTACTCAACATGACGGCCCATTCACCAACCCCAGGAGGACATAATCTGAAAAAAAAGGACTGTATCTAGACCTCATCCCCATCAGCTAGACCAGTGATTTTCAAACTTTTTTCCTTTGTGGACCCCTAAAAAATTTCAAATGGAGGTGCAGGCTCCTTTGGAAATCTTAGACATAGTCTGCGGACCCCCAGGGGTCGTGGACCACAAGTTGTAAACCACTGTGCTATGCTGTGATTGGGGGGGCAAGGTGGAGTGAAAGCAGGCGTTGGCCTTTCTTAGTGGTGCAGTAAGAGCTGTCCCACTTTAGTTTTTTATCCCAGTGGGTCACTGAGGAATTCTGTGCATACTAGCAACTTCTCCTGTGTATAAAAGACACCAGACATCAGAAGGCTTCTGTAGTCAGCTACGCTGCATCAACCAGTATAGGAATTGGCCCATTGTTTGCTAATTTTATATTTGTGTTTGTTGCCTATAACAATTCAGAATAGTAAATTCTGTATTCACTATTTTCCTCTCTCTTTAAAGATTATAGGATTGCAGAATGAGTTAACTAGACTTGGAATCTTAAAGAACCAGCAAGATTATGAAGACTTTTGGATGCTGATCCTAGAGGGCACTCACGGTTCACGGCTCAAAGAAAAACTTCAGGATATAAAATCAAAAAGTTGGGTTTTTTACACACTTTGTCTCTTTTAAATGCTTTTCTTACTACTTTTTTTTTTTAAATCTAATTTTAAAATTTAATGTTTGTAACAAGATATCAAAACAAGAGACCAGATTCACAATTGGTGTACAACATTGTAGCTCCATTGAGGTTAATGTAACAATGATGATTTATTCCTGTTGAGAATCTGGCTAAGTTGTAACATTTTCCCCCCTCAATCAATCCTATATATCACTTTTCTCATGCTTGTACAATAACAAAAAGTCTTGGACTTTAGAAAGGAGAAAAAGAATTAAATTAAATTTAAAACCGAGACAAACATTCTTTAAAAACCTGGTTTTAGTAATCGTAAAGAACAAGAAACACGAATGCTCGTGTGTATGGATGGGAGTCTTACATTATTTTGTAAATGGAATCCCTAAACAAGCTGACATATTTTGAAAAAACTGGTTTTATGATTAACAATAATTTTAATATTGCATTGCATTCATAGAATAATCATTTGTGCTTGAGCGAGAAAATGAAATAGTCAGCATAAGATGATTGTGATTATTAATATAATTTGTTGATCTATATCCTTTAAAAAAAATCATTGACATCTGAGAGAGACAAGACGGGTGAGGTAATATCTTTTATTGGACCAGCTTCTGTTGGTCAAAGAGACAAGCTTTCAAGCTACACTAAACGAAGAAGAGCTCAGTGTGACTTGAAAGCTTGTCTCTTTGACCAACAGAAGCTGGTTCAATAAAAGATATTACCTCACCCGTCTTGTCTCTCTAGTATCCTGGGACCAACCCGGCTATAACAACACTGCAAACAAGTTGTGCTCATAGGTAGTCTATGTAACCATGTGTTTCTCTCATTGTTACCCTTACTCTTCCTCCTTCCCTCCCTCCATTTGTTTTACACCCATTTGTCGCATCATGTCTTAATTCAGGCCCCGGTCCTGCAAACATGCACATGGGTCAATTTATTTGTGTCACTAGTACCACTGAACTAAATAAGACTGCTCTCATGAATCAAGGTACATGCATACCTAAGTGTCTGTAGGATTCAACTTCAGACTGTAAGATCTTTGAGTCAGAGGGATAGCTCCTCAGCTGATGTAAATCCATGTAGATCCACTGATTCCAAGGGAGCTATGTCAGCTATACCAGCAGAGGATCGGGACTGTATCCTGTTTTGTAGCATGATGGGTCCCTGGTTCATTGGGACCGCTGAGTGCTACTATAATAAAAATAACAAAGTGGTAGTTATTTATTACATTTGCTATGTCCAGTCCAAAAGCATGGTACCAAAGGGTTTGAAAACTCTGCGTCTGAATCCCTTTCATCCCTGTCACAAAACATTTTCTTACTGAATCTCTGGGAATCTGCTGACTCACGAGCATCATCGTCATGTGTCTGATCCAAAGGCCAGTGAAGTCCATGGAGAGACTCCAGTAGAGTTCAGTGGCCATTGAATCAAGCACAGTGTAAATACATTTTCCCTTCATTTAATCCCATTTTCACAAACAATAAAACTACAGCAGAGAACCCGAACAGGGCAATTTTTGCTTGAGAACCAACCATTTCTTCTGCTTTAATTTTTTAGCACCTAAACTACACAATTGAGGGAATGCAGTAAAGTAACTCAATTTAGATTTTTAAGTTTTGTTGCATGTTCAGGTGCGTTTTTGTATTCTGATTATATATAAAATCTAGAGTAAAGAGACTAGAACTAGAAAGCATCTGTATAACATTTTAAATGTACAGATGTGTTTTATATTTGTGTACATACATCTACCATATACAAGCATATGCTTTGGCTTTTATTTTACATATTAAAAAAAACCTCTTTAAAATGAAATTGATTAGAATTAAAAAATGAATCTGAAGACTAATTCCATTGCCCAAGGAGATTGAAAAGAAAAAGTAAATATTGAAAAGTAATTTTATTTTTCAGATTTCAGTTTTAATACTCTAATGTGGCATCAGTAACAGAACTATGGGGAAATGATATTTTTCTGGAAAGTCTCTCTTCAACAAAGGAAAAATGCTGTCAGTGTGTTTAGTTTTTTTCAGTTACAAAGTACCTGATCCTGCAAACTCTTTGTGTGCAGATCTTTCATTGAAGTCAACAGAAAGTTCAGCCTGCGGATTGTTTATAAAATCAGGCCTAAACAAAGCATGATTTTAATGTATGTTTGGGTGGCAATGCAATTCAAATTTCACTAGGTTTTCAGATACTTTCATTATTTTATTACTACAAAGCCCCCCTGCTCCCCAAGTCAATGGGTTCAATGCATATGCGAAAGCTTTTAAATGATTCCCTCGCCTCAGAGCTCTGACACCAGCATTATTATAATACTGTTATGAGCTGGTGTCTTTGTACGGCAAACAAATCAGCACATCTGGTGCCATTTTGCTTCCATGTTCCTACATACAGTACTGTCACAGTACATGGCTTTTTGGCCTTTTGGCTAAAATCAAGTGTAGTGATGGTTTCTGATACCCACCATTGGTTGAGGGACATTGATATTGAACATATTACTGGACACCACCAATATGAAAATACTATGAGCCAGCCCACTAACTGAGGAGCGATGAGACTGATGGAGTCTTTGAATTGATCAAACTCACTGCTGAACTTTTTTTTAATGTTAACTTACTTGACCATTAACTCCCAACTATATTTTCTACCATAGGCAATTGTCAATTCAGACTTTTTTTTTCTTTTGCTATTCATGCTTAGGATATAATTTTTATGCATATGAACTGACATGGCTTGTGTTATACTCCATCATTTGTGTTTTATAATCTTACATGTTTTCTAACAGAAGTTTTAATTTGTCACTAATACATGGCAATTTAAATTGGAGCCAGGTTTGCCTAGGCCTCTTGCCTCGTTACTGCCGTTTGCTTCAGGATCAGAATCTAAGACGATAGCACATTTTTCTTAAACTAAATGGAGTATTTTTCAGTTTGAAAAGAATAAATGTAACATCCCAAAGTGTTAGAATTACATTAGCTATAGTTGTACTGAAATATTCATAAACAAAGACCAAGTATAGGTGAAATGTACCTGAGGCCAGGTTTCTTTACAAACCCAGAATGCAAGGCAAGCTTGCCAATGGGGTTGACTGAAGTTCATTAATCTTTTCGTGAACTTGGGCTCTCATATCAGTACCCCTGACCATTGTATCAAAAGCTAGGGATGGATATATGATTCTGAAAAGGTGTAAAATGTCATGGGTTTGCATGATATTAATCCATAGTCAGGAAGGTGTATTAGTTTTAGCTTACTTTTGTGAGATGATGTTCTACATGGTGTGCTCCCCTCTGAAACCCTCACTTGTAAATGGATAACCCAGTAGAACTGATCTTGTGGCATTGTTAGGACCCTCTAGTGGGGAGGGATGGGAGATGCTAGACAGCCGCAGACCTGGGATCCGTGATAGATCATACAGCCACTGAACTAACCATGCTGCTATTTTAAGGCGTCCTGGGACAACAGGCAGCAGACTATGTGCTGCATGAGATTGGAACCAGAATTCCACATGGAATTTTGTGCGGTGAATGCTTCTGAGGTCAAACCCCTTGCCTTTTCCATGTGATTGCTGGTTTCTGTTGTCTTCCTCCCGCCTTGCACTGAGGACACCCAGTGAGCTTGGTTTTTGATGCATTAAAATAGCACTTTTGCTATTTTATGGGTTTTTCGTTCCCTTCAGTGGGTTTTTCCACAGAAGGCGGTGATTTGGCCTTTTAATCTGGTAAAATTGGGGGAAATTAAGTTTACCATAAACATGCTTTAAGGCTGGAGTTGGAGTTGCAAATTCTTGAAGTCACTGTGTGAAGAATGAATCCTCAAGACTTGGGGCAAATAGTAGGCTGTATGATATTGAGTCACTATATTAGCAATCACATTTTTGTTGTGAGTGGCAACATTATTTAAAACGTAAGAAGAAATTGTTATTCAGGTTACCCCTTTTGACTAGAGTGGCTAGCCAAAAATTTGGAGTCTAGCAGGCTGCTCCAGTTAAGGAGAGAAATTGGTGGTGGTGTACTTGGGTATTTCTTTGATGCAGTTTTGTCTAGCTACAAAGAATGTACAAAGTTCTGTCTCTGAACGCCGAAAGACTCAAATAGCAGGAAACAGTTTCTTTTAATCACAGCACCAAGAACACTGTGTTCAGCCGGCACGCTTGACCCAAAATCCTCTTCCCATGTTTTTCCAAGGGATAGTCACCATGTTTTCAGCTGCTCCTTCCCTCTCTCTGTCTTTCCCAGTTTCTTTCTATTGGTGTGTTCTGGCTACACATCCACACCAAAAACAATATTCAGCCAAAGCTCCCTGGCCAGGTTCACATCCTCTTTTTGTTTTATGTGGGAGCTCATCCTTACAGTCATGCTAATTGAAGCATGAGTTCACACCTATAGATTTCAGTGAGGTTTTAACTCAACCCATAACAAGTTTCACCCAGCTCGTAACATTATTACTGAGGTTTTGATGTTATTCTGCAGTGGTTGCAGCGAAGTCTTTTCCTTCACGTCCTGTTGTGAGAACCAGTGCAGCACAGCCAGCCGATGCCTTTCTGGCCAACAGCCGTGGGCAGCTGAAAACTGTAAGTAACGCTTTTTTTTGTATTTAAAAAACTCATGCTTTCAAATAATGCCACTTGAATGACATAGTTCTTGCACTGTCTAGGATTGATGCTCCCCTGCGTCCATGCTCCGTTGGGTGTAAGAAAGTGGTAGTGGGGAGCTGCTGAGAGGCAGCCATAATTGATTCCGAGATTCCATGGCCCAGGCTGCACCAGCAATGGGCCAGGCAGAAGCTGCTGTAGGGGACTGTTCAATTTAAGCTACTGGCATGTGGCTTTTTAGGAGCTCGCTCCTCTGCCCCTTCTTAGCTCCTCCTCCTGCGGTATGTGCCTGGCGCCTGGCGCCGGGCTGGCTGAAGCATTGACTTCACTGGCTTGACATCAGCTGAGCGTTCCCCTCTCACCAAGGCACTGAGTAGCACAAAAGAGCCAGACTATATCTGAGAATCTGGCCCACTGTCTGCCCATCCAGTTTCTTGTAGTTTTGCCCACCGCCATAGTGTCTCAGTACCTCCCAACAGTGAAGAAGAATGAATATGTCTCACTCTCCGTTCCTTGCCAGCAGGACTGGCTTCGGATTGTCGTTTCATTTTATGACAGCTTGAGAGTGAAGCTACTATTGTCTCACTGTCCGTACTTATGAAATGGGGACGATAACTTGCTTTATAGGGGGCTATAAGGATTAATTAACAATATTTAATTAAAGTTCACATGGTGCTTTTAAACAAACAAACAAAACACTGTAAGAATAAGATGCCCCTGCAGCTGGGAGAATCACATTGCAGTCTATATCCTACATCTTCTGCCTTTCACACGCAGCCTTTGTGGGGAATGGAGAAGATGGAAGAGTCTAAGGGTATATACATGGAGAAAGAGGAGGAGGGCAGGTGTTTGGAAGAAGCATTTTCTGAGGGGAGAAGCTGATTTAAAAAAAAAGAGAGAAGGTACAAAGAATTTTCCTGAGTGTGTCAGTACATTTTCCCCTTCCCACCTCCTGTTGCACAGTGTGTCCTGTGTGCCAGTTGGCTGCAGCCCCAGAGAACACTGCATATCACTTATGACGTATGTGTCTGAGAGTTTAATATTAGTCATGCTATCTTCAGAATTAATTAAAGCTTTCTGATGGTCTTGTGTTGCAACAAGACGATGTTTAAGGGCGAGAGATGGATGACACCCAAAGTCACTGAGAAAGCTCACTCATGCTCCTGGATCCCGTAATACTATTTTAGCAAATTGATCCCACACTTCCCAGAATGTTGCTTGGGTGGAAAATCCTTTTTCAGTGATGTGGCAACCAAACCTTCAAAAAGGGGTAGGAGTGGGTAATGGAATGCAAAGATGTCTTCTAGTTTACTTCAGGCCTCTTCTTCCCCCTCCCACTTGCTTCCCCCCTTTGTGTACAGTTCACCAGCTGTGCCCTCTGAGATGAGCTGGGGTGGGCCGGGTCTTTCACACCTCTGTGCAATGAACACATCACTTTTCCAGTCTGCTAGACGTAGCAGTATTTCTTGGGCCAGTCTGTCAGGTTGCTGAAGGTAACTGAAGGTTTAATTTGTAATTTGCATTCTTTTCCAGGGTACTGCATGCTCTGGAGATTAGTCAAAAACAGTCTTATGATTATGGACTCAGTGTTTCCATCTGTCTATTTTTTAATTTAATGAAGTCAGTTCTGTCCAAAAGACATTTCACATACTGGTCACCCTAAGCTTGTTTTACACTGCGATGAAAAAATTTACACTCTATTACTACACAAACTAAATGTTGTCAATCTCCATCTTTTCATGCCAAATTAAATTTTGCAGTCTAGGGGCAGATATTCGGACAATTTAGGTGTTCGGTTGTGAGCCTGACATGCACATGCCATTACTTAAATTGCACACAACTGTGCTCAATTGGTCATTTGTTCATGGAATTATGTCTTTTGTGCATATAACTGTAATTGCATGTAGGAACTAGGTGCACAATTGCATATGGATTTTTCTGCCTAACATGCCTGAAAATCTGAGTGAATTGCTACCAAACTATAACCTAATTAGTGAAACAACTTCAAGGACAACAATAGTTATGGATATTTTTGGTTGGGGAATTACCGAGAACCAAAGTAAAGGTTGTTCCTATTTATTTTTATGTTTGGTTTGAAGGTTCTAGTTATAAGAATACGGTGTGCTTTTAATCTTCACAACATTCACGGTCATGAATAAATCCTGACAATGTTCTTGTGAAAGAGGTGTAATCCCAGTTTTATTGGTGGAGAAACTGAAGCCTGGAGATGTTAAATAACAGAGAATCCAAGGAAGTTACTGTCAGAGCTGAGAGTAGAACTCGGGCGTTCCTGGCGCCCACTCCTGTACTGGAACTTCTGGACCAAAGGCAGCTGTTGTGCAGACTTGCTTGCAGCACTCCTCTGAGGCCCCTCAGCCCTGAGCTGCAACACCTCTGCATTCCAGTCTGGAGCCTATCATTAGTAGGGCTTACCAGTTATGCTAAACCGAGTAGAGATATTTTGCTGTGAGTCTAGATGTCTACCAGGAGCTAGACTGTAGTCATCAGATTCATTTTCATTTACACGTTAGGCCTTAGCTCCTCCTATGATCAAAATTCGAACCCTGTAGAATCAGTCCAGTTGCAATGAACCCCTGTGCTATAGACACAGTTACTATACACATACACTCCTGGGGAGCTGGGCCTAGAGCCTTGTCCTTCCACTCCAAAAACTGGGCCACTTCCACTTGAACCAAAGAAGATCTCCCTTAGGTGCTGTTAGAAGTGCCCATATCCTGTCCTTGGGCTACCCACAAGAAGGCCGCAACACACACACTTAGTCAGTATTGAAAGAGTACTTTTTGTTTTTGTGCCGTACAGGTTCCTTGCTCCAACACGGATGAGCAGTGAATGAAATGGGTATCACTAGATTAGTGAATGTCAGGATCACTGATTGTTAGCAAGAAATCAGGCAATCCTGGTTATTGTTAACCTATAAACAAAAGGGAAAACAAAACCCCACGGGATCTCTCTGAAGAGTTTACTTAAACACTTGGGATTATAATGTCTGATCTGCTAAGGTTCCTTTGCAACAAAAATCTCAAAGCTTTTATTTTTTCTCCTCCGCCACCTTTCTTTCCACTTTTCCCTCTCTCCACCCTTTGTTCTGTTTTTAGTGGCAAGAAGAAAAGGGGGGGCATGGTGGGAGGAATTAATGTTTTCATAAAAACTTTTATATTCTTAAAAAAAATTTTTTGATGATGAAAAATAATTTAAGGTAAAATGAATTTAACCCCCCCAACATTTTAACTAGAGTTGGTTGAAAATTTTTCATCAGAACATTTTTTGGTGAAAAAAATGTTTTGATGAAACATTTTCAACGAACTCTAGTTAAAACGTTGGGGGGGTTAAATTCATTTTATCTTAAATTATCTTTTCTGTGAAGACAGTGGCATGAGGCAGAGGCATTTGATGCTGTTACTTTTGATTATAGCTTTTATTCTTTCTTCAGAGTTGTTATAGTGTCAAGGTTAGGTCAAATATTGATACCTGTAATTATCAGAATATCTTTTTTTTCTGTATCTTTGCAGTTCTAATGCATTCATCTTCATGGTATGTACATGCGAGATACAAAATTAACAGTTGCAGTAATTGTGTCCATAAAGTGTCTACCACTTCTTTAATTTAGCCATTGTCAGTTAATACGTTGTATCTTCCCTGACGAGAGATGTTGCCTAGTCATTCTTCCACAATTGTTTCTTGGACAAAAAGATGGTTCTTACGTTGTGCTCCAAAATTGGTCAGGTTTGAGCTTATCATCTTAATGGTAAAGAGGTGCAATGCCCCTTGTTTGCGAAAGTTCAACTTGGGATCTTTCAGCTTTTGTCATTATAAAGTAGAGCTGTTTCAGTGTGTCAGGGATGGAGATAATGGGCTGGGTCTTAGGTAAATGTCTAAGGCAACTGTAGCTCCAGGCCCTTGAAGTGCATTTGAAATGTAATAGGGAAGTTGTTGGAGTGCAGTGTGATGTGCTGTTTTCTGAATAAAAGGTGGGTATCTGCATGTTGTCCCGGTGGAAGTTTCCTTCATTATCCCTGATAGTTAGTCCAGGGTAGAATGTGCTGCATCTAACCTTGACAAAAGCCTGGATCAATGATACAGTCTTGGTCTGAGAGGAATGAGTGCACACTTCTGATTAGCTGAATTTGAAAGAAGACATTTCTCATCACTGTTGCTATATGAGTATTCAGGAGCAATGCTGAGTACAAGAAGGCCTCTGGACTTCAATGCTACCTTGGTGATTGGGAGGTGGATATCCCCAGTAGAGGATAAGGACATTGTCTGATTCAGCTCCTCAGGGGTCTCCCCTTTCTTCATGAATCATCTCTGATTTACTTGGACTGAGCCAGAGTCAGCTGGTTGCAATTCATATATATATATTTCTCTGACATGGTCGCATCTAGATGACAGTATTGGGTATGCCTGCTAAGAAGGAGCGGTTTAGCTGGGTATGATTAGTGTACTAGCAGCGTTGGAGCCAAAGGCTTTTCTCAAGCTCTCCTAGCGTCGTTATCAATATATGGTTAATACGGCATAAAGAAAAGGAATGATGTCATTTTGATTCAGGCTAGAGAGGAAAGTTTACAGCTACTTTTACATTTACAATCTATCAAATCTTTAAACCCTCAAGAACCTCAGCCTGTCATCAGTTTGCAGTCAGAGACTTCACCTACATACATGTAGAAGTGGTGTTAGGATCAGGCCTTTATATTGCAGTGTGTAGTCAGGTTTTCTTAAACGGGGTTACGTGACCAGAGCCAATTTATGCCATTGCCTACAAAGTAGATTCTTGGCAATGTTTATGTTTCCCTCTTGTTCAGTTGAATGTTGTCTCCTATAATCTGCACTTGCCAATTTTATTTCCAGCACTTTATTCATAGGAGGTGAAATTCATCCCTGTGCAGAGGACTTGCACAAGATTTGTGCACCAGTGAAGACTTTAAAAAAAAAAAGCTTGGTGTAACATACTTGGTATATAGACCTCGTGTTATCCATCTGCACAGAGGTGAATATCACTCTTCGAGCACAGCATATAAATGAATGCATTACATCACACAAATACAGTTGAGTTGCGCTTCATGAACAAAATAACTTTTAAACATGTACTTGCATGAAAAACTTGCTATGTTCTATGCCACTGACCACTGGCAAACTATTCTTTCTCTGGATTGTCAACACTAAGGGCCAAACTCTGCATTTACCTACACCATTGTACATCTTGAGTAATTCCACGGAAGCCAGTGGAACTGCTCTCAATTTCCACCATTGTAAACTGCAGTAGAATGTTGGCCCTCCTAACTCTTCTAGAAAATTTCCTCTGTAGACGATTTCAGGTGACTTCTGTAGTTGTTTCCAAACAAGGGAGGATTAGTGGTTATGTCACCAAACCGTGAGGAGGCCGTGTTGGCCTTTTATCCTGCCCCAGTCTAAAGGTAGGCCACATGGGTCCCTGTTTGCCTGACCTAAGACAAATATATCTTGGCTCAAGCCTTGTTACTATGAGCCTGACTGAAGCAGAAGAGATTGTTCACGGCAATGTGTGAGAAAAATAAAACAGAAATGGAGTGATCTTTTAAACATGAAAAGGGGAAAGTGCCACTTGAAAATTAATTCAAAACCAATTTCAGGCAATTATACTGACAAAGCACCAACAGAGACAAAAGTTAAATGCAATCAAGGTATTTTTTAGAAATGGAAAAAAATAATGATGGAATAATCAAAGCCAAGATTTTCAAGTGGTTGGTGATGCAAGGTGGCTCATTTTGGGGGGACGTCAAAGAGGCCTGGGTTTTGGAGGAGGGAAGAAAAGCAGGCTAGCGGGTGAGGGAGAAATGACACGTAGGCAGAATTGTTTCTCTACACACAATTTGATTCTTCAGTGTTTTGCCCCTTGTGTCGTCATTCCCATCTGCAAAACAGTAGATATTCAGAATGGTAACATCACACACTCATTTTGCACTAGTGTAAATAACTGTACAGGGTACAAGGCAGTAGAGAATGAGGACCAGAATGTTTTCACATTTTCCATGGGGAGAAGTGGCTCCCACTCTAAGGCCTTGTCCTTATATAAGCTGGCATCAGTTTTGGTAAGGGTATATTTTTTCAATTGATTTAGTTAAGTGTGCAAGTTTGTGTGTAGACATTTTCTCTTATTCTTGTATTCCCCCCAATAAATACCATATGCGTATTAATTAAGATTTGCTTATATTTTTGAGTGGATATGTTTAAAAATTGAAATATGTCTTAAGTTAGACATATTCTGCTTTGCTTAATGCGCGCACGCACACACACACACACACACACACACACACACACACACACACACAGAAAGAGAGAGAAAAAGCCTGCTTTTTTCAAATCTTAGTTTGGGTCAAATACATTGTTTGGAAGCCTTTTCAGTTGTTCCATTTGTAGATTAAGTAATAAACTAGATTAATTTAATCATTGTTTAAAATAATTCTTCCCTTGTAATTACTGTTCTCATTTACAATAAGATCCCTTCCCACCACTCTGGCAGAGGGGCCTTTATACTACCATGTTGCTGGAAACAGACCAAGGAATAAATGAGAGCTAGGCTCCAAATATATACTGCCTCATATAGTTTACTTTAAAAAAATTACTTTTTGCCATACACTGTTAACATGTGTTAACCCAGAACTGAAAGCAGTGTGTCTAAATATTTTGCAAACAGTCATTTGGATAAATGCCATCAGAATTATGATATTATTATAAATGACCTCAGAATTATGTCCATTAAATAAAAACATCAAAACATGGATAAGCAGATAATTCTATAGATGATGACACCACTCACAGTAGATTCTGAAAGTGAATTCTATTCTGCTGATTAACCAAAACATGTAGGTATTGTTGTGATCATTCGTTATTTAGGTGTCAACAATGTTCTGGGTGCTGTATGGGCCGGGCCCTGTGTATTCTGAATTTCCGTACTGGTGGAATTTGCAGTGGAACCTATCTCTTGCATAGAACTGTGCTCCAGAAGCTAAGCTTCCTCTTTAAAAAAAGCTGTTTGGTGCTCTAATGGTTGTGAAGAAGACACTGAAATCCTAGCATAGAAACCGATGAAGTGTTATTTCACTTAATCTGCAGACAGCCTGAAATAATAGCTCTCATAGGCGTGAACTACCCCATTCATCTCAAAGGGCTATTACCTCTGAAACATGAAGATGACCGTTTAAATGTCAAAATTGTTAACTTTTTCACTGGGGACGATTTAGCAGAACCATCTGGCTAATGTGTTTTGTCACACAGCCCTAAACTGTCTCGCACACTTCCCCCCTCATAGTAGGTTGTTTGGTGAATTCTGTTCTGCTGGGTAGCTGGTGGCCCCTCCTGACCATACAAAACCTCCAGCGTGATCCAGATAACTTCCATGATACAATTGTGTTGTCAAGACAAAAATCTGTGTCCTATTAAAAACTGAAAATGTGGGGATGACATAAGATGCACTGAATTTAATGTAAAGATAAATAATCAGTACAGAAGCCCCTGTGTTATGTTATTCATTTTCATATTTGTTTCACTGAAACCCATGATTTTTAATGTAAATGAAGTTGCTTGGGAAATTCTAGTCTGCTATGCTAGGGTGTATCAGAATCCAAGGATCTTCGCACATAATTTAGATTCATATCATCACAGATCCATTTTGGACACACCAGACCAATGTGGGTATTGGAGAGCTCAGGAAGGAGGTGATTACAGCTGTCAAGGAGATGGCCAATAATGCATAGACAAGTGTTTTAGCTACCTGGACAGATGAGAAGGCTGGAATTTTTGTTAAGTTGTGGAGAAAGATCTAGCAAGATTGGAACAACCCAGATGTTTGAACAAAAGAATATGGAAGAGACCAAGATGACTCCAAGGTGCAAGTGTGAATGGAGGGAAGGGTGCTGATATTACCAGCAGTGAAGAAAGTAGCAGAGAAGAAAAAATAGTATATATGGAGTTCAGTTTTGGCCATGTTAAATTTAAACTGATGGTGAGCCATCCAAGGTAATATGTTGGAGATGCAGTCAGATGTTCAGGACAAAATTAAAGGAGATAGGTTAGGTATTGAAATGTAGATTTATGAGTCATTGACCTAAAGATAGGAATTGAACCAGTGTGATCAGAAGAGTATAAAATATAGAAGAGGGAACCCAGGATAGATCCCCATGGACAGGAGAGAGGGAAGAAGGAAGAGAAGCCACCAGAGAAAACACTGAATGCGTCAGAGAAAAATAGGGGAGCCAAAGAAGGACAGGACTATGAAAGTCATGGTAGGATGGATGTCACAGAGGAGAAAGGGACAGCTATATTTCAGAGTGAAGAATGTTCCAAGAGAAGGACAAAGGAGAGACTCTGAGGAGATGTGGTCAGGAAGAGAAGTGTGCAGGGGTGCTGGAACAATTTTTATAGTGGAGGTAGTGGTGGTGGAAATTGTAGCCCATAGGGCTAGCTTGCCTTTATTATATTCAGTGCTTTGCATTATATTTTGCTTGCATTATATTCAGCGGCACTAGCGTGAGGAACCTGTAGGCCTGTATCCTGTAAGACATTAGCTTCAGCAAGTTAGCATAGGGCTTGAGGGCCTATGAACTTTGAACAGATATATGACCCAACGGGAAAACCCAAAGTATTGAGGAGCTGAAAATAAGGTATTTAAGGGGACTTTCTTAACACAAGAATATGACCCTACCACAAGAATGTCATGGCAACAAATTGATGTGTGTAACAGGTACATGAGCTACATCCACAGATATCTAACCATAAGAGGGCCATGGTAACAAATTGGGGTATATGATAATAAGTTGAGATAATTGATATACTAACCTATAGGAGAAGGACACTCTAACATTAGTAAGGTGGGGAAATACAAACAATGAAGGGGGGAGAAACCCCTATTGAATATGAAACAAACATAGTCGTGTCAGTATATTGTATTATAAAAGTTACATCGCAGCCTAGGGGCAGTAGGAGAAAGCTCTGGGGAGGTGCCAGAATGATGGCCACGGGTTATGAGGGGGAAGGGGATGGTGATGAGGAAGATGATGGCTAACTTTCAGGTGGTTCTGCAAGGGATGGTGTAAGTATAGGATGTGCAGAATATGTACATTCTGTAGTATATCTTCTGAGCTGGAGTGTGTGTGTGACTATGTTAGGTGTATTAATAAACTATTGGTAAATACCAGAGTGCCTATCGTGTGAGTGCTGCAATTGTGCACATTGGGGTTCCCAACTAAATAATACTGGGCCTGATCTTGGGACAAGAACCTGTCAACCCTCGAAGTGATAACTGGGAATTCTTAAGTAATTAATACATAATCTATAGATCAGGCTACAGAACCCTGGAAATCATGTACTTGGTGTTTGTTATTACTACTTCAAGCCAGGGGGTGCGGAAACACCCCCAGCACCCCTAGTTCCAGCACCATTGGAAGCGAGATGTTCGTAAGGGGTGTTTCATTGAGGGAAGAAGACAGAAGACAGGTTGGAGGGGAGCAAGATGTGTTAGAAGAGAGGAAGTGTAAAGCAGTGGTTGTAAACAACTCATTCAAGGATATTCGGGATGGAGGGGATTAGGGGTATGGGACGGCAGTTGGAGAGACAACTAATTTCAGGGGCAGTTTTTTGATGCTGGCGGATACTAGAATGTGCTTATGCGCTACACAGATAGATCTGAGCATGGGTAGTCTGTAATCACTGTGATTCTAAAAAATAAAGCTCTCTCCTCTTAATGCGTTAGGCTGCTTTGAGTTCCTTTCCCTATCTTGTATTGTTTTACGTGTGTGTATGGTGCCTTTCGTCCTGAAGGGTCCCAGAGCACTTCACACATGAAAGCACCACTGAAATGCAGCTGTCTCTGTAGTGGGAGACAGCAGCCGATTGATGAGCAGCTCGTTGCGCTATCATGCAGGGATCAGGCAATCTGGGACAGAAGCAAATGACACACTCTTTTTTTACGTGATTTTTGTGGAACGCCGTGAGAGAGCCCCTAATAATCATGTATTTGTATTATAGACTTTTCAGAGAAGGGATGGGTCAGAGCACCCGGCTGAGCTAGCAAGTTAGAACTAGTACAGACAAGGGTTCATTCACTGCCCATAATCTCCCCAAATAGACAGGCCATTAGACACCATTCATCCCTGGTTTGACTACATTGACTTTGTTGGCCTTACACCAGGGGTTAATGTAATGATGCACAAGAGCACACTAATGAAAAGTCTGATCCACAGTAACAAAAATCTGTCAGACCTCATATATTGCTCCCAGGAAGTGAAGTGGTGTGCCACATATTATGCATGCATTTGGATGCATCTAGAAATAGTGAAATAAAAATTTGAAGGAGCCATTTTTTGGAATTGGGGCACCAGTGACATTCTGTAATTGGGTGGGGAATGAGCCATGGTTTATAAGGGAACACAAGTGTAGCTGAATTATTTGTACAAAGCAGAGATATGTGCCAGAGTGCCTGTCCTTAGAGCCCATAGGGGACAATGGTCTGGTCCCTGTAGGGGTCTTATGAGAAAGGTTATGTGGCTGTGTTTCTTTGACTAAGGGGGACTGACTAGCATCTGGCTTACAAGGACTGTCTGTCCATATGCTTTGTTATTACATGGTTATTAGTAAAACTGCATTTTTTGGTCTCCCAACTTACTAATACATCTGCTCTCTTCAGAGGGGCCATTTTATTTGTTTTAAGTGACTGAAAGTCAAGGGAAGATTATTTTGTCCTTTCTCAAATGTATACTATTAGCCAAAAATGAAACGTTGTACATGGAAATTTGAAAACAAATGTGAATGTGTGATGGGAGCAGCCCCAGCAGCAGGAGGACAGATGTACTAATTTTGAAAGAGACTTTTAAAACTACTGTACATTAGATACTTTTGCAGTCAGGTTTTTGTATGGGAGCACTATGACTTCGCTTCAGCATAAAGTGTTTCTCCAGGGGAGACTCAGATACAGTGTGTGAGAGAATATCTATCTTGGGGTGTAGCCACACGATACATTAGTGTGCACCAGTGGGGTGTAACTTCTAGGATACACCAGTGTGTTGTGCACTAACTGGCTCATGTGGACCATGCTGGCATGCGCTGAAAGTTCCCTAGCACGCATCAACATAGTCCCATTTCAAAAAATGCTACATTAATGCACACTTGGGAACTCTTAGTGTGTACCAGTTAACATCCACACAGGTAGTTAACTCAACATGCTGGTGTGGGCTAGAATTTACACCCTGCTGATGCACACTGGTGCACCGACACGTGGATTTATTCCTGATTAACCATTCCTGGTCAACTTCATGCGTGGACACCCAGGAATAGTTAATGAGGGGATAACTCCGTGTGTGGGCAAGACCATAGAGGTGATGTTGGCTGATACCTCAAATGCAAGCTTGGGGAAGGTGAGAGTCCTGCTAGCATGTTTCTAAGGTCTGATCTATACTACACAGTTAGGTCAATGCAAGTGGCCTTGCGTCGACTTAACTGTGGAAGCGTCTTCATTTAAATTTGGCTCTCGCTGATATAAGTGTCTCTCCAAGCCAACACTTAGTAACACCACCTCCCTGAGTGGCGTATAGTCACAGCTGATGTAATTAAGTTGTTGTAGTGTCAGTGTAGATGCTGCGTTGCTTATGTCAACTCTTACTGGCTTTCAGGAGCCATCCCACAATGCCCCACAGTGACAGGACAGTCAATATAAGTATCTTAACGAGGATGCGCACAAGGAGCCAAGTGTGCGCACACCAACGATTTAATAACTGCAGTGTCTGTATGCTGACGTAAATTAGGTTGACATCATTTTGTATCGTTCACGTGGCCTAGGAGTGTAGATTGGTGAGTGGAGGGTGCCATGCTGTAATACCTCAAACAACCTAGTATTGAAAAGGAAAGTCAGAATATTCATTCGTAGTCGTGAAAACATGGGATTGTTTATGCCCAAGCAGTAGCCCATGAAAGCAGTTGCTACAGTTGTCAGTGAGTTTCTAATTTAGCAGTCTGCAACATGTTCATAAGGCTGCGTAACTGGGGCAGGTGCTCAACCAACAGAAAGTAGGAAGGGATCTAGAAGAATTGCAATGCCTTGAGTTGACAAGTCTTTTATTAGTGTGACCTCTCACTGTTCCATCTGAAACTGGCTGCCTGCTGATAACATTCTGCCTCACTCATGTCAGAGAGCATTTCTCAGCTCTGCAGGAAACTGTTGAGAGGTGATCTGAGAAGTGAATTTTGGGAATGTAAGAAGCATTATGAAAGTTGTGTGGATTACCTAAAATGCAGTCCACGTGGAAAAGACACACGTTTCCTATATATTTTTGCAAATGCTACGTATGTAGGTGGAGCATAACCTACAAAAGAGGTCTCTTGAACATTAGTGCATGTATGAGTCAATATGTAATCTCACACCACTCTAATATTTAAAACAAGTGCTACTTATACTGCAGTCACATAATTTACATGCATTTTTGTTCTGCATGAAAAGCTATAAAATATAATATATATAATTATACGAAAGTGTGGGAGGGGGCGGGGCCTGTTTCTTTGTCTCCCTGCACCTTATGTTGTCATTAATGCGAAGTCTGCACCGTGCCTCAGTGCAGACAAGCCCTAACAGAGACACAAGCCTTATATCTATAGTGTCCTCAGTTACATGCAAAGTGGATTCCCCTTTCCAGTTTACTTTCAATGTATTGATCCATATCATTTGTTCAAATAAACAGGGACTGCTGCTGTACTTCTTTGCCAAACACCATTGTAACGGAGTATCTTTATCAGACATTCATTGATTACCTCAACAATAGAGCTGAAATCAAATGCAAAAAGGGCACGTAAAGGACTATAATAAGAAACTGCTTTTTCCAAAAAGCATCCTTGGCTTTGTCTGGCATATGACCTAAGACCCACACATTCAGTTGTGAAGATATCACTAATGATGTGCTAGTTCTCAAGGACGTATCAGAGTGCTGCAGCTAACACCCGATAACACTGCTCACTCCAGTGCTGGCACACTTTGGCTGCTGAGTGCAAAAATCTCTCCTGAAAGAGATCCTAAGCAAAAAGTAAGGCGCTGCGTTTACTCACAGGACACTGCAGCAGGTAACATAAAAATCAAACCTCATACGTGCTGCTCTTTTCCAGAAAACTAAACAGTGCATTTGCTGTATTGTTCAATCCATTTTCCTGTTTATGGTTGGCCTCCTCTTTTCTCTTAATACTTCTCTTATAAATTCAACTTTCTTTTAGTTTATTAATGTTTTCAGCTTTCTTCCCTTTTTAAAGTTTTCACACTTCTGTAGGTGTCTTCCTTGCAAGGCAGAGGAGTCTCACTACCCACTTGCACAAGCAAGCAGGGTTCATGTCTTGTCTGATGATGGTTTTAATAGATGGAAGATCTGCGGCATGGAGTCTGCAATGCTGTATATCGTGTTCAGTCATTTACATGAATGTGAAACTTACTCACTTTGCACTCATTCTGTACTGGTGTGAATTACTGTACAAAGTAAAGAACAAAGAAGAACTGGCCCAATGAGTCTTTTGCCTGACTTGTTTGGTTGTAGGATTGAGCCTTGCCAAATGCATTAGTTACTTTGATGCAGTCCTTAAAATAATTTGGTTTTAGAGCAGCTTCTCCCTCATTGAAATATATCCTGCCAATTGTTTTCCTAAAAAGTATGACTCTTTATTAGTGATTTCAGAGAGAACAAATGAGCCTGTTTTGACTTTCCTCTTCTGCTAGTGGAGTGATCTGTCAGATTTTCTGTCATCCATGTACCATCTCAATATTCTGAACAAATTTATGGAAATATATATAAAACAAAACTAGATACGTAGATCCTGAGCCTCTCAGGCAAAGTGTTTATGGCACTGTAATTCCCGTTAGCCGGTGTTGTACCTATTAAAATGGCAGAGATGCTCTTGCAGCAAATCATCCATATTTTAGATATTGGCAAGGATTTTTTCTCACTGGAATTAAGTTAAAGCAAAACCACTGCATTTAATAAGCTAAGGCTACAGAAATGATCACTACTCTGATCCAGTTCTCTGAGATTGTCCTGTCCTTGAACTTTATATAGGCCAGCTAAACTACACTTTTAATATAATGTAAATCTCACAGTTGACCATGAATATAAAACATTAATTTGACACAGAATTACTGGGTATACATACTGTTGGAGTCAATATAAATAGATCCCCACTCCTGTTTCAACTCTGTTTGCAGGATGTGGTGGGCTTCTGAGGACAAAAACAGTTTATTGTTTGCAGAGTAAAATAGATGGCTAACATCTGGCAGTAAGTCAGCGAGACTAATACACTGCACTCTCTCTTTGTTCAGCTGGCCTTGTGCTTAAACTGCCTGCTGTCGTAAGGATGTTTGTGGTGGTTTTATTTGCAACTAGAAGTCAGAACAGTAATCTTGTGACTGGAAGAATTCGAACAGAGAGACCAGCACTGTGAATTTACTTTACAAAATTAGTAACAATATAACTCATAAGCCTGCTTGTCATAGAGGACTCTCTTAAAATTTCATAAGGTGCTCTCTTCCCACTGCCTCATTCTTTAGTTGTTTCTTTAGTCATAGGTTCATGGTTAAGGCCTGAAGGGATCATTAGATCATCTAGTCTGATCTCCTGTATATCTCGGGCCATTAAATTTCACCCAGTTACCCCTGCATTGAGCCCAATAACTTTTGTTTGGCTAAAGCATATCTTCAGAAAGACATCCAATCTTGATCTAAAGAAATCAACAGAAGGAGAATCACCACTTGCCTTGGTAGTTTGTTCCAACGGTTACTCACCCTCACTGCTAAAAATGTGTGCCTTATTTCCAGTTGGAATTTGTCTGGCTTCAGCTTCCTGCCATTGGTTCTTGTTATGCCTTTCTCCAGTAGATTAAAGAACCTTTTAGTACTCAGTATTTTCTCCCCATGAGGGCACTTATACTCTGTAATCAAGTCACCTCTTCTTTTGATAAACTAACAAATTGAGTTCTTTGAGTGTCTCATTATAAGGGATTTTCTCCCATCCAGAAATAATTTTTGTGGCTCTTTTCTGCACCCTCTCCAATTTTTCAACATCCTTTTTGAAATGTGGATATCAGAACTGCACACAGTATTCCAGTATCTGTCTGTGCAATGGGGTATAGAGAGGTAAAATTCCCTCCCTTCTCACTGGAACCCTGTTTATACATCCATGGATTGCACTGGCCCTTGTTGGCATAGTGTTGACCTGGGACCTCATGTTGAATTGTTTGTTCACTATGACTCCTAAATTATTTTCAGTCACTTCATTCCAGTATACAATCTCCCATTCTGTAGGTACGGATTGCATTCCTTGCTCCTAGATGTCTAACTTTCCATTTGGTTGTATTTGCTCTGTATGACCTCCCTGTCCTCATCATTATTCACCAGTCTGCCAATTTTTGTGTTGTCTGCAATTTTAGCAACAGTGATTTTTATATTTACTTCCAAATCACCGATGAAAATGTTGAATAGCATCAAACCTAGAACCAATCTTTTCTGCCTAGAAACACTCCCTATTTGATGGTGATTCCACATTGATGACTACTGTCTGAGATCTGTCACTTAGACAGTTCTTCATCCATTTAATGTGTGCTGTATTGATACAGTATAGTGCTTTTTTAAAATCTGAATGTTGTGCGGTGCCAAGTGAAATGCCTTACGGAAGTCTAAGTATATTACACTTCCCTTGGTAGTGAAATATATTACATCTAGTCAGTTACTTTTATCAACTAATCTCATAATCTCCTCAAAGAATGAATTCAAGTTTGTTTGCCAAGACCTAATTTTCCATTTTGACTGACATTAATTATATTCAGATCCTGTAATTTCCTTACGTTAAGATATTTCAATTAAAGGAGGGGTTGGCAAACTGATTGGATTAAATAAGAAACTGACTCAAATCTTTGCACAAAACTCAATATCATCTGATCCAATATGATATGATTTCAATATGATCTGCTCATCTGACCATCTGATTTTGTACTTGAGGTACACTCTTGCTGTCTTACTCATTTTTATGCACCTTTGTACATCAAAATTAGCTGAATGTTAATGGTGCTGTCCGAGGTTTCCAGAACATTGTTGCTTTGGCTGAGTTCAGCCCAAACTAGGAAGTTCTGGAAATCTCAGACAATGCCGATAAAATTAATTTATTTTTGGAGTTGAAGGTGGCAATCCAACTGCACAACAGTGGGATGGAACGAGTGAAAGAAATTGTAGCTAATGACCCTGGGGCAAAACACCTATTCTGTGTCCCCCCATCCCAACACACCAAACATACAGGATTTTAGTTTTCAAGTTTTCTGCACATTAATTGCATGGTACTTAATGTATCTACTTTGAAAGTATAAAAGACTGTGTTGACTGGACTCGGCTTTGAACATGTGGCTCCAAGGAGTCTTGGTGTTTCATTCTGGCTCTTAGTGCCTGAACCAAATCTCATCAGTTATCATCGTGTCTTACTTCTTCGCCTTTGTGATAAAAATGAAACTGTTGATTAAAGAATCAGTGTCATTTCCTAAATAGTGATGCAAAATGGGTAATTTTTTGTATGTTTAAATAAAGCTGTCTACCCTACCGGCTAGGAGTGTGATTCCCATGCTCATGTGGCACATGCTTACACTAGCACTCATCAAGCTATCGCGAGTATAAATAGGCACGTAGCTGTGATAGCACAGATAGTGGCAGTGAAGGAACCATTGAGCCATACCAAGTAAATACCCACCAGTTTTAGGTGGGTATTTACTTGGCACGATTCGCTTTGTTGCCACTACTCATGCTACTGCAGTGACACTGTATTCATGAGCAGGGGAATTACACCCCTAGCTAGTAGTGTCGACATAGACTAACCGTATAGAGTTAGGACAGATTGTGCTGTCCATTATACTAGAGTAAATCCAGAGCAAGTCCAGTGAAACTGATGCACTTACTTTGTTTATGCTGGTGTATCTGAAATCAGAATCTATTCCCAAAATATCATGGTGAGTCAAAATACAATGATAGGACTATTAAGGCCCTAATCAGCACTCTTGACTTTTTCAAGCCACATAGGGTTTTGCCTGAATAAGGAGCAAATACAGACCTCTAAATCAGTATGTCTCTTTATTTTTTGCCTTTAATGCACATTTCAAAATGGTACAGAAGGTGATGAATACACAAATCCACAATGAAATAACCAGTTAGGCACTTACTTTTCATGCCCAGTTAGGAAGACATACCATTCCTGATCTTGTTTGCTTTCACTATCTTACAGAAACCAGCTTCTCTGCCAGGCTCAACGTCCCACCAGCCTCCAACTCATCATTCAAGTAAACACACGAAGGCCCAAGCAGAAACTGAGCAAATATTTCCTAAGGTAGGTGAGAAAACCCTGGCCCTTGTTGCATTCTTTCAGTTGAATTTCTCAGCTTGCTAGTTAGGTCACCAAGCCAAGGCGGAGTGTTGGGCATAAAAGCCAATTCCTCCCCGATATGAGTCCATTAGCTTCAGTGGAGTCACACAAAGGATAAATTTTGGCCCTTTGTGCTCAAAGGGCAGTGGGCTGCTTTGTTTGATTTTAAAGGTCTCTGCAGCTGTGAATTTTGCTGTGAAAAGGAATATAGACTAAACTGCAGTGTATCTCCAGTCTTTTTCCCTCCTGCCTCAGAACTGGCAACTGGTTTTCTTATGCTTTTTATTCTCACTGAATCATCACCAGAAATTTTCCGTTTTAGGCGTGTGTTTATTTTTTTAAATTCAAATGTCTTCAAACCATTTCAGTCAAGTTTTATGACTTCAACTGCACATTATTTGTATGAGCACAAAAGACAAAGGGGGAAGTCCAGTCCTATCCCGAGGGAAAGCACAAGGCCTATTTATCACTTAACATAAGTGGTGAGTAGGTTTTGTCCAAGCTCTCTGCGTAGGGATGAGTTTCACTCATTGATGGTGCTGCTCCTGCTAACCCTTAAATGAAATTTTCCAGTTCTAATGACTTCTGATTAAAGATATGGTATGTCACATATTAGGTGCTCTAAAAGGAGAGACATATACATTAGTTCCAAAAAGGAAGATACACCAATGATTTCTGCCTATGAAAAGATGTAGTTCTTCGAGTGCTTGCTCACGTCTATTCCACACTAGATGTGTGTGCGCCATGTACGCAGTTGCAGGAGAGATATCTCTTAGTGGTATCTACAGGACTGGCTCTAACGCCCTCTGGAGCCATGCACATAGGCTCTGGTATAAGGGGTGCCACTAATGCCATGCCCTCTCAGTTCCTTCTTACCGCCCGTGATGGTTTCTGGAATGATCCTTTTTGCTGCAGCAAGGCTTCTTTCCCAGTGGTTTGGACTTTGTATCTGTATAGTTATTGCAGTTAGTGTATGCAGTTCTTAATTAGAGTTAGTGTACATAGAAGTGTTAGTAGTGGTCCCTGTTGTCGAGGACTTTTCGCCCCAGAGGCTGGGCATGCCCCAGTCCCTGGGCTTCAAACAGTGTACCTCATGCAATAAGTCAGCGCTAATGAGTAACTCGCAATCTAACTGCCTAAAGTGCCTGGAGAGTCTCACATTAAGGAGACGTGCCAGATCTGCAGGGACTTCAGACCTCACAGGAGAAAAGATGAGAGACATTTGGCTGAAGGCCATTCTCCTGGAGGTGGCCCTCAGGCCAGCATCCGGGCCAAGCTGCTCTGAATTGGCACCAAACATTTCGGCATCCATGCGGCACGTTTCCCCGGCATCGTGATCTTCCTGGCACTGCTTTCCATCCCTGGTGCCAAGGAAAAGGCATGAGTAACAACGCACCGACAGGGCGTTCTCCGGTGCAGAAGAGGGGCAAGTGGAGAGCGATTAGCATAGTGAGATCCACATCAGGCCACTTGCTCTCCCCTGGGCCTCTGATGGCTCCGCCAGCTCTGCCTAGAAAGCTGAGTCCAGTACCTGACCCACCACCAACTCCTGGGAGCAGCTGTGGTGTCAGCCATTTGCTGGCCCCTTCAACCATAGAGGCTTTCCAGGTGGCAAAGGACCTGCTGTCCCTCCCAATCCTACCGACCCCTCAAGTCCCTTATCAGCCAAGGCAACTGGGGACAGAAAGGAGCAAGATGCAGTGAGCTCCACCACAGCACCATCCAGGGGCAAGCCCACCATGGTCTTGACGCAGTGGTCACTGGTCCATCGCTGGTCCCTGGTTCCCTGTCACCACTCAGAGGCAGAAGTGGGTACTGCACTGCCATGGTTTCTGGGAGAAGCATCCTCACTGGAGTCAGAAGAAGAATCCTCCGCTTCTCCTAGAACTTACAGATACCCGGCCTATGCACTGGACTTCGGTACCAGCCCTCCTGCCAGTGCCTGGCCACCAAGCAACTGGCTGATGCCCATACTGCCCATTGCTCATACTCGGTGCTGTCAGAAAGGCGGGTTACCACCTATTCCTGTCTGCCACCAGACTCCGACCCTGGTATGGCCTCCAGAAAATGGCCCCAGTGGATGTTGTGGAGGGACAGGAGGTGGTGGGAGCCCCACCTCCAGCACAGACCTCCTCCTCGTCTTCCCAGGATGAGGCGGTTGCAGGTGCCTAGTAACCCGCTCCCTTAAAGGGCCTCCCTTCAAGCCATTAGCATCCTGTCCTATACTGCTAGTCTCTTGGAAGGTTACTTTCCTGGTTGCGATCACCTCGGCTAAAAGAGTCTCTGAGGTCAAGGTTCTGACGTCAGAACCCGCTTATATGATGTTCTTCAAGGACAAGATCCAGCATGTCCATGAACTCCAAGTCCACCTTTGGGGATGCTGCTTGTGAATCACTTCGCATGGAATTGCCATGAGCATGTGGTGCATGTGGTGCGCACACACCTAGCATGGAATGGACATGAGCAATACATCTCGAAGAACAATCGCTAAGGAAGTTAGTAACCGTTTTTTAATTTTTTTCCCAGTGCTGCATTAGACATTTTCCAGTAAACAGATATTTGGATGAGACTGTGTCTGATATTCACCTTTTCTTTTCATCCTCTCATCCAAATCCCCTTTTATGTCCCACCTTGACAACTGCAACACCCTTCTTTATGGTCCCCCACATAACACACACTTTCTTTCTTCAGTCCATATAAAATACAGAAGCAAAAATCTCCCTTGTCTGTTGATTTGATCATGTCACTCCCATTTTGGAATTCCTTCACTGGCTCATTATCTGCTGTCACATCAGATTTAAGCTAGTTTGTCACCATCTTCAAAGCTCTACATAACTTTTTTCTCATTCCTATGTATCCTTCCTTGTTGGACTTTGGATTGCCTCGCTCTGCCAGGGTTCTCACCCATTTGCTAGCCTGTCCCACAATTGCCTTTTTGCCTTTGTCCATGTGGCATTGTACAGCTTCCCTGAATTCATCCACAGAGCCCTGTCCACATTTTTGGAGAGACTTAAAATTCCTCTTCTGCTGTGCTGGTTATAATGAATCACGTTAACTTTTGTTAAAATCCCTGTTTGTGCCCATTCCCTGACCTTTGTCACCCTGTCTGTCCATCCTTACACTGTGATCTTGGAACAGTGACAGTCCCTTCTTGAATGTCTGGAAAACAATTAGCATTACCGCAAACAACTAATAAATACTATTCATAATAATCAGTGGCTGTCCAATAGATCTGTTTTTTAAAAATAGTATGTGATGTGTACAAAATGCAAACAACATTACAGTTTGGACTTTGCCTTTATGAAAAAACAAAGTCAAGCCATGTTTCGCTAGTGATGGCAGCAGAAGGGGAGCTGAAGCTCCAAAGAGGAACTCTATCCACTTCTCTTTTTTACCTATTTAACTGCACTCTGAGCTTACTCTTACATAGAGGATCAGCATCATTCAGGCTGATAGTGAGAAAATAGGGTGCAGAATCATGAGCATGGAGGAAAATCCAATTTTCTCACTGTGTCAGAGGAGTCCTTGCTCTCTTTGAGTATGTCTACACTGCAAAAACAACCCTGCAGCAGTGAGTTTCAGAGTCCTTATCAACTGACTCCGGCTCCGGCACTGTAAATGTTCCAGGTCAGGCTGGGGCCCAACCTCTGAAACCCAGCGAGTGGGGAGGGCCTCAGACATTAACACTGTTATTTTTAGCCCCCGAGAGCGATAGTCGTGAGCCTAATTCAGCTGACATGCACTCTGCGACTCGCTGCTGCAGGGTTTGATTGGGTTTTTTGCAGTGCAGATGTATCCTTTGATCACTGTTTCATGACTTGCAATTTAATTTCCACCTCCTGTATTTTCCCTTTAATTCCTTCCACACATTTGTCCAGTTCTGACAGTCAATGCAGTTAGGATTTCTCATTTGGTGTCCATTGATTTTACAGCTGCTGTCCTGATACCAGTTTTGGAGCTTCTTTATTGTTTTTAGTCCATTTCCCTGGCCAGAGCTGACTTAAAATGGGAGAAGACTGGGATATTGTGAACACTACTGAAGTGTTTTCATTCTGTTGGTTTTCAAAATGGACTGATTTTTTTATTTAAATTTTTTTTCCATAGAATTTAATAGATTTTTTACATATTTGACACTGTAATTTTCAAAAAAAACCATTAAAATGTCAAAATAAAAATATTTCCAAAACAAAAAGTGTTCAAAAAAACTCACTGCGTAACTACTCTGATCAGTCAATGTGAAAAGGGAAGAAAGAAAAGAAATAAGGAAACAAACTTTCCTTTTTGAAAATTTTGAAAACAGAAAATTTTGAGAAAATCAAAATATTTCTGTTTTTGAGAATTTTCAACAGAATATTTTCCCGTCCTCTCTCCCCCCCCCTTTAAAAATAAATGTTTGAAGAAAAAATGTGTTGACTGATGAACACTTCGTTCTGGCTGAGAAAAGATGACCACTGAGACTTGCGGTCTGAGTGCTCTTAATGTGAAGATCAGCTTTGTCTTGTGGTTTTGCTCCACAATTCATTTCCCCCTCTAGTCAGTGGAACGAGTTCATTTTTAAGGACTGGCTTTTTTTAAAGTGTGGTGCAGTTTCACTTTTATTCAGTTTGTCTCTTTCAATTTAACATGCAGAGCCACACCCAGTCTCCCCTCGTTTTCCTTGGAACAGATGCATCTAGAGTGTTTTTCTTTGTAGCTGGAGGGTATTTGGAGACAAAAAATTTATTGAGACGGCAGATAAGATTATTTTTCCTACTATTTTGCAGACCTTTTTTCCTCTGTCATGATATGTCCTACGGTATTGCCAACCCTGAGCGTTAAAAAATCATGAGATGTTTAAACTTATATATTTAATATTGCTATTGATTTCATAGGGGAGGCATTCAGATAGTGTGATGATGTATGGTAAACCCCTGAGATGCTCACATGCTTAAATGAGTTTAAACTCACTGAAACCGTAGGAATTCGGGGCCCTAGAGAACTTGATGTGGCAAACCAGTTCTGCCCTTTTTGTCTGTCTGTGCAATGTTGGGTGCAGGGTTGGAGTTTTTGTTAACCAGCCTTTTTTATAATACAATAAGAATAAATGCCTTAAATGTTGGAGAAATGCAAATGAATTGACAGAAATCAGATCTGATATTCAGTTAACAAAGAAATTTGTATTAAATCTGAATATACTTCCTATTAAAAAGTCCCATAGAGTTTAATAGTGATGAAGCCAATACGGTTCTATAGAAATTACTCTGAAAAAACACAGAATTTAAGAGAGAATTGAAGTCCTTATCATAAAATTTTTAAATCAGCCTATAGAATTGAATAGAGAATTATATCCCTCTATAGATTTCAACAGTCTTGTTTAAGAATTCTGTAGAACAGTTCTCATTTTCTATTCTCTCTCTTAAGATGTTATTTTCTCATTTGTGTGACACCCCCATCATACTATGTGAGCACCTCAAAATCTCTAACATATCTATCCTCAAAACACACATTGGATAGGGAAGTGCTATTATCCCCATTTTACAGATGAGAAACTGAAGCACAGAGAGACGAAGTGACTTGCCCGAGGTCACACAGGAAGTCTGTGGCAGAGCAGGGAACTGTATTCAGCTCTCCTGTGGCCCATGGTAACATCCTAACCATGGACTATCCTTCCTCTCCCTTTTATTTGTTATTATTTTTATTGTAGCGGCACCCAGACTTCACTAGTTGCTATCCAAACTCAGAAAAACAAAATCCCTGCTCCAAAGAGCTTATGCTATAGCATTTTTTCCATGAGGTATATAAAACAAGTGTTTGGGAAAACGTTTTTGACATGACCAAAAGAAGCCAGTTGTTATAACCAGGTGGCTTGTATGTATGGAACAAAGGTTACTGCCACTTGCTGGGTTTAAAAGTAGATTTTGTTTCTCACACTTCACTGTTAAAATTTAGCCACTCAAACAGAAAAGAGGGATCATTATAGACTGCTGCAGGATGGGTAAATAAAGCTTCGTCTGGTGGTCAAGGGGACTGGCAAAGGCAATTACTCATGTGAGCACGTTTTACTCTTCGGACAGCTGAGAAACCAGTTTGGGATATTTCTCAGCAAGAGCATGTAAAGCCAACATTTTTTTCACTGTGTCCTCTCTTGTCCCTTTTTTCCCCACTCTATACTGTAACATACAAAATAAATTCCATTTCTGACCTAGGTAGTTTTTGCTTTTTAGTTTAGACACAAGTCCATCTCGTGGCATCCGGAGAAGAACAAGATTTACTCTAGTGCCAGACAGAGGACTGAACGACAGTCAACACATAACTGGCAGAACAGAGGGATGTGTCCTTATATGATCAAAGAAGAATAGCTTAGTTTCCTTTTTCTCCTTCACATTTCTGTCGTCTGAAATTAAATACAGCTAATTTGAAATGCTCAATTATTATAAGCCACATGCCAGCTAGGAAATATACCTGGTGTCAATGCCTGCTGTCAGCAATTGGTGCAGCTGACCTAGTGCCGTAAATGGTTTTACTGCAAGTATAGACAGGACCAAACTGTGTTTAGCACCATTTCAGAAAACACAGTTGATCCCCAAGGGTTGATGGTTGATCCTCAGATGTCTACACTAGCCTTTTTTAAGAAAGCTCCTATCATTTCACTCTTACCAGTGCAGCTCCAGTAGTACAAGCAGTGGTGAGAATGCTGGCATAGATGGAGCACTGATGGTTTTAAGCTTATTAGGACAGAGACTCTTTTAATATGTGTTTGTACAGCACCTAACACGGTGGGGCCCAATCCTAATTCCGGCCTCTAGAACTATTATAAAACAAATAGCGTAACACAGCATTGCCATTAGCAAGGCAGAGTAGGCACGGTGCTTCCTGACACTAAGCCAGGCACAAAAGAATAAAGACTTATGCATGCACTTAACGGCATTCACTGAGAGTAGTCCCAGTGGTCTCTGCAGCTATGCTCTGGCTGACTTTTACCCCGACTTTAACTTGATATCTGACTGATAAATTAATAAAAGCTTTTGGGTTGGCAGCGTAGTAGTTGTGATCCAAGATGGCCGTTTTGGCATGACCTGGATTACAGATAATAGTAGCTTTTAAGCCAGTTTTCTTTTTTAGGGATGTACCTAATGTCCCGCAAAGACAAAATAAAAAATGAGCTGGGTTTTAGTAGCAGATTTGGAAAAATTGAAAAAGATTAAGCCACACATCACTGTTTCCTTATTTATTTACATTTGTTTCTTTCCATTAAAAAAAACACACCTATCCAGTAGTTTAGGTCATGTACAAATATTATAAAATCTACAACTATTTGGGCAAATGTTTTTTACTTTGGTTTGTCTTTTAACTTCCAAAACTTCTGGAAGAACAAATAAGCCTTGCAGCGTGACTTGAAGGTCAGCAGAATCTTGAATACCAGGAACGTTAGCAGTTGTCTTTTTTTAATTGTAGAGTCTGTGTGCGAGCACTCATTGGAGGTGTTTTATTTCCAATTTAAAGGGATACACTGAAATCCTTCCATATGGAAGAAAATGTCCCTTTGCTGTTGCACAAATGTAAGGCCAACTCCTGGTCCCATTGAAGTCAATGGAAAGCTTCTGCTGATTTTAGTGGGACCATCATTTATCCCACAGAGTTATGTATTAATATATGTTCGAGTCTATCACCCATTCTGCCTTTATAACAATAAAACATACCTTTATCAGTGGCTTGACAGAAAGAGTGTTCCTATCTGACTAAAGACCATTAGTGATGGTGAAAATATGTAGCTATTTGGGGCCAGGCACCGTCTTTTTGTTCTGTGTCTAGCACAGTAGGGTCCTGGTTCATGACTAGGGCCCTGAGGTGATATGGCAATACAAACAAATAATGTATGTATTTTAAATTTTCCCATCACTTCATTTAGGCCCTGATTCAGGAAAGCATCCCTATTCAGGATTTTGCTTGAGCCTGTGATTAACTTTAAAGTGTGCTTAAATCTATTGACCTCAGTGACTAAATGAAGCACATGCTTAAGTGCTGCCCTGAATAAGGATGAACTTCATCATCTATGTAAGTGCTTTTCTGAGTTGCTGCTTAACAAGGACTCCCCTCCCTCATCCTTTTAATCCAATTTTGCTTGGAGAAAGCATGTCAGTGGTGATTCAGTTAATTTCCAGCAGAATTGTACTGGGTATCTGACAATGTGATTGTTTGGGGAAGCCCCAGTGTTGGAAAGATATCTCCATTACCAGTTGTATGCGTGCTACATTTTGGAACGTGAAAGTAATATATTTATTTTTAGATATTAAAGCACATCTATCATATAGTCCTAAGCGAGAGCAGAATCAGACCCTGTGTCTTTCAAAGTAACTTGGGGAGTGCCAAACTGGCTGTTCTCATTACTTCAATTTTGGGAGCTATATAAATAAAAAATAGTTACTTTTTAGACCTGTAAGTAGACAGATCTCTGCCTGGAGGATCTTACAATCTAAGTAGACAACATACAGACAATTGAGTAGGAGAGCAGTGGTGCGCTCTTTGTCTGCTTATCCCAGTAGCCCCTATTAAACTTCCATTGAGCCCTCAAACTTTGCCTAAAGCAATTTACTAAATTATTTTTTGTTTATTAATATGAGCTACTAAGGCCCCTAAACAATTGGACTGAAAGGTTTCAAAAGAGCCGAGTGTCCAACGCTCCCATTTCTGTAGGCCCCTAGATGCAGCTTTGGGGCAGAATTTTCAAAAGCATTTAATTGACTTGAGCTTAAGTCCCATTGGCTTTCAGTGGCACCGAGGCACCTAAGTCACTTAGGTACATCTGCTCTGCAGTCTGAGGGATCACTGCAGCACAGGTAGACATACCTGCGCTAGCACAGCTAAAAGTGGCAGAGTAGATGCAACAGCCTGGAGGCACAGGCTGGTGACAAGCATGCCCAGGACCCTGGGTACGTACATGCCCTGCTAGCCTGTGCTGAAATCCATGCCGTTGCCTCTGCATCTCTATTTTTAGATGTGCTAGCTCAGGCATGTTTACCTGGGCTGAGTTAGGCCTCACATAGGTGTGTAGACGTACCCGTAGGCGCTTCTGAAACGTTTGCCTTTAGGAGACTAATTTTAGGCACCCATTTCTACAAATATTGACTTAAATGTATTTAAGTGATTCTGTAGTAAATCTGCAGATCTATTAGACTCTATTCAGGAAAGCACTTAAGCATATGCTTAAAGTTAAGCGAATTCCTGAATCAGAACCTTAGTTATTAGCTATATCTTAATCAAAGCAGCAAATGAAAGCAAATTTTTAAAGCTGGGATACGCTATCTACATTAACTAATTATAAATGTCTGTGAGGACTTCAGAAAATGACTTATGACATAAACTAGCTCCAGCGGATTTTGATTTTGTCTTCCTCCTTCTATTACACCACCAGCCTCAATTATGTGAATTTATCGCTGAATAAGATCATTGACCGATCTAATGGGAGGTTAAATGGAAAGTAAAAGTCTTCGTAGTGGTGTGATGCAATTCCTGTGCCTAATTAAAGCCTCAAAGCATTTTTTAAAAGCTGTATAAAAGGTGAATCATTTCTGTAAACAGCCCCTAAAGCAAAAAGCCAACACCTTTGCTGTGGGAGAAGTAATATGGCCCAGAACACCTTCGCAAACAAAGAATCACTCTTCTGCAAGCTGCTCTCTTTCTTCAGCAACTCAGCATGGGGTGCCAGAAAAATCATTAACAGGCTCATCCTGCACTTCTCCCTTTTCCACACCTGCATATCACGATCCCTGCTGTAACTTTATGGACCGTGAGGAGGCAGGTTTGACGCCATGAGACACAGGCTCAGCTAACAGCTGCAGGATGGGCAGAAAGCCAGACAGTAAAATGTAAAGAGGAGGAAGGAGAGGGATCACCTTTGAAGTTTACAAAAAAGCATGACTTTGACCACTTCCTTTTTAAATTAGCTGTCTCAGGTACATTGAGAATGTTGGCCACCAGCGTGAGTGTAAAAGGGTGTGGGGTGGAATCATTTGGAACTAGTCAATGCACTGTAGTTAAAAGGTGAAGTTTGGTGTATACATTTTTTCTTTTTTAACCCTTTTCAGTTTTTTTCAGTTTGATATTAAAGGAAGCAATGTATTCCATTTGGGAATCTCTGAGCGAAAAGCACCATATATATCTGTCAAGTGTGAAAAGCTACATTAATGCAGCGTTAAAGCTGAAATTTGAATCGCATGCAAGCCAGGAAATTCATAGTTACAGTTCCCACAGCAACAATAACTCAGCCTCCTTGTGCATATGCAGAATTCTGGATTACTTTATATGGTGTTAACTTACATCAAATTCTACCCTTCGTCACACAAGTGAATTTCCAGAATAGCTCCAGTTGTTGTTGGGGATTTGCACTAGCGTACCTGGGAGCTTACTCTGGTGATAACATGGGAAAATGACAGTTACTGTGGCAACTACAATTCTGAATTTATTCAAATCTGATCCTTTACTTTAGAGTGTGTGTTTTTGCTTTTCCTTGGTTTTGTTTTGCATTTCATTGTAATTAACAGATGGATAAAGAGAAAATACATTTAAAAAAAAGCCCTGTTTTTGACTGGTTGTATATTTAGGGGCCAAAGTCTGATTTTGATTACAACAGTGTAAATTGGAATAATCACATTGATGTCAATGGTCTGTCTTACAATCCGATTCTTCATATGTAGAAGTATGTTTTTGCAAATGTGTGTTCTCAGATTGAGGAGACTCTCAAACATATTGAATGTGTTTATTTGAAATATTTTGAAGTATATCAGACATTTATTTGAAATGATCTATGTGCTTATTTGAATGTGTACTTGTTAAAACAATCATCCATTTATTTTCACAGTGGCGAACTCAAAGTATCTGCCTATTCCTCTTGTATGTGCAATGAGAATGCCACATCACGGCACATGTTCAAAAGATAAGGAATATGCACAATATGTTTTCAGAGGTCTTTGTTTCTATAAATCTGGCAAAGGCATTCATATTCATTCATGGTGTATTCCAAACTGGAGATCTGATGTTTTTAAAAAAAGAGAAAATGTTTTGAGTTACCAGAGTTGCCCAAGGAAGCATCTAATGCCCTACCTAATCATTTAAAAATAAACAAAATGTCATGCTGTAATATTTCAGAAATAGCTGAATGAGTTTTTAATCCAATTTAGAAAAAAAATCATCACTGGATTGAAAACAAGCATGAGAGAGTTGCACCAAAAAGGTCCGGTCCAATTCAGTTTCCATTTAAGTCAATGGAAAGAAACTATAACGACTTCAATGGGAGTTGAATCAAGCCCAAAGTAATTAAGTTGGAAAGTTACAGTACTTGAAAATAGACCCTTAGAGTAAAATAATTAGTGTCTCGATGTGTGATTCATACCAGTAAAGATGTTTGTTTTGTTTTGTGTTCAAGACCCTGGTCCTACACTAATTACTCAAGTGAAACTTCCACTGAAGCCAAGGGACATTTTGCCTGGTTAAGGACCGAGGATAAGACCCATTACTATCTAAATATTGAAAGAAAGCTATGTCTACTCTTTATGTTGACGTTCAACTCATGAGAACAGCTCACTTTCAGCAGTTGGTTTGGCTAAGAATAAACCAATGCTGCTTTTTATTTTTTAACTGCAAGAATGAGGCTCGTTTCTGCCCTATACTTACAACTTTTTTTTTATCAGACTTGTAGTGTAAGTCCATTGAAGTCAGTGTAACTACTCCAGGTTTATACCAGTATAAACTGGAGCAGAATTTGGCCCAGTGGGTTCCGATATGAAAGATAAATGCAGGAGAAAAACTTTTTTAAAAGGTAAAAGAACAGCTCGAAAGGAGAAAAAACGTATTTACAGAGCTCAACAATAATTTATCTAATTAGTACATACAGCATCATTTTTAGTTTAAATATTTTCCATTGTGTTGTGTTCTTTCACATGTGATGTTCAGAAATAGAAAAGTAAAAGGAATATTTTAACTCATATTTGTAATGTCCAATTAAACTTCATTTATTTATTGAAAGGACATTATCTATATTGTCTATTGTAGATAAAGAAAAATACGTATATTAATTACTGTAAGCCATTTAATGGTTTATTAACAAAGAATCCTTCAAGGGAGTGCCATAAACCCATTTGATGCTTTTTTCTGTTGTACTCCTTTCCCTTTGTATTCCTTTCCCATTGGACCTCTGATTTAACTGAAAGGTGTACAAAACCCACATGTGGCCAAACAGCTCCCTGTTGGTTACACAACTAAGAAAAGATATGAGTGCTGATATTTTTTCTTAAAGATCAAGCACTGCAAACAAATTCATAATATTTTATCAGCACAGTCCTATCAGGAACCAATCTTTACCAGACAATTGGTGGGGAACACCCACCATTCCTATAGATTCATGGCTTTCAGGATCTATAAGAATGTCAACAGATTTCCCCAGTAATTGGCTGGCAAAAACTGGATCCTGATAGACTATGATAAATAATATGAAATTGGGTGTAGTGCTAAAGCCTTTCATTGAGGTCTGCCTCTCTTGCTGGGAACCTCGCATAACAAATAAGGAAGACCTCATTTTAGAAGATAACAGAATATCGGTGAGTTGACAGCTTGGCACAAGGACTTCTGGGATCTCTTCACATGAAAAACATGGACACCACCTGCAAATTTTGTGGGGAAGAGGCCCTTAACAAATAACATAGCTCTAAAATTCCTGGGCTTGCTGTGTTGGTAGAACAATGTATTACAACTTCTTAGATCAGGTAGTGAGAAATATAAGGTAACATATTTTACTAAGAAATTATATTTTTCTCTGTCATCATAGTCTTCAGTGCATTACAGATAATATAACATGATGTCTTAGTCTAATGACATGTCAAGATGTAAGGGCCTGATTCCAATCTCACAGCATTGTAAGTCAGGAGTAACTCCATTGAAGTTTGCAGAGCTACAGTAATGTAAAAGGAGAATCAGGCCCTAAGACTCTAGAAGAGATGCAATATACAAGGGGAAAACAGGTTAAAAACTGAAAAAGCAATAAGACCTATTTTCTGTAAAATTACTTTAGTCTCATTCCCTAACAAGTGGAAGTATCCCTAAGAATAAGGTAGATGTTGAGAGGGGAATACGAGGAAATTCCTCTCTTGAGGCTGGTCTCTAGAGTTCTTATATATTTTGGAACAAGGTGATTTATGATGTCACCAGAGCACAGGATTTCCTCAGTGTTTTTTTTTCTGCTTCAATATGGATTGGAGACTGAATGACTGCTGTGTGGCTACTTTGCTTTGAATTGAAGTAAAGGAGAGTGTATGTCTGTGTATCTTTCTCTGCCACTGTCATAATAGCTGCAGTGGACATTGCTGATAAAGTGACGATTCATTGTTCTGATGTCAGGAAGAGAACACAGCTTTGTGATGTCTGAATCGGGCATATGCCTTTGTATAATATGATCTAGAATATATTATTAGTCTCTGGTGTATTATGTCTGCAGCCCTAGCAGCATGGGATAACTGGATCTCATAAGCTAAGCAGGGTTGTATTTAGATAGAAGACTTCCAGAGAATGTCCAGGTGCTCTAGGAAATTATGTGGCATTTCTCCTTTGCCTCATTATTGAACCATTATCCTAGCAGATTGGTAGGGGCTGCTGCCTTGCTTAGGAATGCGGCTGTTTCAAAAAGCCATAAGACAAATTTTCCTTTATTGATATTTCTTAATAGATTCACTGTTTAAATTGACAACTGACTAGTACTCCATAATATTTCTGCACTGATTTGGAAACAACGTGCTAAATTATAGTAATAGCATGTTTGTAAGCGGATAAAAAAATAGAGGTACTTTTATCAGGAAGTCTCATTATTTTGAAGACACTAATAAATGTAGCTTCAGATATCCAGGAGGTGTGTGTATTATTTTCCTCTTTTTACAGAAGTTTAGAGAGGTCACGGGACTTGCCCATGGCCACACACTGAATCAGTGGCAGAGCCAGGAACAGACTGTAGTCATATAGTCATCAAGTCATATAGTTTAACCACTGGCAAGAAGGTCACAAATTCTGTCAAAGTGAACAACGAATACCAAGTCTTTTGTTGTTGTTTTTCCTCATGTCAGTAAAGTTCTGTCTGTACTCAGTGGGTCAAATTCTTCCATTACTTACACCCATTCACCTTCTTTACGTACATGGGTCTACATGGCTATCCTTGAGAGCACAATTTGGCCTAATTATTTATTTCATTCTATATAATTTCAGTTAAAAAATAGGATTGGTTAGAGGCTTCTGTACATGAGGTCAGATTCTGCTGTTTCACCAGTGAAGTCAGTGGAGTTACTCTGCCAGCGTAGCTGGGTGTAATCAGGATATTTGCCCTGAAGCTGGATATTTCAAATCCCCAGCCTATCTCTTAACTGCTTTGCTCAGCTATGTTGGATCACACAACTTGAGCAAGTTAACAGTTACTTTAGGAGTGAGGTCACAGCAGTGGACAGTACTTATTTAAAATTATCTCTCTCAGTTTTCTTTAGCTGAGCAAGACATGAACAAGGCAACTGAGTTGGATTTTCTGTCCAACTTTTGGATCACGTGACTGCCTTTTCTGCTACTTCTTAATTCTTTAAATTACTGTCAGCTTCTGCACTTTTTGAGGCAGAAGTCTGAGGTCTTGTTGGAGTCAGATGAGTGAAGCTATGGGCCACATTTGGTGGGCTCCACTTAGGTTGTCTCTGTTTAATGCTAAATTTGAGTGTTTGAATTTTTTCCCACAGCCACTGCTTTCTTGGCTTGCTGAATTTCAGAAAAGGCCTGAAGAACAATCCAGAACTCGGGAGGTGGTGAGTTCCTTCAGCAAATCTTCCAAACATCTCTGCATCCCTCCCTCCCTCCCCCCACAACACACACACACAAAAAAAGTTTATTTGAGCTCTTGTAATTATTCTGTCTGGGAGAGGAGCCAAGGTGTCGAAGTATCAAAGTGAAATTCAGAAGAGTCAAGAGCAAGCAGAGACTTGAAGGGGAAGAAAGGGAAGTAGAAAAAACACTTGTCTTTATCATGGTAATAGTAATGAAGCTGAGCAGAAAAAGCCCAGACAATGGGCTAGGTTACTGTACTATAAACTGCTTCCTGCCACTGAAATTCACAAGTCACCTTTACTAGGCTGATTAGAGAACTACAAAGCCAAGCAAGCTGGTTTTGACTTTCTGTCAGAAGCTTGCCAATACTTACCATTTCTGACATTCTGGGCTGCCCTGTAGACATGGTTTCTGTTCCTGAAAAATGAAAAATGGACTCAAAACAAATGAGCTGCTCTACGGGAGGAGGGGTTATTGATTACAAATGATGAATGATGGGTTGGGCCTGGTAACATTTTAGGTTCCATAGGGCCTGACACAGCAAGGTGATGAGCAGTCTCACCATTCGGATAGACTGTGGTAGAAGTTGAGGCCATTTACACTAGTCATGCAATGTCAGTTAAATGTGGGGTGTATCCCAAGGATTTATTTTGTTGCCTCTCTCCAAAGTCTGCAGGCTGACCCTGTGCATAGTAGTGTGCTAAAGGTGGATGGGATTCTGTCACATTTGAGATGTGGTCACTGAATAATTATTTCACAAGCCAGCCCCCTTCCTTCTCAAATGACAACAAGGCCACTTCTGTCCCTGCTAAGCTTTCTTTTAAATTCAATGCCTCTGTCCATGCAGTTCACTTCAGGATCCAGCCCTTCAGGGACACAATCAGGCTTTCTAATCAATTAGGCAAGTTTACAGCAGGATTAAGCTATTTGCCATTCATGTCCATAAACCCTTACACTGGTTACAGTGACCTCACTGTACTACTCTCACCTCAAAAGCTTTTTTTTTAAACACCTATCTTCCTGTCTATTTATATCTGTCTATATGGCTTTAAAGGCAAAACTAGAAGACAAGGAGAGGAACTGTCACTGACAAAGAAACACCCATTTCATGACTATGATATGACTTTTCATACCAGTTAATAATTCAGTCAGCAAAATGCAAAAGGATTTTTGGGTGACTGGTTTTTTTACCGTAATGAGTTTCCTTCAGGGTGGAAGAATTAATATTTTTTTAAATTATTTCATAGATAAATATTGATGTATTTGCTCTCAAAGTTCCCAGTCCTGTAAAGACATAAATGCTTGCATAACTTTTATGCACATGGGTAGTCCCATTGAACTCACTGTAAAGTTACACATATGTTTGTCTTTGAAGGATCAGGGCCTTTATAAATGATTATTTAAATTGCACCATAAATGTACATAATGCTTTATAGAACAAATAACTACCACAAAGAACTTAGAATTCACAGTTAGGTGTGTATGATTCCACTATGGTGTTCTTCATAGTACATAGATTTATTATTCCTATAGATAAGGCTCTGACCCTTATGTGGGCAATAAGCTCCAAATAGACAGGTCATTGAAGCCAGTGGGGCTTTAACTGGGACTTAATGGGCTTTGGACTGGACCCAGAAACCAAACAATTTGTATTAAAAATAAAACAACTTCTCTATTTTGATTGCTTTAAGAAATTGGCTCCCTTAGTCCCTGAGTGTTGAGAGTTGTTTAGTTCACAAAGAAGACCAAACGTATGAATAGATTAGAAGGATGAGCCAAGGCAGATCCATGTAATGATAAAATATGATTTTAAAACTGTTATTCAGACATCGTTATTGATGTAGAAAGCATTCGTGTGCTATGCAAACTGGGAGAAGTGCTCTAGTGGTTGGATATAAACCAACCACAAAGGGATAAAAGGAAGGCACTGCCCATTAGGACAAGTCATTTCCATGCGTAGATCTCTAGACATTTAGGACAAGCTAAATGCAGCTGAAAAAGTGTTGCAGGTGACTGTGGATATTAAAAGTGTTCTTAAAACACATTGCAGGGAGACTTACGTTTCCTTTGATGAAAATTAAACTATATTAAAAATTAACTTTACAGGGCTCATCCTGATCTGACATGCAAGGTGTGAATGGACTTCAATATTGTTACTCTGGGTTTATATCTTTGAAATAAATTAGACTGTTTGACTATTGGTATTAGGACCTATTGAGTGCAAAACTCAAAACTTTTTCAAGTTAATCGAGTACATAGATATTTCAGGAGGTCACTAAGTAGTAAGAGCTAGTACAGAAACCTAAAAGTAATAATTGTCTTTCTTTCTTCCTGAATGTAGACGTTCCTTTGAGTTTTCCACCTTCTGCTCAGTACACTCCCACTTTGCGTCAGTTGCTGCATGCTATTTTCTATTTACAGAGCGAACCTTGCAGAAAGACTAGGAAGCATTTCCACCCTGAGCGATATATGGTCTACTTGCATCATATGTATCATCTCGCCCTTCTTAATATGACATCATCCATGAGGTCAGTTAATGTCATGAACAAACTGTTTGAAGATGTTTTTGTAAGTGAAGTGGGGACATTTCCACGTGCTGTATCTTTTCTGGTTGTGTTGTTTGATAGATGATATAGTTCACAAGTCATGTAATGGTCTACACTTGAGGCCTTAACACCATGTCTCCTTGGAGATATTGGTACAAATCCTAAAAGGGCTGACTGAGCCCTTCATCTTTCCAAGGCAGATAAACTAAGGATGGGATTCCAAGGGGGACTCAGGTGCCCAACTGCCATTTTAGCTGCATAAGTCCCACACATTTAGGTGCCACTGAGCTCCTCAAAACCAACTGCTGTCTAACCCTGTAGCTGCCTAATGTCCCTAGGTGCCTAAGCGTCCTCTGTTAAAGTTCCGGGGGGTGCCTAAATTTCGGTGGCTGGACATGTGCACTATCACTTAAATCCTGACACCTCCCAGTACTTGAGTGCCTAACTCATGCCTAACTCCCAGCACGATTCACAAACTAGTCATTCCCCTGTCTCAGTTCCCAAACTGGCAGACGTCCTCTGAGCACGCCTCACCCCACACAAAAGGTGGTGATGCTGTCACCTGCTTATAGCCTTTAGCCCAGTGGTTAGAGCACTAACGCAAGCAATACGAGACCTGGCTTTGAATCCCTACTCTGCCTGCTATGGGGCAGGGGCTGGAACTTGGGAGCACGCACTAAACAATGGGCTATGGGGGACTCTGGAGCAGGTCTCTCTCCCTATCTCCTGTTGGAGCTGTTCCACGGTGTATAAATAATATATTCATTTGAGAAGGAGGACTGCAACCTAAGCCCTGCCATTTTCTAAGTGAGTGCCCTAGCCACTGGGGCAGAGTTATTTTCTCCCATTCTCACTATTCTGGCTTAAGTAGCTAACTCCAGGAAAGGATTTACTGCTGTGAATCCAGGTGGAGGGACGCCCAGCCTGACGTAGGCACCTAACTCCCTTTGAGGGGCAGGTCCTACTCCACACCCCTCTCCTCAGCCTTTCCTGTTGGCTTGGTTAGGGAGCTCCCCACTCAGCATGCTAGTTTTTGTGAATCCCTTTCTTAGGCACCTGACTCTCCCCATGCATTATACAGGGAACTTGAGCACCTAACTTAAGGTTGTTAATCCCACTAACCGGCATGGCACCTGAAAGTTAGGCGCTGCAAATCTCAGCATTGCAGCACCTCAGTTTCTCTCTTGAATTTAGACGTAAGTGTCAAACAGCTCACTGCATAAGGCTCTTCCAGCTCAGACCTTAGAAATGGAGGTTCTGTCTGCTCTGTGTGTTCCCATATATTAAGTATTTTAAACAATTTTCATAACTGCAAACTAAAGCAGTTTCATCCTCCAGAGCATGAGGAGACAATAATTTTGGGCTAGATTATCATCAGTGTATATTGTTTTATGTGCCTGAAAAAATGGTGGCCAGGTTGAGGTGGTTTTCTTAAGGAGATGAGACTGAAAACAAACACCTTTTCAGCTGTGGTCTCAACCCAAATGGATAATGAAGTCTCCAGAAACTAGCGCTGTGGCCATCTGCATTATCTAACCCTCCACTGGTATTTTTAATGTAATAATGAACTAAACAATTACAAAAATTATAAACATATTTTCAGCCACTTGTAAGAATTACAAAAGCAGATGGCCAGATCCAGGAGAAAGTCGCTCACTGTTTTAAAGCCCAATTCAGGTCCCCGGCTATTAGCATCTAAATGAAGAAGCATTTGTTGTTTTGACTGAAAAGAAAAACGGAGCCTTTGTTGTCAGGGCGTAAGCAATGTTCCAGTGTGCCTATTCAATTCAAATAGGGCCTGATCCAGTGCCCCTTGAAGTCAGTGGTAGGTTTCCCATTGACTTCAGTGGGAGTTGGATTAGGCCCATAGACAGGGAAATAATATATTATAAAGTGTGTGGGATGTGATTGGCATGTAACAGTTGTTTGTTCTGATGAATATAGCCCAAGATCACAGCACCTCATCATCTTGGACCCAGTACATCTCTGATGTAACTCCGCTAAAGTCAGTGGAGTTACACTAGGCACAAATGGGTTCCCTTGTATTTATGTTTCTTGAATCACTGAACAATCCCTTCCTGTTTTTTTTGCCTTGTCCTCAAAGCTAGGGAGAACTTTTGACATCCTGGTGCCACTGAAGTCAATGGCAAAATTCCTATTGACTTCAGTGAGCCTGGGATTTCATCCCATATGTACATTACAGACATACCAAATGGCAAAACCCCCAAACCTTAAAAAATAAGATGATTGGGTATTAATCAGATGTTTATATTCATTAAGATTAATAATCAGAGAAGCCAACAGAAGAACCTTAGATTAATTTCTCCATGCACAACAGAACATTTGTGGAAAAACAAGATTATAATTTATGTTTTGTGTTCTCTGGTGGATAAACAATATAGATATATCTTAAAGACAGAAGCCAGATTCTAATTTATATTGACCAAAGAAGTGTTTTCCCCATTTTAATACGCTACCAGAACAGTATAAGAAACATGTAAAATGTATGGATTTTTGTGTAAATATGAATTGGGTCCAGAAGGCCAAGTTCTGCCCTGAATGACAACCTGGGCAAACACATTCGCCTCAGTCAGATTGCATGGGACAGAATTTGGCCCAGAATGATTACACAGAAGCTTATGTAGATGTGTGTATACATACATGACTGACTACATGACATTGTGAATTTGCTTGACTGATGCAAATTTATCACAGACTCTGTGTAATCATACCGAAACAAGCTGACAGGAAAACAGAGAAGTTACTCAACAGTACCTTATTCTTCCAATATGACCTTTGTGCATTCATGCTGGGGGGATATGGGGTCCCTGGGAGTAGCATGTCCCCCTAAAAGTTTATATGGCAGCAATATCTGTTCATCATGGTTACATTAAGGACAAAATCAGTTTCTCTCACCCTAAAGTATCTACGTTTCTTAAAAGCATGGTAAATGCTTTCCCCCTTAATTAGGGAGCTCCTGCCTTCATGAAAACTAAATCTTGCCCTAACAAAGCTAATGGACCCTCCTACCAAATGTCTTGCTCAATCCTCTCAAAAACATTTGAGACTCAAAATGACCTTTCTGATAGCAATTCTATCAATCAGCTAGGAGGGTGAGTAAACTTAATGCTATGATGGTCAGAGACCCTCATTCCAGGTTGAGGACCTAGCTGGTCTTATATTTTCACCTATATCAATGTATTTCCCTCCCCATGTTTTTCTCAGACCTCATTCCTACTCACGGGAAAGTCATCTTCATACCCTAGATGTAAAGAGGGTATTGTGCTTTTTTTCTGAGAAAGACCTAGCCCAGAGGCTCTCAAACTGGGAGGTCCTGACCCCTCAGGGGGTCATGAGGTTATTATGGGCGGGCTGCGAGCTGTCATCCCCCGTGCCCACCGGTAAGGGTGGCATGGCATGGGTGGAGTCATCACTTTTGGGAGGGGTGTTGTCACAGCCTGAAATATTTTCAAAAGGGGTCCTAGCAAAAAAAGAAAAAAGTTTGAGAACCCCTGACTAATCCTTTTAAAAGTCTCATAGATTATTTGTAGCATCTTGGGTAACATGCCAGGGAGAACCCATTCCCAAACAGATGGTTATTCCGGATTAGGAAAGGTATAGAACAATGCTATATTTTAACTAGGAAAACAGTACTCCCTGGTTTAAAGACTTGTTCCCGAGGGCCACCCGTCTGTGTGTTGCCTTATGTAGGTTACCCTAGTGGAGAACCGCAAAGCAGCAACTTGGAGTTCAGTGCACACCCTCACCAGACACTACTGTTTTATTAATTGAGATGGAATAAATGGGCCCAAAGAGTTAAAGGTGTTAGCATGATCCAGTCACTGTCCAATATTAAATAGTTTTAACCAAGGTTGGTTTACAGAGTCCTTAGCCTTGTTGATACTGTGGCAAACACATCATTATTCATTTACCTTTTATTAAAAGATAGAGAAAAAGGAGGAAAAACTGTTGAATGTAAAATATTAAATAAGGCTTTTAACAACATCACTTTTCCTTTTCCCTTTAGCTGGAGAGATTCTTTGAAAGGGAAACCCCCTTTGTCTAACTGTCTTTCAGATGATACCAAAGATAGTAAGAACTTTCCTTTGGGGGAAAAATAAGTAGTTAGTTCAGATGGGCTGGAGCTGTCATTATTCTCATTGTTTCCTGTTTCCCAAAGAAAAAAGAAAAGAGCAGGAAAGATAAAAAATGCAGCTTCTGTCTCTGGTGTTGACTCTCATTTGTAACCTCACTGCTGGAAAACCACAGGCATAGCACATGGTCTTATTAGCCATTTCGGATATGTCTACACTGCAGTTAGACACCTGTGGCAGGCCCACGCCAGCTGACTCAGGTTCACAGAGTTTGGGCTAAGGGACTGTTTAATTGCAATGTAGACATTTGGGCCCAAGCTCTGGAGCCCTCTCTCCTTGCGGGATCCCTGACTTCAGCTGAGTCCAAACATCTACACAGCCATTAAATATCCAATCCCGATTTTTCACACTTACTATCGTGTCACCCTGTTCTCATGCAAGATCTTTTGAAACGCCCTCCCAACAGACACAGGTTTTCAAGGTGGTTCTGCAGTTCAGTGCCAGATGCCATATCCATAAGTGGGAACGAACAGAGGTGACTCTCAAAGAACACCATTTAGGAGTTACCATTAGAGCTTGGGATATTTTTTTTTTCTGTGAATGGTAAGTTTGCCAAAAAATGCAGTTTTGCAGCAACTGAAACTATTCGCTAAGTCAGGTCGAATTCATTGAGGGGAAAAAAAGCGGGAAAACATTTTAATGAAGTCAAAATGGTTCATTTCAAGTTAAATCAACTGGAATCAATCTCTTTCAATTTTTCATTTTGATGAGAACAAAACAATTTAGTTTTGATTTGAGATTAACCGAAGTGTGTGGGGGGGGAAGGTGGAGAGGGGGGGAGTTCACCCTCCCTATGGCCACCAATTTGAAAAATTAAATATTTGCTCAGCTCTAGAAACGATAGCATCTTCTGTATACTCAGAGTGATGATCCTTACTGCTTTCTTCTTCATTTGCTTTTCTCTGTTTGGTGCTACTTGGAACAGACTGCTGGAGAAAAATGGCCAGTTTTCAGTTGCTGAAAAAGAGCACAGTGTTCGCGATCTGGTTAGTAGTCAAATGGTCATTGCTATCATCTGTACCTTTTGCTTTTTAATTAATAGTTCACCACGGCACGGTAATAGCTCAAGTGCTTTTCTTGACTGTTGCTACACATAGTATAAGTCTAGAATGTGATATTTTTATTTTAAAGGTTTACAGTATGCTTCACAGCCAATAGTGCATATCAGACAGATCAGTGATAGATATGTGGATTTGTGCACTGGCCTTTCACCTTATAAAACCACCACACAATGTGTTACAATTGATAATCTCTGAAGTGGCCCAGGATTGAAGTACTTTCAGGTCATTGATAGAACTGTGGATGGAAGTTTCCACAATTCCTATATGTATTATGCTTGATTGAGTCCAGCACTATTAGCTTCCCATTTTCATAACAGCTACAATAAACTTAAAACTAAACCCCAGGTGAAATCTTGACTTCATTACAGTCAATGGCAAAACTCCCATCAACTTCAGTGGGGCCACAGTTTTCCCCTCTCCCCCCGCATCCCCTGTTTTCAACCTCCTGCTGCTGTATTAAGTGTTAGCTATGAGGAGGAGAGGGGAATAAGCCATTTTCTAGGGGCTTGGCAGAATTTGATTATTTTTGTAATTTTGATGGATAATATCAATATTTTTAAAGCTTTTGTGTTTTTTATTGATTTTAAGTTTTCATAATTGCAGGAAATTATATGTGGGTCAGACAGTGAGGGAGGTCAGACAATAGTTATTTAATGACAGTAGACATTGAGATTCAAAAAGTTAAAGCTTTATAACCAGTAAAACACAATTGTCACCATCACATGTCATTGTGCAGAGTAAATATCCTTAATTCAAACTCCAATCATTTCTCAAGCAGAATTTTTCTATCTTTGCCCATCTCTACGTTTTGATAATTATTGATGGAAATATTTTTCATGTTTGAGATGGTGTATGGTAAAATTGATGTTTACATTTACTGACAAAAATCTAATCCTTTCATATCTTGTTATTCAACTTGAAAAGGTGTGGTTCAAACATGAGCTGTGTCCTCACTATGTTGCTTAGATCTAACTTAAGAGAATGTGAGCAGTGATGTGGAAAAATATAAATGTATTGTAAAATAAAGGTTGTCTGACTGCCCCAGGCATGTATTCTGTTAGAAGTATACTTTCCACACAGAATAGATTTTAAAAGAAACATGTTGTTCCACACTGTTGTGTGTAAGAGATGGTTTACACTAAAACATTTTCTGGGGGTTTTGGACATTACTTGCATAATCACTACCACTGTTAATGCTGTATTCTTAAGTGTTTAAAAAGAAAAGGAGGGCCATGCTTCCTAGACCTGGATGATTTAGAATTAGGCCCCTAAAATCCATAATTAAGGACCGATGCTTCAAATATGCATGAGTGTTTGCAGGATCAGGGTCCTATATAAGTCCTAAATAAGTGACCTGTTTTTCAGTGGAGCTGTGGGTACTGAGCACCTTTGAAAATCAAGTCATTTGTTTAACTGCGTAAATATGGGTTTTTGGTTCCTAACTGTAAAATCTGCAATCTTAAAATTTTGGCCTTGACTTGTACCACCTCTTTGTGCATGAAAATTCTCTTTACATCTCTTTCCTACACCTGACAATTTTTGTTATCAAGATCTTGAATAGTAAAGCCCACTTATAGTGAAGGTTTTGTTTATTTTTTAATAGAAAACCTTTACTCTCAGCAGAGGTTACATATAACTAGAATTGCAGTTTGCACATTGCATGGCACAGAAACTATTAGGAACTTTCCTTCTACCTCACTCTAAATGGAGTCTGTCTGCATCTTAGTTCACAATAAGCAGTTTCCTCTGCCTGTCTGTGTCTGAAACTACAGCGGGTCAAATAATGAGAAAAAGTATTTGCCAATAAAGAATTTAACAATTAATGGGGAAATGCATAGAATAAATCAGATACAATTTATTATTCAGTTATCTGTAGAGCTGTTCAAATAACAATAAAATGTGTTAGTGAATAATCTGTTTGAATAAATACACTAGAATTCATTAGCTAAATTGATCAGGACATGCAGGGGGATGACGACAGTCGTCGGGATAGATTTTAAGCAGCAGGCCACAACTTTACTAAACCTAGCACCCTCCCCAGTGTTATCTGCCATGACTCCCTGTACCAGGCGTAGAAGGGGTCCAATGCAGGGTTTACAAGACTTTTGTCATATAGCTCATAACACAGGCTAGACTCGGCACTGCCTGCTCCTAGCATTCAGCTTGCTCTGCTGAATCTTCTCACCCTCCTCCCTGTGAAGAGGATAGAAGTACCAAAGAAGGACCTCAGTCTATGAAGACTTCAGCTCTCCCTTTTCCCCACAGGTCTGAGGTCCACCAGCAAGATCCCAGGTCTCTTATTTCTGGGTGCTGGCCATTTTGGCCTTTTATCCACACTGGACACCAGCTTCAAGTTGCAATGAACTAAAGTCAGACAGTTCCTAATGTTAAGTCCTGTTCTTATTCAACCTAACTGAGGCTATGAGGAAGGCAAAAAAACTAACACACCTCAGCTAATTTGACTCTGATGAGGAAAAATTCCTTCCTAACTCCTGAAACAGGGGATCGGTCAGACCTACAGCATCCTAAAAACACAGGTACTGTGGAAGGGGAGAGTGAGTTCAGCTAAAATGGAGCACTGAGCTCAATAAACCCTGGACAAAGGTTTGAATTAATGGTTGTGGGGAGCAAGGAGACAATTGACTCCTGTCTCCTTCTGGTTGGCCAATGGGCATCAGAGCAACCCAGAGGGAGGGGTTTACATTCTAGAGACGTTTAGCACCTTGTGGAACCCTTCAGCTCTCCCACCCATGAAACTGCTTGGCTGGTCTTTATTGCTATGAATAATTCAGACAGCTCTTATTGTAACTTGGTAGTTATGTGTTATGGCTAAAATAATACAAAAGCTCTTCAGGCCAGAGAAATGTTTTTTCTTTGGGTCCAGTCCTTGTTCCACTGAAGTCAAAAGTAAAGTTCCTATTGACTCAATGAAATCAGCAGTAGGCCCTGTGTTTGTAAAATGCCATAAAAAGGTGGCCCTAGATTCTTTTAATAACAAAAAGCTGTAGAACTATATGAAAGTTGAGACTTTGAGGGACTAAGCCAATCTAATTCTATTAAAAATCATCTCTTGAATCCCCTTTTGATTATCAGCAGAAATAAGAAACATTTCAAATTAAAAGGAAATAAGCAATACATAGATGATAAGTTTCTCTTCTGTTCTAAATGATTGGAGATGCCTATTTATTGAAAAATAACAAAACACAGTCCACAAAGGGCATATCTGACACTGGATAACGGCCTTTATTACACTGGTATTAGGTATTTATGGCTTTGGAATTTCATTAACTTTTCCTTGAAAGCTCTCTCTTGCATGGTTCACTGAGCTATACTATGTTCTGGATTTTATAGGCACTTCAATCCTGCTTTGAACGGGGGTTGGACTAGATGACCTCCTTAGGTCCCTTACAGCCCTAATCTTCTATGATTTTATGATTCCACTGGATATTAGATCTGAGTATGACCCTACCGGCATGATTCCAGCTGAAGTAGCAGTCACAGAATGACAAACATGAATCACAAGTTTGAGATTTTAAACATATTGCCATGTGCTTTGTTTCCAATATGACTTGGGGTGTTTTTTTAAAGAGTTTGCAGTGTTCTATTTGAAAATGCTGGGCTGTTTTGTATAACCTTACACTTGTGCTTCTGTTATCTCAAGATGGAGTACTTGTTTCCAAGTCATCCTAAACAGCCTGGAAATAGCTCCACTGAAAGAGGGACAGAAGAAAGCACATTTCCTATTTTGTTAGATGGAAACCAGCAGGAGCCATGTCACAGGAGCTTCTTCAAGACACACACAGTTGTTAAAGAAATGAAAAACAATTCAAAGGAGAAACATGAAAATAAAGGAGCCATTGAAATGTGAGTATGCTCAGTCTACACGATTTGCCTGAATCAATGTATTATCCCGATGCTCTTTAATTTAAACTGGAAGTAGAGACTTGTTCTGTGATGTATAATAAGGGCCCCATTCCCTTCTTCCTTTTGTAAATTTGACTTGAAACATTGCAGCTCTTAGAGTGATCACACATTAAAATACATGTAGGTGTGAGCTTTCAAATATCCTCACCAGTGAATATTCAGAGCATCACATCCTGGTGCTTGCTTCTGAAGTTAACAATAAACCTGCTGAGCAAACTCAGGATGCATGTTTTTAAATGTCCATAATTTTGTTATTTTGAAACTAGAGCTGTTAAAGCAAAGCACATATTCCTTATCCAGGTCTATGTGCCATGCGTGCCAAGTTGGAAATTTTAAAATCAAGCTGATTTCAAGTTTGTCTGAATATAGACGTGCTTGCAAATAAATTTCTTACCAGTCAACTCTTCTCATGTGTACATAAAATCCATGTTATCTATTCTGGAATTGAAACATACTCACAAGCTAACATCTAGTGAGAGAGAGACTGAATGTTCTCTACCAAAAGGAGATGTTTAGAGCAGATGAAAAGCAAAAACAAATTTTAGAACAGAAAATCTGTCTCAACCATAATTAGTGCTCCTACCCTAGCACTAATACAGATACGTACACTGAGGTTAGATGGGTTATGTCTAGTGAGCTTTTTCAAATATATTTTGGATGTATCTTACAGTTTGAACAGTCAAAAATACAGTGCCCACGCCTTTGCCCCACGTGAAATGATCACTGTGCCTCTTACCATGGAAGATGTGGTTCTGAACAATCCAGTTGTGGTATGTAACTTTATTTACTCTCTTCTTCCTCCATGGTATCGGTGCTGTAAATCCTGAAGGAACCGTCGTACATTTTTTAGCCCTAGATTAAAAGTTCTGTGTAGTACTGACTTTTGAGAGAGCATAGCTATTCTAGCATCAAATTCTATCCCCCCAGTGTACACAGAGGGCTCCCATTGAGATTAGTGGAAGCTGTGAACATGGACCCAGAGACAGAAATTTGGCCAACTGACCAACAAATACATACAGAAACTCATATGTTTGGGGGGATATTTCTTTTCACTTAAACTACTGTAAAGGAAACTCATCCATTGCCTAATCCCTTTGAAATGGAGGTGGGGGAGAAGTCAGGCAGAGGGGAGGATTGAATTTGCAGCCACTTATGCTGACAAGCCCAGCATATCCTGCCACAACAAAGACATAGTCTGGACTTGGCAAATTTCCTGGGGTTCACCACTGGGAGAACTTCTCCACCTTTAAGAGGTTCATCAGAACAAGACCCTTTCTGCCAGTCCAGTAGCCTTCAGGATGAGTGGAGGCTATATTGGAGCAATGAGGGATGGCTTTATCAGGGCATCAGAATGAAGTTGTGGGGGTGAGTAAGGCAAGCCAGGAGATATGGACCATGAGGGAGGGAGTGGGCCTGCTGGGGCAGAGAGAAGGGATGTTGGCGAACATGGAAAGATTACAGCCACATCAGACAGAAGGAGAATACTAGCACTTCCCTACCCTGTCCACTGGATGGACTTGTTGCAGATAGCTGGAGAATTATGTTGCTCTGAGGCAGAGGAGAGCTAGAACTGCTGTCCTGGTGGAAAGCCTAAAAGGTTACTTACCCACATGAGCCCACTAGTCAAGGCACCAGGCTGCAGCCCACAGGTACTGGTATAGAGCAGTGGTATTCCCAACATAGTGGGCTGTCTATCAAAGGGAGAAGACAGAGTGCTAGTGTTCACCTATTTTATACTTCTCCTGCATTCCCTCCTCCTAATGTGGCTATTTATCTCCCCAACATTCATGTTTTCTCATGTCTCCTCCACCCCTCAGCTCCTTCCCTCTTATCCCAACATTCAAAACTCTTTTTCATCCATCTACAGATTTATAACAGCGTGTGATGGATGACATGTGGTCATCATGTCCAGCAGTTTGCTGCTTTCGTTTTTTTTTTTTTTTTTGGCAAAAGCATCTGGCTGTGAAATTACTGTAATAACTTGAATATATAAAGTTCCTGTATGTTACTTACATAAGATGAAAGCTGAGTTGCTGTGTGAAATGAGAAACCCACACAGGTTTTTTTTAAGTTAGAGAAACCACCGACATGTGAAGAAAAGAGTGAAAGGGTTTGAGAAGGGAATATTTTAAAATATGTTCCATGTAAAAGTTAAATCTTGTCCCAAAAAATTAAATGGAAAACTAAATTGTCCTGTGCAAAACGATTGTGCCAAATTTGGAGACTAAAACCAGTCTTACTGTGAAAGGATTTTTTTATTTTCTTCTATATGCAAGTTTCAAGGCAACCACCCACTACTGAGCCTCCCGACCCAGTACCTGTGGGTGCCTGTTTATACATATCCTTGCATAGATACTGATACCTACTATCTGAGCGATATTCAGCAATATTATTAGAAATGAAAGGGGGACAGTCGGGAATCTATGAACGTTCTCATCACTATTAGATGCAGTTGCGTTCTTTCAAAGTAATTCAGAGCCAGCATTAAAGCTAGTTGAACAGTCACTGACATTAGGGATTAATTTGCTTCTCACAAAAGCCACAACTCATTTCTTAATATTAAACAGCCATTTCCTGCTCACTACATTGGGTTCAGTTTTTACAAAGGGACACTCCTCCTCCCTCCACAACTGACTTCAGTAGGAGTTATATGAGTAAAGAGTGCAGGACACTGACCTTAAATGTTACAAACATATCTGCCAACCATTAGAATGAGAGGCTTGGCTTCAATGGGCATCTTCTACTTTAAAGTGAAAACTACAACTTTGACTATTTCCAATTTAAAAAGTCCATTTGCTCATATATAGTTTTACTTGGGGGCATCAGAAATAGAGCTGAGCACAACTTCAGAATTTTTGGCCTGGGGGAAAATTCCAATACTTACCCATTTGTTTTTCTGCAAATTGGGACCAAAACAAAAAAGTTTTTTGTTAAGTGGAAATAAAAAAAAAATTGGAAATGGCAAAACAGTGTGCTTCATTTTTGATCAAAATGAAACATTTCAACATTCCCAAATCAAGATGTTTCATTTTGGTTAGTTGAACTGAATCCCCAAAAATGCTTTGTTTGGAGTCAGTTCAACACTGAATTCCATTTCCTGATAGCGTGGCAGTGCTTCCTGGGTGTTGTAGTTTGATCTCACCATTCTCCTTTAAAGCCCAGGCTTCCTGGCCAGCATCCATCATGCAAGTGAAGTGCTGTGACTCCCAAGGTGCACCACACAACTTGGTCACAGGGGTGACCACACTGAATCATGGGAGATATATTCTAGCAAGGTAGCACTGCTTGTTGGGGGGGAATGGAAACCCAGACTACCAATCCCATGAGGCAATGTGGCATAACAGGGAAACAAATTGTATAACATTCATTTGTATTAAGGCATGCTATGACAAGCTAGTAAAACCAAAAAAGTTGATTAGACTAATAATAGATGTAACAAAATACCTCAAAACAGTTAAAAACCTATACATCTATAATCATATATATTTTTTTAATTTTAGGAAGCTAAATCAGCAATTACTTACTGGACTAATTATCTGGACAAAGAAGAATCCATTTTCTAAAGTGTAAAAGGATTAGTAAGATACAGAAACTCAACAGCAATCAGATTTCAGCTTTATGTACATCTTTGTGCTACAAACTGCATACTTTGTGTGATCTCGCTTTCTATGTATATAAAATGAAATTGCTGTGTTGAATGTACTTTAACTTCCTACAGGCCAAAATCTTGATCTCATTGAAGACAATAGGAATATTGCCATTCACTTTAATTACAGAATGGTTAAAAAACAGATGATAAATTTGTCTAATGAAATAGATAAATTACAATTTGGGTGACTTCCTAATCTTTAATTGAACAGCAAGGTTAGTTGTTAGAATATACCCCAGTGAACTAGTTAATGCTTTTGTAATTTATATTGATGTGATAAAATCAATCATAATTTCTCATTGTGAGCTCTTGTAAGCAGAGCAATGAAATCAAAGAAGGAAGTTTTTTTTTTAAATAGCCTATTCCAGTTTAAGCTAAGCACTGGCTTGGATGCAAGATCAGATTTCACTTAATGAAGGGAGACAGGCTACTTATGGGCATTTGGTCAAATGCACTGGAAAGAATTAACACTTTAAAACACATAGTTCTTAATGTAAAATCTTCCATATAGAAATGACTAACAAAACTACATGTAAATCAATATTTCAAGCTTCTAAGCATCCACAATATTAAATGTACTGAATTTCAGATGTTTGTTTTTTAAATGGATGCATCAAGCTTATTTTGTCATGCTGGGGGACACTGCACTTCATATACAAGTGAGCTCTTATATTACTTCTCATCAGCCATTTTGCAGACCAAACACTAGCTCTTGTGGCAGAATAGGACACTGAGCACTATGAGGGGAGAGACGAGCAGAAGAGAAAGCTGACTTGAGAAACAGAAAGCAAGCTAAATAATGTTTCTTTACTGAAAAAAGACAAGCAACTCTCAGCTGTCATATACCTACTTGGAGGCAGAATAATTAGAGGCTGTCAGTTAATGAGTGGGTCCCCTCAGGCATGGCTTCCTTGACTGACAGTTCTGCTGCCTCCAATCACTGCAGTAAAGACCTACCACTCTGAAGGAGCAGAGAACAGGAGGGAAACATCCTTAGAAATGTATCATCCATCATAAGTGAGATATTAAAGATAATGTTTTCAACTGACATGGAGTCTTAAATGTAGATGGTTTCTCTGATTCTTTAGGAATTGTAATATCAGTGAAATTGAGAGACTTTTTTGTTTTCCTACCCATCTGACAGCTGTGATGCTTAGAACAAGTTTAGCTAATATCTCCGTCCCCCTTTACCAAACTAGCCAACTTTTATGCATGGATAACACTTGACATGGCTTTACAATGTTGAAAGAATAGGGTTGGTGCTCTATGTTACTGTATATAGATATGATCATCAGTGCACACCTGGATAAGTAAACATTAATTCAAAGCGCACTCACTGCCTTTAGTACTACGTACCACCAAAAAGAATATCCTAAGGACAGAACACAAAATGCTGAAGAGAACTGCTAGGACCAGTAATCTAAATCTCCATAGCTATCTCGCATTTCCATGGGTGTGGAAAACAACTGCATTGCAAGTTTCAATTAGAAGAAAGTAGTACCTTGAGAGCCAGAGTATTTTAATACAAAAAGGTCAGCTGTGTGCATTTGTTTAAACAAAAATGTAACCAGTAGACCTCAAGACAGGAGTTAGAAAATGAAGCATGCAATAAGACGACAAATAACAAAAATGGGGCTGCAATCAGTCCACTACTTTAAGGTGCGTTCGTTAAGCTACTTCAAGTCCAATATAAAAATCACTCCTATCTTCGCTACAGTTGATGGGATGTTTTCGGTTCCAAGATGTTGTGCATGGTTGGTCACCAGGCCTGCAGTTGTCAATATGTTCAATCCAGCTGAATCACTGAAACAATTCTGTAAGGGTTTAGCATGATTCCACGCCGAGATAACTAATTTGATTTCCAACTTGTGCCTTTCATTAAAAACACAGCATAAGGCATTTGAAACAGATTATTTTAAATCTCCTTTGTGTCCAGTGAAGAAGATCTGCCAGCCTTTATTCATGTCTAAAAGACAGAAATTTTAATGGAAATAAAGTATATATATTTATTTTCCTAGCACTGTATTTCAAATCACTAAGACTAGAGAAAAAGAGTCAGCATTTAGAATGCTACTACCACACCTATATGCAAGTTTTCAAAATGAATTAGTAAAGAAACGAGTTATTAAAAGGAGTCACTGTGCCTAAAATGTAGAACAAGGGTTACAGACTTGTTTTAAAGAAACAAGTCTATTTTTGTGCTTAGCTACTAATAAGTGAACCACTAATTGTAAGGCCAAGAGTTATACAGCAAGGACTATTAGTGTGTTGCCCTGTTTTGAAGTATCAGTCTGCATTAACATAGAGCATTGTTATGCAGATTATGCTGAAAGGCTTAATACCCTGCTGCAGTATCCAGAGGAGGGGGAAAAACCTATTCAACAAGCCCTAGTAGAAAGAATTAATATTAGGTAACTGCAATAGTATCAGTAAAGATTACTGTTACTTTTGAGATTTTAGATACTTTTCTTAGAAAGGGGGTTTAAGTTGTCATCGACACTTCAAACTTCAGATTCTCATAAGGAGAGGTTTTATTCAAGTCCACGTAATTGCACATTAAAACAAAATGTAAGAGACTTTAGCACTAAAATAATGTGAATCCTTCCCCACTAAACACTAAACCAACCAAGAACTAAAGTAACAGATCAACAACCTGTAAATGCAAAATGCAAATTTAATTTCCCACAAAACTAGAATTTCTAATTTTTAAGTCAAACATTTTTGTGAGTATTTAGAGAACTAGCATTTGTAGAGAAAAAAAAACAGCTATAGTTGAGTGCAGGATGCATGATCAAATGCACACGTTAAGGTTATAATTTTTATTAAACAGAGATCCTTACCTGTAGCATTAATCTTATTAAATATTAAAACTGAAAATTTTCAAATCTAATTTTTGTTCTTGTTCATGATCAATTAAGTGCAAAAAATTAGTCAGTTTTGTGATACAGCCAACTGCCATATCTTTTTTGCATATACAAAGAAATATTACATTAAATGTAGGTCTATTTGCATTCTTCCCCTTGATGGATGTTAAGTAATTGAACATGAAAAATAGTTTATTTTAACCTGGATGTTATGCTTTTACTTGCTCTCTTCCGCCTTCTATTTTTCCTTCTTTCTCCTGAGTCTCTTGAATCAAAGTGTTCCTCTCCATCTATTTAAATCCATTCCTAAAATTCACCTTCTCTATTTCCCCCACCTCCATTATTCACTCTTTTGTTCTTCTCAATTTCTACCACTGTTTCCCTCTCCCACGCTCTTCTATTGCCCTTTCTCACTGACCCTATTCCATTCCTCTTAACCAATAGTTTTGGTTCTTCATTCCCAGAGCACAATTTAGCTGTGCAGCCAGGAGCCAAGCACAACTTTGCTTTCTGCTGACTAGTGGAGCCAGGAGCAATGGAAGTCTCATTGGCACTGGGCAGCAAAGGGAGAAAAGAATTGTCAAATGCTTCCTGAAAGCACTTCTGTGAAACACAGCATTTCCATTCAGAAGGAGACACACGAGCCACAAGAAACACATTGTGTGGCCACATAAAGCTCACAAACTGCAGGTAAAGCATTGGCACACTGCTGCAATGTTTAGGTTGTATGCATGTATTTAAACATACCTGTCAAACAAAAACTGTTTACTGGCATTAGAAATCACAAGCACATTTCTATTAGGTTTTGTAAAACCTGTTCTTTTTTTAAAAAAATGAAAAGATAGCTGGAGGTAGAAATTCCCTAGCAGGTCATTTAAAAAGCCTTTACACATGACAGGCGAGACTGAGCATGATGTCAAATTGTTTCACTATGAGTACATCTACACCTGCAGCACACCTAATTAACTCAGGTTCCCAAAACTCAGGCTGCAGGGCTAAAAATAGCAGTGTAGACATTTGGGCTTGGGCTGGGACTTAGGCTCTGAGATACACCCCCCTCCCATGGTCTCAGAACCCAGATACTAACCTGAGCCCAAGTGTCTACACTGCTAGTTTTAGTCCTGCAGCCTGTCCCCCTCCCCACCCCCCAACTAGACCAAGTCAAGTGACTGGGGCTTAGACTCGATGCCACAGGTTTTTACTTGCAGCATAGCTGTATCCTAAGCTTTTAACTAAGAACGCCCTAGTTTTTAGGAAAGTAGTGCCCTCTATGCACATTTTAAAATAAATCTCAGTCGCATAATACTAACCTGTTAGTGTGGTGTTGTTCTGGACAAGAGAATTTACGGTCTGTTTAAAAAAGACAGCACAAGTAACAGTCATTCCATTAGTTCAAGTTTTGGAAAGTTAAGCTTAAATATTCCAACAATTTTTATGACACCAATAGGAAACCTTGCCTATCCATCCCATACTAAGTTAGATGAGTCACATTTCAAAACAACCTTTCAGCCAGCAAGAAAAACAAATCAGATAAGGTAAGATAGGAAAAGATTTGATCATGCATTAAAGCCAAGACAATCCTAAGAAAGGCATTTTCTTTTTAAGAGACATCCTTCTTTTGCTACTAGGTTCTTCAAGCAGTTCTAAAATTCAGTCCAAAATATGAACTAGGAGTCTATATAATGCTTGCTAATGGTTATATAACAAGAAATTAGCAAATACACAAGCCCAGTAATCTCTCACTCACTCCCCCCCCCCCCCGAAGATCAATTGGTCCAAAGCTGCAGTCAGTGCTGTGGAAACTAGAGCATCATCGCTACATCACAGAGATCAGAATAGTCAGGTGTTGTATGAGAATTCTGGTATTATGACATGTTCCAGAGAATCTCTAGTGAACGCTGTACACCAGCAGACATTACAAGATGAAAAGAATTTTTATAAGACCCTCAACTTGTTTGGGAGCAATCCAAGAAGCCCTATCCTGGGAAAATTCCCAGCTAAGTCAAGGGAACTTCTACCTGAATTAGAGTAGTGTAGTGCTTATCGTATGGGCTAAAAACCCTCTTTAACTCTTAGCTTGGTTCAGTTCTAATCAAGTATTTTCATCCTTACCTGCAATTCCTAGTAACTTATAAAATAGTGGTGTATTTATATCAATTGCCAGAAAAATGGACAAGATTACCGTACATCTTTTCCAGCTCTAGATTCCATTCCACTGCTAAGCCACACCTAAAAACTGCTAGTTGTAGTGAGTTCTGTAGTGGTTTTGTCACTTGAAAAGTATTCAAACTATTAGTCATATTTAAAAACTTGTTGGTGATTGAAACTAGTGCAGAATACAGTTGCTTGCTTACTGAGTAGGGCGTTTCACTGAGATGTATGATGCCAGTACTCTGGAACCGGCACTGGTGGTCCACTGGTCTTCAGATACAGTTTGTTGGGTTATGATTTATAAAACCTAAATAGGCTTCCCCTCCTTGTGCCATACATTTGTGGGCAGCAGACACTCTCAAGTTAGATACGCCTTGTTATGAAAGGAGACTGTCAAGGGTTTGTTCAGCAAGGATACCAGAACTACAGCTGAATGGGAAACTCTTCTGTCCTGCAAAATCTGCCAAGATTTAAAAGTTTCCCATTCTGTATCAGGTCAAATTAGAGACCGTTTGAGGTTTTTCATGAGACGCCCAACCTAGAATAGCCAATAACCCAATAGTTAAGGCACTCACCTTGAACGTAGAGACCCAGGTTCAAGTCCCTGGTCAGCCTGAGTCAGAGCACAGACTTGAACCTCACTTTCCCACATTCCAGGTGAGTGCCTTAACCACTCATTTCTTGACTAGACTGGAATGAGTCTCTCTCTCAAACTAGAAACTCCATCCTGGCCCAGACAAAACTGACTTGCTCTCATGAAGAGTTTTGGTTACAACAAATAAGCATTTTACAACCAAAACGTCAGTTGACTAATTCCTGATGAGCAACATGCAGGACTCTGGAACTTGCCCCTCTGGCCTGAAAAAAAGCCCAAACCCGGTAACCTTCTGGGCATGCTGCAAGAGGAATTGGTTTGATATGGTGTGTGGAGAGGGCTGAAGTATGCTTCTCAGAAGGCATGAAAAAAAAAGGGGGGGTATTTTATTTATCTTTTTAGGGTATGTTAATGGCTGGCTGAGTTCCAATTGAAGGATCATTTTAATAATGTTGGGTTTTTCTTGTACAACTAGTGTTAGGGTATGTAGAGTCTCATAGGCATGGTTTTATTATTTAGAGCTGAAGAAGTGTAACCTAAAAACTGGATTCAGGTGCAGGGTTGCAGTGATGAAAAGATTAGTGCAAGTAACTCAAGGACTAGCCCTGTTTTCATGTTACAAACTTGTTTGTACTCTAGTGTACCAATAAATGCCTGAAGCAATTAAATTGTGGTTTTTCATACTGCCAATCTCTACCTACCAATAGCCACCAAGAAAAATAAAGTATACATTTAGAAATACTGTATTGATAAAATGTCATATGTTCATCTATCATTGCTTTGTCAGATGCCACTGAAGCCTTTCATGAACTTTCAGCATTTGAGTCCTCCCTTCCTAAGGGGCCTTTAAAATGTGAGGATGTGTTCAGCTATCACACTGAAAAAAAGCCCACCAAGCCTCTTAACATCAACATAATCCACAATGCTCGTAGAGTGAGAATAGTCTTTATTACACCCAACTGGCAAAGAGAATTTATATTCATTGTACTTTGTAAATGTGTGTGCAGTTTACCTCATTACAGGAAGCAACCATTTGATGGAGGGCTCTCAAGGATGAATGCATCTGCTCAAGTGACTTTAGCTCCTCCTATTGGAGTTTTTAAAAAAAGTAAAGAAAAGGCCATCATAAATAACTTTACACTAGTGATCCTCAGCCCGCAGGCCACTTGCAACCCAATCAGCATACACCTGCGGCCCAGGTGTCATCCTCAGGGCCATACAGGTAGTATATCTATTGTGTGGATGTGGCCCACGTAACACACAGAGCTGCATATCAGGCCCACAATGGTAAATAGGTTGAGAACCACTGTTTTACACATGGGCACCACCACTTTGTTGGAAGACTTTATTTTATACTTTGATTTCACATTTCTTCCAAAAATATGCGTACTTAATTCCGGTCCTCTTCCATTTTAATCATACATTTTTAAAATGTTAAGATTTTCTATAGCACCAAGCATCTCGACTGTTTTACAAACATGAAATTAACCAAGCCTCACAGCATATCTGTTAACTACAGGCTGCATCATTTGCATTGTGCAGGTGGAAAACCCAGGTACAGAAAGACTGTGAGATTTGCAGTCACAAAGAAAGCAAGCATTAGTTAGCAGAAACTCCTTTTGGCATTCAGCAAGCTGCTTATTTCAGTAGCAAAAGTGTACAAAACACCACAATAGTTGGCCTCAACGATTCTTCTTTAATTTCGCAAATCTTGCTAGGTTTTCGTAACCAGATCACTGCTCTAGGACCGAGGAGTCTGCAGATACGATGCGTTTTCAGTAAAAGGGGCAGGATTTTGTCTGGCGCTGACGACACAAACGGGCTTCTCACGACTAAGCTAAGCAGCCTGCGCCTGCTCCGCAGTACGGGGCAGGACGAGTTACAGGCTCCCCACTAACGTCAGCGACATCGTTGCAGCGCACGGGGGGACAGGCGCGTGCGGGGCTGAGGCGTCGGGACGCGGAGGCGGCAGCAGTTTGAACAGCTCTTCCCTTTCACACGCGGGGAGCCCGGGGCCGCTGTCCGGCGGCCTTCGGTGGGGAAACGCTTGTTTTTACACCGCCCACGGGCGGGGCACGTGCAGGGCCGGGAATGCCGAGCCCCGCCGGCACGAACATTTCCTCCCGATTCAAGCCTCCCTTTGCCGCGGTCGCGCGCGGCGGAGCTGCTGGCTGAGGGCGCTGCCCGCCGCCCCGGGCCCCGCCACGGCCCAGTGACAGAACCCGGGGGGCGAGGCGCCTCCGAGCCCGGGGACCGGCACCAGGGAGCCGAGGGGGCGCGGGCCGGGGCTCTCGGTACCACGTGCCCAGGGAGCAGCACAAGGTTCGCTTCGCGCCGGGAGGGAGGGGCCACGGCCCGCAGCCGCACGACCGCCCCGGACTGGGCTTAAGTATCGCGAGATTTCAGAACGCCGCAGCCAGGCCGGGCCAGGTGTGGGGTCCGATTCCTTCCCCTCCCCCTCCCCCCCCTCCTTGCGCGCGATCTCCAGGTTTTTCGGCCGGGGCGGGGGTCTCGCTCCGGTCCACAGGGAGGAGGAGGAGGGGGGAAGGGAAAAGGGAAGTCACGCGCGTGACCGTTACGGTAAAATCAGGGAGCCCGCCCCGCTAACGGGTGAGAGGCGGGGCCCGGCCCTTGTATGAGGGGAAGGGCCCAAACCCTGTAAACCCCGCCCTCGTGCCGGCGCCGCAGCGAGGGCCCGGCCGCAGTCTGAGTCTGTGACGACGGTGGGGCTGACCCCCGGCCCCGCCCCAGCATGCGCCGCTCGCCACCGCGCAGAGCCGGGACACGGCGGCGCGATCCTCCCGTCTCGGCGGCCCACAGAAACGCGCTCCCACGACAGCGCCCGCCGGCCGCGTGACGTGGCGAGGCGTCCTGGCCACCCAAGCGCGCGGGAAGGGGATGAGGGGCTCGGCTCCGCTCCCACCTGCAGCCGCGCGGCCTCCTCCCGCTCTCGCGCCGGTTTCGGTCTCGCGCCTGGGGGCTGGTGCGGCTGCTCCGTGCCCGACATGGTGAGGGGCGGAGCGGTCCGTCAATCTCCCCGGCGTGCGCCCTGGACCCTCCCTCTGCAACGGGCGTTGAGAGAATTTGAATGAGAGCGGGCGCTGGGGACTGCCTGTGACGTCACTCCCGTGGGCTGGGCCGCCTGGGAGGGCGGGGGCGGGTGTCCTGGCAAAGCGAGGGACGGGGCTCTGCTGTAACGCGCGCATAGGCTGTGGCGGCCGGCGGGTTTCTGTGTAATGCGTCTCCATTGAAACACTGCAGGCCCAGTGGGGGGCAGGAGTGACTCCGTCCAAGCAAAAGCAAGGCGAGCCCCGTAGCACATTAAAGACAACACATTTCTGAAGGCAGACGCTTTCGTGGGCTCCACCGCACTTCTTCAGATGCCAAACGACGTGGGGTGCAGCCCACGAAAGCTTATGCCTGCAGAAATTGGTTAAAGTGCAACAGAGCTGGCGTGGTTTTTGCTGCATACAGACTAACACGGCTACCCCGCGGGAACTTCTGTCCAAGCAGTGGACAGAGGCAAAACCGTTAGGCACTTTCCGCTGAAGTATTGGAAATGAGAGCAAAATCTGTTCGTGTTATTAGAACTAGAATTTCCATTGGACACCAATCCAGGTGAGCTGGCAAAAAACTGGCACAGATTGCTACCTAGGCAGGTGCTATCTGTCAGTGACTCATACAGGGGCTACAGTGACAAATGGACAAAGGAGAGATGCTCAAACACCTGGTGAAACCCTATCATGGGTTAATGCTAGAGGATAGCTGCCTCTGCCAGATAGCCAAGATTCCCCTTCTTTTTACACATTAGTGAAACTTGTATAGCTGATCAGATGATAGCATATCATGAACTGGCCCAATAAAATGTTGTGCGTATAGGCCTTTTACATATACAGATGAAAAAGGGTTCTGTAGGGTTAATTAGACTCTCCATTATACTTGTGTTACCTTTTCATAGGCAAATTCTGCCTATACAGGCTTATTGCTTCCAGTGGGTTGCAGAGCTGTAACTTAGTTGCAGGCACTTAGTGAACAGTTCAGTTGGTGGTGCACAAGAAGGACCAGGATCTACATTTCTCCCTCTTAGCTGCATTGGGGCTGCATGGCTAACAAGATAAAAGTAAACTGTATCAGCTCTTGTTATTTGTCACTAAAGCAAGTAGGTTCAACTCTGAATACACAAATTAAATAAATGTTGAATGAGGAGGTGCCTGTTTACCTAGTCTCTTTTTTGGTGCAGACTGCCCTTTAAGAAATTAAAGAAGAGCTTTGTGTAACCTCAAAATCTTGTCTCTTTCACCAACAGAAGTTGGTCCAAAAAGATAGTACCTCACCCACCTTGTCTCTTTAAGAAATGATTAATTTATTTAAGGAAGAGACAGAATAAAAGAGGTGAAGCAATAGACTCAATTTTCTTGCATTTCAGAAAGGTTTACACCATAACACATAAGGTGGACAAGTAGGATCTTGATAGTAAGATTTAAAAAAAAACAACTTTGACTTATTAACTGAGGCCAGAGAGGGGTGTAAATGGTCACAGATTGAATAGTAGGGAAGTGACAAGTAGAATGCAACAAGAGTCAGTGTTAGACCCAATCTTGTACACGTTATGCATAAATGACTTCAGAATGGAATGCTCAGCAACATACGCAAATTTGCAGAAACTGGGAGGGCTAACCCCAAATAAAAGGGACAGTGAGTACAAGGTTACTTGGTGGGTTTAAAAAAGAGATACAGGCTAATTAGTGGCTTATGAAATGTAAAGAAATGAAAATAGGATTGAAAGGCTAAGGGGATCATTAGGGCCATCACCATAGCAAGATACTGATCAAGAAAATAATCTTGAAGAAGAAGAAGAAAGATGGGAACCAAGCCAAGTTCAAAACAGTCCACTGGGCAAAAGGAAAGACTGCAATCATAGCTTTCTGTAAGTATATTCAATGCTTCTTAATTGTTATGCAGTGCCTAGATAGTAAAGTGATAAACACCTTAGAAGTACCAAGGAGAGAGATTAGATTAGATTAGAAAAGTGAAAATATTAAAAGTATTTCTCTGTGTCTGGATTTAGGAAAGCAAATAAGATGTATAAATAGATTAATAGAGAAAAAATAAAAAGAGCTAATTAGGGCATTGAACAAAGTGGAAAAAGCACACCCTGGATGATATAGTGGGGACAATTTGGGACATCTGTCAGGTAGGTTATTGAAGAACTAGAAAGGAGACAGTAAAAGACTACAAGGATGATAAAGAGTTTCTGGGTTTATAACTATGAGGATAAATTAGGACAATTAGGTTTAATTATAACTAATTAGAAAAGAGTTTATGCAGCAGCATAACTGGGATGTATAAAATTGTGGGGGCTAGAAATAAGGTACATGTCCCAAAACAGATTTAGAAAGAAGAAGTGATAGAAGATAAAAGACTAATCAGGCCCGGTCTACACTTACCTTTGCGATTCGGCGGCAGTCGACGGGAGATACGCAAGTGATGTACTTGCGTATCTCCCGTCGACTTTGCAACGTCTCCTCTGCGTGGCATCCATAGTGCGCTACGTCAAAGGGAACAGCGTTCCCTTCGACGCAGTGCTCCGCCACTTACCGAGGTGGTTTTCCTGTGTCGCTTCCTGGATCGACTGAGCGTGTCTATACAGGCCGCTCAGTCGATCCAGAGCAATCGATGTGACGGCAGCGAATTTGCCGCCATCAGTGTAAACCCAGCCTCAGTAAGGGAGTTTGGGGAAAAGATATTTGCATAGGGCTAGAGCCACAAAGGAGGCTTAGGGTTCAATAATTCAATGCCTAATATATATGCCCCTTGCTGCCTAGTGGAATCCACAGCCCCAAGTTAGACACCCAGACTCCCTGTACAATGTAATCCCTAATCATGGGATTCACAAGAGTCAGAAAACTGAGTGAGGCGCAACCTAAATTAGCCCATAGAAAATGCTGAGGAGAAGGAATGTATCTTAAACCCCACCCTCTAAATCTGAGCTGGAGGGAGGCATCTCCCTCTGCTCAGGATTCATGGCTGTGAATTGTCCAGGAGTTAGGTACCTACGCCCTTTTTTGCACATACATACACACAAAAAGGTGGCAGTGGCGATCTTAGTTTATACCCACCCTATGAAAGACACCATGGAAGGAGAGAAGGTGTGATTTGAAGCCAGGTCTCCCACCTTTCAAGGGAGTACTTCAACCATCAAATTATAGTGTAGTTGGTGTGTGTGTGTATGTGGGGGGCGTGTCTCTTAATCTCTCCTGTTGATCTTCTTCTTTGTATAACTGAATAGTCATTGGTTCAGACAAAGTCCGAATTATATTATAGCCTAGTGGTTAGAGCACTTACCTGGGAATTAGAAGACCCAAAATCAAGTTTCTATTCCTGTTGGTTCTTAGGCGTGCACTAGTTGTCTGGGGATCAGGATTTAGTTGGCTGTGGCATACCTATTGGTGGAGCTTTACACACCTAAATGATTTTATTGACAGAAATGTGGGTGCCTATAGGGTTAGACAGCAGCAGAATGGGAGTTCTAAGGGTCTAAATTTTGGATTTAGGTCCCTAGAGTAACATTTAGGCACCTAAATCCCTTTATGGATCTAACCCATAGATCATATCCCCCATTAGTCATCTCTTTTCTATGCTGAACAGTCCCAGTCTTTTTAATCTCTCTTTGTATGGAAGCTGTTCCATATTGCTAATCATTTTTGTTGCTCTTCTCTGTACGTTTTCCAATTCTAATTCATCTTTTTTGAGATGGGGCAACCAGATCTGAACACAGCATTCAAAATGTGGGCATATCATGGATTTATATAGTGGCATTTTGATATTCTGTCTTATTATCTGTCCTTTTCCTAATGGTCCCTAACATTGCTAGCTTTTATTGCTCACACTACACATGGGTAGATGTTTACAGAGAACTCTCCACAGTGACTCCAAGATCTCTTTCTGGAGTGGTAACAGCTAATTTAGATCCCAACATTTGGTATGTATAATTGGAAATACATTTACCAATGTGCATTAGTTGGCACTTAACACTGAATTTCATTTGCCATTTTGTTGCCCAGTCACCTAGTTTTGTGAGATCCCTTTGTAACTCTTCATAGCTAGCTTTGGTCTTAACTAGGCTGAGTAATTTAATATTGTCTGCAAACTTTGCCACTTTACTGTTTAACACACACACGCACCCCCAGTTACTGGTCAATCAGAGGACCTTCCCTCTTATCCCATGACTGGTTATTTTGCTTAAGAGCCTTTGGTGAGGGACTTTGTCAAAGACTTTCCAAAAGTCCAAATACACTATATCAGCTGGATTACCCTTGCCTACATGCTTGTTGACAACCTCAAAGAATTTTAATAGATTGGTGAGACATGATTTCCTGTTACAAAAACTATATTGACTTTTTCCTCAATATAGCATGCTTATCTATGTGTCTGATAAGTCTGTACTTTTACTATAGTTTCAGCTAATTTGCTTGGTACCAAAGTTAGGCTTGTCTGTAATTGCCAGAATCACCTCTGGAAACTTTTTTAAAAATCAGGGTTGCATTAGCTATTCTCCAGTCATCTGGTCATCTGATTTAGACAATAGGTTACATACCAGAGTTAGTAGTTCTGCAATTTCATATTTGAGTTCCTTCAGAACTCTTGGGTGGATACCATCTGGTCCGGGTGACTTCTTAGTGTTTAATTTATCAGTGTGTTCTAAAACCTCCTCTATTGTCAGCTCACTCTGGGACTGTTCCTCAGATTTTTCACCTGAAAAGAATTGCTCAGATGTGGGAATCTCCCCAACATCCTCTACAGTGAAGACCAATGCAGAGAATTCATTTAGCTTCCTTGCAATATCCTTCTCTTCCTTGAGTGCACCTTTAGCACCTCAATCATCCAGTGGCCCCACAGATTGTTTGGCATGCTTCCTGCTTCTGACATACTTACCGTTTTTGTTGTTAATTTTTGTGTCTTTTGCTAGTTGCTCAACTGCTTTTGGGGGCAGGGCTTATAACCCCTCAGCTCCCACAATTCTTTGTGGCACAGGCAAGCATTTTGAAAAAGGACTCCATTTCTTTCTCTAGTTTTCTATTTCTTCCAGGCTTGGTGGGAAGGGGTAGAGGGAAAAATGAAAGGTGAAACTCCTTGTTAAAGGTGAATAGTGTACTTTAAAAATGTATAGCTAAATCAGCACTCCCTTTCCAAAGCAATCATGCTCCTGCTGTGACTGTATTTATATGCACACTTTTCAGACAGTCCTGCTTCTAAGGGAAAGCTTGGTGGGTGTAGAGGCTGCAAATGAAAGACTAAACACTTGTTTTCTTAAAGGTAAGCTGTAAAAATTCTCCTCCTACAAAATGCTGCTAGCCTTTTAGAGCTCTGGATGATGCTTTCCCCAGAGAGAGAAAAATATTTTTATGACAAGGACTGTAGTATTGTTTCCCCCTAACTGAGGCCTTCATGCCTCATTATTTTCACTTGAATGAGATTCCTTCCAAGGGTCCTATTTCAGCAAGGAAAAGAACTCCTTGAGTACTCTGCATAGAGTTCCCCAGATAGTCAGAGTAAAAGGAAGATGATACCTATTCATCCACACCAAGAACTCCATTCTAAAGCCTGTTAACAAAAATAGAAATAAAGATATTGAAGCTCTATTGCCTAAATTCCTCAATCCATGTTGTCCCAAATAGAATAATTGAGTGTGCCAAGACTAATGTGTCATGCCTTCTCGGGATTCTTGCTCAGTCTTCTAGGTCAGAGGATTTATTAAGTAATATACAGTAACTCCACTGATAGATATATCATCAGAAAGAGAGGTTTACTGAAGAAAATATATAGGTTATGGATAATCAACTATTGTTGTGCAGGTGTTCATACTGCTGTGTAAATTTTAAAACAGCTTTTAGACATATTTGTTACAATTTCATGCTTTCTATAACATTGATCTCCTTTTAAAAAAGAACTGGTGTTTAAGCCAACTCTTTACAAAATTGCAATGTCATATAACGTTCCTGAACACCTCTGATTTTTCTCAATATTAATCGGAGTTATAATCCATATGTCCTACTCTACATCATGAGATTGTCAAAACTATAATTTCCTAGCTGTCAGTTATCCTTTATTATTGTATTATATGATATTATTACATGCTTTAAATTGTTTCTAGTGACTTATTCTTTGTAATCAGCTGTAATGATTAGACTGTCTTTTCTCCTACATTGCGCATTTACTTTGTGTGCCAAAACAGACTTTGTTATTTGCTCAAGAGAAGCCGACAGGGAACTAAAAGAAGGAAAATGGTGTAAATGTTCAGGATCACAAGGGACAAAGGATTAATTGTGTTCCAATTTAGCCTTTAGCTAAAGTTCATATTAAATCTGACACTATTAGGGTTTGGAATCAGAGGAAGAAAAACTAAGAAGTATAAAAATTAAGTCACCTGATTAATTTAAAATAATGATTATGAGAAATAAAAAACTATCAGGGAAATAAAAGATTCCGCTTTACTACATTTTTCCATTATTGTTCCATGTAGCTGTTTTGAGCTATGTAACAGAAATACATTTTCAACAAAACATTTTAAAGAAACCTTTAAAATGTATTTTAATAGTTACAAATAAAAAGATTTATAATAGCAATAATATGCTGCAGTGTAGATAATAGCGGGCAGCTGGTATACTTATTTGTTGAATGACTGAACTCCTTTGGCTTTCAAATTTGTCTCATGTCACAACTCTTTGGCATTTCCTATTGACTATCTTAAGCTGTTCTCTGCTCAGAGTGCTGGCTTTTGTGAACACCATTCTCAGGTGCCTATTTCTCCCCATGCATTGTTTAGGGAGCCTGGGTGTCTAATTCGAGACCGAAGATTCCACAAGGGGACAGGGCATCTAAATGTTAGGCGCTGCAATGTGTGTCTACCCTTGTGTGCTCACTGTTGTATTTGAAAAAAACATCTAAACTATCCTGATGTTAAATTATCACTAGAACTGGGGGAACAAATCCTGTTGAATTACATGGGTTCAGCTTCACTGACTTGAATGGGAATTAAACTGTGTAAGAAGTTGGCCCAGGCTTTTTTAATACTTCAGAACTCAGTAGCATTAATTGTGTTCCCATTTTGCAGAGAGGCCCTCATTGATGGCTAATTTTCAGTTTTGCATCTGCCCATAGTGTGTGACTAAGGCCTTGTCTTCACTATGCAAAGTTTATAGTTAGTAAATTGAGTTAAAGATTTACTTGCGTGAAAACTACGAACTTCCTTGTCTTCAGTAGAATTTACTTCATGTTAGTTGCCACTTGTTAGCTAACTCAAATTAAGAACACACTTCCTAGAGAAGACAGACAGCCTAAGAAGCAACAACACTGCAGGGATTTGTCTATATACAGTTTTTGTACTGCTTTAACTATATCAGAAACTGATATGTAACTGATATAGTTAAAGCCCTCCCACTCGCTAGTGAGGACACAGTTATACTGGTAAAAAGGTGCTTATATCAGTATAGATTACTTCCATATATTTATCAAGCTTATATGAAGCCTTACATCAAAAGATTTTTAAAACTATCAGTGGAAATTGTTCAAAGGAGTAACATTCACCTGAAATCTTTTCATCCAAAATTTTCTACTAATTCCTGTTTTGGATTAAATTGTAGTTGTTTTTCTTTACTCTAGTTAGTAATTATACATCATTTTTTTCTCTTCTGCCTGTATGCATTGATACACCCAAGTGTGTAAAATAGTTTGTGGAGGACAATACTGCACACAAGTTGAGGGAAGGTTATTTTGTTAAATCTCCACTTTTCACAACTGTCAATTGATAATAGGGGGAAATACTGAAATATCACTTTCTTGGTGTGAAGTTGTATGTTGCACACCATTAGAAGGACTAGGATTCTAGTCTATCTATGGTTAGCGTTAGTAGCTGACCACTTTCTGCCTAAAATAGTTTAAGAATAGCAAAGCTGTAAATTGACTTCTTGGAGTCCTCATTTTTCAGGTTACATGAGCAGAATTAAGGGTGGTTTGGGAATGTACTTTGTAGGTGTTTTTTAACGTATGTCCACAGATTAAAGATACTGTGTAACATGTAATAATATTAGAATATTTATGTATCTTTCCTTAACTTTTCCTTTCCCTATTTTTACATGCTCAAGCCAAAATATTCAAACCGGGGTGTCTAAAGTTAGGCACCTAATTCCACCTAAAGCCTAAATAAGGCACTGGTGATATAGACACACTCCCATATACTTAACATTATGTAGGTGAATACCATTGAGTTTAGTGGAATTATTCAGGTGAGTAAAGTTAAGCATATGCATAAATGTCTGAAAGAGGGAGGTCAAAGGGTACATCTACGCAGGGATAAAAGATCTGCAGCATGACTGCAGCTGGCCCAGGTCACTTGGCTCAGGCTTGGGCTGCAGAACTAAAAATTGCTGTGTGGACATTTGGACTCTGGCTGGAGCCCAAGCTCTGGGACCCTCCCTCCTCAGATGCTCCCAGAGCTGAGGCTCCAGCCAGAGCCAGAATGTCTATATAGTGATTTTTCAGCCTCAGAGCCTGAGCCTTGGTAGTCTGAATCAGCTGACCCAGGCCAGCCATGGATTTTTTTATCCCTGTTTAGACATAGCCTAAGTGGTCTGATTTTCAAAAGTACTGTACCTTCAGTTCCACTTGACTTCACCAGAAAAGAGAGAACTCATTTAGCTAACTTTAGACCCTGAGGTTTAAAACTATTGGTCTTATTTTTTTAAAATGTAACATGTCTTGCTATATAAGTTACTCAAGCTTTTTCTCTGTTACCTAACTCATTTACAGTTCAGTTTCAGTTGAGGAGTTAAAGTTGATAGGCCTTTGAGGAAAATTGGTCTTTAAGGTTTGAACGGGAAGAGAGTGGCATTGTATTATTCTGAAGGATGTAAATACTTAGGGCGGTCCATTGAGGTATGATTAGGAGCAATGAGATGAAGTTAAGCCAAGAAAAACTTTGACTGATTATTAGAAAAAAATATCCTAGTAGTGAGATATATTAGTTTTGAGAATATTTTCTTATGGGAACAGATAGTAGTTCCAGCATGCAAGACATGTAAAAGTCATCTGGACAAAGAATATATTATAGGAAACACTCTTGCACTGGCACCTGATGGACAAGATAAGTATTTTTAATCTCTCGTTTCTGTGGTTCTCCATAGCTAGTTGGAATAATAGCTGGTGAGTCTGCTCTTGGATACAGAGAGGCTTTCGAATACAGAGTACCTAAAGAAGAGCTCTATGAGGCTCGAAAGCGTGTCTCTCTCACCAACAGAAGTTGGTCCAATAAAAGATATTACCGCACCCACCTTGTCTCTCTAATATCCTAGGACCAACATGGCTACAGCAACACTGCAAACAACAGTTGGAATACAGAGGACAGCCAAAAGCTTTTAACCACTTATGCTTTCCTGACAAAGATCACCTTCCATAAAACTGAATTCCTTTAAAGAAGGTGCCATACTGTCAGCACATCTGTCTCGAGAAAGGGAAGGAAGAGCTGAGGGAGGAGGATGGCTGCTCATTAATTGCATCATGTTGAGCTTCAGGGCAGACGTACTTGAGACGGCCAAAAGGTGGAGATTTCGAGGTTCCTCAAAAACAAAAACAAAATCTTTGCCAAAACTCCCTGTGACAATTCGAAGTGTTTTACTGAAAAAGCAGAAGGCTAAAAACAAGAATCTCTGGCGATTTGATAAATTCCTTTCTAGGAGAGATCAGTTTTGAAGGCTTGGTATAGCTAAATCCCAGCCATCTTGCTATCTTTATACTTAGAATCTTGCTGAAAATCAGAACAGTACCTCATTTGCACAAGGAATTTAAACAAAAAAGAAAAGATTATCACCCTGAGATAACATATCAAGAAGCAAATAAACCATTATCCAGGTTATATGATGGCAATCGGTAACTGCATATGTAATCTCCTGTGCAAAAAGTCAACATCCTTGCAAATATGAAGATTTTCATACAAGCTAAAGTCTTTAGTTAATACCCTGAGAACAAAATGATATGTTTTGTATGGACCAAAGTTTGTTTTAGGTACAGGTTCAGCCTTGCAGACTTTAGTCAGGTAAACTTGCCATTGAGAAAAAAGAACTTTTCCTGAGTAAAACTGCAGGATTCAGCTGATAGGCAGGCAGTGCTTTGGCACAAACTTCATTAGCAAGATGACGTGTTGTAGACCCAGTTTTATGATTTAAAATATACACCATGACCTGATAATCTTGTGATATTTTAGTTTATGAAGTCTGACAGTATTTTCACATTTTATTGTATTTGAGTTGTCATTAGGTAGAAAATTTATAGGAGATTTTAAAACAATGGGCAAACCTTAGCTAATCTTGAGGCTTCCCTGCTGAGTGATGAGACCTAAATCACTGCAGTTTATATTTGAATGAAATTAACAAATCTGTTCACTGTATGTATATGTTAATTTTTTACAGCCGATGGGTGGAGAAATCTCCATTCTGAATGGAATTCTTGAATTAAAATCTGATAATGAATGAATTTTTATCAAAGCAATGCACATGTAGGAATTTATTTAAGTAAAGTCCTTTCTGAAAGGAAAGCTTCTACACCTTGATGAAGATTAAGTAAAGCTACACCTTTTTTTGAAAAGCTGCTTAAATTTATGGAAAATTGGAGTGATCTCCTCAATGCTCAGCAAATTTAAAATAAAATATGACTTCTTATATGTGCAGCATCTTCTTTCAAGGAATCTTAAGAGTCGTCAAAGCCCCCTAAATTATAGACCTATGCACTGTTGAAAATCTCCCCCTTGATTCTTTTAAAAAAGAAATATGATTCTTCCAGTTTGAGAAATCAGACCTAGTTTTAGACACAAATGCTATAGACAGCTGCCTCTTGGGTAGAATATCGAAGTAGTTGCCAGTATAGTTTCTTCTTGTGATCAAATATTTTTATTTTATGTATCTGTTTCATTTTTGTTTCATGTGAATATCTTTTTACTGTAGGTGCACATGCAATACAACATAGACAAACAAATAGCAGCTCACAAATTTTGCATCGCCCATCTCATTCAGCACCAGATTTAACATGTACTACCCCACTTAACCCAGTCGTTCCACAACAAACTGGGAGAACAGATAGGTCTTGCAGCATGTTACTCTCTTACAAGAAAGGAGAAGCAAGTTCCACAGCTGAAGGCCTCTCACCGAAATATCTTACCAACAGCCCTCTCCTGTTTAAACCAAGGGCATGTTAGCCAGAGTGCTATAGCAAATCTCACTTACCAGAGTACATTGGGACGAATTTAATTTTAAATCAAACTAAAGTATTTAGAGGTGCTTTATAGTGAGAGTCCTACTTTGAACTAAGTGCTTCGGAATCCTTCAGTCTTTTGCACTCATCACCCTGATACTCTTTGGAGCAGTACTGCAGCTGGTACAAAGAATTTCAGAGCTCATTTGGGAAAGGTGTGTGGGGAATGGGGATGGTGCAGAGCTGGTGCATGCACACCCAAACCCCATCATCACACAAGACACCAACGCATTTAGCAACAGCATTGCAAATGACAAACCAATACCTCTTGTAATTGAACTTGTTAGGAATATGGATGATTGGGGATCAGTGTTTCTTCCATGCCTGTGCATAATTCAGGTGCACAAATGCAAAGAAAATGTCAGAACAACGCACAATGTTTTCTTTACCTTTTAAACATACCACTATTGTTTTCAACTAGGGTATGAGCTGAAGTTCACTGAGGTCAACAACTCTCACTGACTTCAGGAGGCTTGGAATCAGACCTCTAGTGGTATAAGAAATGCACAGCAAAACATTTACTACCCAATCATCAGAAAACTGTGTCTGTGATGGAGAAAGGGAGAAGGAATGATTAATGAAGTATGTTGCCCATAATTTAGTTAAAAGTAGTAGAGATGGACACTATTGAGGTTATTTTCTTATACTTTAGAGAATGGGTTGTGTTAAAATTCTTATTGTTCTTTTAATTAATAATTCACCCTCTACAAAAACTATATAGCTACTAGAAATATAAGAACCCTTAAGAGAGAATGAGAGGAAACTTGTGGAAGAAAAACTCTCAGACTGGAAGAATGAAAAGAAATACTAGTAGCTGTCAAAAGTACTGCTATTTAACTGTTCTTATCTAAAAATTAGAAATTTGACCTCTGGAATCTGTAGGTCAAAAGTGAAATGGTCTTGTGGGGAGATTCTGTAAGGTAATAATACTTAACAGGTGTTTAGTGCATATCTTTGTAAAGTACTTTGAACTGATTAACTCAACTAATTTAAACTAAATGAATTAAATATGTATGGTTAGAACAGTTTTTTGAATTTCTAGGTTCTTGTCTGCCAGTTGGGATGGAATATGTTTTTCTATCAACTTGTAGACTTATTTAGATTAAGCAAGGAATGTGGTAAAATCGGTGGATTGAGCTAGATGATAATGGCAGGATCCTAGTTTAGCAAGCAGTTTAAAAAAGATTGGCCACCTGCATGAATGAGAATATCATTTATAGTTAAATCAGGTTGGAAAAAATATAATGGTTATCAATCTTCATGCATCTGGGGTCAGGAAGAAGAAGTTTGTCATGCTAATAGCACTGAAGGATTAAGTCCTTTGTTGAAGGCAGAGGGCTATACTTTCCTATGCAATAACTGACAGGTCACTTCAAGACAAGATAGCAAACTAAACAGACCTTTGTTCCTATGTTTTATCTGTCATTTTCTTAGCAGGATGAAGATACAGGATGGACTGAGAGCATGTACGAACTGCTAGATGAGGAGACCATGTTTAAATAGGCCTTTATTTTCTATACAGATTTTTTAATGGAACCATGAATCAAAATGGCTTCAGGATAAAGTGGGTGGAATTAAAAAAAGAGAAGGTCAAGTGTTCTAAGGGCATCCAGTGGCCAGAGCACATTGGAGGAAACAGACCTGAATCAATCCAGAAAAGAGAAGCAAAATTACACCCCCTCAAAATAGAAAAAAGTAAGTTTTAGACCATTAAGAACCAACTAACCTGGTATTTGTATCTGTGTTAATTGGTTTGAGAGAGCAGAAGGATGGGATAGATAATAATAATATTATAGTATATTGTTATTACAACATTGTAGTACAATACTAATTAGTTTTTCTACTGCAATTTTTATCTGTTGGTCTCCCAGCATTTTACAAAGGTTTGAAAACATTATTACGAGGGCCACTGAAGTACAAAGACATAAAGGACTTGCCCAAGATCACACAAAGAGTCAATGTGGAAGGAATAGAAATCCCGTCTCCTGATTCTTAGTCTCATCACCAGACCTCGTTGCTCCCTATAGCACTCATTTCAGTAGAGTGGTGCAAGGTAGGGCAAAATACAACACCAAGAGCCAGTTACGTTTATTGAGCCCAAAATGAGGATTCATCCTTTTTAAGGGCAGGCAGTATTTCCATTTGCCCCTCCATCAGAGTTCTGTGTGTGGGGAGGAGGGGCCAGTCTTAATATGTACTCTGGCTCCCTAAAAATTCTCCTGAGAGCGACTTCAGTGAGTGGTTACATCAGTGGACTCTGTTTTCCCTAAGTTCCCACTTTTCAAAAAATGCTGCTCATTCATGTCACTGCACTGGTTCCTATGATCGCTTCCCCCTATAGTGAAGTTGCTGCCACAGCAACCCCATCCCCGAGTGGAGTTCTGGTCCTTCCACTGTGTCTATCTAGTATTACAGCACCAATCAACAGAGCCTTGAGTAAGCCACTTGATTAAAGGTTTGCAGGATCGGATCCCTAGTTGTTGTTGTTATGTATTTAACATTTATACTGCCATAGTGCCTAGAAGTCAACCAGATAGGGTTTCATTGTATTAGGTGCCATACCAACAAAGTAACTGACAGTCCCTACCCCTAATAGCTTGCAATCTAAAAAATAAGAAATAAGAGATGGGTGAGACAAACAAGCAGATCAAGGTAGGGATGGGGAAACAAGGTACCAAATGTAATAGATGTGTGTAGTTGAGCAGTAATCATAATTTTCACCTCTTTGTTATCAAGTTGCCACATAATCTATGCATTAGGAAGAGGTATGTTTTGAAGAAGAACTTGAATGAGGATAAAGTGGTGGGTTGATTGGTTTTGATTGTGGGCTTTTCCCACTACTAAGGAGTAACATAACAGATGTGGAGAATCAGACAGTCAAGGCTGGCATCACTGGCTGGGTAAGGTAAAATGCTGGACAGGTAGGACAGAGCTCAGTCATAAGGGACTTGACAGAAAGAGCAAGGCATTTGTGTTTGATGCGGTAGAAAAGAGGTAGCCAGTAGAGACTCTTAAGGATGGAGAATAGCAGAGACACACCAGTTGGGGAGTTCAAAAAAAGTTCAAATTCTAGTTCAGTTCAAGTCCATTTTCTTAGGGTTGGCTTCATTAACATAGTTAATATTCCAAAACAGTATCAAAGTAATGCAGAACAGTTGGTAACGGTGAACACAGGCTTTTCCAGCTTTCAGTAAAGTGGGAAGGGCAGAAGACACAGTCTACAACAGCTTCTGCTTTCCTTTTATAGTGCCAGCCCTGATCACTCATGTGATGGGCAGGGAACCTGAGAGTTCTTGTAACCTCTTGCATGCTGGGATTTAGGAAGTGCCTTCATACCTTGTCACAACTGCATGAGGTAGTCAAAGCAACAAACCAGGAAAATGATTTTAGCAGCAACATTTTGATGGGATATGAAGAGGGTAAGTGTGTGAGCATTAAGGCCATGGAGATTACACTAGTCAAGGCATGAGATGACTGGGGCTTAGTTGGCTGTCAAATACCATAATTCTTATTGCCGTCTGTACAATACACAACCAAAATATTCTTATTATATATTTACCTTGGTGGTGAAGTTGGGAGCAACAGGGAAAAGTACTGTGACAGTAGGATGGAGAAACAAAATAGGGAGAAGAAAATTAATTTGGTTTTACAAAACCTGCCATCAGAAATTCCTTTCTAGGAGTCTTAATGTTACGTGACATCTAAATGTCAATCTGATCATCAGTTTTATGACAGTAATTGATTAAATTTGCTAGCTTTGAAATGCCCTTTCTGCGAAGAGAGGCACTCTGTATCTGATTCACTATACTCCTTATCTTGTATAGTCAGTATAAAGTGAGTTTTAATTACTATCATTTTGATTTGGTAGCCGTTTACACTCAGTTTGCATTAGTGTAAATACCTGTACAAGCTTCAGGGCAATGGTGAATTGGCACTATATAAATGCAGATTAGTGTTATTGTGGCAATTTTGGCTGTTAATTATAATTTTCAAATATTTTGGGAAATTACTTTTTTATTCTAAGAACTATTATGAAGTGAGGGATGAACACTAATTTTGTCTTTTTAGCTATTTTTGATCTCTGAAACACTAGCTTTTCAGTGCAGCCTAATGTCCTTTTGCAGGCAAAAGTTCCATTGACTTCAGTTGGAGTCAAAGGCCAGGATCAGTGGAGGTATAAGAAAATAGATAGATGGTATGTTAAAAATGTAAATTTATAGGGGTGTCCTTGCACTTTCTGTATCCCATATTCTCTGTCTTTACCATGAGCAGAATAGAATTTTTTAAACAGATGATAATCCTGGCCAGGTTAAAAGAGTAAACAATCCCTCTTCTCCCACCCCCCTCCTCCCCCAACCTTTATGTCTCTTTCTCTTTGCACTTTTCAAATAAATAGGTTACTACAGTGGTGGATGGTTCTTATTCTGTCATCCCAATTGCACCAGCTGGCCTAGGCAATGATACTCCGTTTAAATAGAAGTACACTTTTATACAACATTACCGTGACACTGAAAAAGATAGGAAAGAAATCTTGGGATTGATTTTTTTTAAATAATAGATTTGTTTTGCCAGCCCTGTTAATTAATCTTTCAGTCAGCCTTTCTTTATAGTTTGTGAAGAGGAGTGTAAAATATTTGAAAACCCCCTTCCCCCGTGCTTTGGTGTTACCTAATTCAGCTCCTCCTGAAGTCAGTGGAAGTTTGCCCATTGACTTAAATGAGAGAAGAATCGGGCCCCAAGTATTTAACACTGACTTAAAAAAAAAGTAGAGGACTTTGTCTTTCTCGAGCAAAGCTCTGATGGAATCAGTGAGAGTTTTGCCTGAGGTCAAAAACGCAAGACAGGCCCTACTCTCCAAAGCGCCAAGTGAGAAAGTAGAAAACATTATATCTCGCTCTCTTTGGCTACTTGACACGCAACTGTTTTCTGACATGTAAAAAAAGACGTGTCAAAGGTCCTTTAAAATTAAAAAACAAACACAAGCCACGTGTCTTTAAAACAAAACATGAAACCTATTCATCGTTATGAACCTAAAATAAATACATCAAGATATTGGAGAGTTTTGTACATTGTCATTTTCACAGTTGGGAGATATGTTTATAGGTGAACGTGTCCCTGGTTAGCACCTATATATTCAGCAGTTTGGCTTGGACATGTTAGTGAGTTTGGGGAATTTCTGAACAATGTGAATAATTGTGCTTGATTTACATTGAAAATTAGAATGAATTGTTTATTGGTTTGAAGAAAATTTCCGTAAAAGACATATCAAGACAATAATAAACAAACGGAGGTTTCTAATTTAAAAAGGTATTTGCATGTTCATTAAGTACATGTATTCTACATTGGTAATTCTGAACCGGTTGGGATCGCCAGAATATTTGCCTTCAATTTCAAAGGGAAGGCAAGGGGCATCTCTACAGATCTATGTGACCCACCTACTGTAGAGGATATTAGCATAAATATAAACTGAAATGACTTTTAAAAGTCTAAGGCTGGTCGGGAGAAAACGGACCTTTGTTTTTAAGGTCTAGAACATCTTGACACTTCTAATTTGCACTTTAATTTGCTGATATAATTAATGGCCCGGTTTTTGTTGTTGCTCTTTTTGGTTGTTTTTAAGTCAGGCTGGATATCTGCATTAAATCAATCCTGGATCCAGGAAAAACAAGTATTTTGGGGTATGAAGAGTGATCTGGGGGAAAGAACCATGTAAATTCTACATAGAACTGCATTGCAAGCTAAAAGATAGCAAAACAAATACCCCCAAATATCTGTGTACTCGCTGATTCTTAGCATTTCCAGTTGGACTATATTATATATTTATTTGTTAGTATCAAGGGGTTGTAATAACGTCATGCTCCGTTTATCACGATTGCGATTATTTCTATGGCAGAGTCGTCTTCACAGAACCCTCTACCTAGAATGACGCTAATGCAGCTACAGAGCGACAGATCCTATGAACCCAGGGGGAACAGCTGGAGGCTGGTACTCGCCCAGTGTAAGAAGGAACGTATTGCTATAAACTGGGAGTCTTTATAGCTGTTCGGCTGGAGGAAGTTTTTGGCTGTAAACTGTCATGCACTGCAGCTCTCGGTGAAAAGACTGTGAAAGTGGGGAATTTTCTCTCCTGAGAACCAAAGTGCAATTAAGATCAGAAAGGAGAAACAGGGAAGAGTGGGAAAATAATAATAAAGAAGAGGGCACAAATAACTGCCCACGAAAAATCATAGTATTTTCCCTATCCCTTCCAAAACATACACAGCCTCTCCCAAAGTTTGCACTCATTTTTATATTGTTTTAAACAAAATTGCAGGTATTCTTTCAGTCATTTTTAAATTTAAATCCCGGAAGATCGTTTACAAACTGTCAGCGAAGTCTTGGGCTATCCCTTAGTTCTTTGGGGCTGAATGGGAAAGCCACTTACTAGAACAAATACTATAAAAGTAAAATATACAAAGTGAAATAAACTCCATCTTCCATCTGAATAATACATTCGAAAAACGATAACATCTTGAGATACTAAATGCAAAATTTAATAATAATGTACAAAGCATTTATGTTGCCCTTGATATTTGAGCTTCCCCTACATGTGTTGTTCTTCTTTAAAATTAAGGAATTAGGCGTCTTAGAAATTTTTAAATTCTGAATCGTTAATAACAATCTTTTTGTTAAATTTCAAAACATTTTAATATATAGTCAAATCAAATCCAGTTTCCCTTTCATACTTAGATCCACTAACACAGAACTGTAGCCTTCGATTCCACTTGACTGTTACTTTCAGTTCTTCAGATCCTTCATTTGTAGGTATATAAGATCTGCCGAAGAATTTAGAACGAAATTTGTCCTACGACGGACCCACTCGAATAAAAATCCCTTCAGAACACTTTGAAAACCGGAACGTGCCGAAAGTAAGGGTTTTGTTTTTTGTTTTTGTTTTTTTCTAAGATATAAACTGAACTGCTAAACATTATGGACTGTGAAGGAGACTCCTTTTGGGATCAATTTTAAGAGTATTTTGAGATGCATGATTTACAGTGTTATAATAAGACGTTAGAAATCTCATCGTTAAAAAAAAAACTCAGGTTGTAACAGATATGATGGTTGTCACAGTATATGATGTATTTTAACTAATGTTCTGAGCTTGGGTTAGCATCCCATGCTCATGCCTTTTAAAAGTAATTTTCTTTCTGTTAAATGGAGCGCTGTAGGTAAAATCAGTATGTGATAGATAGTTCGGCTGGTGGAAAGGATCTAGTGAAAATATTAAGAGCGGCGACTGCCTGGGCATCTCTTGCCCGATCTTTGAAAACCTTCTTGTAAGGAAAGATCCTTTCCCCATCAGAAATGGACTAGATGCTCTCAGTAAGCAAAGCATGTTGGTTACCAAGGTTTTTAAAAATCTTGTGCAAAGACTAACCCAAAGTGGAAAAACGTTTTCACTCTATTTCCCTAAAGCAGTAGAGAATGTTTGCATTTGCGATAAAAAAATCTAAAAAGTAATACGACCGAGCAAAATATTAACTTGATCACCTTATGTAGTTTTAAAAAAATACAACTTTGATTTAGTTTCTAATCTTAAGAGGAAAGGAAAATGGGTGCAGAAGTATATGATATATTTGAAATTTGACTAATGTAGCAATTTTATTCCTGAAATCCAGATGCGTGTATACATGTGAAAAGTGTTTATATAAAATGTATATGTGCTGTACATGAAATCTTATCTATCTATCTATCTCCAAGATTAACTATTTTTGAATATAGCTCTCCATACTAAACACTGGTTTCAACTTGTCGCTCTTCCAAAGAGATTGCCATTGACAGATAAACTTTTCTTTAAAAAGCAAAAATCTCATTACATCAGTCCAAATAAAACTAATATCTAGTATTTGAATGTAGGAATGCGCATTATATCTTGTATTTATTTATTTATTTATAGAAATCTTTCTTTTTACACTGCACTGCCTCCCCTCCCCTTCTTTGGTCCTGTTTAAAGCGATTGTTATTGTTTAAAGAGACCCCATTGAACTATTTCCTGCTCATTGTCACCTCTCTCCCCCTCTATCCAGAGATTCTCACAGCAAGGTAATAAACTGTTCCCTCACACCACAGATCGCAGCACCTCCTGAGAATTCAAACCATTCCAAAGCATTAGTATGTTTCAAAATATTCATTCTCACACTCTCTGTATTTATGTCTTGGCCTGTGAGACTGAATGAAACGCGAAGATTGGAATTTTTTTCATTTAAAACACAGAAAGCCCTTTCTTCCTCATCTAAATACATTTTTTTCTCCTTGTTATAAAAGGGAAGGATTTAAGCCTCAGTTTTTTCCATATAGTATTTACAAATATTTCCAATTTAAATATTAGTATATGTATATGGTTGTAAATATCAGTTTTTTTTCATATGCACATGTGCTATAAAGATTGGTGGCAAGAGGCAGGAGCGACAGTCCTTCTGAAGAATGATCTGCTGTGATCAGTAAAATGTTCAGGTTGTGTGAAGGCAATCGTTTAATGAGATCATCAGACTGAGGTTGAGGGTTTATTTCAGAGAAATGCTTTCTGGTCAACTGCTTTTTATTGTTAATTGCTTTTTGACTTAAAATTTGCTTCATGCTAATTTTAATGTTCACATAGACAGGAATGTGAGGTTTCTGTTTAAGAGGTAATCTTTTAAATGCCTAATAGGAATACATTGCAAATAACTTCAACAGTAGAGTGGGGGAGAAGAAATAATAACACACGCTAGGGGTGTCTCCTCTCAAGGATTGGCTGGTCTAGAATGGTGTCTAAAATAAAACCTCTAGGGATTGCCGCCCTATGTTGCGAGCGGCATGTCAATGTACCTATAATGTCTGCTGCTGAGAAGGCAGGAGGATGCTGCACACAGGTTATGGGGCTGTTGCTGAGATGGGCCATTTCCTCCTAGGCTGCTGAAGCCCCAGCCCCGGCGGCTTTGATAGAGGTGCAAACATTTGGGAGCAGATTTACATAAAATAGCCGTGTTTAATCCCCCTGGCCGCAATTAACATCACAGGCTTCCCCGGGCACCGTTCTGATATGGCCGCAGGAAGCCAATCCGCGGGGTTGGCCGGACACATCAAAGGGGCTCTCCTCCAATCAGGGGAGCCCCCCCACAGGCATTGTGATGTCACCGGGGGGTATTTATTGGGGGGGTATAATTGCTGCCCCCTCGGCCAGTCCCAGTCGCGCTGACCAGAGAGGTCAAGTGGAATTAACCCTTCCGCCACCACGTTGCACAGCCAGCCTGGCTCCTTCCCACTGGAAGCAGCCAGGACCCCCACCCGGGAGCCTCGGGGTCCTCCGCGGAGCCCGGGCGGCTGCTGTGCGTGGGGGCGCCTCGGCGAAGTCCTTCCAGGAGCCGGAGCCGGGCCCGAGGCTGGCGGCGGCCCCGGGGCAGTAAGCGGTGTTGGAGGATGAGTTCTCCCGGCACCGAGAGCTCCGGCAAGAGCCTGCAGTACCGGGTGGACCATCTCCTGAGCGCGGTGGAGAACGAGCTGCAGGCCGGCAGCGAGAAGGGAGACCCCACGGAGCGGGAGCTGCGGGTCACGCTGGAGGAGGGCGAGCTGTGGCTGCGCTTCAAGGAGCTCACCAACGAGATGATCGTCACCAAGAACGGCAGGTAGGGACCCCCCGCCGCGACAAGCCCAGCCTTTGCGCCGCCGCCACCTCCGCTCCTGCCGGGGTCCCCGGAGCGGGGCGGGACCGGGGGCGGCCGCCCTGGGAGGGGGCGAGGAGCCGGACAAAGGCTGGGGCGACGGGAGCACGGGGCACGGTCCGTACGGGAAGGCCACGGGCCGGGCGAGGCTCTCCGGAGGCCGGGGAAATAGCGGCGCGGGGCTCAGGCTTCCCCGCCTGCGGAGGCGCCGTCCGGTCCCGGCGGCCGCGCTGCCCCGTGCAGCCGGGCCCTCCCCCCGCCCGGCCCGGCCCGGCCGCAGGGAGGGCGGCTCCCGCGAGGCGCCCCGGCTCCGGGAGCAGTTCCCCCGCACAACGCGCTCTCCCGCAGGCGGATGTTCCCCGTGCTGAAGGCGAGCGTGGCCGGCCTGGACCCCAACGCCATGTACTCCTTCCTGCTGGACTTCGTGGCCGCCGACAGCCACCGCTGGAAGTACGTGAACGGCGAGTGGGTGCCGGGCGGCAAGCCCGAGCCGCAGGCGCCGAGCTGCGTCTACATCCACCCGGACTCGCCCAACTTCGGGGCGCACTGGATGAAGGCGCCGGTGTCCTTCAGCAAAGTCAAGCTCACCAACAAGCTCAACGGCGGCGGGCAGGTAAGAGCCGCCCCCGGCAGCGCCGAGCCCGAGGCGTTCAAACGCAGCGTGAACAACCGGCAGGGAGGCAGGGACCCCCCGCCCCAAGCCTGTCCTCGTCGGAAGCGAAAGTGAACGGCTGGAAGAAACCTTCCAGATCCTCTGGCTCTAGCGAGCAGCTCGGCCTCAGTCGCCCAACTACTTTCGTCCGATGAAAGCTACCCGGGAGTGTCTGAAACGGGGAAAGGCTGCCCTCGGGAAAACCGGGGGGCTTTTCTCACCTGTCGGACGCAAAACCAGGTCGTCAACTCCTCGCGGTTATTTATCGGATGCATGTAGTGCCGGAGTTGTCTGTGCAAACGGTGGCTTTCTAAGAGGAAAACTAAAACAGTCCTGCCTGCAAACGAGGACAAGGGGTCCTCTCTGCCTTAGTAGAGTCCACCAAGGAAGGGAACTAGGTTTCATTTGCTCCTTACCTTAATATAAAGTTGTTCGGTTTTGATGACGCTGGGTTTTGTAGTTAGTGTCATCTATAGTTCTAGACAAACCTAACTGGGATGGACTATTTTCCAAGCAGATCATGGATGCTCTGGGGGATTTTTTTTAAATAGTCACTTGAGGTTTGAATGATTGGATAATCCAAAGGGTGCATATCTGTCTGTCTATCTAATCACAGTATCTTTGTGTAAATAGGCTACCCTGCCAAACATAATGGCAGATCATTTAGTTGCCTAACTTTTATCTTCTTTTCTCAGGCTTCACTTTTAGAATTTACTAGTGTCCTTTGCCTTTTTGCCCCACCGCTAGAAAAATCCAGCATTAACTTTTTAAAATCAGAAAGTGCTCTCTAACTGTAGGAATTTGTACCCCTCTGTGACAATGCTTATCTGTGCTATCATATATTTACAGATTATGTTGAATTCCTTGCACAAGTATGAGCCTAGGATTCATATAGTGAGAGTTGGTGGCCCTCAGCGTATGATAACCAGCCATTCCTTCCCAGAGACCCAGTTTATAGCGGTGACAGCTTATCAGAATGAGGAGGTATGCACAAAGTGGGAAAGAAACCTACATGCACTTATATCCTTTGAATCAGCAAAGTGAAAGATACCAGAGCAAAATATTTGTCATGTAACCTTTTTTCAATTCTCTGTCTGTTTCATTTTAAACTGTATATAAAGTGAGCTTGTTTGGAATTAAGTAAATATAAAGCACAATAGAAATACAGTAACGCTAATTCCCTGGTTCCTATATATTGTAACTTTATTTGTTACATAAAGATTTTTTTGAATTTATCTGGACAAAACTACTTATGTGAGAAAATCAGTAAGAATAAACTCACTATTTTAAAGTACATGAAATAACAATGCATGAACTAATTGGCGATGTCATTTTCAAAACTGACTCGTTTTCAGATAACTAAAATGTACACCTTTAAATTCAATTAAACTTTAAGTTACTGAGCTTATTACATCCTGATGTGTTGGTGTTCATTGGGGTCTGTCCAGAAACCCAAAACTTTTTATAACTGTCATTAGCGTATCCCCTTTCTTATGTGTTTCCTTCATAGGATAATAAAAGCAGGCAACGTTGTCAGGCAGTGATAGTGGATGTCTTTACATTTTGTAGAGAGAATAATTTCAAGCTTATTGTTAACATTCGAGATGTTTGGATGCTGTTTAGTTAATTTACATAAGCCCATACTAGTGGCCTTAATCCTACTTCCACTGAAATCAATGGTGCAATCCTACTGACTTCAGAGAAGCAGGATCAGGTCCTAAATACTGTTTGATAATGAGTAGTAACACTTGCAAAATAAGATTTTTGTTGTTTGTTTTTTAGATCACAGCTTTAAAAATTAAATACAATCCATTTGCAAAGGCTTTCCTTGATGCAAAAGAAAGGTGAGAATTCCTGACTAAGCCCAGTTATAAAATTTTCAGAAAAATTACATATTTCTGGAAGTAACTTTCTTTTGAATCATTTTCTTTGACTAATGAAATGTGGCTTCTTTGACAGAAGTGATCACAAAGATATGATGGATGAAGTTGGAGACAATCAGCAGTCTGGGTATTCACAATGTATGTTTAATTTCACTCTGGATTAAGTGTGTGTGTGTGTGTGTGTGTATATATATATATATATATAATTTAAAATATACCTCATCTTTCCTCTCACTTTCTCTTGTATTGCCTTTCTATTACAATTTAGTAAGTTGTAACTGAGTAAACTTCAGACACTGAGGTTTGTTTGTAAGCATAGGTTGACTCTCACTATAGATTGTTTGACGTTCGAGTCTGATTCTTATGATTACTGTCTTGTAGTTTTGTATGTTTCTCATTGAGTGTGGTATATTTATTTAAAATATTAATACTATCTTTAAAAATTCTATAGTGAAATGTTGTAATCACATCAGTTTTCTACAAAACAATTGGTCTTAAATATGAGGAATGCAATATCTATGGGAAAATTAATGGAAGGGGCCTTTTATTTCAAATGGCAGCAAAAAGTTAGTGAGAATAAACTCAGCGGTTTATTTATTTATTTATCTTTAAAGTACACTGAGGGAATTGGAAGCACCAGTTTTCAATTCTTTTGTTTTTAGATGACTAAAATATTGCTGTTTTAGAATTTTAAATTGAATTTTTTTGTTAAAGGGGCATTTGTTTTTGTTTTTTTTTTTTTAAAAAAAAGTCCACAATTTGAATAAAAGGGCTTTTACAAGTTGTAATAGAAATAGAATTTTCAAAAATTCTGTGAAAACGTTTTCTTTTGAAGTTAAACATCTTCCCACATCAGAGTAGAAAACCCCAAGGCCAACAATCTTGTACTAATGGAGGAAAACCAAAAAGAGAAACTATAAACAAAAGATTAAATTAAACAGTGTATTTTACTGTCTAAAATGTACACACGCGGCATAAACCTGGCAAAGTTCTTAAAACATTTAAGTTTTAATAATCTAAGGTGTAATTAGGAACACAGGTAAAGAATTTTTTAAAATATACATTATCTTGACAGCATGTATTGTAAAAAGCAGAAAGAAGCCAACCTGAGTAAAGTTCAATAGCGTTGTGAGGGAACCTGTTTTTTCACCCTTATTAAAATTGCTTTTTTTCCCCCTCAATTTTTCTTTCAAAATGAACTTTTGTGAGAGGCCACATGCTTCCACAAAATATTTCACTTTTGACACTTGGCATTTTCTAACAGAAAAACATTGTGTTGGAAAATTTCTGACCAGCTCTAATATTTAACTTAAGAGTAATAGTGTTCAGAGGGCTCATAACATTCTTGGATGGCCTATGGCGTTATGTACCAGTGTTCTGAAATGTCCTCTTTCTCACAGTAGGTGGCTGGCTTATTCCTGGAACTGGGCCTCTGTGCCCCCCTGCCAATCCTCATACTCAATTTGGAGCACCTCTAGCACTCTCCTCTGCTCACAGCTGTGAAAGATACTCATCGCTGAGGAATCACCGTTCTGCCCCTTACCCCAATCCATATGCCCACAGAAACAACTCTCCAAGTAAGTCTTTGTTAATCTGTGGTTATTTAAAGAGGGAAATTAATCTAGTGGTCAAATTCTGATCAATTACGTCAGTGTAAATATGGAGTAAAGTCATTAGAACTGAGATCAACATCTAGCCCGATTTGTGCTGAGGGCTTATGACAACTATTGAAAGGCAGTGACGAAAAGTAAATACATTTCTCTAACCTCTTAACAATGGAAAAGTAAGATTGTGTAATACTATATCCAATGTTAAGTTATTAGACAATACTGTGCTAGCACTGTCCCTGTGTCCTATTGTAGAACAGGCATCTTGATAGGAAGAAATACTTTAATCATTTTTAGCTTAGGAAAGCTTAGTTTATTCTGGCAATGTTAGTCAGTCTAAGTGAAGAGGGAATAAATGTATCTGAAGAATTTGAGGAAGAACCATCTTAAAAAAATGGCAGTGAATTGAAGAAATATATATCTAGTTATGGTAATAGAATCAAGTGGCATTAATCTATGTAGGTGAATAACTGAGGGCTTAGTTCCTCCACCATTAATCACCTTGAAGAGCATTGATTAATCAGTGTGTTATCTTCTTGAAATCAACAAGACTATATGTGTGGTAAGGTACTTCTCAAAATAAGTAAGGATGGCAGAATTGGGGGCATAGTGACAATATGTCTATCCAACTGCACTTCGATGAGAAGAAACGAGGGGATGTTTAACTAACTCTGATCCAAGAGTTGGTATGGGTTTTTCTCTCCTGGCCAATAAAGGCTACTGAAACTTTTTTAAAAAAAAAGCTTAATATTTAAATTTTATAAAATATTACCTAGACTCGATGGCATAGTCATCTTCAGATTGTTCAGGCAGATTGTTACAGTACGTAACTCTGTAAAGCGCGTTAAAGATGAACGTTTGCATGTAATTGATTTGTGTTGCATTTTGAACTTTGCATAGGTTTTGCAAATTAAAATAAAATATTCCATGAGAATAATTGACTTCTCTGTGTGCCCTGCTTCTTCCCCCACCCTCCATAAAGGATTTTTCTCCTCCCCTTAAGTTCATATGCCACAGCAACCTTTTCTGGCTGTGGAGGGTGGGATGGGTGGGACTCCCTTTGAAGCCCCTGATGCCCCTGCTAATTCAACCACCTGGTTCCCACAGAGCTACATAATGCATTCCCCTCATCAGAGGCTGAGTGTTTTGCTGTAAGGAACTGCTGGAGGCAGGAACTGAAATATGCTCTGGCAACTGATCTGGGGCACCTCGTATAACAGTCTGGCACTCCCCACTCGATAGCCCCACTAAAATTGATAGTTTGACACAATTGGTGGATAATTTTTTTATAAAGCAGTAATAAAAAGCCATACTCTGCATTGAAACTGAGACTCGTGCTTCACTTTAACTTCTGATGTGCTTGTTAAGTGCTTGCTTGTTTTTCACAGCAGCTTATGCTGATAATTCCTCGGCCTGCCTTTCCATGCTCCAATCCCATGACAACTGGTCCAGTCTAGGAGTTCCCACACATACTAGTATGCTGCCCATGAGTCACAGCACTGGCACATCTACTAGCTCCAGGTAGGATTCAGTCCCTTTGCAATGCAGCCCCAAAATCTTCATAAATTACATAGTGGTTCTCAACCTGTGGCCCCTGGTCAGCTGTGGCCCCTGTGACATCCTCAAGGCCATACAGGTAGTATTGGGTGCGGCTCACCTAACACATTGTGGGCTGCATACGTTGCCCACAATGATAAACAGGTTGAGAACCACTGAATTGGAGTATATTGGGGTTTTTTTAATTGGAAAAATTGAAAAATGGCCAAAAAAGGCCATTGTTGGCTTGAAATCTAGTCAGCTTTAAAGCAAAGAGTTAAAAGTAGTTTCAGGGATCACACCTGTCTCTCAGGGTATGTCTGTACTACAAGGGCTACAGTGGCTCAGCTGCAGTCCTGCAGCTATGCCACTTAGTGTAGACTCTCGCTACAGCAATGAAGGGGGTTTTTCCATTGTGGTAGTAAATCCATCCCCTTGAGAGGTGGTAGTGGTGTATATACTGGGGCTTTGGTCAGCTTAACTATGTCTCTCAGGGTGACATAGCTAAGTTGACCTACGTTTTCGTTGTAGACCAGGCCTAGGTTTCTCTGCCTATTTATGGCTTTGTCACATTTTCCTATTTTAATGCTTTTTTTCCTCTTCCCTGTTGATCTATGAAAAACCCTTATAAACATGTGAAAATGACTTGCCATACAGAAGAAATAAACTGATTTTATACATCAGTGATCTTCACTATTTTTCCAGCGGGGGCCACTTTGGCAAAAAACCTTCAATGTGAGAGCCACATCAACTACTATATTAACACATTGGTTGCTATGGTAATATTTTGGTTATTATACAATGGATATATTTAGATGTTCTTATTGGTGCACTTTGTACCATGTGGTCATGGGAATATACCCATGAAAGATAACATTAAGACTCCCAGAAAGGGATTCCCATAAATTGGAAATTAGTCATAACAATTAGTCAGGATGCCGCACTTCGGGTCGATGGGAGCTGCCACTGGCTCCCAGGCCTTGCAATGAAGAATGCTGGTACATACAGTGCTGCCAAATGCACAATGCAAACTCATTGAAGACTTAAGTATCAATTGTTTTCTCACCTTTCAGGTCTGGGAATCTTAAATGTAGCTAAAATAACACTCAGATAAGTGTGAGTGGTCAAGCAAACAGTATCCCTTTAAATAATAGCTCTTTTTTATTGCTTTTAAAAGAGCTGAATGAAAACCATCCTCATGTCATGGACATATATCATGTCTCTTATTTAGATTTATGATTATCTTGATAAAATATTGGCTCTCCTGTTGAAAGAAGTTATCTGATGTGGAATTTATATCCAGTCCCTAGGAACCCATACTAGAAGTTATTGGGGAGTCAGATGAGATTTGGCTATTGATTTCAATAAGGCATGGGGTTGGTCCACTTTTTTTTTTTTTTAATCAACTTGGAGTTCCAATCTGTAGTCTAAATATTCTGCTAATATACATGAATTGTGGAAAATGCACTTAGTTATTAAATATGCAAGTTAGCATTCATCTATTCAAATATACAGTATATATTACAAATACAAGCTACTTATTTTACTAAACATAAATTTATTAAACTAAATTCAAATTGAAATTGAAATTCAAATTCAAATTGAACTCCCAAACACTCCTCCCTCCCAAAAAAGTCTCCACATTTGGAATGCAGCAAAGTCCATCTGAGTCCAGGGCTGGATTGAGCATCAAGAGACCGGGGTTGTCGTCTTGGTTCTGCCATTGATTTGCTGTGTGACCTTGGGCAAGTCACTTCACCCCTTTATATCCTGGCACCCTATCTGTAAAATGGGGATAGCGAGGATAACATAAAATGCTTTGCCTCTATGGGTGAAAAGTGCTGTGTAAGCTAACTAATAAATGGAAAAGCTAAATCTCACAGATCAACTTTTTTATTTCTGGCCCCAGGTAAAGAACTTTTATTATAGGTGTGTGGGTGGGGGGAGTAGATGGATGGGGTGGGAGCTGGGAAGATTTGGGTAGATCCTAACCTTCACAGCATGCTGGCTGCAGCACATCTGTCTGTCTAAGTGCCTGAGACTTCGCTCGTGTGCTGCAGTATCAAGAACCTTTCCAACGTTCTTCACTGTGCATACAGTAGCTGAATAAAAACACACCTGGAATGTGCTTTGTGAGGTGTAAAACTGCATCACTCACAGGGGGAGCTGGGTTAATTAATAATCCATCTGATCTACCCTTTTCTCTCTTACAGTCAGTATCCCAACTTGTGGTCTGTGAATAACAGCACCATCACACCCGTGTCTCAGTCAGGTGGGATGGCCAACGGACTCAGCTCCCAATTTTTGCGAGGCTCTCCAGCACACTACCCACCCCTCCCTCACTCTGTTCCGGCGTCCTCCTCTGGATCTCCACTCTATGACACTGGCACACCAACAGACATTTCCGACAGTCAGTATGATACCTCTGCACATGCTAGGCTTGCATCCACATGGACTCCTGTCACACCACCTTCCATGTAAACCAAGCCCGTTCTTTAAGACAAAGACTTCCTAGCTATTAAGTTCCTCTTAATACAGAATCCACAATGAAGTCTTGAGGAGGGGACAAAAAGAGACATGAAGTAAATTACAAACAAAGAAACTGCACTGCTTTTGTGTAAAGCAATTGAATTATACTTACAGTACAACAGTGTCTTTGGCAGCATATAGACCTTATGAGTGCAATTCTCATATAGCAGATCCACTGCCCTTCCTTTTAAAAATAAATACTTTAAATCCTTTTCAATTTGGCAGAAATGGGCCAAAGCCACCAAAATTTGACCCATATGCCAAACTTCTCAATGTTCTGGGAGTATCTGGATCTAGGGTTACGTTTCATGCCCATCTTGACCAATTTGTCAACTTGTTTTTGTTTTTTGTTTGTTTGTTTTAAATGCTACTTCCTGTCAATTGCCAGTTAAATTTTGCTGGTGAATTTAGCCATAGTTGTGAGAGAAGTTTTATTAAGTGCATAGTTACAATCATTCTCAAATCTACACAAATTTAGCTAATGAGTGAAATTTGGAAACCTGTGTGCACTAATGCATATTTGTCTTGAGAATATGTGGTATTCTGGTAGTTAACAACTTTATGCACAACTGTATGCTTATTTCCTTGCTACCGAATTAAATGATGAAGACAATCAGCAAGAACTTTTTTTCTGCATAATAAATGCAATATTAAAATTTTGCCCTAGTCATGTTTACCTAAAATACCCCCTTTTTAAGGTGAGTTTCATTGTTTGATCAGATAGCCAAAGAGCAGCTTTCAGGCTAACTAAACTTCTGCATTTCAAACAGCTGTTATCTAATGGAGGGGCCCATCCAAAGCCCTTTGAAGTCAATTGAAAGATTTTCATTGACATTAATGGTCTATGGACCAGGCTCTAAATGAGAGAAGAAAGTCAATACCTAGCGGTTCTTTCTAATTTATTTTAGTTCAATATTGTACTCTGATCAATATTTATTATTTGTTAGGATGCAACTTTGTTTTGTACATTTGAAGATGTGTATATAATCAGTCAATATGCTGCGTACCGTAAGACAATCATACTTGGGTCATGCTACCCCTTGACACACTGAAATAGTCTGGGTCCAAGTAGTTAAATTATTATACATGAGCAAATTCCAAATGTCAGTAATTTGGGATGAGGTATAGATATAAGCCTTAAAGTATACCAACTGCTTGTCTTCATTAGAAGACCAGATCAGGCTAATATCTTTGCTATTCATGCTAATAGCCTCATATCCTTGGAGGCTCACGTTAACTACCATGAGTTGACCTAATCGTTTGCTGAGGACACACGATTGTTGGGCCAAACACACACACACACGATGTTGGGCCAAAATGTGCCCTTGGATGTGTATGCTGCTCCCACTGACTTCAATGAATACACATGTGAGGGTGGAATCTGACCTTTATGCATAAACCATAAGAAACCCTTGTTTGATGAAGTGCATGAGGTTGGAAAGTAGAATTCTAACTCAGAGGATTATTCAAAATTTCATGTGCTACAATGAGCTTAAAGATGAAAAAGCAAATGCTTGCTGCACTTTTGGTTTCTTAGGCCCTGTTCCTGCAACTGGAGCCACATGGGTGGGACCTTGCATTCACACAGTGCCCCATTGACTTCAGTGGGGATCCGTGCCAGGCAACAAGATCTACCCAGGCAGCTCCAACAGCAGAATTTAGGTCTTAGGTGTTATTCCAGATGAACCAATCACAACAAAGGGCAGCACCAGAGTCAGATGGCGGCAAGCCATGTCCTCTCTCAATATTGTAAATATTGATCTCAGCTCTCCAGTTTTATTGTGAAAATGAATCATGTAAATGATGTAAGTGCATTGCTGTTTAGACTCTTTTGTAGATGTTAGCAAAGTATGTTTTGTTGTGTTTTGTACTTGTATTTGAAAAGTATTAAGTTAAATTGAAAAATAGTTAGTAAAGCTTCTTTAATAAATCAAACGCTTAGTTTTCAATTTGTGGAAATAAGTTTAAACTAGTGAATTTCATTATTATTATTATTATTATGTATTATTTATATTACCATAGTACTTAGGAGTGCTTATCATGGATTAGGATCCCACTGTGCTAGGTGCTGTACAAACACAGCACAAAAGCTCTCAGCCCCAAAAGCTTACATTCTAAGTATAAGACAAGATTCAACACATGGATGCAGACAGATGGGGGCATGCAATGAAATAAGACAATAGTGGTGACAGGCAGTGGTCATATTTCATGTGTACTGAACTAATAACTAGGTTGGACTTTTATGGGATGGACAAATAGAACTGCCATGCCAGGAAAAATCTACAGTTTATCTACTTTCGCCCCTACCAAAGAAAACACCTAGCATAGACATTTTATAAGTATAAATTACCCCACTTTGCATCTTATTGGGCAGTGTTACTATTGTACTGTAGGGAGGGGAAATTTCTTTATGATCCAACTGATGATAAGCTTAAACTGTTAGTCAGCAGGATTGTAAAGAAATGTGTACAGTTAACGCACAGGAAGACATCGTAATCAAAATTGGGAGCAGTATATTGCTGGCTAGGGATCAGTGCTTTTCATCATGAAAATCTGATCCACTGAATAAAAGAGAATGTGAATTTAAATTAGGGCAGCTGCCTTCTGTTCAGCCTTGATGACCAAACTTTCAACCCAGCCTTTAAATACATTTATTATCATGGGCATATATCTGTTTGTCTATGCAAACTGGGTAACTATGCCTAATTGCCCACTGACACGTTCTGGTTTTGGGTGCCCAGATGTCTGAGCATGTGCATGCTGAAGTACAATCATTATGGATGTAACTAGGTACTACACGTGTGACCCTGAAGTCTAATATAGTCAGTAATTAGGGCTATTCCTTGTAGGGGCAGGAACTATATCACCTTTGCTACTCTCTGGATGGCTCGCAGTCTGACAATCAGCCCCCATTGTGTAGGTCTCAGATCCATCACTTTGGGAAAGATGTTTCAAAGGGAATGGAAGTAGTGTTAGCAAGGAGGGACAGGAAAGGAAGGGATCTTGTAGCAAGGAAGGGATGCAGTGAGACTGGGACACAGGGCTGTCTTTTCCTCTGGAAATGTGGTCCAGCCAAGTTTTTGCTCTTTCTGGTGCTCACTCAGGAGGCTGAGGTGTGAGGCAGCACAGCTGCTGTAGGGACTCTAGATCAGTGAAATCACATCAGCTGCTTTGAACACCCATACTGCAAAAAGAAATTGGACTAGCACTGCAGGCAGTAATGCTTCCTCCAAGAGCAGAAGCATTGTTGCCTTGTTGTTGTGGACCTGCTCTTGCCAAAGCGACTTGCCTGGACAACGTGAGGGCTGGACCCAGATCAGGTACAAGTAAGGACTGCCGCAGAGTGGAAGGTCTCCTTAACAATGTCTTAGGCAAACTGTATACTTGGCCATAGATGCCTCTGTGACAGAGCTGAAATCAATGCACTGGAGCAACGGGAACCTCTCTTTGCCTGGAAGAGCACGTGCTGTAAAACTGGTGGGTAAAGTTTCCCATACCCACCCAATATACCAGAGCAAACCTACCTGTACTTACAGAAGAAAACCTTGAGCTAAGGTGAGAGAGCAGGCCTGTTTGTTTGCATATATGAAATATTACTTTATAATGTTTCAACCCTATTGAAACACAAATGCTTAATGTCAATAAGGTCAAAACATACAATGTCTGAATGTCCTTTCTGTGAGAAATTTTCATTGGAACAAAAGCAAATTTCAAAATGTCAAAAGTTTGCCTGGACTAGAAATTCTGTTTTTGCACTCAGCACAACTAAGACAGTGCCACGGGCATGCAGCCTAGCAGAGCCCACAGGTACATTCAAGCCCCATTGAGGGGAAGCCAAAGACAAGGAGCCCAGTGGAACTCATTCACATTCAAACACATTCTGAACATTTGCAAAATCTATTCAGCCACATGTCTCATTTTAGCTATTACAGAGATGGAGATTATTTGTGGGTGGCGCTTGGAAGAGGACCACCACATTCTTCCCCAGTCTGACCCTAGAGGGTGGGTTTTGTTACAAAGATCAACTTGACAATGTGTAGCCGTTTGATATTCAGCTATGTGGTTTATAATATGCCAACTGATGTATAATTTAGTTCTGTCTCATGCAGCCACCAGTTCTGACTCTAGTTGAGGCTGCATGCTGAAAGAGTTAAAAATGGGATATCAGTTCCTGTTTCTCTCTCTATGTAGGTGGCCTTTCTGTGTGAAATTTCACTGAGTGTTAGTTGTTACGCCCTAGGAATTTGCTGTGTAGTTTTTGTTTGGCTTCTTTTGCTAAATATTTAATAGGACATGTTTTAAATTTATCTCTGTGTGAAATTTGACCATATCCTTTTACAAAACCTTGCCTACCTATGCAATAGGTGAATCTTCTTTAAATCTGCTACATTAGGTTGGTTTTGAAAATAAATATTTAGGCCTGAAGATAAATTTGCACCCTTATTCTTCTTAATTGAGAGGTTCAACTAGTTAGTGATACAAACGGGTGACATCCTTTCTGTCTCTGAGCCTGTGCAAAAGCATTAACAGAATAAAAATGAATATTCTGCCGAGGCTCCTCTATATCCTAAGCCTACCTCTATATGTCCCTCCATCTTATTTTAGAAGAATTATCAGAGCCATCCTCTGAAGCTCTGGTCAATGGCCACAGCTATCATTTCAAAAACTCTAGCTCCCTATAAGCAAGGTAGTGTGGGAGTTGTGCTCCCAGCTCTACAAAATTTCTATTATGCCTTTATCATGTCACAGATGTCAAACTGGTTCCAGCATTTAACACCCTTATACCAACGTGGGTGGAAACTTAATGCATCCAATTCCCCTGGGGTCTCCTCGGTGCCGTTTGTTGACCAATGTAGAAAAATAAAGTGCCTACAGTGGTGGCTATGCAAAAGCTCTGGACTATCTTAGTTAAAGTGGTAACAATTTCATCCTCACCATCATGCAAAAGCATCTGTTGGGGCAACCCAAACTTGCCAGCTGGGAACAAACCTCTAATTTGGAAGAACTAGCTAAGCAAGGGCATCACATGGATTCTCCAGTTAGTCACTGTCCAGGGCTTTGCCTCTTTTCTAATGATAAATCAGTACTTATAGCTAAGGGAAGGTCTTTGCTACAAAGGCTGCATCAGTACGGCTGCACCCGGCAACACAGCGCTGCCTTCACAGGAGGTTAGGGCAGTACAACTACATTGCTCAGGGCTGTGGATTTTTCACACCCCTGAGTGACATAGTCATACTAAAGTAAGGTGTAGTGTCGATCTGGCTTAAGACACTTGCTAACGTATTAATTTGGTCTGGATGCCGTAGGACTGCCAGAGGCCTCAGAGTTACTGAGAACCTGGGAAATGCTTCATAAACTCCCCAGGCTCTTGTCCAATAGATACTCAGTTAATGAAGAAGAACTTCCTTAGTCTGGAGTTCTTTGTGACAGGGTGGAAAGGGGATTTATCACAGCCCTTAAAGACATCCAGTGGCGGAGCCTATTACAGAATGTTAAAAATACTTCTGTGGCTCTCAGGCTACTTTTGATACTACAAAAGATTTTATTCAAAATGTACGTAGTAGATGCCACAGAGCTTGTGCAAGATAAAGGCCTTGCTCTCTCTTGTTTGCTGGCACTGTAACAGAGAAAAAGAAACCCTGATGCATATGCTATGGGACTGCGCATCAGTCATGCAGCTGTGGAAAGAGGAGGAACACCAACTTTAAAATAGTGCTTGGCTTCAGCAGCCAAACCTCAGTCAAAAATTATATCCTAGGTTAGTTATCTGCTAAACCAGGGGCTAATTCCACCACAGAGACTTTGGTTCTTGAGGGTCGCAGTGATCATCAAGCTCGCGATTCTACAAAAAGGCACGAGTAAGCTCCTGCCCAGATTAAAGCAGTACTACTCAGAACTGTCCGAGTTAGTAGCCAAAGTAGGAATAGCTCATCATCCATGGAGATCCATTATATGGATTAAAAGAAATTTGGACCCGATTTCCAGAAACATTTGGGCAGTGCTGTAGAGCTGGCTCAACGAATGCCAGACCTTCATTCCACCTATCCACCTGGTCCCCTCCTTCTTTCCTCTTCCTATTCATGTATGGCTGCTCCTGTTTTGTTATTGTTATCCTCACCCTAACATATTATGTCTCTATAGCAATGTCAGATTTCGTGTTGTCTGATATTGCAACTTGGGCCAGTCGTAAAATGCTGTAATTGCACAATTTTACTGGCGATTCCCATGAAACATGCAGCATTTAGAAACATAGCCAAGCTGAAAGTCATTTCACCTTTTTGTACTTTTCATTGTCTGTTTGCTCATGAACATCAATTAAAAAAAAAAAAAAGGAAAAGAAAGAAAAAGTTAATCTATCAGCAGAGGCTGGCAAGTAAAATCTCCTTCAGAGGAACTTGCCAAAAACTGCCTTCTCTCAAAATTGCTATGACCTCAATTAGAGTGAGGCCACAGGCTGTCCTCCCTTAAGAAGTTGCCATTTCCCTATAGCCTTTGCAGTTTAGACTGCCTTTACTGAAGATAGCCACCACATCTCCCCCATTGTTCCCAGTGGGAGTGAACCAAAGAGAAGATGCCTGCTCCCCTCTGCTGTCAGGAGGCAGACAGAAGTCACCAAGAGGAGCAAGTGAATATAGGGGATAGGAAGGGCAAGAGGTAAACGGGGGTATATGGGCACTGGGAAATGTAGGCGGGTGCAGGAGGAAGTCAGGAAATAGAAGAGGGAGCAGGAAGAATTAGATGGGTAGGACACTGTGAGGGGAAAGGGACATATGGAAGACAAGATGCTATGGGGGACTATGGAGGGAGAATGTGAGTGGGACAGAAGCTGGGTGGAGAAGGAAGGGAAGATTAGCAGGGAGTGGGATAGGGAAGGGGTTGGAGAGGTATAGAATGATAGCGGTTTCACTCCAAGGCTTAGGGTGAGTGCTGTCCAAGCAGCCATCTAGGTGTCCCACTATTGTGTGCCCTTCCTGTAAGGGAATAGCTATAGTGGTATAAAAATACCTTTATGCCAGAATTGCTGTGTCCACACTGGGGTGGGAGGAGGGGGCAGCATTGTACCACTTTAACTGTACCAGTATAATTAAAGCAGTACAACTTGTATAGGCAAACAAGTCCTTCATAAATCTAATGAAAACAAAGCAATTGTTTTTAGCACATGCTGTGCTAGCTGAATTAAAATCTAGGCTCTCCCTTATGCTGCAACTTGACCAGTTTAGCATGTGCTAAAATACAACTGCTCTGCATTGACTAGAGTTTTTGGTGTTAGATCAAACTAGATATCATAGTCTAACATGACACCTTTAAATTCTAGTTAATGAACCAGCCTCAGGGTCTGACAAAATTCCCATGGGGCACCACATGGGAAGCTCTTCTGTGACACACCATGAGAAGTTAACTGGCTTGAGAAATCATGTCCCAGCTGCCATTCCAAGGCTGGGGAAGCCCAGAGGTGATTGCTTGAATTTCTACGTGGGGATGAGATCTGCTGTTAAAACGTTAAAAATAAGATTAAAAAACCCCCTAAGAAACTAACATGTCATTGTGAAATAATGAAAGTTGCTACACAAATAAAATACCTGACACAAACATAAGGATAGGAACATTTTGGGAATTCTGTAATTTGGGAGCTTCCTAGATTAAGTGTTTTGCCCCTAAATGCTTCCTCAATAAATAATTCAAAGATAAAGCTAGATTTCTAACCCTAAAATAGTAGCTAAACACTTACAAGGTATTCAACTCTTGCCATATATGGGTAATTCTCTTTGGGTCATATTACACCCCAGTTTTAAGGCAGAACTCCCCACCTGAGCTCAGGGGGTTTTCTGCTTAATAACAGTGATGTGTTATGGCTTCTTGTCTTGTATGGGCATAATGAACACTCTGGGCCTTCTGATAAGACTGGATTCCCTTAGATGATTCCTTCTGCTATTCAAACATTTTGAACAATTCATTATTTAACACAGACCTGCTGATGTTGGCTATAGTTTCACCATGAAATCAACAGAATAACTCTGGTTTCTGTGACTACACAGCAGCTATGTACAATGGTGGCTCTAATATATTTTTATTGCCCTTGATAAACTAGCCATTTTCTGGCCCTCTTGCTCTGGAGTTATTAAGAAATGAAATATTTTACAGCCTCAGGCAGTTGTTGATAGAGGAGCATTGGTCAGGCTGCCTGCTTTGTACATGATTATGTGTTTTGGTCTGGGAATAGGATGTAAAAGCTCATATACCATATTCCATTTTATAGGCTTTTCTTCCATATTTTCCAATAACAAACAATTTCCATGCCACTAAATATAAATTGCACAAAATTCAGAATCAGACCCTAAGGGCATACAGAACATTTTGCATTTATTCTTCTACACCCACCCCACAGTTATTCAGTTTCTGTATTGTACTGGTTTCCCCATACTATGTTAATACTGCAGTTAATTTGTCAAAGAAGACCCACTGGACCGAGCATCACTGTTATTTGTGCACATTTACCTGCCAAAGCTACTGACTCGTATTTGCTGAAGGACCTGTGAGGTCAGACCTGGTTAACTCCACAAATAGTTGAGCAGGCATGAAAAACACATGGCATCTGTTTGACTCATCTGGAGAGAATATTCTCACAGTTAAACCTGCAATAACACAGCAATTTATCATCTGCACCCTATTCTGCCACCCCCACCCTCTTACCTCTCTGGGTACCCTTATCTTTCACCTGTTTTGGGGGATGACCCATGAAGTTACCAGTGTGCTGAACAGTTTCAAATTCTGAGGAAAGCCTACCTAGTGAGACTCATCTGTGTCTGCCTACAGGTGCTGTGTGGTTCCGTAGCAATTGACTCAATACTCTTTGTATTTAGTGTCACTATGACACAGACCAGAAAGATGTTAGGTTACAGACTGCTGGTTACTATCCCAGGCTATTCAATTGCTCAGCCCTTAACCCATCAGAAAATGGTCTTGGTCCTTTTTTAAACATATAATATTCTGTAGGAGGACATTGATATAGTATTTGTATAGTATAGTATAAGGAACAGTTGCAAGTTCAGAGAAGCTCCATGGTTCTTTTGGACTCCACTCCATCAAACTGGTCCCTAAGGAAGCAGTATTCTGTGGGATTAAGCATTCCCTCCCTGGGAGGAACCATGATTTTAGTCCTGAAATTAAGGCAGAGAAAATGAGTCCCCGTGTCCAGAGTGGTATGTTGTATTTCTGGTTAGGGTTTTATACCATCTCTGTGATGGGTACCTTCATCTGTGTCTATATGAAAGAGCTATCCAATAATAAGAATAAACTCAATTAGACCTAGGTTCTCCCATTGTCAGGGAAGCACAGGATCTGAATATTTGGGGCTCTAATTTGATTCTCCAGGTTCTCCACTTGTTTTCCCAAAACCACCTGTGATGAGGTATAAACCCCACACCAGTACTGAAGGGGTTAAGAGGAGTTGGCAAGCTCAGTTATTGCATTCACTTGCACCTGGATGAAGAGCCAGGCTCACTTTGGGATGAGGCCCAGCTGAGGAGGGTTGTGTGGCTGCTATAGGAGTAGGGTATCAGGGAAAAAGAGATGATGGTAGTCTGGGGGAAAATAGGTTTTAGAGGCCTTTCCTGATTTAGAAAACACCAGAAAATGGTTAGCTAAAGCTGCCTTGTAGAATGGTGGACCCTGAAAGAAAGGCAGGAGTGGGTGAGGGCTTTGAAAAAGGAGTTAATCCCTAGAAAAAAAGGCAGACTAGGAAAGCTAGGTTTTGGAAGATGCCCTGGGCTAAATGGAGTGAAGCCCTGAGGGAAGGGTCAGACTCAACATAAAACTAAGGGGGGCAGAGGGGGGTGATTGGAAACACCTGACACCTGGTCCTTGAAGGCTAGGTCAGAGGTGTATAAGTGAGTAGAGAAGACTTTTAAAATATCATCTCCTGAAAAGGGAGGAGCATCCAAGTGATAGTCTTACTGGAGGGCTGTGTCTCAGGAGACAATTGAAAGAATGTTACCCTAAAAGGGAGGGATATAAAATGTGACTTGGCTGAGGTGGGAAAGGAGCCAGACCACTGCAGGATTGGAGCAGCTGTTGGTAGAAGACCCCCGTGGTGAGCTTGTGGATGCCCAGCCCCAAGGAGGTGCATGGGCTGAGTGACTCCTTCACAGTCATTCCTCAGGGAGAAGAAAATTCCTTGCTTTTGGTTATAGTTGCCTCATGGGCTGGCTGGTAACTTTTTTCATTTGTATTATTTTCCCCTCTGCCCTTGTTCAGAGTGCTTGTCTGAGCTGACATGTTTGTCAGGCCGTTTCCTTAGACGGTCGGGGATTCCTTCGTAGAACAATTTTATGTACATGCGCAATACTGATTTTTTTTTTTTTTTTTTTTAGAAGGATGCCCTCTGTGTCAGCAGCTTTACTCTTTCCTAGTAAAGATTGTGGGATGGTTGCCTGGCTTGTTGAGGTGGTGTTGGCTTTTGTCAGAGTTTTCTCTTACTCGCTTTCACTGCTTTCCCTTAATGTTGTAAGGGAACGTTCATTGCATTGATTAAAGAAAACTGACATTCTAAGTTACAGTACCTCTAGTTTTACTCATAGACTCCACGGCGAGATGTGACCATTGTGGTTATCTAGTCTGACCTCCTGGATAACAGATAAAACAGCCAAAGAGATGTTTTCACCTGGGGTGGCGAAGGCATAAAGTGTGCGATGTAACCTGCAGGGCATTTGGAGGTGGTGATGTTTCTCTAATTAAACACATGAGAATTGTTAAATCAAAAGTGGAGTTTGCTCCAAAAGGTACTAGAGAAGGATGGTGACTTGTTTACAGACTCCTTCATTGAGTTCCCATATTATCACTGTTAAATATTACTATTTTAACACCAAGATGGCTGCCCCCAGATATTACTCTAATTACGAACATTCTTCTCAAACACATTTAATGTCTCGTGTATGGTGAGAAGTGCTTCTTGCCTTATGAAACTTCTGATTACTAGACTGGGTTCTGGGTGAAGAGGAATATTTACTATGCACTCTAAGTCTGTGGAGCTATTACTTACTGGCTTTCAGCCAACCTAGTTGAATAGACTTGCTTTTCTTTCAAATGGCGTATTTACCACCAGTGCATCTTGAGCCTATAATGTGTTTTAAGACTCAATCTGTCCATCACATGTCACAATCTCCTATAAAGTGCACTTTTGAGATAATCATGCAATTGTATTTTGCTATGTTCGTTTGAAATGCAGCATCAGTAACCATAATTGTGTAACTCTCTTCAATCATCCAAAGTGAAGACTTCAATTCTGATACAGTAGAGCCAATATCATGTTAGTATGTTCCTTGCCTCTCTAAGTTCTCTGCCTAAATCTATATTTGAAGGTTATGGACTAGGCAAGAGACCATTCTTCTATAATTGCAACACGTGAATCAAGGTATAGTATGTATGCAAACTGGGCCTGATTCTCCAATCACTGCATTGCACCTTCTGTTGTCACTTTTTTGCTTTTGCAAAATCCTACCATGGGTGTGAATGTAAGTTCCTGTGTGTGGCTTTTTTAAAAAAACAAAACAAACCCCATTTGAATAAATGACTATGAAACTTGAAAGGCAGTAGCGAACAATGCCCATTTTGGCATTCAGGATACAGAATGCGTTAAATACAGCTGTCTTTCTGTGATAAGTGGGCTCTGTTGGTGCAGCTAATGGCATTATAGTGTTGGCGTGCTCAGCTTCACATAAAAAGCTACACCGTCTGACAGAAAAAGGAATTAAACTAAAAATGGAGGTGAGGTTGAGGAGGTGTTGTCTTCAGTTGAGAGGGCTACGTGGAAGGCAGTACTTAATTTGTAATGTGCTGGGGCTCAAGCAATTGGGTGCCAGGGCTCAAGCAATTTTTTTTACACTTATAACTGATGGAGCAAGCCTAGAGGTGCTGGGGGTTATGAACTGCCAAGCCTAGAAGTGTTGGGACTCAGCCCTGCCAAGCCTTGGCACAAATTAAGCACTGACAGAAAGAGGGGGGCGGGGGGGCGTCTAACAGAAACTTGAGAAAATGAGGTCTCTGCACTTTCAGCATTGTATTCAAAGGGGAATTTATTGCATCTGCACTGATGGGAATATTAAGATTTTTCCATACAATGGGAGGGGAAAGAAGTAAAATTCCTTTTACGGGAGAGGTGTTTGGATTGCTTAATATTCTTGTTGCCAGATCTAGTTTAATCTTTAGAATGCAATAATAGTATATGATTTCCAAATGATGCAGTAGAGCTGATGAAGTAGTTTAGACTGATCAAACTGCAGGGAGCCCTCCTGAAGGGATTTCCTAGTGGTGTATTTTTAGTTCACTGGGATACTCTTACCATGTCTACCTGTACAGTGCTGCTACTGTACCGGTACGGCTGTGCTGCTGCAGCACATGTGGTGAAGACTCTCTACGCCGATGGGGGAGAGTTATGTTGGCGGGACAAGCTCTCTTGCCGTCCTCACAGTAGTGCTTATGTGGATTTAACTGTCACTTGGGGGGAGGGAGAGGTAGAATATTCACATCCTTGAGCTACATAAGTTTTGCCGACATAAGTGGTCATGTAGACCTAGTCTTAAAGGCTGCATAATTCCTTTCAAAGTATTTCTGGGAACCTTTTGATGCCATGTGAGAGAGTGTCAGATCAAAAACTGATGCTTGCTTGTTGCAAGGTGTTTGTTTAAAGTAATAGGAGGAGACTTATCACGTACAGCTGCCTTACTGGTTAAACTAGGATATACTAGATGTGTGCTTCAATGTGTCTTTTTTTTTTTTTTAAAAATTGACGGTTTCAAAAATGAGAAACGAGATGGACTTTAGAAACTGTATAACCTGAGGGTCTGGCTTCAGTAATCTGTCCTCCATGTATTTCCTTTATGAGCAAATTCTTCTATCTAGGTGAGGAATGGCATTCATCTTTTAACTGTCTGCCTCTAAACACAGCAGGCATCAGAGAATGCCAGAAAGAACCTGACCCACAAATGCTTCGGCTGCCACAAAACAGCAGCTATTAAACAGAACTTGAAAAAGTGACTGTTAGGCATCGGTTTAACTTTTTATGTGAGTTAGGCCAAACTTCTAACAAAGAAATCCGGTATACCTCCTAGTTACCCTTAACTGACCACTCATAGGAAACTAATAGGCTCTGAAAGCTGAGTGAATAACTTGGGACGAGTGGCTTATTTGTTAAATTTTGCCTTTGTTTTTGCTTCTGCAACATCCTTAAGTCTATTCATTATTTAAAATTGTGAGATTCTGATTCATGAGCTGTTCACAGTTTACATTGTAGTGTTTCACAAATTATATAAAATTGTTTCTGTCCCTCCATTGGCAGACTTCTCTCATGTAATTAACCAAAGAGTGCAAATTTTGTTTCCCATTCATTATAAAATTTAATTTCCTTTTGGTAACTATTCCAGATTAAACAGCTGCTTTTTACATGCAATTTTACTAGGTAAACTCTACTATTAATATTTGCTGAAAATGAACACATCAGCTATCAACATTGTTGGATCTAAATGGTCATTTTGAACAAACACACTCCCCTGCCCATTCATTTAGCTCTAATTGTAAGTCAGAGCAATGACACCAAGATAAATCCTGTATAAAAACAGTATTTGTTAACTATATGTGGAATCTGGGTTCCCCCAGGACCTGAAACTTTATTTTTACAGGGATTTTTGTGTAATCTCACACATCATTAATAATTACCTCTTATGGAGGAGAAAATAAAAACCAGATGAAAACTCTTGTTCTTTATTTAAAAAAGAAAAATTCTCTACTATAAAATTTTGTGGAGAGTTTCAGAAAACATTGAGTAGTTCTAAGACATTAAAGTAACTTTGATATAACTATTAAATTGTATAGGTTTTCCTTTATTGAGGAGTCCTATCTTCTAGATATCCTTCATATCTGGTATTCCTTTATCAGAACTGATCAGTCTTTTAAAACTCTGGGATACCTCTTGCCCATTCTGGTATAGCTGAGGGAGGGCAGGGTAGGAGACACAAACACTTTTTCTTTCAGGAAACCTGTTGGCCAGGATGCAATTCCATGGGCTGGGCCTAGGAAATGTGGTGGTAAGAACACTTCAATGATGATCTTAAAAAAAGGTGGTGTGGGGATGAGCTCATACCTGTACAGTGCTCTGGGTATATAAAATGCTATCTACTTCACTGGTCATGCACCAGCTGGGGTCATGAACTTTCCTGCACGTGCGTGCACACCCCCCCAATACACAGCTAATAGTATTACATACTTAGATATACTGTAATGGTTGTACAGGCCTCTGAAACTTCCCAGGAAAAAATGGTTTTGGATTTGAGTACCAGCCTAGCTGATCCACTAATGCCTCCTGGCACAACAGTTGCTAAATTTTTACACAAGTGTCTTTTTTATTTGGTACAATCTTGCAAACCCTATCAAAAGGAAAATACCCTAATTTAGGATTGTCTGAACTGTGGCTTTTTAATACTGGTAAAGAACTTCAATGCTGAGATAATGAACCTTAGCCTCTCTTGTAGGTTGCCATTGTCACCAGTCTAGTAACTTTCATTAAAATTACTGTATGCATTTGGGAACCTGTGCACCATAGAGACCAATACACCATTTCTCTCCAGTCTATTTGACCCACATACTGGCATACTTGCTGCCAGTGCTTTGAAAGCATTTACATTTGGGTTGGCATGCAAACACACAGGTGTGAAAGGATGAGATCTCTGCGGAAAATGGCTGCTGAGTGGCTAATTTGAGATCTACATTTACACTGAGGAATGTTTGGACCCTGATACTGCAGTTTGGGTCCATGTGGGTGTAGGGATCCACCTGTGAGGAGTATGCAGTCTGAGGGACATACTGAGGTGACTTGTGCCACACCGCATCACCTCTGAGCTTGGCCCCACATCAGTTTCTCAGAACCACAAGGGAAAGCCCTACCCTCTTAATCTTGCCACATTAAGACCTAGAAGCTTACAATAAACTGCCTGGAAACATGTTTGAAGGTAGGAATTGTTACTGCTAGGAAGCGAATACTGTTTTGGGGTTCATTTGTGTGACTCCTTCTGAACAAAAACAACTGACATTGCAGTGGCTGAGTCTGAGGAAAGCAATTCAGTGTGCTCTCATTGCCTTGGAGATGTCAAGTACACGTGAAAAATCCAAAATAGCTTTGGCTAATAGATCTGTCAATTTCAAAGGGATTTTTTCCTACTTCCCCTCCTTCCCCCACTAGGAATAGGACAGCCCTAATCTGTTGGGTGAATTTCTCCTTGGTGGTGTGATTTCAGAGATTGTTTCATCACATCAGAGGAGTACTTCCCTCACCTTTTTTTTACAGAAACTAAAGTCTTATATTTTTTTTTATATATTCAGAATTCTGAAATGGAACTCGAACACAGTGCAACTAAACCACAGGACTTTCAAATGAGCTGTTCTTGAGGATCTTTCCTAAGAATGACTCAACCAATGTGAGAGAATCATGGGCTAAAACTTTGTGGGACTTCAGCTCCTGGAGTCACCTTTAGTCTTTTCAAGCGAGACTCGTTAGGCTCAGGCAACACTGCACCAAAAAAAAAACCCCCCCAAACAAACCAAAACAAAAACCCAGGGCAGCAAACCTCTGAGCTACAGGCTGGGGCTCATGCTACCAGGCTTAAAAAAGCAGTGTAGACATTCCTGCTTAGTCTGGAGCCTGGTCTCTGAAACCTGGAGCCTGGGAATATCTACACTGCTGCTATTTTTTTATTTTATTTGAGCCCCATAGCATGAGCCTGTGTCTGTAGACCTGGCCTCTGAGACTCACTTCAAGATGTTTGGTTCTGGCAATGTAGACTTACCCAAACTCAAAGTGCTTTTAAGTCTTATTTTAAAGTACGAATCTGAAACCAAACATAGAAGTGATGCAGAGTGACAGTGATGTTAGATCTCCCCACACACATTAATTCAGACTCTTACTCTGGCTTTGTTCAGCCTGCTGACATCTGTTCTAAGGATATGTTTTGTAGTCTAACTTGGTGACATCTGTGTGCCTAGAAGCTGGACAAAGGCTCACGTTAGAGTGGCTCTCATCTTTCCTTAACTTATACCTTCTTCTGGTTCCTTGACATTCAGGCTAGTAACCACAACCGGTGACTCCTGAGTAGTTCTGTCCCAAGAACCAAGCTTTGGCTGGTGGGATACTGGGGCAGGAACTTTCACCACCATCTCATACTCCTCACTTACATTCCTTTCCAAGTTTTTAAAAGCGTATGAATATGGACACAGAAAAGCTTTCTCCAAAATCTGTTTTTTCCCCTCTCCTCACTGAAGGATTTATAGATGGATTCTAGCTCTGCTTATGCTTTCAGTCAAAACGCAATGGCCACCTAAGCAGTGGAGAGCTTAATGAAATGTTGAATTTCTTTTTCAGTGAGTTGAATGTACCTAAAAAGACTTAAATAGTACTAACAAAATAGCTTGTCCAAATCCTCTGTTAATGGACATCAGCCCAAGACCTTGCAGACTGAGATTCTTAAAAGATGGGAAGAGAACCACTTGAGACTCTTTTTCTATATAGTCAAAATTAGGAATCATCCCCCCCCCACCACCATAGCCCAAACACAGTAATACTAAGGCTCAGCTTATTTGCAAGAAACAGCACAAATCCAACTGGTTTGAGGGACAGCCCTGATTTGTGATGGCCACAGCAACCCAACACACCTGGTCTTTTTGGTTCTTTGTTAAGGAAAAGGGACCTTTACCGCAGGCAGGCTGTCTGCAGTGTATATTCCAAAGGACAATTAGGAATACTGGGGCTAAGTTCACAAAAGGATTTAGATGCCTAACTCTCACTTTAGGCATCTCAGTCCAATACCTAGATCCTTAAAGGCCCTGTCTAACCTTGTAGGTGCCTAAATTCCCCAGGTGGGTAAGTTTCTGCCAGTAAAGTCCATTAGGAGCCTAAAACCTGCTTCTGGGCATGCAGATAGGCACCTAGCTCTTACCTAACTCAAGCTAGGAGTTGCCCTGTCTATTTCTTCTTAAGTGTGCTTAGAGGCTGCCTATCAGGTTGGGAACCTACATGAAACACTGAAGGAATAGGTAGCACTTCTCCTTAACCTTTAGTCAGGGGTTGTATCACTCATGCAGGATATGGAAGACCCAGTTCAGTTCCCCTCTGGCTGACAAGGTTCAAATCCCTGCTCTACATCCCCCATCTTGTGGGTGTGTGCCTTAACCATTGGGCTACTGCCTACTCTAAGGCAGGGTTTACACTTCTGTTGAAACTCTTCTGTGTATAAAGAATCATTGGGCAAGATAATGCTTTAATCACTAGCCTTACACATACCTTACTCCAGGAGGGTTCACAGCTGTGAATGCCTAGTGGTGGGAGGTGCTGCCACCTGACCTGGACTTAAGTACTTAAATCCCATTTCCCACCTCTCGTAGGGAGTTAGGAAATGGCTCAATGTCTAATAGGCCTCTCCTCAGCATTTATGCTAGCTAAAGAGGGGATTCACAGAAGCCTGCAAGTTGAAGACCTGACTTTTCCCTTTTCAGTGTACAGGCAGCCTAGGTGCCTACCTGTCAGGGCTGTGGATTCCACTAGGCAGTACGGCACCTGATGTTAGGTGTTGCAACACAGAGACAAAGTCCCCTTTATGGATCTAGTGTCTGATGTTTATGAATGTATAAGACTTCTGCAAAAGATTTAGTTAAATTGGACAGAAGTGATTAAACTGAACACAATCACAGTGGAGGAGACCAATCCGAACAGTCCTTGTCCTAAGAGGAAGATGGCTATATTCCCTAAAAAGGAGGAAGAAATACTGAGACTGTGGCCACCCCTTAGCATTCCTGTTGTTTTCCTTGAAGCCCTAGCTGCTGGAATCGGAGACTTCATGAGGATCTCAACCTTTTTTTGTTTTCAGATGGAAGTTTTCTAGTCCTCATGGCTGTGGAGCAAAGGTTGAAAGCATGATGTTAAAGGCCAGAAGGAAAATGAAGAACACAAATTTTGTTACTCTCTTTGAGCTTGGCTTTTTTTTTTTTTTTTAATTAAAGGGGGTGGCAGTACTGTGATGTATCCGTTCATGCTGCTTTGCATTTACACTTCTCCTTTTGATCTGGGAATCTCTTCCCCTTTACTAACATTACAGTATCTCACTGTTGTGGGTATTAACTAAAGAAAATATTCTTCCCATCTTAACTCTTTTCCCCCCAATATACACCTCAGGAGCACCATTGCCAGTGGCTGAAAATCAGAAAAGACAAACTGCAAAAAGAAAACTACATGGCAAAATGACCCCTTGTTCAGTGTCTGCTCTTCAGACATTTGGAGCTACTTACTGTCAAAATATGAGTAAGGTATAAAAGGGAGAAAAAATAGTTGGGGCTAGCTAAGGAGCTTTTAATACAGCATTTCCAAAACACTGGGTCCTGACCAGTCAATGGGTCAAGGGAAAGCTCTGGATAGCTTGTCAGATTAACCAATCAACTGTCCCTGGCCTAGACCAAAGTAAGCTTCTCCTTGCATGGTGTGGAGGGAAGGCCTGAGGGGGAATATGGGGGAGAGGACGGGCTGTGTGTTGCAAAGTGAGCACATCCTGCAACTGGAGCTCCTGTTCAGCCAGGCTGGGCCCAACTCCACACTCTGAGAGTTGTGACCTGGCACATGAGGTTACAGCTCCACTCAAGTTTGGTAAGGCTGCCCCTTTGTCAGGATGGAGGGGTGGCTGGGCCAAACCTGAGTGGGGCTGCTGCACCTTGTACCAGGTCACCGGGTGGAGTGGGGAGCTGGGCCCAGCCCTGTGGGTAGGAGCCACTGCTGTGGGATAAGTGGGCTCACTCTCCTTTGCATCAGACCAGAATTGGGGTGTGTGTGTGTGCACACGCCAATTGGTGGGTTGCCTTAATAAGTTTTGGAGCCACTGCTTTAGAAGATGTCTAGAAATCACACCTGGGGTAAGGACGTATGTGCCCATTTTATAGACAGCCAAAGTGAGCAGAGCTTACTTGACTTGTCTGGTGCCCCCAGTGAGTTGATGGCCGAGTGGGCAATAGAACTCTGGAGTCTAGCGTCCCTGGTCTAGTGCTAGAACTAGCTATAGTATGCTAGTAAGTATATAGACACACTAACTGTAGTACACGAAACACAAGCTTCTGTACTGCCCCTGGAATCTCAATTTCAACACTTGTATGTTTTTCAGATAAAGCAGTCACTGAATTTGCCTGATGCTTATTTGATTCTGTATTAGACCAAAGTTTTTTTTTTTTCCCTCTGTTTTTGCAGATTCTGGATTTCAGAGTAAGTAGATGTTGTCGAAAACCCAACTGAGGTCTCAAATCTCTGTTTTCCCTATGCAGTCTGTTCAGTGGAAGAACCCATACTTTGCTGGGGGCACATACACTAAATCAGAACCTGTTTAAGTCAATATATTGGAGGAACTGCTTTTGGAAAAAATGTTGCTATTGCTGATCTCTATGCTCCCCCTTGTGGATGTAACCTGTCTTTCCACAATATTTTCCTTGCATGATCATGTATATGTCAAAATAGCTAATGATAGATTAATTTGTACTAAGCAAGTATGATTCATGTGAGAATATTAAACATAATGGGCTTCCATTATTCTGGTGTAATTCAATGTTTACTGAACGGATGGATGGTGCCTTGGTGAATGAGTGTAGTTCCACAAGACATCAATTATACTTGCTAATGCCAGGACTGAATTTGACACACTAAATCCAAAATTTTAAAATATTCCATATTAGGTCTGTCACTTCCCCTCCATTTTACTATTAATAGATATTTCCCATTAACTACTGAAATGACCGACCGACACGCAGTTTGTAAAGCTTGCAATATATATGTAATGCATGGGTGGTGGGAAACGTTAGCTAAATATACATGTAACTCAGTCCCTTTGTTTACAATTGCTTTGACTGTGAGACCATAACTTTTTGGATTTACTGAGTGAAATTCTCGTCCTCTTAAACTTGCTTTAACAGCATTCTGTTTTTTTTTTTACCCAGTTCTATCTTATAAATTACTTCCTCCATAAAGTGGGTCTGACTTTGCAGCATTATAACAAGTAGGATGTAACATATATGCAGTATGTGCAACATTAAAACACTTAATTGTTAGATATTTGCTCTCTTCCTCACCATATTTCTTTCTAATCTAAGACCAAGGTCTGAAAGGGAATGTGTACTTATCTGGCTTAGATATAGCTGTATTTGGATCCAATGGGGATGTTGGAGCTGTATGAATTATGGCAGCTCAGTAAAACTTAAATTTATGGTGTCCAGAGCCTCCCATCTCTCTCAGCTCACAAAGTAGAGACCTTTTTAAAGCTCCTTTGGGCAGTGACTGCTTTTTGCACAGTGCCTATCACAAAGGTGTCCTGTTTGAGGCCTCTAGGGGCTACTGCAATAAACTTTCCAACTAAACTGGGTGATTGTATTAAACAGTTTCATTAAAAAAGCTTGGGTAGTTTGACAAGAAGCACAGTAGCTAAGCAGATACAAAGGTGGGGAAACAACCATCTGGATGGTTCCTTCTGCCTGGCCAACTAACAGCTTTCCATTGCTCATAGTCACTGTTCATTTTCTGAAGGGAGGTAGGAATTCTTTGCTTGGAAAAGAAAAAAGAAGACATCCCTGTCCTGCTGAGGGTTGGCATGTTGAGGCTAAGAAGTGGAATATTAGTTGGAGTTGCTCTGTTGCTTTTATCTCTTCTGCCTTTAGTGACCAGTCATGTCACTGAAGCACACTAGGCTTTTCTGCTACCCATGACAATGATGTGTTATGTCTGACATTTGCAAGCAATTCAAGAGTAGAATTGACATTCATTGCTAGCAAATGTTCCATTCACCCAAGATGTGGCCACTACAAGCACTTATGAATGTTTTCATTTATTCACTGAAATGGCATATTTATGCAACTTGATCTCTATTCTTTTTCTTGGGAATAGGAGTGAGATAGGGAAGGTGCAGAGGGAGAGGGAAACAAGTAGTTTTTACATTAGGCGGAAACAGTCCTAGCTTTAGAAGAACCTGTTTTAAAGATTAAGGTCTGAAACATCAGAAAAGGACATGCTTTGCTGGTTCGGTGAAAATTACACTCAGACATCAGGAAACTAATTAAAAAGTTTTGTCTTGTAACTTTCTGCATTTCTCTAGTGTAAGAAGTAAGACATTATTCAATGGTAAACAAACAGCTGAATTTACAGCTAGTTTTTCTGAAACTCTTAAAGCCAGCTCTCAAAACCATCTCTTGTGGCAGACTGGCAAATCAACTAGGAAGTCTAGAATCCAAAAATTCTTCTTCTCCTAAGCACATTCATAGGTGATGGCAGGATTGGGGCTTTAGTGATCTTCAGTGGTGTGTGTGTGTGTGGGGGGGGTGCGTACTTGCTTGTGTACCCCTCTGTCCCAGTTGCAACCAGAGACAGAGGTACCAAAGTGCCCCAACAGGTCATTCTTGTGAGGCTTTCACCCAGATTGTGCAGATTGGAGTTTATCTTTTTAAGGTGTTTCCCAGGACATAACTTTTCTGTTCAGATGTTTCCATGTTACACTTGCAGAATTCATAACCATACTATTAAAAACTCCTTTCATGCTGAAATTTGGCAACAAATAGATTTGTGCAGACACTCCCCTACCCCCCCCCCCAGAAAACACAATTGAATATTAAGCCATTGTAGGCCTCTTAAATATACCCACTGAATGGGGTGTTTTGCACTTACATAGCATCAAATCTGCAAAGTCTTGCATTTTAGAATTTTGGGGCACTTCAAAAAATTTTTTTTTTTTTTTTTGGGCCAGAAGGAAGTTAAGTAGCTACTGTCATTTACCTGGAACTTTGCACAAGAATCATGTCCTAGAGCAAATTCCATATTATTAAAATATAAATGCATACACCAAAAATTCAAGCTTACAATAGGCTGTCACATTTTGCACCCGGATATGCACACATGTAGGAATATAAAAACAGCTGATTGATTATTTTCATACATGGACTATTGGTTTCCTATATCTACATACAAGTGACTCTCCAGCATCTTTTCTCCCACTTCCCTTATGATGCAAGATACACTTTGGCCACACAGGTCATGGACTCCATGACTACTTCAGCATCCCAGACATAACCATACCCTGATGTTTGTACATTTTTTTTACTATGACTGCTCAATGAATTTTGCCTAATTTTACTGACAAAATCATATGCATACTATAAGTACACAGTCTTGTCCCCTTCTCATACCATATATAACCAAACATTTTATATGCCCTAACCTTTTGCAGTCACCATGTCTAGAAAAATGTTCTGGTGCACACTAAAACTAGGACTTCGTAGCCAGATACCAGTAATTCTGTGTACCTATAGAGGGGTTCATCATACCCCCCCACCCCAAACTAGCTGATCCTGCTATGCAAGAAAACTGAGCAAAAATGGTGAGCCTGGCATTTGGTGATATAATTCATCAGTTCCCCTCTGAGTAGCGCATGTTCAAATGAACCATTCTTCAGGCCTCAGAAAAAACTCTGGATGACAACATCCAAAATGGCACCAGGATTGGTTAGAAATGATACCATGCAGCATTAGCTTAAGAATCTTTGTTACCATTGACCCAAATATCACCATTGATGGTTGACACACTTCCAGTTCTATATCACTTCACGTATTTTGGCAGTAGCATCTCAACTGGATCAAGAAATATCAAATAGAATACAAAAAACAAGCTAGGACCTTTGGGATTTCTTGTCAGAAGATACTTAACCAACACACCACCCAACAAAACGGCCGACATGCAAAGCAACAGTAACAGACTGCCTTCTACATGTGTGACACATGGACAGTTTACCACACATCCAGCCACTTGAAAAGTTTCACATGTTTTTGCTCTACTCTGAAGATCCCCTACTGGCATGACAGTGCCAAACATTAACATCCTTGGTGGGGGGAGGCAAAAACAACCAGCATCAAGACAATGATCATTAAAGCTATAAGCTTTGATGGACAGGTCATGTTATCAGAAATGGGGGTGATGACAGACTCCTGAAAAGAACTTTCTGTAGAGAGCTAAAACTCAGAATGCACAGGAGAGATGGTCAATAAAACATTTCAAAGAAACCTTTAAACAGAATCTGACTTTGTGGCATAAATAGTGATAACATTGAAGAAACCTCCAAGGCCAGATCTGAATGGAGAGCAACTAGCCATAAAAGTAGCCAATACATTGAAAGATGCAAAAATGGGGGGAGGGGACATGTCTTCAGGGCAAGCCTGCACATTCCTATGACCTCTGTTCACAATCTTGCTCCTCACAGCTTTGAGTACATAGCCATATGAGAACAAACGTGATGCCATGTCAGCCTACAATAGAAAGCTGCACTGTGCAGCACAGGTAGATGCATTGATCAGTGCATCACTTCTTGGCAAGCAAGAGAGTTCTAGAGCATAAACTGTCCTGCCTGTGTACAAAGGGGGAGGTATTTCTCTCAATCATCTCCGCAGAGTTTTTTTGCAGGAGTCTTATTTGTGAGCTTGCATGGATAAATATCACGTGGGTTATCTGAACTACTTGAGAAATTTTGCAGGGGGTGAGCTTTATTTCCTTCCTGCAGTTTCAGGGGAAGGGTGGTTGCATCTGACCACAAGGCTGTACCTTGGATTACACCCTGCCTCATTCACCATCCCGCCTGAGCACTCTTCCAATCTAGCAGAGTTCTCCTTTTGTATATGATCCCAATGTTAGCTCAGAAATTGGCCACTAGAGGGTGTCTTGGATTATTGCACAAAATGCTTTTTCCAGAGGCAGAGTCCGCTGTTAGCAAGATTCTGCTGTAACTGCTGGTCAAGGTAATTTCACAGCAGCTATAACTAATATTTTCTATCTAACACAGACACATCATTGAACATCAGCAACCAAAGAGCAATTTAAGGCAAATGAAGAAAGTTTAATGCTAAGCCAAAGCACGTTTATTTTCTATTGAAACTACTTCATTTTCAAAGCGCACACACACAAAACATTTTAAGGCACATGGGTAGGTAAAAGGAGCTGAACCAGAGTTAGAATGCAGCTGTCATGGGACCTTCTTTCTGCAGAAACAAAAAGCAAACCTTGGGGCCTGCTTCTGATCTCAAGATCACTAATTTTTAACTGCATTGATTTCTCATGTAGGTGAGGGGATGGTTGGAGGCATGTATACACACACCCTAGTTGCTTTTGATCTAAGATTGTACAGTAAACTATTAGGTAGAATCAGGAAGGGTGCAAAATATTGCCTTTTATTTTCCAGTAGGTGTCTAGACTAAGAACAAGTGGCATGTAGAATCAGAAAAGATCTTCTGAATAACTTGTTCTCGTCCTACCAATGTAGGACTGTTTGCTACTGTACACTTCTTGCTTTCCTGAAATAGGGGTTAGACTATTTTTTTCCCTTAGTAAAACTACCCACATTGTCAGCTTTCAGATAAGAAGCTTCTTAACTTTTAGTGAATGTCTTAAAGCTTCGTGGAAGATGCGATTATTGTAAGCCCAGAAACCAAGGTCCTTTTCTCTCTGTGATGAGGTTTATCAGCCCCTCCCACCAGAAGGGGAGCCCTCAGCTTCCTTAGAGGCCGGACAAGCCCCACCCCATCACTCATGTGGTGCACACCCTGGCAGGAGGTGGGGCTTAAAAGCCCAGCAGAGGCCTCAGAGTGGGGTGGTTCTATGGGAGTGAGGTCTCTCTCCACCAGAAGAGATGCAGCACTACCAGGTCCAGAGAGGCTTTGGGGCTGCTTTACTGCTCAGGCCGGGTGGGTTGCTGGGCCCTACTGCATGGGGATAACTCTTGAACAGCAGTGTTACAGGCAGCCAAGGACCCAGCATGGCACTGGAGACCTGTCCAGCATGGGAGTTGTACTAACATCCCTCCCTTTTGGGAGATCCCTAGACCCATCTGTCATACTTCTCCCCAGAACAGGGACAGCATCAGGATTGCCTTAACTCTGGGCCCCAACTATCTTGTGTGTAAAACTGGATTAAGTTGTTCCAGGTCCCAAAGCACTAGGTAAAGTAGTGCTCTCCACCTCATTGTAGCCCAGTCTCCACTTGCTCCTTCAGGGAGTGGGGTGGGACCACTTCCCTACAGTATACAGTGTGCTAAAGGAGGTAAGGGTGTAAAGCCCCCAGAGGAGTGGGAGAGGGCAATAGCCAAACAATGGGCTACTTTGGTAGGAATCCTCCCACCCTTTACCACCACACCACAAAGCCCCCTGAACTGGCCACTGGCGGGAGACTAGGCTAGATGGACTATTGGTCTGAGGAAATATGGCCAGTTTGGTGTTCACTGTTTAACTCTTGCTCTCAGCCCTTCATCCTCATCACTAACAGAACCCCTGGACAAGCCCAAAACCTTACTAACCTGAGACCTTCCAATCCCCATCCTGACTTGGAAGCTTTCCCAGTAACTGCTACTGTCCTGTGATAGGAGCCACTGGATTTGATGAATACTGATCCTTGCCAGTGTTGGGTGCTATTAACCTTTTTACAACCCTCCTCCACATTATATGGTTTAGGACCAAGACATAAAATTCAGTCTTTAGCAACATTTCCGTGTGACAAACCTATGTTGTTGCTGCCTCGGGTCAGGCCAGAAACACCACTAGAAAAGGACTTTCTTATGGTATGTCACAGAGACAAGGTGCGTAAAGTAGCCTTTTATTGGACTAACTTCTGTTGGTGAGAGAGACAAGCTTTTGAGGCACACACAGCTCTTTTTCTGGCCTGGAAAAGGTACGCTGAGCATCACAGCAAAATGCAAGATGGAACAGACCGAGCATAAGTGTAGCCTGATCTATAGATTATATTGAATTTAAGAATCCCCAGTTATCACCCTAAGGGTTGACAGGTTCTTGTCCCAAGATTAGGGCCAGTATTTTATAGTTGGGAAATATGATGTGCACAGTTTCAACACCCACATTATAGGAACTTTTTCTATTATTACAAATAGTTTATTAAGATGTAGCACAGTCACAAACACCCCAGCTCAGTAAGGTAGGTAGATACTATAAATGTACATCTGCATATCCATATGCTCACACCATCCCTTGCAGAACAACCTGAAATGTTAGCCATCTTCTTCATTACCATCACCTTCCTCCCCCAGCACCAGTGGCCATTTTGGCACTTCCAAGGACCGTATCTCTATCTCCTACTGCCCCAAGGTTGGGATATAACTTATAATATGATCTGCTGATGCCACTATGTTAGATACATATTTAGTAGGGGATTTTCCTCCTTTTCCTTATTTGCATTTCCTCACCTTGCTAGTATTGGCGTGTTCTTCTATAGGTTAGTATGTAATGATCTCAGCTTATTATGTCAATTTGTTACCTGATCACAAAAGGACTATGGTATCTGCAGATGTAGCACGTGTACCTGTTCTGCATGTCAATTTATTGCCATGACACTCTTGTGGTCAGGCCACGTACTTGTGGTTGAAAATTCTCCTTAAATTCTATTTTCAGCTACCCAATACTTAAAGTTTTCTATTGGGGTGTTTATTCTGTTTAAATCTGATCTGTTCAAAGTTTATGGGCCTCAAGGCTTATGCTAACTTGCTGAATCTAATGTATTACTGTATACAGGACATAGGTCTGTAGGTTCCTTCTGTTTCTGCTCAATATAATGGAAAGCAGTGAATAATCATGAAGGCAAGAGAGCCCTATGGGCCACATAAAAGGTTAGCACATTGTAAGGAACCATTGAAGGTAAAGTGGCCCATTCACACTATTTGGATAAACATGGTGGTGGTTAGTGGGTTACAATCATTGTAATAAGCCATAAATCCAGAGTCTCTGTTTAGTCCCTGGTTTTTAGTGTTTTGCGGAGTTAGAATTTAAGCTCCAAGACTCATCTATTCTTTAAAGTGCTGTGTAGGTTTCCTTGGAGGATGAGGAGTGAGAGGTCCTATATAGAGTGATTGCTTTGTGAAAAGTGTTCATCCACTGGTAATGTGGTAGTCTTTTGTCTTTTATCACTTTCCTATGTGAGCTCATTCAAGAGCATAGTGATTCCATCTAATTTCACCTGCATAGTTATTGTTGTTGGGGCATTTAGTGCACTGGATGAGGTACACCACATGTTGTAATAGCTATGTGTAGGACCCATACTTCTTGAAAGATGTTTGTTTGTGTGTTTGTTTGTTTTTTGTTTTTTTTTGGGGGGGGGATATTGATCACTGTAGCAGAGGAGATAGGTTTGCAAGTTTTGCATCTGTTCTGGCAGGATCTAGTGCTGCATTGAGTTGGTGTCTTGGTTTGTGGTGAGCTTGCTTTTGATGAGCTTGGAAAGGTTGGATGGATCTTTTTGATGGCTGCAAAAAGGGGTTCAAGGAAAGATTTCTTTCATGATGGGGTCCCCATTGAGTATGGGTTGTAGCTATCCTGTATGGGTTCCAGTGTGGACTGATAGGTGCATGGTTGGAGGGGATTTTATTTCTGTATTGAAGTAGCTTTTCTCTTGGTATATTTGGGTGGCCTATTCATGTACATGATTCTCTGGAGTGTTCTTGCTTGGTGAAGGTGGTTTGGAGTTAAGCTGTATAGCCTGGACTTTTTCCTGGGAGCATTTTCGATAGTATCTGAGTTCTTGGGGTGGTTACTGGATTTATGAAGGTAGCTGTGGTGATCCGTGGGTTTCGTGTACTTGGTGGTCTGTAGGGTTCCATTGCTGAATCTTCTTCTAATGTCCAGGAAGTCTGGGAGTGTTCCAAAGAGTTGAATGGATGGGTGATTGTTGTTGAAGTTGTGGTGGAAATCCTAAATCATATGTTCGCAGGATGAAAATATAATTGATGTATATCATTGGTTTCATGGTGCACTTGTCCAGAAATTCTTGAAGGCAGCCCCTGAAGAGTTTAGCAAATTGGGGACCCATGCTGGTACCCATGGCTGCTCACACGGTACGGACAAAGCGTTAAGGGTGAGAATGAAACAGATGAATTTGGCGATGTGCTCAAGAGTGGATATCTGAGGGTTGTCCATTGTCTTGAGGATATTTGAGACAGGCAATGATGTCGTCATTGTTAAGGATGTTGGAGTATAGGGAAGTGACATCCAAGGTGGCAAGGATGGTGTTCTGAGGACGGTTGTTAGTGTTGCAGAGTTTGTGGAGAGTGTCAGTTGTGTCCTGGAATATGTATTGTTGGCATTTCTGTTTTGGGTCCTTGCTGACCCCCCGTAGTGCATCGGGGCATAATGTGATGTATGGAGTTACTATATATAACTGTTTTACCATGCATAGTTTTTTGTGTATTACAACTTTAAATGTCTAAGAACTGTCCCTCTGTGGAGAGTTTAGCAGCCATTTTGTTCACATTTTATACAAAGGTTCAACTTATAAATAGTTGAAAATGATTAAATTACTAGCAGATGTTTTAATAAATGGCTGATTAGTTTAGTCCAGCAGGTCAATAGGCTGCTTATAACCATAGCTTGTAATTATCTGGAATACCTTTTATGCTTAATGTGAATTACTTATGTCAGTAATGTTGGATAATTTAGTGACCATTTACAAATAGAACCTTAATATAAAGTCTCTCACACACATGCTGTTGTCTGTCAGGAAGATTTTACTACTTTGTTCTCTCATTATGAATCCATTTTATATATATTTGAGATGTGTTCTTTGTGCATGGAATTAGTAGGTTACCTGAACTTCTAGAACCTTCAAGTGTCAGTGTGAGCTTTAACTTAAAGTCCTTCTCCCTCCAATTCTGAATCTTGATTATTTATATAAAAATGGGTTGCAGGTATCTTTTTTATACAACTTTTAAAAATGTAGATTTAAAAAAACCTCCTTTCTTCCTAAATGAATCTATTACCACAATTGCAAACAAAAATGTTTGTTTGAAGGATGAGCTGTTGTGTTGCCTAATGCATGCTTTCTGACAGAAGCTGCTCCTGGGGAAAGGTCAAGAAAAGAATTTCAACCTATAAATTGAAGTGGGGAAACTTTATTTTCCAAAGCTAAAAGTACTTTCCACTCTGCTTATTCAAAACAGCAACAAAAGCAAATGGCTGTATATTTGTCACACTAATGTTCAGAACGATGTCACTACAAGGAGATGTTGTGATAATGTGCATTAATTTATGATGGCTTTTCATGTCGCTACTGAAAGCAAAGCCTGCTGTTTGAAAATTTACAGCTGAGGGGAAGGGGGAAACTCTTTTTTGGTACCGCCTCTCCCCTTTCTTAAGTCAAGGAAATAATAAATGGACAGACAGGGTTGACTTCTCCGCTGACATAACTCCATTGAACTCAAGCTGAACCCAGGCAAGACTGAAGTGATGTTGGCTGGAAAAGATAAATGCTTTGAAGAACTAGTCAAGATGTTGTCTCCACTTCTAAATGCCAGCATACAGCCACCATTCATCAGTAGTGTTCCGTCTTGTGTCCTGTTATGTTCCTCACCAAAGCTTGGATGTCCAGCTGGTGTCAATAACTAAAAATGCCACCTTTCAGCTCCTGCTTGCTAGGAAACTTTGTCCCTTACTCTCAGACGAGAACCTGGCTGGAGTGATCCATGCATTTGTCACCTCCAGGCTGAACTACTGTAACTCCCTGTCCCTGAAGCTGAATGTGAAGATAATGCTCCAGCTGGTACAGAACATGGCTGCCTACCTTCTCCATGGTTTGGGCTGTAATCAGCCCATCAGGTCTGTGCTCAAGGCCGTCCACTAGCTTCCAGTCAGCTTCCAATGCCAGTTTAAGGCTTTGGTCCTAACCCTCCAAGCAATTAATGAATCCTATCACAGTTAGGTTAAAGACAAGTTCTGTCTGAGCCACTGAGTCAGCTCTGCAGTGTTGGGACAATGCTGATCACAAAGTGGGGGACAAAGCATTTCTGGTGGAGCAGATCTCACTATGGAATGAATTTCCACAGGAGATCAGGTCAGCTCAGACTATCTTTAGGAAATATTGTCAAACTTTCCTCTTGGAAAAGGCCTTTCCACCCCAAAACCGACCTTCCTGCTATTGACAGCCCCTTCTACTCCATAAACCCTTACGAAAAGGAAATAAATATACAAAACCAAAACTCCTACCTCAAGCAGATTTTTAACTCCAAAAAGGTAGAAATACTAGATACTCCAGGAAATCCTCTAAGGACTTTGCTATTGAGGGTTGGTTTGTTTTTTAAGGTGAAAATCTGATGCCACATATGGTGACAGGCAGCAGCAGATAACCTTAAGATGGACAGAAGTTGGCGCAATTCCTCTAATGTAAGTGTGAATATATTAACACCTCTGTTAAACCAAAACTATTTGTTTGAGGACTGATCGGAACTCGTGATTAGTTCCCAATAAACTCCTCAGGACAGGAAGTGTCTTTTAATTGTCTGCCCAGTGCCTAACACTATGAGCTCCATGGCCTAAGGTGCTATGACAATGCAACTCAAGTAGTACTCTCTCTCATTCAAAGTGTAGACAAGTAATTGCATCACTTAAGTGAATGCTTGTTTTCCTCCAGAAGAGGACCAAGCATGGGAATGAATCCATCAAGCAGAGACGAGACTCATTCCCCAACCATATACTTCAGTTGTGCTTGAGTCCTTTTTTTAAACACTGCCCCCCACAACTCTCTAGACCGGGCTTCATGATCTGGAAGTAGAGATGATGGCTTGATAACCTGGCTGCCTAGCTTAAGGAGCCACCATCTCTTCTTCCAGAGTGGGGTGCTGAATCTGGGGGGTCCCCCTGAGTTCCTGTTGGATCCATGCAGGTTACTGAGCCATGATCTCACCTTCTGGACTTCTACTCTGAAACACTGAACATTAAGTGGTTTTTCTCTCCTCCTCAGTGGTAGTCCTGGAAAATAAATTTTGAAATCCAGCCTGCTGACTTCCAACAGGCTTTTGTTACATTCAATTTTTCCTGAATTGCTGCTTGCTCCTTGTTTCCCACACTACCTAGCAAGGTACTCAAAGAGCAGAACTTGAGTCATGTTGGAACACATCACCACCAGTGTTCCAGCACCATTTTTTGGAAGCCAGAATAGTATCTCTATGGTTGCCACTTGAATATCAACAGGCTGTTTTTTTTCCCAAAGATAAAAGGAAATTCATAGTTTTAAAGAACTAAAAGCACAACCTCCAAGACCAATTGGCTGGTGATTTAGTGTCTAATGTACATCCTGAGACTCTTAAATGCTGAAACTACTACATTTGGGCTGTCAGTACAAGGAAAGACCTCCATCTCCTGTGTGGGAACAGTGTCAGCAACTCCTGCTGAGTTCTTCCATTGTTACTAATTTTCATGTGACAGTGCAAAAGAGTCAGTGGGGATTCTCTTTAGTTAACATTGAACAAGGAACTTAAATAGAGTAAGATAAGCCAAGGTTATCCCTAAAACTACTCTCTCTGTGCGTCACTGTTGAACTTCTGCCTTCCATGACTCTTCAGTGCCTTGTTTCTTGCTACACATGTCTATAGTAACTTTTCCCCCACTGGGGATCTACAAACAACTAGTTAAGTCTCTGAAACCACACTGAGGCCTTGTCTTCACTGTAGCATCAGCATCAAGTATTAGCCAAGAGTTGCCCTTAACCCAACTCCCATTCCCTACACCTCTCCCCCCACAAATCTCTAGTTACAGTTTAAGTGGTGCTTTAAACGTGATGTAGCTGACCTACAGAGGGTTGTAGGTTTCATAGATTCTAAAGCCAGAAGGGACCATTGTGATCATTTAGTCTGACATTCTGTATAACACCAGCCCTGGAACTTCCCAAAATATCCAATCTTGATTTAGAAATCATCGGTGATGAAGAATTCACCATTCCTTTGGTAAATTTGTTCCAGTGGTTAACTACCTCACTGTTTTAAAAATGTGCACCTAATTTCCAATCTGAATTTGTTTAATTCAACTTCCAGCCTTTGGATTTTGTTAAACCTTTCTCGGCTAGATTGAAGAGCTCGTTTTCAAATATTTGTTCCCCATGTAGATACTTATAGATTGTATTCGAGTTATCCCATAGCCTGTATATGTAGATAGAATTTATTGAGATCCTGGAAAGCCGTGTTTTCTGATGCTTGAGTCTTTCTCTGAATCCTCCCCAATTTATCAACATCTTTCTGGAATTGTGGACACCAGAATGGGACACACTTCAGCAGCAGTAGCACCAGTGCCAAATATAGAGGTAAGAACCTCTATCTCAACTTGAGATTCCACTATTTATACATGCAAGCACTGCACTAGTCCTGTTGGCCACAGCATCACGCTGGGAGTTCTTGTTCAGCTGATTATCCACCAGGACCCCCAGGTCTCTTTCAGAATCACTGCTTCCCAGGATAGTGTCCCCCATGCTGTAAATATGGCCTGCATTCTTTGTTCCTAGATGTATCTATTTTGCCCTATTGAAATGCACATTGTTTACTTGTGGCTAGCTTACCAAGTGATCTGGATTGCTCAGAATCAGTGACTTTTCCTCTTCATTATTTTCCACTCCCCTCAATTTTTGTCATCTTCTAACTTGATTTTTGTGTGTTCTTCCTGATTATTGATTAACAAGGTTTAAATAGTGTAGGGTGAAGAACAGATTCCTGGGGGGCCCCACTAGAAATACACCGGCTCAACAATGTTTCCCTAGTTATAATTACATGTTGCCCTAGCACTAACATCTTTTAATCCATTTAACATGTGCCATGTTGGGTTTTTTGCATTTTAGTTTTTAAACAATGTCACATGGTACCAAGTCAAATGCCTTACAGCAACTTAGGTATATTACAGCAACCCTATTATCTTTGACAATCAAACTTATAACTTTAAACTACCTTGATACCTTTATCAATCTGTTTTCTTTAAACCCGTGATTATTGAAATGAATTACATTGCCCTACCTTAGCTCTTTAGTAAGAGTCCCCTATCAGCCACTCCATTATCTTGCCTGGGATCCATTTTGGACTGACAGGCCTCTATATTACCCAGTTAGTCCTATTTATCCCTTTTAAAATATTGGTACAACATTAGCTTTCTTCCAGCCTTCTAGAACTTCCCTGACATATCAAGACTTACTGAAAATAAACCCAAACAGTCCATCTCTTTTAAAACTCTTTACAAGTTTTGGACCTGATAATTTTACCATCTAATTCAGTAGTTGCAGTTAACATCTTCCTGAGATTAGTGGAATGGAAAGAGTGGTGGTATTATCAATCTGTTTTTCACAAATACAGAAAAGAAATATAGTTATTGAACCCTTCTACTTTATTGATTCTACCATTTCTATCTAGTAATAAACTAATACCATTGTTAGGGTGTCAGCTTCTTATCTATCATTACGTATTTTATTTTATAGCTGCCTTCACTTCCCCTCTAAGCCAGGCCACTTTTTTTTTCTTTAAAACAGTATGGCCTTTTCCTCAATTGTGGGATTGGCATTTGGGCATCTAAGTAAAATGGTCTTAAACAATGCTCAATTATCATTCATTTTTCTGATTTAAATTCTTTGTTCCATCTGATTGATCTAGCTCATAATTGTTTGCAGCTTTGTGAAAATGACCCTTTTAAAGTACCAAGTGTGTGCATCTATTACTCTATTTTTGAATGCACGTTATAAATGTGGTCAAGTCATGATCACTTGACTCAAAGCTAGCATTACCTTTTTTAGTTTTGTGATCAGTTCCTCTTGGTCTGTCAGGATGAGGTCTAACATACAATGTCCCCATGTTGGATGCAACACTTCTTGAGTATCTAAGAAATGACTTACACAGGATTGAAGGGAATCTCAACCAAGACATGGATACTTTAACTACCCACTTCTAGCAATGGAGACTAATTCTTAATGAAGCCAGGACAATAACTATCTTCCATCTAAACATTGTTTTGCCAGTCAGCCCATGTTGATCTGTGTCCAAGCATGGCTATCACACATTTTAGGAATAAAGCTTGACAGTATGAAGCTGAATAAAGAATGATGACAGAATAAAGGCACACAAAGTGGCCCCATCTGCCACACTTGAAAATGAAGATCTCTTCCTGTACCACTTAGATTTAAAAACAAAACCAAAAAAAAGCCCTCAACTACCAGGAACCTCCTGGTGATCAGACTGTTCTGTTCTTCACATGTCTGTATTAGACTCGGTATCTGCTCCAGATAAATACTGCTCTGTGGTCTGGGGGCACATCACCATTGACATGGAGCTCAATTTGGCCACTCATATTATTAGTGACTGCTTGAAATGTACACCATCCTCCCATCCATATGTGCTAGCACACGTAGCTCCACCATACCTTTTGAGATGCCATTACTGCTAAGCCTGCCTGGAGAGCTACTACAGATGAAACTAACCTATTACATGTCTGGTTGACTACCTCATTCTCAGACAGGAAACTCAGTGCCAACATGAAGATCTCTCTTTGTATTCAGAGAAGAAATCAGATTCCTGTGCATCTGTGACACCAGGGCTGATATCTCAACACCCCTTGCTATGGCAGCTCAAACAGTTTTGGACAAGAGTGCTACTGGGTTTTTACTATGCACAATCAAGCAGCACTTCCAGGGAGCTGAAAACTTTCCCACTGATTCTTCCTCTCTGTAGGGACCTACAGTCTAACACATTAAACGCACATGTCCACAGGTGCAACGATGTCCTTGTCTGCTTGATCATAGATTCCCCTGGACCAGGCTCAACAGGCTACTCTGGCTCATTCAGAGTTGCCTCAATCATGCATCATCTGGTGTCGGGTTCCTCCCCACACCGTGAATGACTGGAGCAGCACTGCAGACAAATCAGGGTATCCCTTGATACAAAGGCTAGGTATTGTATCTTCTGGTTACAAAACTTGAACATTGAGCCGTGATGTTTGGATATGAGAGAGAGGATGCAACACGTTGAGTTAGGAACTTGTCCTGTGTTTATATTTAGAAATTGCAAGGGTGTTTAGTACTGGCAGCAGGACAAGTCCTGCATATGCCATTCAAATGAAGTCCCCATGATGACACAGCATGATGTCCCTATGCATTATGGGTAGGTGTTTAAGGAGCCATTCATCCTGTTCTCTTATGTGAGTTGGTCTGCAGCAAACATCAGACTAGTACCCTATCTTTTGCTTTTATCTTTTAGGATATTGATCCATAAGCATTCAAGATCATTTACATCCAAATGATCAGTGACTTGGAAGCAGGAAATGTCACTTTTTTGATAGAGTGCCACTTCTCTTCTCCTTTTGCCTGTTAGACCCTTCCTAAATAGATTATAACCATTAGTTGTAATATTCCAACTGTGCAAATCATTGCACCAGATTACAGTAATAGCAACTGGAATTGTCCACATTTGAGCATAAATTCAATATAGTTCCTCTTTTTTACACAGGTTCCTAGGACTGATGTATAGGCAAATCAAGAATTTCTTCACATTTGGATTCCTTGATTAATTTTGTTCTCAACATATCGGTATTTTCGGTGTTAAATAAGTGCTCGTTTCTTCCATATGTCAACCTTCCCCTTTTGTTATTACTTGAACACCCTCCTGGCTCCCCTTCTACTGAGATGGAGGCCATCCAAACTATGCACCCGCCCTCCCTCACAGAAGGTGGACAAATGTTCCACAACCAAAATCCTTCACCCCTCGTTTAGCCAGTGGGTCGCTTCCTAAATCTACTTTTTTTTCTTTGCTCATGGGACAGGAAGGACCTCAAGAGCATTTGGACACTTCCAAGTTCCTTGAAGTCCTCTGTTATCTGAGATTGCATAATGAAGTGACATGAATACTAATAGGAGCCATCACCAGTAAATCTTTACCTGGCTACTTCAGAAGCCTAGCCAGTCCTAGAGGTGAAGCTCAGGTGCCACTGGTGTGCCAGCTAGTAATGCGGCGGGGATGCAGCTATTCTTTGCTAACGAGAGCTGAGTGAAAGTTTTCGATCACAACACTTTGTGAATTTGTCACGTTACTTGCTAAATTATTCTCATTAGGGAGAGGGGGTCCTCAAAGTCAAATGCTTAGTTTTTTCATTTCAAAACTACTTTTTTGACATTTCACTTCAGTTTTGAACATCAATTTCCCTGTAAAGTTAAAGGGAACACTTTTTGGCTTGAGTTGAACTGATTTGCTTCACTGGCAGGTCCCAAAAATAAAGATTAAATTTGGGGTCAAACAAATTCAGTTTGTTACATCTCTACTATTACCACCATAGCTTTCTGTTGCTAAGCCTATCACTCTGTGCAGCTCAAGTTTTTGTTTTGCTGTGTGGCCTCTTAGTTGAGCTGGCCTCGGGGGATGCCTCTATCTAAATCACTACAGTGGCAGTGCTTTAGTTTGGCCATTACCTTTGATGGCAGGAGATGTTCTGGTATCTGCATAGTAACCCACCTACCTGGGAAGCAGTAGCTAAGTGGACAGATGAAGTCTGGATTTTTTCACACCATGAGAGACGTAGGTATGCTGATGTACGATCCCGGTGTAGACCAGCACTAACATGAGGGGAGCTAACAAGTGTAAATAACTCGAGCTGACTGCAGTGCAGTATACAGTGAGGCAGCAGGGGCATAGATAACTCTCCCTTATTTGGACATGGATTGAAAGGGGGCTAGAGTTCAAATAAATAATGTAAAAACCATATTCAATGTCGGTCTGATTGTAGCAGGGACAGTCCCCTGATGACTTGCACTTTGTTGTCTTTCAGCCTAGTAGGAGTAGTCCTCTGGTCTTGGCTACTTAGTCTGCCTCTTTCCTCCAGGATATTGACTAGCTCTAAGTAGCTGGGACTGGGTTGAAGGTTTTTCCTGCAGCAGGCTCTGGCTCCCTTCCTCCCTGAAATGGCTCATTGAACAGGATCGCTTCTTTTTGTGAAAAGGGAATTGAGTACACCCAGGAAAGGCTCACCTGTTTTGTGCCTCTCCCACTTTTCCGGCACCAGCCTGGCTGTTTCTCTCCTCTCAGGAAGGCTTCTGATTTCTTTCTCGAAAGACCTGGGATAGGTCTATTCAGCTGCCACTCTTCTGGGACTGACTCACAGAGCCCCCTGATGGGCTCTTTGCTTCTCCCCATCCCTGAAACTGCACAATTTCCGTGTGCTTTTTTTTTTTTTTTTTTTTAACTAGAAAGGGAAGACCAGGCATCGTGGATCCCATTATTTTTTGCTTGTCTCTTTGCAGTCCTTGACCCCACTCACATCTTGCCGGGGGGGGGGGGGAGGGGGGGTTAAAGGGCTTCCAGCTGTCATGTTATTTGTAGGGATTTTCCCCTTATCAGTTGCTGGTTGAGAGGGCAGCCCAGGGGGTAACATTTGAAAAACATCACTTGCAGTGGAAAGCATCTGCTTTTATAACAGACCAGGTGTAACCTGCTTTTTCTTCATTCTGCCATATCTAGACTTCTACAAACAGTGACTATAAAACCAATGGGCCAGCTAAATGTTTCTGAATGCCAGAGGATATTGTGTGTATGTGTGGTGTGCATCTATTTAAAGTTCTGCAATCCTATGCCGTTCTTACTCTTCTGCTCATCCTGGTTCAACTTTTCAGTGGCTCCATTATTCTGAAGCTAGTGATGGTGTGCTTTGTTTCTACGGTTGTATAGCTTTTGGGGACAAACCTACCTTTTGCCCAAGTACACAGGTAAAGCTTTCATGCAATCTGGATTCTCTAACTGGAAAAAGGCTTGAGACATATTTTGAGAGGTACCAAGTTTCTTCCTGTCACCACAAAGCAATTGATATTCTTCAGATGAGCTCCAAATAATGTTGGTGATGAGATGCCAAGTTTTCAGTATTCTGAGAAGAAAACAGGAAGCTAGTAATAGTAATACAAAGTAGCATGCATGACGTTGCCAGACAAGGATTTGCACTGCAAGGCTGTTATGCTAGGCTATTATACTGAACAATATGAAAATATGCCCTTAAGTGGAAAGCTTGGCTGCAGCTTTGTTCAACTGCTTTGTTTGCAGGCAAAATACGATCCTGATATTTCAAAGTGGCTGATACAGAGCCAAGACAAACTCAAAGTCCAGTTATTCAAAATGAGATAATGGAGATCATGTGGGGTATTTCTGACCTTGTGGAAAGAAGTATACAATTATGGTAGATGACGCGGACTTCTTCAATGAAGAGCAATTGGTTTTACGCATGCAATATGTGGACAGCATGGATATTCATGAAGGCTTCATTGTACAATCCAATGTTAACTGTATCAGCAGAACTAATTGTATCAGTAATTTAAAGATGATCCACATATTTAGATGCAGTGTTAACAAGGGTAATGGACAATGCTGTGACACTGCGGCCAATAGGGCAGGCTTAGAATCAGTTGTAGCAACTATAGTGTCACAGGAGGAATCACAAGCCACATATACTCATTGCCATGAGTATGCCTTGAATCTGACATGCCATGATGCTATTAAGAATACTGTCCTTAGATGCTTCTGAAACTGTCACAAAATCACAATTGATTAAACCACCCAAATGAAATGCTATATTTCAGAACATTTAAAGTGTGAAGTGTTAAGCACATTGCTATCTTCCATCCAATGTGATGGACTCACCATGCAGAAACATCGGTGTCAGTTCCTGAGAACTGCCTTGTACTGCGTGCAATTTCAGAGGTTGCAACCGCTGCAGCAAAAAATCTTGAAATAAATGGTTGAATTGGTGGCATAGGTGCTCAAATGGTAAAACTGAACTTCTTCTTCAGTATTGAACTCAGGCCAACTGTTCTAATGGTGGACAACATGTCCAAAATGCTGCAAGGGTCAGACGCTTTCAGCAACAGAGTGTCATTGTCATGAAAGTGACACTTAAACTGAAGTGAAGTATCTGATCAGAGGAAAGCAACAACTTATTCTGGGTCCAAGTCCGCCAGCAAAATTTAAAGTTGGAGGGAGTTGGAATGCCTGAGCTTCCCAGGAAGTGACAAGTTCCCAAGAAAATGCAAATAGGGAAAAGTGAACCAAGCTACCACAATTCAGCAAGGGCATTTTAGAAGTACATGTACTCTCCTGTAACTGAATACAGGACACTGTAAAAATCAAGGCTTGGACAAAACGTTTAAGAGTTTTGAGATTTTGAATAAATTTTCAAACAACTCCAGACGTAACAAACTAAAGTTCGAGGTATGTTTTCAACTGTGTGGTTCTGATTTCAACTAAAGTCAACCATACTCAGCTTCATTCCTTGCCAGCCAACTTTCAGCTTACAGACAGATAATTGAAGTCAGTTCAGCAATGTCTTGGTTGGTTCAGCCAAAGTGAACATCAGTTGTTTTCTGAAGTGTCAAGTTGATGGATGATTTTTGTGGTACACTGGCAACCATTACTATGTGAGCATAGAAATGGCCTGTGAGTATGGGGTGAAAAAGAAGGAAAAGTTGAAAAATAACCCTCAATATGCAGCTAGTTATATATGCTAGAAGAAGAAGAGGGGAATGGCATTAACATATTTTGGGATAATACTATTACTATAGTTGGGTTAACACTTTTTGAAGTGAAGCTGATAGGTGTATCCAGCACTCTTCATTTAAGATAGTAAAAATGGTTAAGCTCCTTTATGAAATAAGAGGTCTTTGGCCTTGGATGTGCCTTTGTTTTGGGCACTCAGGAAATTGAACTAGGGGGGCAGAGGGTTTTGCTGGGCATAATTTAAATGGGGTGAGGGTGGGTCAGAGAAACACTCAGAAATACGGCAAGAAGCTACAGACACAGTGTAACCCATCTGTGCCCAGTGTGGCCCACTGAAAGTGACAAGGTCAGGGAAAGCTGCAAAAAGGAGAGCAGATTCTCCCACAACTGCTGGGTAATACTGAAGTTAGATTTCCCCAACCAGTCAAACAGTGCTCCTGATTTCCCACACTGGTTATCAAGAAGCTACAACAAGGAATACACAGCCTCCTTTGTTGTATTTCAGTCTGTGGCTCCTAATCAGTAACTAGGTCCAGTAAAAAGATCAGTTATTTAAAACTCTATGCTCTTTACCAAAATGTTCTCCTGATCCCCAAAGGGTCAGCCACAGTGCCAAGCTAATGTAAATTTGGATCTTACCCAAAATATCACGCTGCTAGCCAATCCAGATTGAGTGTTCTTTTGCAGTGTGGCTGCTGTCATTGAGCTAGGCTAATTTGAGAACAGGAAACTGAATTAGCCTAAGGCCTGGTCTACACTAGAAAGCTTTTTGTCAATGTAAACCGCCTTGCGTCGACCTAGTTGTGCACAAGTCTACATTTAAATTGGTCTCCCACTAATGTAAGTACCCCATTACGGTGACACAGTACCGCCACCTCCCGGAGTGGCATTGAGCTGTGATCAACACACTGAGGTTGGCACACTGCATGACCGATCCTTTACAGTCCTCTAGCAGCTATCCTATAATGTCTGATAGTGACTGTTCTGATCACAGCTGTGAACTCTGCTGCTCTGGGTTCATGTAGACTGGAAGCCTGCAAACTTCTGAAATATCTTTTTCCTGATTGCCTGGGTTGGTGAGCATACCTAGCAGCTCTCCCTTGTTGTGTGCAACTGTCCTGGCCATCAGGCTGGCTCCACACATTAGATGTACTCCTGCCTGGAATAGGCAGAGTTGTGGATCTTCTCTCCACAGGCCCAGAAGAAACTATGCAGCCTTCAGCTATGAAATAGTCCTAGAAATATTGCCACCTACAAACTGAGTGCACAGGAAATGCAGGAGAAGGGGTAGGACCGGGGCCAGTAGCAGTACCATGTGAAAAAGAAGGAGCTCTGACAGGCATACCAGAAGATCTGGGGGGGAGGGGGAACAGTTAATCTGGTGCCAAACCACAGACCTAGTTCTTTTACAAAGAGCTGTATGCCGTACTTGGTAGAAACCTCACCATGATCTTGCACGCCACCATGGATACCTCCAAAAAACGCTCATGACACAGACCTCCACTGTGAATGAGAAAGAGGAGGATGGGGCACATGCGAATGGAGGCTCCAGCTATGCAGTGAGCCGGGAGCTATTTGGAGACACGATCGTACAACTTGGAAAGGTAGAATTATCTGCTCTCCATTCCCCTTTAGAGTTAGGGGTAGGGTTGCCAGCTCTCCAGGATTGTCCTTGGGTCTCCAAGAGTTAAAGTTGAACCTTCAGGAGACTGCTGAGAGCAACCTGGGAGATAAATCATAGGGCATTCTGAAAACGAGTATAGAATGTTGAATCCAATTTATACAGGAGTCCAGCTGGTGTTTAAAATGCCATGGTAATGTGCATTTGCCTGCCCAACCGTTGAACTGTGCATGCATTTCTTTATCTTGTGTAGCTGTGACTTTACTGTTATGACACAGTCTGTGCACTGTAAATGAGACACACACATGGGCATGTTTGCATTCTCTCTTTTTAGTCTATGCTGCATTGCAATTGACTCACTTTTGGGGGGAAAAACAAATGGATGATGGTGAGGGGTCTTCAAAACATAGCAGCTCTGACGGTACTGTAAAAAAGAAAATACTGTTGTTACAATGACTGGCAGAAAGACCCTGACTCTAAAAACTGACTTTTAAAGGTGATGAACTTACAGCAGCATGCATTTTGTCATCAAGCATTTTCCGTGAAACATGAAGGGAATCGAGCTGTTGGCATCCATGAAGAACGTACCAAACACAAGCAATCTGTGGAAAATTCAGAAATGAAAATCTCAGATTACATCCTCCTTTACCACAAAAACACACCTCAAGGTTATGGCAGCAGAAATATGGTGATGGCAGCAGAAATTGGAGAAATTTACAATGGTGTGGTTCATTTAAGTTGTTAGTCAAGATTGTGATGACAAAATGCTTCTAGGGTTTCTACTGGCCTCAGAAATAGGAAGAATAATATCTTGTGAACAGACAAAGCAACTAGTATTACTAAGCATGTTTTGGCACCAAAATTGCAAGAAATTTAACTTAATGAACTCGAATTAGCAGGGTTTTTTCAGTTGGATCCAATGCCTCTAATAAGGGAAATAGGAAGCTTTCCTCAGTAACTCTTCATTATTTTTCCAAAAGAGAAGGTATTAAACACAGTTAGCTTGGTGTTTGGTTTTCTTTTTGTGGTTTTTTTTTTTACCACCACAATAATAATGAGACCAGTCAGGCCATGGCTGCATGCATTAAAAATATTTAGAAGAAAACGGCCTTAGTATAAGCTGTCATCCTTATGTAGCTGATGATGCCTCTGTTAACTTTGGAAAACACAGGTTAGTTTATCAGAAGCTTAAACTGACTGATTCAGGTTAGATGCACATGCCATATAATTTATAACTATATTAAAAATGCCATGGAAGCTTTGAGTTTTGACATTGAAAGTCCTATCCTGAAAGTATTTAGCAAATTTTCTTCCTCCGCTAAAAAGATACACTCAATTCATTCTTCAAATTCATAGAAATTGAGTTTGAGGAACTTCTACATCATGTACCAACTAGGTGGCTGTCCTTTCTGCTTGGATAGAACGAGTCCTACAAAGCTGGCCTGCATTAAAGGCATATTTCATATCAAGAGGGGGGAAGAATGTCAAGTTTATAGTGGAAGCATACAGTGAAGATGAACAGGAATCTCCTTCGTTGTTATCTTTACTTCCTGCATAACCTGATAGGAGTATTTTATGAAGAGTTTTAAAAAAGCTAAAATGCAGCTATGTCAGCTGTACAGAATTAGATTGTGTCATGGAAGGTCTTCATTCTAAACTAAAGAGAACAAGTTCTATGGAAGATGAACTCAGGCTATTTTGTACAGTGGCTTTCCATCTAATAAGAGGAAATTTTTAAGGAGGAAGCAGATAAGGCATTGTCAAGATGCATTGCATACCTTGAGAAATGGTATAATTTCAAGACTGTTTGTTTTCAAACAAATGTCAGTCCTCTCATTGGACTAAAGAAAAATTGGTCTGATATTGAGAACTTGGATGAAGTTCTTCACATTGTAATTGATTTTTGACGAGCTGTATGATGATTACTGCATTTTAAGAGGAGAAATCATTTCAAAAGAGCTAAAAATAGATCAGATGGGTAGAAGTTTTCAAACAAATACCAGAAAGTAGAAACAGCCAAATGTTTAAACTCGTCTCACACACTTTCAATTCCAGTCTCAAATGCCTTCTGTGAAAGGGTTTTCAGCTTAATGACTTAGCTTTGGAGCAAAGAAAGAAACCAGTTGAGTGAAAGTATTGTGAAAGAGGACTTACAGGTGCAACTGAACTACAGTATGTTGTGCACTGCCTTCTGTGAATGTCTAAAAGTCCCCTGGAGTTGCTGAAAGCAGCAAGAAGCCAACTGAAGTTCAGATTTAAGGAGACAAACTCTGAGCAAAGGCTCTTCCCTACAGGAGACCCAGCTACTATAAGGTAAATACAATAACATTTGATTTTAAGTCTAATCAGTGAGTTTTGGCTGTATCTGTCATTTTCTAATGGTATGCTATTTTTCTGTATTTTTAAATACTGAAGTCAACTAATGCACATTTAAACATGCGTTAACAAGCAAAATAACCTAAATCCGACTTCCTATTTAACAATAAGATTCACATTACAACTGGAGACTTTGCAATCCTGTTTATGTAGTACACTTAAAATGTGAAAATAGGAATCAGATGCTCCTTATTTCCACCGAAGGCAAAATGATAGCTGTCGTTGATGAGTTGTAGAGTACAGTAGGTCAGTCTTTAATGCCATGGTCATGTGGTGAAACCTCCTGGAATAGATCCAAACAGCGTTGGCAACCCCAGTTGGGTGCGGGTGGGCATGGAGATGGCAGGGGAGGGGGAATGCAGAGCAGTTTATGTACACAGGGATGTCCCTTGAATCCTTCAGAGAGGGAGTAGGCCCAACTGGAAAAGGAAAGGGTGATGCCCCAGGATATCCTGGGGCTTCTCTGGAAGCAAACACAGATGCTGCAGACCCTTGTGGACCTTGTGACTTGGCTTCTTTTGCAGTCAAATGAGAACTTTGTTACAATCCCAGCACCACCCCAAACATTCCACATGGCAGAGGGGCTGCATCCCTATCACTCTACCCCAGGGGACAGTAAGGATAGCCACAGCTTTGTACACCAACCTGTGAGTCACTGTTGCTGTACGTGCAGCCACAATGGATTGAAATGGAAACGAATGTACTTTCTCCTTGTTAAGCTCTTTTATAGGAATGCCTTTCAGAAGTTTACTGTATTTTCCCTTAGCCTTATTCTCAGAACCATTTTGATGGAGATTTTTCCAAAACAGTCATCCTGAGGCAGACATCCAGTAAGGAAAATGTTGTCCCTAAGGATTAAAGTTCGGCAAAGTTGCAAGGAACTGAAACAGGGTCTTATAATGAGAAGTATCAGGCAATGCTAATAACAGACTGTGGTCCCAGCCCAGCCTATAATAATAGTGAAAGAGAAGAGATGAGTGGTAATTGTTTAATCATATTCCAGTGTAACTCTTCTTACTGAAATAACACAATAAAGCAAAGTAAACAAATTTTCTGCTAATAAAAATCAACTTTGTAATTCCAAATTTTGAGGAAAGGACCACGTATCCTGAAATGTATCTGCTCTATTAATATCTCATTTTAATAAAATAGAAATCACTGAAAATGGTCTCAGCATCAAAAGGGCTAGACAGATGACGTTTGTTGGTGTTTACTCCCTTGACTTTGACATAATACATTTCTAACTGGAAGGCAATGAATTGGCTATCATTCTTGTTGTAATCTCTGTGGGATGCAAAGGAATGTGAGAGCAAAGAAGCAGCTCTAAAAGCAGAATGTCGTGCTGAATAGGAGGATGGAGACCCCAGAAACTGGAGCCAAGAAGGTAATGGAAAGCTTCATAGTAGAGAGAATTACACTTCTAGAAGGTTCCTCAGCATCAGTGATTTGAAAGCTGTTTCCAGTTTCTCCCTCCTTTTACTATTTTCCAAGGGATTGATTCTTCAGCCTTTTTGTGTGGGTAACTCACACCCTGTATCTGAGAACAGCACCCCAAAAAACTCTTCTTCACCAATGTCATATAATTCTGTTCTGTACAAAGTGTGCCTTGTGTCATATTTTAAGTCTTGATCTGCTAAACATTAAAATCCTGTTGGATTGAATGTGACATTCTAAAATGTTGTTATAAATGCTACTAGAATATGTTGTGAGGTGGGAACTACCTAAACCTAAGCACAAGTTGTTGAAAGAGTGTAACCCATCACAACTGGGCAGCTTTAAATACACTGATTAAATAAGGGGATTTTATGTAAATACAATTTAAATAAATTATAAAGAAAATCTTCAAAAAACCAACCAAACAAAAACAATGAAGTCGCCAGAGGTGCCAATGGCCCATCAAGGAAAGATTCCACTTTCACGGACTGCTAATGGTGAAGGCTTCCCTGTAGCATGCACGTTTGCAAAGGGATGGCTTGATCAATAGGAAGCAGCTGCCATGTCACTTTCATGGACTGTTCTAGCAAGCTGAGACAAACTAGGAGTTTGTCATCACAGGGCTCCACACTCCCGTTCAACTGCATGAACACCTGAAGGGTGGCCTGGAAGTCAAAAGGACTTTGAAAGGGGGGAGGGGAATCCTAGGTAGGAAAGGATGGATGCCCAGGCTGCATTTAAGAAACTGCTTGTACCACCTAACCAGGATGAGACGTTGCAAATTCAAGTCTTCAGTATGTAGAATTTAGACTGTGATTGGTTCCCTCCTCTTCTCCTCCCCCCCCTTTTTGGTAACTACTTTTAATCTCTTTACACTTGCCATTTAAAATCTTTCTGTAACACTTGTTTTAATGTTACCTTAACCAGTGTGTGTGTATGAGTGATGTGTTCAGACAAACTGCTTAGTAACACACATTGGTGCATGTTCCTTCCACTTTGAAGGAAAGGCAGACTGGATAATAGTCACTGGTCAGGCTTTGTGGCCAGGACTAGACTGTATGGTCCTGGTCCTGGACTGGAGAGCTGGCTGGGGTGTCTCTCTTGTTGGTTTGTGAATGACTGTGGAAAACATTGATTGAATTTAGGCCTGGTCTACGGAGCCCCTGGCCATCAATTTACTTACATTACCATACTGCAGCATCTCCACTGTGTTGTGTCGATGGGAGACATCTTCCGGTCAATGCAGCCTTACTCTTTTCGGGGGGAGGTGGTGTGAATTTATTGCATGGATTGGAGAGTGCTTCTCAGATTAATTGTGCAGGTCTCCACAGCCCATTCAGTCAATCCCGCTGCATTGATCTATGAAGCCCCAGCAATGTAGACATACCTTAAATTGGGTATCTGGAGCCACCTGCTGTTGGGTTGGGGGATAACAGAGGCTGGGGAGGTACCCAGCGGTTTCACAACTCCCAGGTGGTACTGCGGGGATTCTACATGCCGCCACAGTAACTCTCAACTAAATTAGTGAAGAACTTGGCATGCTACAAATTGCTAGTGTGGTATTGGGATCTGAGCTGCAGTGGGTCTAGACTATATATATTTTTAAAAAATTCAGCTTCCATGTTGTGGGCCTGACCTATGCCTGAAACTTTTTTTCTTTTACTATAGAGGATGGACAGAGCCTCTCTAAAAACCTCTTCCATAATGTTAGGTATGGACAAGCAGTTCTGGAGATGAAACCTGTCTTCTCCCCCTCACCTACAGAACTCTGCTTGTCCCTTGAACCAAAACAAAGGCACTTTTTGAGATGTGGATAATGATGATGTCCCTTTAATTCCACAAGAATGAACTCAATGTTCCACTACCATGGTGCACTTTGAGGCCTAAAATACATAATGCCTCTTAAATCTTAAAGCAGCAGATTAGAAAGATTCAGCTGCATGATTACAGTCTTGCTACATTCCAGTAAACGGAGATGGAGTAGGCTACCAGGCTACATCCTAAAGAGACTTAATATCAGACTGGAGAATGACTAGGCAGCTCAATAGGCAAAGAAGATAACTCAGTGCTGGAATGAAATAACAGGCCCTTGTGCCTCCTCTTGAAGTGGAAGGATATCACCTATAGGGGTAGCAAGTTGCTGATTTTTTTTTTTAACCCATTCCTCAAGAACAAAACACAGTAGATAGAGAAAAATTAGAGGTGAAGATGGTGTGAAAAAAGGGTAGGAGAACATGGGATCTCTTGATGAGTCCTCAAAGGGTAGGATAATTCAGATAAGCATCCAGAAATTTGTGTACTCACCTATCCCGAATCCAAAGTTCAAGGTGAAGGTTTTAAAAATAGAGGTCTAAATTAGGCACCTAAATCTGTATTAACAGTCTAACTCAAGCAACTGTATTTGAAAATCTTGACCCAGATATTCTGAGGTTTGTCTACTACTGTAGTAACAAATATATTGCTAACCACTCATCCCTTAACCTGTATGTCTGAGGCTTGCAGAGGGAAACGAGCTGTCTTAATAGTAAGAGTCTTGTTTCAGACTCTGAGGGGAAAAATTTTGTGTTGATAGCCATAAACACTGCGCCTTGCTTATTTCATGAATAGCAGACTTTCAGAACTGAATCTGGGCATAAGAGGAATAATTTTTCAAACATAATGGACCTTGGCAGATCAATCTGCATTACTTTGTATTTGATTAAAATCATGCCAGGATATTGCTCTCAGATAATCTATTAAAGGGAACAAAAAGTGGTTTAAGAAATGTAAGTATTTGGGTCATAAATTAACAGTTCCTTCATTGTTCTGTGTTTTGTTAATAAACTGTGGTATTATTTGGAGATTTTGTTGTATACAACAATTGCAGAAATGTTCCATAATACAGTATGTTGACTCTCCCATCTGATCCCCAAATTGCTTGCAATCTTCTCATTTCATCTCCAGCAATACCAGTAACGTCTCTGTAAATGACACTTACAAACCTGCTTCTTGGCATGATGTATCTATTGTGGTAGTGGTGGTAGTTTTTTTTTTACTTCAAGTAGTAAAAAGTAGTCTTCAAGTAGACTAGTTCACTGTAGCTCAGCTGTTTACCTTAAAATATATATATATAATAAAATGGCAGCAGTCATTTCAAGTCTGGGCTCTGTAGAAAAGCCCAAGAGTTCCAAACTTACGTGCTAAGATCATCATAAAGTAAGAAAACTATTGGAGGTATTTAGAGGGTCTCCATCACTGCAGTATTTGAGTGCCACACAATTTTTAATGTACTTACCCCTCATAGCTGTAAGGTAGGGCTGTGCTATTATCCCCAGATTAAGTGTCTGGCCCTAAAAAAGCACAGACTCAGGCCCGGTCCACACTTACCTTTGCGATTCGGCGGCAGTCGACGGGAGAGACACACATGACGTAAATCACTTGCATATCTCCCGTCGACTTTATAGCGTCTCCTCTGCGTGCCGTCCACACTGCGCTGCGTCGAAGGGAACAGCGCTCCCACTTACCGGGGTGGTTTTCCTGTGTCGCTTGCTGGATCGACTGAGCGCGTCTATACAGACCGCTCAGTCGATCCAGAGCAATCGATCTGACGGTGGCGAATTTGCCGCCATCAGTGTAGACCCAGCCTAAGTGTCTGACCTAAAGTCACACAAGAGGTTTGTGGCAGAGCAGGAATTGAACCTAGGTCTGTCATGACACAGACCAGGGCTTTCCTTCTGTAGACTCTACTTGCTAAATTCCCAACCAACTGCACAAAATTGCTTCTTTTTAAACTGCACATCCTGGATGGTGTCAGATGAAAGCAGGTTGAAGTTGGTGTATGCAGAAAGAGAAACTAAAGGCATTTTTCACCACTGCTGTAAAGGTGTTTTAGAAGGTGATTATATATTAGGGAGAAATATGAAGCAAGTATGCACAGCCGCTACTAAGCAAATGATCAACTGCTGATCAAATGATATTGGTGTATACGTCAGGATCTGTAGCTCTAATACAAAGGGGCATCTGGTTAAAGTTCCATTAGTATATAGGAGGTTTTGTGGCACTGTAACTGACTTCAGATGTCTGAGTTAATAGCTGATTAAGAGGACTGGAGGCAGTTCACACCTTCAGTTTTGTTTTCAGGCTATCTTCAGACTTAAGCAGCTGGTTATCATGATCAACTCACATTTTGAGGGCTGTCTTTAGAGCTGTCAGAACTGTAGACATAATTTTTAAATCAAAGCATAGATTCTGGAGTAACAATTTAAACTGAAGAATCTAAGCCTTGGGGGGGACAGTTTTTTTGGGTTTTTTTTTTGTTTTGTTTGTTCAGCACCTAGCACAGTTGGGTCCTGGTCTGTGACAAGAGCTTCTAGGCACTACTGTAATACAAATAACTTTGCAATAAACAATTCTGCACAGTTTTGAGAAGTGTGTAATTTGAATTAGATCCAGGACCCTAGTTACAGGTCATGCAATGGCAATACAAGTTTCCTCAGTTCAGTGCTTTGTCAGTGTGTCTTATCCCCATTCTGAAAGGACCACTTCCAGAGTTCAGTGTCCATGTCAGGTGTGGTGAGATCTAGGATACCTGGATCTTCGTAGCTTTGATGTGGGCTTAATTATGAAATAAACGGTGTCAGAGATACTTGGTGATTCATATAACTTTCCATATAAAAGTTCACCACCTTGATCAGGATGGAGGCAAAAATGTGCCATGGATTCAGGAAAGACATTGGGACTGAGAATAGTTTCCCTTAATACGGTTTTCCTATCTGTAAAATGGTGATAGTGCGGACATCCTGTGTAATGCACTTCGAGGCCTACTGATGAAATGCGTATTTGAAGAGGGAGGTGGTGGTGGTATGATTACTAATTCTGGATCAAAATACATGCTTTTAATCAGTCACTTTCCAAAAGTCTTTACATACTCTGTGATGGTGGTGGTAGTTCGGGGGCTAGTTGTTCCCTCCTTTGCAGTAGCTAATAATTACATGTATAGTATGGTGTAATGACATACCCTACAATAGACTGATAAATATTATATACTACTGATTAAATTCAAGTACCTCCATGTCTCTCTCATCCTATTTCATTACCAGTTTAATTGCCCCCCCCCAACTTTTACAGCCATCAAGGAACGTAACGGGGTGATTCTTCTAACGATAAACACATTTACAGGTACATTTTAGGCCCCTTTTTAAAAGAGGGACATCTAGCTGCCTTTGGGCAGGCGCAACTTGCACCTCCTCTACTGCACCCACAAAAGCTACCAGCTATCACGATGTTCTTTAGCGCCCGTCATGGTAGTGCTTTGATACTAAATTGCAGGTGCAAAATCGAAGTAATTGTACATCTAATTACAGGATTTGCACTTGGATTTCAGGTATTTGTGCATGAGCAAATATCATATATGAAGGCATGATGTAGCAAAATTTTAAATGGACGCCACCAACATAAGTTCATATATCTAGACACATTGTCCTAACTGGTATAATAACACAGAAGTCAGAGCCTCAGCTCACATAAATTGAAGTAGTTGCACTGACTTTGGTGGAGCTATGCCAGTTTACACAATTTTCAGCTGAGAATCTGATCCTAGATTATTCAAATGGGAAGATTTAGATTTGTTTTTCACTTCTTCCCCATAATGCTATTCATTTTTCAAAAATCAGTCAGTCCAGGCAAACAAATTAGAAAAGTCCATTATTTTCTGGTTCCCATGCTAGAGTTCACCACATCAGTGTTTTATATGATGGCCACCCTCTTGATCATCAGGGGCTGAATCAGGGACCTCCCAGGAGTGGCTGCAGTGTGAGCTAGGCTGTAACACATTCATCTTCTGGAATTTAGGCACTGAGGATGACTAACACCCTATGAGTTACATTTTTCATTTTTAAACTTGTTTTGAATACAACTTTGGTTTTAATCTTGAAAATATTTTTTCTTCCTATTGGGCTTTACAAGGGTAAGGATTTAAAAGAGTGAAAGTGATTTAGAAGGGATATAAACCCTCATGCTGCATGGCACAAGCCAAACATTAAGTAATGGGGTAAGGAAGAAATTTTCCCTAGGAAAAATTATTCCACAGTTGCTTACTGTGGATTTTCTCCCATCTTCCTCTGAAACATCCAGTACTGATCATTAGTCTGATCTAGGACAGCAATTTCTATATTCCCCAAGCTTTCTTTTAATTACAAATATCTTTTTTTATTTTGTGCTTAAACTAAGTTAACACTGTCCATTTTCATACTTATTCAAAAGACAGAGTCCAAATGAAATCTCACCATTTGTGCTGGACAAAGGAAGGTAGATTTGCACATAATATTTATTCTACTGTAATGTCTGTTTGTTCTTATTACATAGGCATAAAAGACTCCTATAGATTTCATCTCCAGAATCTAGGTATTCAAACAATGCCCTTCACCCGGGTATCTGAGTTCCTATGTTAGAAATGAGGTCTAAATCATCAGTGCTTAGCATCAATTTCTGTTTGTAAATCCTAAAATTCAGTGTGAAAACAGCAGGTGGTGTCTTCCAGAGGCAGATTTATTGACAATATAATATGGAAAGAAAACTGAGCTAGATAACACTGCAGCTGTAACACAATACAGCAGATCTTGCATTTCCTGAGTGCCTTTTGTGCAAAATATCCCAGGGCACTTTGAAGTTCAAATTCACACTGAGATGGGAAGGTTGTTCACAAAACCATTTTTAATGAAGTACTAATTGAGGCAAAATGCTCAAAATACCATTTGCTGTTAAATGTATCTTAGCTGAAAATAACGAACAGTTGACTGTGGTCTTCCTTTTACTGGCAAGTTTCAAAGATGGGGCAATAACATTGATTTGCTGTCATATACCACTTTTTTCTGGAAGATCTTGAGATGTTTTATGTAGGTTTTAGCCTCATTTTATAAATAGGGAAATTGCGGCCTGAGTATTAAGTGACTTGCTCAAGGTCCCATGCTGGCAGAGTCAGGAATGGAACCCAGTTCTAACTTAAAATATCCCAGTCTCTAGCCATTAGACGCTCTGGACCAAACTCTGCTCTCACTTAAACCTCTACCACCCCATTTAATTCAGTGGGGTTGAACTAGCATAGCTGAGGGTAAAATTTGGTCTGTTTCCTGGCACAAAGCAACTCAAAACTGGGCCTGACTTCTAGAAGTTCTTAACATCAAAAATTCCAGTAAAAGTCAATGGGAGCAACAGCTGTTCAGCTCATCAGAAAATTAGGCCCCATTATATCTATATGATCGTCTTTGTTTTTAATTTACAACCCCCGACCCCCAACAGCTTGTAAAAAGAGTTGTCCTTGGAATTCTACTCTGGTAGGTTGACAAGGCTGAAACTCAGACACTCTTTCCTGTGGGAAGTCTGGAGTTTAACCCAGGAATTCTTATGATATAGACTTACTGATGGTAATAAGTCCTCTGTTCCTTGTTCCATTAGCGCAACTGAGTGCACTAAAGAAAGCAAATTCATTTTCTAGGACGGTGCAAGTCCACACAGTAACTAGCCAATGACATGATTGCGAAGTGGGAGAGTTAAACTAAGAATGTGTACGGATAAATATTCTGGCAGCAGTGGCCTGCCCTCTAACCCAGGGGAATGGGGTGGGCTGTGGGGGACGGACGGCTGATGATCTTTAAAACACAAAAGCAATGAAGCAAAACTTGCCTGCAAGACCAGTAAGTACTGAACACATTTTTCAGTTCAATGATAACTTGTGGCTATAAAGAGAAATAGAGAATAAGATTCCTTGTCACAAGCGTCTCCACTTATAAACAACATAACTAAGCCACATAATACCATAGCTTCCTGGCTCTTGCTTTGTTTACAACCTAACTCCTGCAATCCATGTTTGGGAATGGGAGAGGAGGAAGTTCTGACAGACAGACCTTCTCTTTACCTTAGATCTTGATCTTATGCATTGTTTAATTTTGCATGTTTGTAGAAAATGTTGGATGTAGACTCCTAGACTATTAAGAGGTGATGGTTTTATGGGTTTGCAATAAAATCTTGGTTTGATTCCTAGACTTGAAACAGTTCAACTTCAGCTCCTCATGAAAGACTTGTAGGAAGTGATGGTCATGCTCATTGCCTTTGGAAAGTTAAGTCCCTAGATTTGCTATTGTTTTTGACCCATGACCTCAATGTAGTGGCAATGTGGCCATTTTTAGTATCTCATAGACTCATAGGTCAGAAGGGACCAATATGATCATCTA